>ML677333.1:32149951-32274859 GCA_007922305.1 Dermatemys mawii
TTAGGGTGGGTGGGTCTTGGGAGGGGGCAGTCAGGGAACAAAGAGCAAGGGGGCTTAGATGGGGGTGGGGTCCCGGGGTGGTGGTTATGGTGGGTGGGGGGTCTCGGGAGGGGGCAGTCAGGGAAGAAAGAGCAGGGGACCTAGGTGGGGGGTGGGTTCCTGGGGGTGCACTTAGAGTGTGGGGGGTCTCAGGAGGGAACGATCAAGGGACAAAGAATGGTGGGGGGAGGGATTTGGATGGGTCAGAGGTTCTGAGGGGGACAGTCAGGGGGCAGAAAGTGGGTGGGGGTCAGATAGAGGGCAGGGCCGGGCTGTTTGGGGAGGCACAGCTTTCCCTACCCAGCCCTCAGCACGATTTTGAACATCAGTGTGGCCCTCGGGCCAAAAAGTTTGCTCATCCCTGATCTAAATTTTGGCATGAAATGTAAAATGAAACTTTTTTTAAAGAATCAGAGAATGTTGCTTAATCTTATTTTTAATGTGTGTTTGCTTTGTTTGAGGGTTTGCTTTTTAGTGTACATAGTCTGGTCTACGGATTACAGCAGGCAACTGCAAGTCCAAATGCCTGGGGTGAAATTCTGGCTCCACTGAAGTCAATGATAAAACTCCCATTGACTTCAGCGGGGCCATAATTTCATACCTATGTTTTTTTTTTTCCCTCAGCTTTGCCATCGAGTTGCTCTAAAGTCTGTTGCAAATCACTTCAGTTCCATGTACCTAGATTTTTCACATCCATGAAATGGATACTAATCTAAATACTTAATCTATCCAACTTCTTAACCTTTTAAAAGTATTTTGAGCACATTGGAGGGCCATTGCTGCATAGTATCAATGTACAGATACCACAGAAAAGCCAGCAGTTACCAACAGAAATACCAGAGAAACCACAGATATTTCCGTAAGCATAGAATTATAAGCATAAAGAAATACAATACCTGGGATATTTCAGATACTGCTGTCTGATTACTATTAGTAAATGCTAACTCTTTAAGGATGGCCACCATAGTGATATTCTTTCACTCTTTACATTTCTTAATTCCTCTCAGGAGAGGAGTCATAAAGGCAAAAATACCACTAGACAGGCTATTATTGTAGCACTAAAGGTCACTACAATGACATTTTTTTTCTTCCAGACTTTACTGAAAATGGTAAATAAAAAAGAGAATTGTTTAAATAGATAAAAGGAACTGGGAGCTCAAGTTCCTTTTTAAGTACCTTTAGTGACACTTAAACTGTTTAGTGACAGTTTTAATCTAATTGAACAATTTACACAACATGATAATAAGCAGAGATGTGCCAGGACTGTTATGCTTATATTGGCCACCACTTGGATATTTGTTTTGCGAAACCAAAAATAGGGATGGTTTCATCGGTTCCTAATAGACAAAAAGGTACTGAACCACCAACTTTCCAATTTTGCTCTCTCTCCACATCAATGGCAAATAATGTACATCTTATAGAGTGACCAGATGTCCTGATTTTATAGAGACAGTCTCAATTTTTGGGTCTTTTTCTTATATAGTCTCCTATTACCTCCCACCTCCATCCTGATTTTTCACATTTGCTGTCTGGTCTCCCTAACATCTCGAGGGTTGCACACTTCATAGCATCTGTAGTCCAAGCACATTGTTCACATCAGGGGTTTCCTGCATCCCTATATTCCCTCCCCCTCCACACACACAAAAAAGTGCCTGGTGTGCCACCCTCCTATGTTTCTCTGTTTCAAGGGCTCCCTGCAAGTCCCCATCTCCTCCCTCATGCCATAGGCTCTGTGTCCCCCATGCCCCACTCAATCCTATTCCACTCTATCCCCCATGGCAGGAACTCTATGTGTTCCCTCATGTTCCCTTCCCAAAATACCAGGGGTCTATCTTTGTCTCCCCTCATGCCAGGGTCTCTTTATTCCTACCCATTACCCTCTTCCATCTCATGGCAAGATCCCTGCTTCCCCCATCCATCGCCATGCTTCCGCTTGGGTCCTCTCTGTCCCCTCCCTACTCCAGTTCTCCCAAATCCGTCCCTCCGTCCATGCCCATCCAACCAGTTTCCCCACTCTGGTCTCAGATTCCCTCATCGCCACCTCTCCACAGATCCACATTTTGTCGTAGGTCTCTCATTTGCCCCCCATTCATCCACTTCCCCCCTCTAGATATCTGCTTTCCTGCATTGCCAAGTCCACTTCCCTCCTCACACAGGCACTGCTCTCTGGGTCCCTCCTTCCACCCCTGCCATCCGCCCCTACTCTTCTCTGGGTTCCTCCTTCCCTGGCAAAACTATTCATCCCCCGTCCTCTCCAATTCTGCTTCCTTCCTTTTCCGAATCTCAATTTCCCCCAGCCCTGCTTTCCTTCCAAAAACCCCGCCCTGAAAAGATCTCTTCTTTCCGTTACTCTCCAGGTTATGTACAATGTTTCCACACAGCAAGTTCAGTTGCTGTTTCTGATATGTGTAGAAGGCAACAAAGACTCCACAACTACAGCACATACAGTCTGATTTTCCTGTGATTCAAGCTTTTCCAGTGTACCAATTTTGCACCGAAATCAATAGGCTTATGCCCGTTGATGGACTTGATCAGCTGTGTCTTTGGAAAGTTATCAAGCCACAGACAACCGGAGAAATGCTTACAAGTTAAACATGGGACCCTGTTTTCTTAGCCAACAAATAATCCATAATGAATTCCACATTATCCAGAGATGCAGCTCAGTAGCTATTTGCTTCAGTTACAGCAATTATTGTACTATTTTTATTAACAACATTTACTTGAGTTTAAGATTAAAACATGAAGCATGAATTTTAAAGAAAATATAACACTTGTGAAACAGCTTACTGTCAGAGTGACAGTCTAAGTCAGAATGTTTCCCTGATTAAAAACCTGTGTTTCGGTTTGGAACCAAGTGCTGCTATTTTTTTTCTAAGACACTTCTTTTTTCAAAATAATAATGTCTCTCTATCATTTATGTCCCTAATATTAAACCTTCATAACTTCTCAGTTAGTGAACAGGGACATTCGAATAGCACACGAGGACCTTAATATGGGGTTGTAAAGGGGCTCTAATGCCTGTTGTAAAAGGACTGAGATAACTTGGGAACTGAATTCCAAATGTAAAGAGATAAAGGGGTAGATATATAGATCCCTGGCATTTTGTTTAACATACATATTTTAAAAAGCCGCTGTTCACCATGAACATATATTATTTAATACTTCTTGTAGAGTGGCATTGAAAACTAGCTATAGTATTGCTGTACTTGATGTTAAGCAGAACTTGCATAAGTAAGCTTCCAAGCATAAGATTCATGAATCAATTTTTCAGATTCCTGATGTTTAGACAGATGTGATAAGCATCCACAGCTCGATGTTCATCCAAACTTACCCTTTGAAACTTGGGGATACTTTTTAAAAACCAGCACCTCAGTTATACCAACAACATTTGTGCGTGCACATGAAAATAGGAAATGAAGTGCATAATGCATTTGTACATATGTGTGTGCATACCTTGTGAGTTCAATTTCTATTTGAAATTAGAACTTGAAAGTTTATCCATTTAATATATGGCAAACAATTTACATTTCATCTCTGTGTTCCAGGAGATACATAAGTAAATCCTTGTCTCTCTTGAAATGTGAAAAGGATATGTTCACACCTTAAGCATAGATGCTTAAAGCTGGTAACCATTTTTTTTTTCACTAGGTTTTTTTTACAAATGAATGAAAAGCACCATATCAAACCATATAAGAGAAAAATATTACCTTAATCAAAAACTGAGTTAAATCAGGCTGCGCCAAAGTTCCTCCTTGGCCATAAACCTTGGTAAATAGTTCCAATAGCTAATTACTCTCCTTGATTAAGAAATATGCCTTATTGTTGCTAGCAAGTCATGCAACTTTCTCTTGGTCTCTCTCTACCTTTATTTTTCTTCTATATGGAGTCTCTTAGAGCTTTCTAGCCAAAGTCTCTTTGACTTCTCAAGGGAACATTTTTATGGTCTGGTGCATCATCTGAGTTTTTTTTAGGGTCAGTGGGCCCCGTCTCTTTTAATTTCCTATTCAATATATGCTAGGTACCTATCTTCTTGAAACATTCCGGTACCTGCTGTCACTCCTGTTTTACTCCTCCTTGTTGAACTCTGGGGTAGAAAGATATCATACAGTACACTTAACCTGAGAAAATCCTTTTTCTCACATGAGTATTATTAGCTAACACATACATTTTCTGACTTACACTGGGAATTTGTCACAAAATTCCCATTAAATTCAAATTAAGTTGCATGGCTAAATTTCCATAGTTATCTTTAAATATGTATAAGAGTTAAAAGATTAGCACTGCATGTAACTAAATTTTAAACACTGTGACAAAGCTCCAAGTTTGTACTTGTGGGTCCTGCGCTTCCTGGCAGATTGAGGGGCCTCAGAAACTCATTTAGGCCCCAGAGTGACCTCCCTTTCTCAGTATAATTGGCAAGAGTCATCACCTAGTGAGTTACCTTCATCACAGGCCAGTATGGAAGATGGAAAAAGGGGGGGAGCCCAGGCCCGCCCTCTACTCTGGACTCCAGCCCAGGGACCCTAATAGTATCAGCTAAGATGGCTGACCTTTTAGGCACAAAACACAATACAATTCCCTGGGCTACTTCCCCACAGCAGTCTCCGCTTCTTCAAACCCCACTTCACCCTTACCTCAGGGCCTCCTTCCTTCTGTATAATATGTTGTCCACCATTCAGTCTCACCAACAGCACAACTTCCTCTCACAGCTCCTGACACCCACACCCACCTGACTAACTGGGAGGTTTTTCTCTGGTTTCAGCCAGTCCCTGATTGGCTTCAGGTGTCCCAATTAGGCTAGCTGTTTCTACTCCTTTCTAGAAGGTTCTTAATTGGCCCCAGGTGTCTTGATTGGCCTGGAGTAGCCTTTGTTTGGCTATCCAGGGATCAGGGGCCTGCACATCCTGAGACTAATATACCTGCCTTCCAGCACTCTCCTATATCCTTCTGGTCTGACTCCGTCACAACACCCATAAGCTCATTCAATTTTTGAACAGAAATACCATGTAATTCCCACGAAAAGCAGCTTTATATTAACCTATCTTTTAAAAAATTCCCTTTCAAAATAATTCTTGCAACACCAAAGCATACCATCTTCATTGTGACAGGTTTCAGAGTAGCAGCCGTGTTAGTCTGTATCCATAAAAAATAAAAAACAAGGAGTACTTGTATCACTTTAGATACTAACCAATTTATTTCAGCATAAGCTTTCGTAAGCTATAGCCCACTTCATCAGATGCATAGAATGGAACACATAAAAATTAGATGTATATATACACACAGAAAACCATGAAAAGGTGGAAGTTATCATACCAATTCTAAGAGGCTCATCTAAATTAAATAGCCTCTTAGAATTGGTATGGCAACTTCCACCTTTTCATGGTTTTCTGTGTGCATATATACATCTTACTTCTGTGTGTTCCATTCTATGCATCCCATGAAGTGGGCTATAGCCTATGAAAGCTTATGCTGAAATAAATTGGTTAGTCTCTAAGGCACCACAAGTACTCCTCATCTTCAATGTGAGTTTCATCTGGTTCCAAATACATATTGCTTACATGTGCTGAGGCAGCTACAGGCTATGATCTATAAGATGGACCCATTTGACTCATGGAAAGTCTTGAGCTGATTATTGGCAGAGATTGTTAATGTTTATCTCCATAAGAGCAGAATCCCAACCACCAAAAATGTAGCTGTGGTTAGACTCTTGCTCAAAAAGCCATCAATTCACATTAAAGACTGCCATCTATAGTCCTCCTTCAATCATTGCTTACTGGAGAAGGCTATTTAGAGGGTGAAAACATGGCCAATTAGGTTCAATTGATTATTTTTTCTGACTTCTTTCAGGATTAGAATTCAAAACAATCTTGAAAATTTGGAGAATTAGTCTAACATCAAGAGCAGGGGTCTCCAAACTTTTTGAGACAAGGGCCATATTAGATTTTTGAAGGGGCTTCGCAGGCCACTGCCATGGCCCCCTCTTTGCTCCTCTAGCCGTGCCTCAGAGGCACTCACCCCTTTGCTTCTCCAGCCACGTCACTGCCACGACCCCCACACTTTGGTCCTCCAGCCGTGCTATGGGGGCACTCACCCTCTGCACATGGGGCCACTGGCAGCAGCTCACGTTGGGGAGCATCAGCGACTTCTCCGCGTGCCTGCTCAGCTGGTGGGCCGGACAAATTGAGGCCTCAGGCCGGATCTGGCCCCCAGGCCATTGTTTGGAGATCCCGGTCAAGAAGATAAATTTGAGTAAAGACAAGTGCAAAGTACTATGCTTAAGAACGAAAAAACTCAAGTGCACTACAAATGGGGAGCAACTGGCTAGGCAGTAGTACTGCTGATAAGGATCTGGGGATTATAGTGTATCACAAATTGAATATGAGCCAACAATATAATGCAATTGTGGAAAAGGCTAATATCATTTTTGGGAGTATTAACAGGAGTGCTATATGTAATACACAAGAGAACACTGACCCATTTTACTCAGCACTGATGATGATAGTGTATTGTATCCAGTTCTGGGTACCACACTTCAAGAAAGATGTGAACTATCTGAAAAATTCCAGAGAAGAGCAACAAAAATGATACAAAATTTGGAAAACCTGGATTATAAGGAAAGGTTAAAAACTAGACATGTTAATCTTGAGAAAAGGCTGAGTCTTCACATAAGTTAAGGTCTGATATAAAAAGGATGGTAATCAATTGTTCCCTCCAGTTCACAGATGGTAAGACAAGTAGTAGTGGTCTTAATCTGCAGCAAGTGACATATAGGTTAGACATTAGGAAAAACTTTCTGACTATAAGGCTACTTAACATCTGGAATATGCTTCCAAGAAACTTTGTTGAATCTTGATCATTGTATATTTTTAAAAAAAACATTAGAAAAACACCTGTTTTGGATAGTGTAGATACAGTTGGTCCTGCCTTTCTGCAGGGGGCTGGACTAAAAGACCTTTTGATGCCCTTCCCAGCTCTCCACTTCTATGCTTCTGTGAATATTAATCTGGTTTAAGATTTGGGAAACATACACAGAAAATATTAATATCTTGAATGATTATTCTCTTCTGACAATGGTCAAGTGTCCCAACTGAGTTAGTAAGATATAACAGTAGTCTTAAATAAGATTGACCATAACATATTGCTGTGGAATATAGAGGGGTATATGAGGTGTCCTTCACATACTCCATTCCTTCCTTTTTGAGTGAGCTCACAGTGCAGAGTCTTCGAGAGACCATTATGTCATTCTTCTTGATTATTGCTTCTGTGCAGTCAGTAGGGGGGATTCTGAGTCTTTTGGAGATGCAATATCACTAATGACAGTAAAGACACTATAGTGTGTGTGTGTGTGTGTGTGTGTGTGTGTGTGTGTGTGTGTCTATTTTCATCAGATTTGAACTGTACAGATTCCTTGCTGTCTCAAAGTCTATCCAATATAGAGAGCTAGATCAGAATTAAATGGCTCAGACACAACCTGAAAAAGATGCTGGTGATGATGGCTTGAAGGCAAGCAACTAGAGGAAAGTATATAATAAGGATATAATATGGATCCTGACATAGTTATTCATTGCATTATAATTTCCTGGTTGGACTTCTATAACAATTTCTTCTTGTGGTTACCTCTGAAGATCATTAAGAAGCTTCAGCTAGAGCAGCAGACCATCCATTTTATAGAGTGAGCTCACAAGAGAATATCGCACCTATGTTCCATGAATTGTACTGCTGATAGTTTCCCATCTTCTTCCACATGCAGGTCAGGATGCTGGTTCTAATCTATAATCCAACATGATTTGAGCTGTAGTTGAAAATAAGATGAAGTGCTCCCATTGACATCCCTTACATGTGCACATTTGTAGGCATGAGGAAGGGAATATTCAGTGGAGAGCCCTCACCTCCACAACTGTCCCCCAGAGCACCAGAGCATTGGAGGATTAACATTCAGATCATTGTGCAAGACATATTTGTAGTAACATATTTGTTTTATTTATTACTGTTTGGAGTGATATATGAAAAGAAGCTTCTCAATAGCAGATTCCAGCTGTTCCAGAGAGCTTAAAATAAGTATTTTTTAGTTTCTGTTTCTGGTACATATTTTTTAGTTTCTGTTTCAGACATATTTTTGAAAACAGAGGTAATTTTTTCATAAAAGGAGAAACTGAATTACCACATATAATTGTTGTATCGTCTTGAAAAGAGATGCCACTTGCTCTATTTTTAGTTATCCTTTCCAAACATTTCTGAGCAAAGTCTTTTGAATATATTCCTGCTATAGCTTAATATGGTCAATATTTTATTCTAACGTCCATATTTCCCTTCAAAAATGCACCAGGTTCTGATATCAAAGGTATCTGATATTGATACCAAATAAATGGATAGAGACATGTTTTGTTCTATTTTTTTAAAAGAAATCCGCTGCCCCACAGCGTTCAGTTGCAGTGGATACTAGACTGAACAGAATTTATTTAAGAAGCATAAGGCAGTAGGATTCAATGGTATTACCTACATTTTTGAAAGAGAATTTAAGAATTCTATTCATAGGATGTCATCTTAGTGTTTTCAAAGTATATGTTGGAGCCATGACACAGGCAATGAACACTTTGGCCCAAAGAGCTAGAATTACATGTCAGTTACATTCCGTTGCTAAGTAGGAGCCATACATGACTATTTGTACAGGAGTTAAAGAAAACAACTTTAGTTGCCTTGTAATTTATCAAAAGACCTAAACTACTGCAAGCTTAAAGAGAAAAAATAAACATTTTTAGATTGCTGCGGGCCTTTTGGAGATAAAGAAAGTAAAAGTGCATCATCCATGTAAAATAAGAGAGTAATGTAAGTCATTAAACAGCTGTAGATAGAAATAAAACAAGAAATATCTCATAACACTTGTACTTATATGCTATTAAACTTCAATTTCTATGTAAATGATAAGAAACCTGCATGAGGTAGTTACAGATGTGGAAACATGCAGCACTGAAGAATTTGTGAGGAAACAATATGAGAAACAATATAGCAAACCAGTTCTCAAACACAAATACTTCAATTATTGGACAATAAAGTCTAGCATAGTCAAAGTCAAATCAAAATTCCTCTCTTAAATGCAACATGTTGTAGCTCCACAGTATTCACAAGCCTTTTTGTTGTTCTCCACAGTCTGTCAGGTTTTACCCTCTTTCTGTTTGCCACTTGTCCATGAATAAATTATGGCTCTGATTTGCAGAGGAGCTGGGTACCTGTAGCTCCCATTGAAGTCAATGGGAAATGCAGGTCTCAACTTCTCTGAAAACCAGGCCCTACATTAGAGATCAATTTGTCCAATGTTTGTAGCTCTTCAATGAATACTTTCATGGTCATATATTCGGACTTGGTTATTCAATTTGTAGGCTGACTAGAGTCCTAAATCACATCATCTGGGTTTTGTTGCTTGATTGAGGATACTTAACCTTTATAAACAGGAGTGCCTGAAGAACTCAAAGAGGCACTGAATGTTTTGAGGACAGGATGTGAAGCATTTTAGACAGAAACATAATAGGAAAGAAACAAATTTTTCCTGTCCTAATTTGCATAAGAAACACTACTACCTCTGGATATGCATGGACTCCAGATTTATATATTCTACATGTAAGGAAAATACAAAAATAGGGCCAGTTCTACCCTATAGACCAATATCAGTATAACTATATCATTCATGGGTGTAAATGCACCTGTGAGAGACATAGTTATACTGACCTAATCCCCCATGTAGACAGCACCTTGTTGACAGGAGAACTTCTCCTATTGACATAGCTACTGCCTCTTAGGGAGGTAGATTAACTATACCAATGGGAGAATCTCTCCTATCAATGGAGTACAGTCTTCACTAAAACACTACAACTGAATCATTGTACAGGTAGGCAAGGCCTAAACCAGGGGTCAGCTACCTTTCAGAAGTGGTGTGCCAAGTCTTCATTTATTCACACTAATTTAAGGTTTTGTGTGCCATTAATACATTTTAACGTTTTTAGAAGATCTCTTTCTATAAGTCTTTAATATATAACTAAACTATTGTTGTATGTAAAGTAAATAAGGTTTTTTAAATGTTTAAGAAGCTTCATTTAAAATTAAATAAACATGCAGAAACACTGCCCCCGCCCCCCGACCAGTGGCCAGGACCCGGGTACTGTTAGTGCCACTGAAATTCAGCTGGCATGCTGCCTTCAGCATGCGTGCCATAGGTTGCCTACCCCTTCCCTAAACAAAGGATGTGGAAAAGGAGGTGTAATAAATAAAGTAGAGCGATAGCTCCCTTTGATGGACACACAGCCAGGCAGTTACCTGTAAAATCCCTCCCGGTAGCTGTTCTTTATTTGCTTTACTTTTAAAGGGTTCAAAAGTCCCTCAGATAAAGACACCCGACCAAAAGAGCCAATGGGAAGGTAGAACTTTGCTAAAACTGGGAAACAAACTTTCCTTTGTCTGTTCTCTCTGGGCTGAAGGGTCAGAGCAGCCTGCTATAAGCAGCTAAGCTGAGTACGATTATAAGTCATCAGATCATGCCTAGAACTACTTATCTGAATACAATGTGTAAGCAGATCAGAATGCAGCTAGATGTGATTAAGATTATTTCTTTTATTACTTATTGGCTTGTGGACTTCTCTGGGCTAAACTCAGATGCTTTTGTTTGCTTGTAACCTTTAAACTGAACCCCCAAAAAAGCTATTTTGGGTGCTCGATTTTTGGAATTGCTCTTTTAAAATCTAGCAAAAGCCTAAGTTCCAGATGTATTTTCTTTCATGTGTTTTTAATAAAATTTACCTTTTTTAAGAACAGAATTGGATTTTTGGTGTTCTAAAAGGTTTGTGCAGGTTGTTTAATTAGCTGGTGGCAACAGCAAATTTCCTTTGTTTCCTTTTTCAGCTCTTCCCCAGAAGAGGGATGAAAGGGCTTGAAGGCACCCCACAGGGAGGAATTCCCAAGTGCTCCTTCCTGGGTTCAGAGGGGATTTGTTGCATTTGAGTGGTGTCAGCATTTACCAAGCCAAGGTCAGAAGAAAGCTGTAACCTTGGGAGTTTAATACAAGCCTGAAGTGGGAAATATTACTTTTTAAAATCCTTATGGGCCCCACTTCTGCACTCAGAGTGACAGAGTTGGGATTCAGCCTTGACAGGAGAATAAATATTAGTCACTCTACGGTAGGTAAATCATATATATTTCGGTAACTGTGCTACAGTGGGATAGGAGGAGTAAACAGACAGGAGTTGAAGACAATAGTGGGAAGTAAAGGTGATAAACATGTCTAGAGGAAGAGATCTGATGAGATCCTTCATATGCTCTGAGTTGACATGGTAGCAAACTGCTCTCTACATGCTCAGAATAGGATTTTGTGCTACATTATACATTGTTCTGTCCTACTGCAGTGTAGATGACTCATCCCTGCTGCTTTTACCTCTCAGGTTTTGTTTTCCTCTGCATTGCTGTTATTGTGAGCACTTGCCATCATTTTCTGTTAAAACCTGGGTTAGAGTGATTGTTCCACCATTGATGATAACTATTTCAGCACAGGCTGTGAATTATGTTTTTTCTAAATAAGTATACCAGAAATCAGGAGGCATTTAGTGTGTGTGTGTGTGTGTGTGTGCGCGCGCATGTGCATGTGCGTGTGTGTGTGTGTGTACACACTGTCCCTTAAATTTCAGACTGCAGCTAAGCACTGCCTTCCTTTAGCAAAGGAGTGGAGAGAAACATTGACCACTTTTTACATTGGTGAGGGAGGTTATTTTGTTTTATTTAGACTCTGTTTTTTAATCTTTTATTTTTATTGCATACTATACCAACGGTTAACTTTGCTTTTTTGTGTTCATAATTAAAAACAAATAATGAAAGGAAATTTGCCTATTGCTTAGTAAATAACTACACATTCTGCCTAATATTAGTATTAAAAATTACATCTAAAAATACAAACTATGACCCTGACCCTACCAATACTGTACTTACTATTCTATATGTATTCTAATATAACCTCATCACCATAATATCTGAGCACCTTCCAGTATTGCATAAAATAATGTGACACATCTGTTATATGGGGTTCATTCTTTCTCTCATCCTTTCCTGAAGGAGAAAATTGTGTATGCACAGTGGTATGCTGATCTGAGAGGTTTTTTTAAAAAATGTATATGTTGCTAAGTGTTCACATTAGAAAAGGCAAGGTCAAAGAAGTGCACCTGGTGCTTGAAACATAAGGGATCAGGTTTGTCTTGACTCTTATATGCTTAACTTTTACTACTGTGAGCAGTCCTATTGATTTCAATGGAACTACTCATGGTAGTAAAGTCAGGAGTTGTGTAAGTGTTTGCAGGATTGGGGCCTAAGTTTCTGCGAAGTTGTTATAGTGCAGTAACTACTTCTCAAGGACAATATATTTGACTATGCTTCATATGCATGTGTACAGTAGTAAGCATGCAAAACAGAAATCGTTGAAATTTTAAAAACTGTATATTTTGCTGATTTTTTTGTGAAAAATATTCAGCAAACTTTTTTTGAAATGCCTTTCCATTTTTTTACAGCTGATAGAGTGATTGACATATTTTGAAAACTCAACATTTTTAACAAATTGTTTCAAAATTAATTGCTATATTACATGAATGAAAACATTTATGGGGTAAACTATTTTACAAGAATTTGGCATTGGCTTTTTGGCATGGAACTCCTCTCCTCACTTCTTTTCTTTCCTCCCAATTGATATCTCCCCTGCCATCCCCTCCCCACTTATTATTTCATGCCTTTATTGTTTCTTTTCATTTATAATTATTAAAAAATGGGAAAAAAACCAATAAAACCATTTAACCACAATAAATACATTTTAAATTAATCTTACCTCCTCAGTCTGACACTGGCAAGAACTGTCTCACAATAATCACAGACAGTGCAACATGTCCACTGAAGTGAAAAAATTCTGATGTTAGAAGATGTAGTTTGAACTCAGAGAAATGTGCATTTTGACTCCTTTTTTTTTAGTTTGTGTTGAATATTTCATAAAACCCTAGTACTGCAGCACACTGATGTGTAAAATCACTCATGATGTGGAGAGAACAGAAATGTCCAAACACAACACATGGATAAAAGATAAAATTTCTGCTTTAGCTCTAAATTTATAGTCTTTTTTTTGTTAAAGCTAGACATTTAATGTTATTTTAATGTTGCTTTTCCACAAGAATATATATCAGTGACAAGAGAGTGTATGAAATACCACTTTAGCATAAGGGCCTGTTGAACATATTGCTCCTAATAAAAAAGTCATGCAATCACTCCTAATAAAATATTGATGGTTTTATAAAAGAATTAAAGAAATGAGATATGGTACAATGTCTTAGGTATTCCATTAGTGGTAATATCTTCTTTTGTGGGTTATTGTTAAAAATCATATGCTAAAGAATAGATCATCACCTCTCCATTTCATTGTGCTTTTTACCTATTAGTTCATTATAGCATTTTACTATTGTTGACAGAGGTTTTTTTTAATGATGTTTGATTGTTGGTTCTTGGAAAATAATTCATATGCACACAAGGGCATTTAGTGACCATTTAAATATATTTTTCCACTTGCAGTGTAAAGGTTGTAGTCTTTAGTTTAGAAATCATAGAACTAATTATGATATCATTGTATCTTTCATGTGCAATACAGGGGATTACTGTAAATTATAAGGTATTACTGTATAGCAAAAGAAGAAAGAAAGTACTTGTGCATGAGCAGTAATAAATTCAAATGACCCTCAAGGTTACATTAAACTGTAAGCAGCTTGAGGTCTTACTCTGCTCCTAATAATGGAAGATGTTGGGAGCTCACAGATCTTTTGAGAATCAGGTTACATATTTAGGTGTCAAAATATAAATGTAGAAGCCTAAATTTAGGCATTTGTGTTTAAAAAATCTTGGCCTTTTCCTAAATGTACCTCTACTTAGGTTTTGGCTTTATTGGTAATCTTTCTGTCTATACACACCTCTTCCTACGCATCTCTCCATGTTTCAGTACTCCTAGGATTTTCCTCTGCCCCTGAAATTGAGTACAACCTCTTTTGTTTCCTGGTTCCACCTAAATCCACCTAAAATTCCATTGTAGGGTTTAAGCAGATTATTACAAGATGTTTCAACTGAGGTATCCTGTATCGCAGGGGTGGCCAAACTAGGGCCCGAGGCCATATGCGGCCCACCAGCCATTTTTATCCAGCCCACGAGCTCGGGCCAGGGGAGCAATGCCAAAGGCCTCAGGTGGAGCGGGGTGATCCACGGGGCCTTGCTCCCAGGCCAGGGGCCGGGTCGAGGGCTGCAAGCCACGGAGCCCCACCCAGGCGGAGCCGTGGGGCCCTGCACTCCGGCTGGAGTGCCTGGCTGAGCATGGTAAGCAAGGGGGGGGCTTCAGGGGTGGAGTTCTGGGGGTGGTGGTTAAGGGGGGTGAGTTTCTGGAGGGGGCAGTCAGGGAACAAAGAGCTGGGGGGCTTAGATAGGGAATGGGATCTGGAGGTGGAGGGGGACAGTTAGAGTGGGGGGATCTCCAGAGGGGATGATCAGGGGACAAGGAGTAGGGGGTTTGGATGGGTTCGGGGTTGTGAGGGGGACAGTCAGGGGGCAGGAAGTGGGTGGGGGTTGAATAGGAGGCAGAGCCAGGCTGTTTGGGGAGGCACAGACTTTCCTACCCGACACTTCGCACAATTTTGAACCCCAGCATGGCCCTTGGGCCAAAAAGTTTGCCCATCCCGCTGTATCTGATTGCAGGGTCCCAAAATATACATCCTGTTACATACCATTTCTCTTAGAGCAATGCCTAGGAGGATGTGCTCTCTTTTTGTTCCCCTCATGCACCTCAGCCATTCAGTACCCAAAGTCCTATACTGCTACCAAAGGATTTAGTTTCCTTCCTCTCTGCTACAATTATCTTTTTCAGTCCACAGAAAAGTTCCAAGATCCTAGGATCAGCAACTGCAGCACAGGAGGGGCTAAAATCTGCCTTATCTCCCACAAAACAACTGGCAGGATAATGATTGGGAGACTCCCCACTCAGAGTCAGTCCACCTGACACCTTACTCAGAAGCAGATAGTAGGTTAGGCATATGTCCTGAGGTCATTGTGGACACAGCTGATCAGAATAAGTTCTGATCTCAGGCTTGAAGCAATTCAGCCTAAGTCCAATAGACCAGCTATGAGTCCTCCATCTATCTACATGGGCCTAATACAACCTCTGAAGGATCAGACCTCAGCAAGAGCACAGATGTTGTTACAAAAAAGATATGCAATTTTTGTATATGCCCCTGTCACTTTCAAATAATTCCCAAACTCAATAATTCAATATCAATAAAACCATTAGAGCTTACTATACCATCAGTTACTTCATGTCATCTATCTCTAGTACATAAAAATAAAAAATCTAAAGAAAATACATCAGAATGCAGTATCATTTTTTCATTAAATAAAACTTGGGAATTACTGCATAAGAATTATTAAAACAATTCACACAAACCCCAAATAGCAAAATTTACTGAAAAATTGCAATGCTGCATTAACTAAATATCAGTGTATGTCTCTTTTCATCATTTCAAACCAAGTATATACTGGTATTCTAAATTTGTGCTCATCACATAATGTGATAATGGTAGGCATGACAATTCAGAACATGAACATTAATCTGACAATCTTTGTGAAGATAGTGAGATCACTTTAATCTGCCTAACTCTACCATGTACAATGAGAGTAGTACAAAGTCTAATAGAGAAACAAATTATTGTGCATCGCATCCAATTTTTGCCTCACTTTATCAGGAGTCACATAAAAAAATCAGCATAATCTAATAATGGTAAAATAATGAAAATCTGATTATTCATCTGTCTCAGTAAATGTTTTTCAAAAGCAGCTAAATGGAATATTTTCTACGTGGAATCTGAAAGTGAAGTGCATACTGTATATTTTATACAGTTATATATTGGAATGTAGTCAATGTTATCTTACAAGCATATTTCTATATATGTGGAATTAAAGAATCAATTTATGACTTTTTTTATTACTCTGCCATACACTCTGTCTATATAATACTTTTCTAATGGAATATATATTATTCTTTCCTGTAAATTTAATAAGGAATTATGGATGTTTAGTATCAAATAGATATTTCCCCAAGAATTTGGAAGAAGATATAAAATGATCAGCACTTACAAGACAGAAGCAACTTCAAAATGCTTTGCAAGCAACATATTTATAACCAGGAAAAGTAAACATTTTCAGTTGCCCGTAGGGTGAGGGAACCGAAGCATGTTTTTGGACACTTGCTAGAAATTTCTAGGTTTGGAAAGGTGCAATGGCCCTTCCCAGCAGCACTCCTAAAACTCCTCAGCATGGGAAGGATCATTCAATACCCCCAAGGGCCCAGGCAGAGACAGTAAGGAGGGTTTGTTGAGCGCAGCTGTAAGAATGGAACAGGAGAAGGAATTTTCCCTTGGAGGTTTCAGTTAACTGAGCACAAACTTTCAAGTACAGTTGAGAGACGTTACTAGCTTTTTGAGACCTGAACTATAGGTCTCAAATGCTGTTATAAACTCAATCCTGTGGGCCAGATCCTCATCTGGCGTAAAATGTCAAATTCCTATTGACATCAATTTAAAAAAATCCAAAATATTCACAGCCATTCATTTTTACGCACCACACACATATCCTGGCAATAACTTCAGTTTCCTCTCATAAGTTATTCTATTCCTTCATACAAGTACTTATTGGACATGAGATCCTCAGCTATTGTAAGATGATTTGTGCCCACTGACTCCCATATATCCTCTTAAAGATGCAGCACTTTTAAAATATCCTTTTATATTCCTACCCAACTGCAAGATTGCATATTTCACCATTATTCAAAATTATTCTAAAGCTGAGCTTTAATTGAGATCAGTTAAATTTCCACCAGCTGAAGATTATGAGTTTGTTTTTTTCCCCCCAAATATGCAAGCTCTGCTCAGATGTAATGGAGAGAGGGTCCACCAGGCAGGGACATCCTTAAGATTCATGTAGTATTATTAAACTGTATTATGTAGTATTATTAAACTGTATTATGTAGTATTATTAAACTGGTGCTCCTATGCCTGACTGCAGCCCTAGCTCGCATGTGTATTTTAGATAAGGGTGGTATTTTGAAGGATTTATTTTAAAAACTATGTCTGAAGATCCAAGCATTTAAGGCATAAGATGAATACTCAGACTGTGCATATAAAAATCTGTGCAAGGATTTTTTAGAGATGTGATTTAATAATCTTCAGCAACAGACTAATGAAATATTTTTAAAGCAAATTTTAAACTAAGGTCCTGTAGATTAACTTCTCTGAGTAAATATTACAGCAATGCACAAAAGCTTTTTTGTCAGTAAATTCAGAAACTGACAGTATATATCTGGGGTTTGGCAAATGTCTGTTAAATGGCTTCATTACCACTCGAATGGATCTTTAACAGTTTCAGTGTTGTGCTAGGTCTGGCAGGCTAGAAGGGTAGAAAAGTTTTTCACTTTTAAGTACTAACTCCTCTCCAGAGGAAGCCTCACCAGGCTGCAGCAGCCTGCTATAGTGGGAGCCTGCAGGAAGGGTCAGAACAGGGATAGGAAGAAGTGGGTGAGTAGACACTAAGACCTAGGAGTACCCCAAATTTTCGGGTACTTTATGCAGCCAAGTATGCGGTGTATGCCTAAGGATGGCCCTGCCACCATGAGTCCCCCACCCAGATCTGTGTTGTATATTGAAAACTTCATTAAAGTATAAGCTATTACTTAAAATGCTGAGGTTTTCCTACTCCTGCTTGCAAGCAGGGAACTCAGTATGAATGTATGTGATCTGGGCCTAGCAGAGTCAGTCTACAGACAGACTCCATAGAGGAAGATTTGGTGAAATTATTCTGTTCTGTTTTAGGGAACAGCCTGCTTTGTTTCTCTTTGGTTTGAGTTTCAGAATTCCATTCTGAATTCTAAGAAATAAAGTACAGTCACATTGCAAGAGCATTTTATGTTTTTATATACGTTCTCTGTGTGTATACTGTAAACATAACACCCTGGCATGAGCTAAAACCTGTAGGAGAGCAGTTTTCATTTATATTAGGATCCTTAGTGTCTCTCTAGGAATGGAGAATCTGGTGTAGCAAAGCTACAAAATTCTTATCTTCGGGCAGGGAGAGTTAAAAGATGTTCACAAATCTTTGTAACTTTCTTTTGGAGAAAAAATCAATATATAACCGGATTGTAAAATTAATGTCAGATCATGCTGGAGAAATGGTAGACAATATAATGATTTATTTATTGCTAAATGTCATTTTATTGTGTTTGTGGTAAACTATGGCTTTCCTTATGGAATGCTTAATAGTTTTCAATGTGATGGAAGCTAGTATATACCTTTACTGTAATCCCTGGAGCCAAGAGCTCTGTATAATGGAGATATGATCAGAAGCTGGGACTTCTTACATTTTGGAGGGTAGTTGGGCCTTAGGTCTGTGGCTTTCTTGAAAATATAGGTTTGTCACTTATAGGTCATTTTGTTACAGGCACTGGTGTTGCGGGTGGTGGTTATATTAAAGATGATGATTTGATTAATATTTTTTAATTAAAGAGCACATGCTCCCCTGACACTTAGTCAGATAGAGGACTTGGGAAATTTACCAGTTGCCTATTGTCAAGAGGACCTGCCATTGTCCAAAGGCAATGCCCAGGTGAGAAGCTAACATTCCTCTTCTCTTCCCCCAACAAACACATACAACCAGTAAATGGATAAATATTGAAATTTAACCTGAGTGCTATCCCTAAACTCTGCACAAGGCCTAAGGTCCAAATTCACAAAGAGACTGGGATGTAGGAGAGTACAATTCAATTCCCACCTATAATTTAGAAGGAAATGGGGTTAAAACTTGGATTCCCTATCTCTGGAAGTGAGCCTCCTAACCACAGGACAATAGAGTCCCTCTGGCCTAAATGCATACTTAATTATTTCTACACAGTGGAACAGTTTCAACAGGAGAGCTTGAGAGTGTCGCATCTCAGAATAGGCAGTAGTTAAGGCACATATCTGAGAAGTGAGAAACCTAACCTCAGAGCCCTTTAACTCATTAGGAAGAGGGGAAGACTGAATCGGTGACTCCCATAGTCCGGATAAGTGTCCTAGCCACTATGTAAAAGTTTATAAGGGAGACATCCTCAGCCTCCCCCTCTCCCTTTTGGAGTGAGGAATGCCTTTCAGAACAACTGTCATTCTGTGCCCCTCAGGTGTGGTATGCAGGAGAACACCTATCTTCACTTGGTTTGTAGGAATTTACACGAGATTGGTGCCCAGCTGCCTAGACTGAGTCATGCATATGCCCAGAGCACAAACATAGGCAGCCAGACTTTTATGGTGAAAATGTAGATGCTGGAGGACTTTATGCACCTCCAGTGTTAAGCATCAGCTAAGCATCAGCTTTGAGAACCTCAGAGGTGCCTAAATTTTGGACTTAGATGCCTAAGTCCTTTCGTGGATCTGTGTCTCAATCTTTTGTGGCATTTCCTGGCTACTGGCTGTTTAAGAAATTTGAAAGCCTCCACAAAATAAGAGCATTTTTTCTCTCTCTTTTCCTGTTCTCTCTAATCCATCCCAGAGCATCTCCATTTCTACTCCTACCCCTATCTGGCCTGGCTACTGCAAGAGGATTGTTACTGGTATTTTATACCTGCTCAAAGATCCAGTTTGGGGTCCTTCTTCCAAGTGAATAGCTTTAGTGCCTGCCTCTGCTTCTGCCCAAGAAGCAGCAAAGTGAAAGTGGCAGGAGTCTTGTCACTTTCAGTGCTGTCCACAAGCTTCTGAGTCACACCAGTGAAAACTGATGACTGGTCAGTTTTCACTGGACTGCAGCACTTCAAAGGTAGGAGCAAGAACAGAGTTACTGAAAGCTTATGATGACAACACTGTATTGATTTGTTCTTGGTTCATATTTGGAAGGTGTTTTTCACAACCATAAGGACTTGAAATGTAAAATTTTAAATTAAAGCTTAGATTCTGCAGAAACTGATGGCACTTCCTTGTGCAAGTGGAGGTTTTCAAACCCTGTCAAGAATGTTATTCAGGTTGATTTGTATTTTCCTTGTCCTGACCTTAGTTTCTTCTCTTTGCTCTCACAAATCCTGCTTTGCATTTTCTATATACTTGAGATGATATCAGAAATATTTTTTAATTAGTCAGGTTCTATGATTGTGTTAGAATTCTATTTGCTGGTCTCCAGAGACTTAACATTCCATGTTCAGTTAATGAAGATTAAGGAGTTCCACTGATGAAAACAATGATTGCTTATTTAAAGAAAATATGAAAGTAATTTATCATAGACTGTTCAAGCATTTTATCTTAATCCATTGCACTTAGTTATATCGCTTTCCTAAATTAGAACAGAGATATTGTGCTGTTTTCAGCCAGATGATCCTTTTGTTCATATATCTTGTTTATTAAGACACTTTTTCAATTATTTTTATTGGCATATTAATTGTGAGTAGTAAAATTAGACCATATGTATAGATTGCTAAAGTTGCCTACAGTTTCAAATGATTGGAAGTGAGTGATCAATATACGCTGAGTATTTGTGAAAAGAAACATTCCTCTCACCTGTAACCCTACATGATTTGCTGCATCCAAGAGCTGCTGGTAAATTAATTATATTTTGTTAGATTTATAATGATGCAGTTCATCTTAATTTTAAAGCTTCTTTTTATGTATGTATAACAGATATTCTAGGGTAACATATTTAAAACCAGGCCTCTATGTAATCCTCAAAAGACTTAGCTCCAGCATATGGAGTTCTAGGGCTTGATCCAAAGACTATTTAAGTTAATGGAACAACTCTTCTGACTTCACTGGGATTTAGTATTATACCCAAAATGAAGCACTGTTCTATATAACATCACTTCTTCTTTTGCATGACAGCTTGGAAAGCAACAATAAAGGTCAACATCCATGTTTGTCATCCACTCTATGCCTGCCGGTGACATGGAACGAATGAAGGCTGACCCTCCAGAGAACGATCTTAGAGGGCAGTGGTTAACTATGTGTTCCATGGTATGGATGTCTTCTCCACATTCACATAATGGACTGACCTTCATTTTTCATTTGTGTAGTAGGAGTTGTCAATGCTCATGTGAGGTTCTGATGCACTTCATTCTGATCCTTTTCTTACATGGCATGTGATGGTGGTTGGTTTGTAGGATCTGTAGCTGGGTCTTGATTTTTGACCTTGCTATTTTCCCAAAGCCTCTGTCACGTGTTTTTTTAGTGACAGTATCTAGGTTGTAAGAACTTTGGCTGCTAAGCAGAATGGTTTTCTGGATTTAAGGTGACATCGTGGGGTAGGTTGGAGATCTTCATAGATGGGCAAGTCCATGTTTATTATGGCATGGTCCTATTCTCATATTATTGCCGCTTACTTTGGAAAGATGGTGGTTAGATATGGGCAAGGATGGGAAGCCAGGTTGTCTATGTTGACTTCAGCATTCCAAGCATGACAATTCTTATAGTACTGTTCAATTACACACCAAAATGTTTTGTATGTAAGCTGCCTGCCCATACTGGCATGCAATATTCAGTAGCTGAATAGCCAAGGTGGCTGTTTGCAAGGTGTGAGCATCTGCTCCCCAGCTGGCCCTGACTTGTTTGTATATTATATTATTCTTAGCCTTTACCTTGGCAGTGGTCTTCATCAGATGTTCGCAGTATGTGAAACAGTGATCCAGAGCCATTTCAAGATATTTCAGAAAATCCTCATACTTGACTTTGATGTTGCAGAAAGTGACATTTAGGCACTTCTTTGCATCTTCATTGCTCAGGTGAAATGTGGAGGCAGATGCTTTATGAGGACTTCATGAGGGTCTCCAGAACTAATATTATGCTTCCATTTTTATTTAATTGTATATGAGGATGCATTCTGCGTGGGTGAAAGAGCTTGCTTGGATAGTCTATGTAACCAAATTTCTGTAACTGAAATGATTATATAACGCTTAAAGAAGGAAGATGGTGGAAAGCCTATGGGAGCTTGTTGTTCAATAAATGAGGTCTGGTGGTGGGTTGCATTAGTGTTATATTAAATTTGTGTTTGGTTAGCATAACTGTCAGTAGGTAAAGTGTTCTGCAACACACTATTTTTGACCGTTTCAGAAGCAGGCTATTCTGCCAAACCATGTTGTATGCTAAGGACTAGTCCCCAACGGCTGCTGGGTTTTTTGACCCTGTGTTGATAGCCAATTTCGATGCAGATGATTAGTGTAATTTATAGAATATCAGGGTTGGAAGGGACCTCAGGAGTCATCTAGTCCAACCCCCTACTCAAAGAGGGACCAATCCCCAATTAAATCATCCAACAGATTTTTGCTCCCCTCAAGAATTGAATTTATAACCCTCAAGAAATGAGCCCCCCTCAAGAATTGAATTTATAATCCTGGGTTTAGCAGGCCAATGCTCAAACCACTGAGCTATCCCTTCCCCCTTTATCTGACTGTAGATGCTTCATCCCAATCTAAGACCAAATTGCTCTTCTCTTTAGGGATGTAGTCCTTAAAGATATTCACCTCAACTCATCTCTGGAGTAGTATCCTTTCCACAAGCTTGTGCAGTATGCATATTAGTGCAACTGGGGGTAGTTTCTTGCCTCTTTTCCCTGGTTTCAGGATGGCATAGATCTTTGCCTCTTACTATACCTTATGTGCTTGACCAAGTACATTTGGAAAAAAATGTGTCAGACAATCTTGACCTGCTGATTTAGGTATTTCAGAAATCCTAGGAAGATGTTGCCTGGGCCTGCAGCCTTGTCAGGGTTGGTGGTAAAGCCTTGTCCATTTCTTCTCTAGTAAATGGTTTTGATAGATTTGATGTTGCTGTGCAGTCAGATAGAGCTTTATTGCTCCATTTCTTCACTTTTCTTTTGTGATGTTGGTCTATTTGAGCCTTGGAATTCAGGAGCATTTGGGTGGCACTGGCACTGGCTGTGACCTATGACATTCGGCTTTGGGTGGAGGAAGCACCTCCAGGATTACAGAGAAGCCTCTAAGCTTTCCTGTTTGAGTAACTAAAATCTAGGCTCTCCATAGCTTTTATCCATCTCTCTCATCTGGTGGAGTTCTGTGATTTCAAGTGTATGACTGCAACAACATGGTTATCTGTTGGTCTGTATTTCTTTAAGAGTGCCTCACTGGTTGCCAACCACCAGAGAGAATAAACTTTCCTGTAGCTATGGAGATATTCCTTTTTTCAACCACTTTAAGGAGGTTGACGAATCTGTCATAAATGGCTACATTTGCTAGTATTTGGAAACCCCTTTTTCTTTGGTTTCCGTGTAGCCATTCTGATGTCCCTTTCTAAATTTCCAGTGCAGTTTTGGTATTGATATAATAAGGAAGACTTTGGAGGCCAATAGGAATGATGACAAGACAGTACTTGCAATTAGGAAAATCATAAAGGACAGCTTGTTCTGTCACTAGAGGTCATACATTCTGGTCACAGGACACAAAGCACAAGTCCCATGAATTGGCTACTCTCCATCTCATGCAATGAAATGTCCCTGGCTGCTTAGGATCAAACAGTAGGTGCTTGTCCTGATCCAAAGCCCATTCAAGAAATTGTTCACATGTGGCATTGTCTTTATAATTCCAGGATGTATGATGGCTATTGACCTCTCTGAGTCATATGGAAGGGTGGTTGTGATTTGATAGAAACAGTATGGGCCAGGCAACATTGGGTGGCTGATAGATGTTGGTAAATATACTATATGTTATAGCATATAGTGTTGATGAGTTTGATTCTATCAAGCAGATGTTCCAGAGCATTTCCCTCACAAATGTTTCCAGTCCATGTTTTGGGTGGTGTTGGCTTGCCACAAAGTGTAATCCTGGAATTTGACATTTTTATGCTTGTTTGTTATCTGCACAAGGGCATCAATCTTCTGTTTGCAAAGCAGCTTGGCAAACTACTCACATTGGCATACACATAAGTATGAGCCTATGTTTCAATGTTTGCCCACAGAAAATACCCATTTTGCTCAAGATCAGCACTTGAGTTGCTTTTTAAACCACAATGCTGTCAATCAGTTTTTAGTCATCATGTTGATGCCATCAGTTGTACTGAAGCGCTTAACAGGGAGGCTGTCAGGATTGCCTCCCCACTCTGAACTCTAGGGTACAGATGTGGGGACCCACATGAAAAAAGAAATAACCCCCCAAGCTTATTTTACCAGCTTAGGTTAAAACTTTTCCCCCCAGACTTCTCCTGTGTCTGGCCCTGGTATGCTGTCACCACCAAACTCAGTTATCCAAAAACTAGGACAAAGGGGAGTTTGGGACCCTTCTTTCCCTCTTCACTAAGCCCCCCAAACTTCTTCCTTCCCTGGGAAGCTTGAGAGAAAAAAAACAAACCTCGCCTGATCCTGCGAGACATGCCCGATCCAAAACCAGGATCTTACACAGTGGAAAACAACCAGTCAAATTCTTAAAAGAAAGATTTTAATTAAAGAAAAGGGAAGGAATAAATCCCTTATAGAAAATCAGAAGAACAGCACTACAATAATCACTAAAGAGTTAAAGACAACCCCCTCCCCAAATTTCTCCTCCTGCTGAAGCTTTACAGTATTAGAGAAACACAGAGAGAAATCTCTACCAACCGGAGAATTTTCCGAGCGATAAAAAGAAGGTAAACTTACTGACTACTTTACTTGTTACTGGATAGAAAGCTTATAGTTACAGTGAAAAAAATAGGTATGATTCATCCCATAGCCGAGTTGAACAGAGAGAGACCCAGAGAGAAACTGAAACTGAAAATCCTTTGTCTCCTGAGGAATTTGTCACTGGTCAGTTGTCCACCACTCAGGTTACCTTTAGCTTAACCCCTTAAAGGTAAAAACTAATTCTAGGCTACTTTATACTTATGACAGAGGCCTACTAAGACATCTAGAATTAGGGGTCTGCTAATATCTCTTCTGAAAACATCTGGGTCTACAAGGATGTACATGTCAGGATATGTAATATAATGCATGCAAATGTTAAAACATGCGTGCATTTGTAGCTCTTTGCATTGTGAGTCTTAACTATTTACACCAGTAGATAATTTGTCTCGGCATTTACAATGTTGGGCTGTTATGTAGCCCAGTTACTGTGAATCAAGGAGAAGAGTGCATTGGATATGACAGCCTGTCTGTGGACAAAGCATATGTCTAATATTATTTTATTTTTTGGTGAGCAATGGACTTTTTGACCGAGAAATTCTTGATAAATGAACCTTATGACTAATAATTAGTAAGATTTTCTTGATTTATACAGAATTTTCACTTGAATGTGTTTGGGTTAGTGCAGTGGTTCTCAGACTTTTGTATTGGTGACCCCTTTCACACAGCAAGCCTGTGTGTACGATCCCTCCTTATAAATTAAAGCACTTTTTTATATTTAACACTATTATACATGTTGGATGAAAAGTGGTGTTTGGGAGTGGAGGCTGGCAGCTCATGACCTCCCAGGTAATAACCTAGTGACCCCCTGAGGGGTCACAACCCTTGTTTGAGAACCCCTTAGCAGAAGAAAAATCTTACAAGAATCAGATGGCAATATCCTATGGGACAAAGAAACTAGCTAATGTATTCCTGCATGTAGATTGTAATGCTAATCATTTACATAGTTCTTTATGCCTTCCTAATATTGAAAACTCTAATTAGCCCTCACAATACCCTTTTCATGTAGGTAAGTAAATATTATGGAAAATCTGAAACTGAGAAGGTAAGTGATTTGCCAAAGTCCACAAAGATTAGACTGGAGCTTGGAAATGTAATCACAACAATATGCATCTCTTTAGTCTGGCCTTGAGACTGATGGATGTCTCTGCCCAGAATCTTAAGAATGCTCCATTGACATCCTCATCAGCATGCTGTAACATTAATTGGAATTGCTCTGCTGGACTGAGGGGAAAATGTAATGCTGAGAGCTGAAAAGGCGTATTACAAACCTGCCCATCATCACAACTGTCCATCTTTTGAATAATCCCTGAAACTCTAGCGTCTAATAGTCACTAGAACAGGTCACACAGATTTGCACAGGCAAAGTAAGATTTTCTTCACTCCACAGTAAGCTGATTATAGCTTTTGTGGTGATATGTCCATATTTTTATGCATGCAAATTTATACACAGTACATAGTAACCAGACAAAATTGACTTCTGAGGCTTATCTAAAATTCAGTAACTTTCCTTTTGTTGGTTTAAATCTGGAACTTTAATCTTTCGGGATCGTACTCTACCTTATTCCATGTGTGGAAAATTGACTGAAGTCACTGGGATTTTTATGTAGGCATCTAGGGCATGGTCCTTTATGAATGAATTACGCTTTACTTTTAAATATTTCACATTTGTCATCATAGTTCATTTCTGTGTCTGCTCCTTTTTTTTTTAACTTGCCCAATTGTATACCACTAGGAAGCCTAAACTCTCCAAAAGATCAGATCCAACGATTCTACATCAGTCAAGAATTATTAGTCTCTTTGTTTCACAATTTTCTCTAGTTTCATGCTCATTTACTGAACTCAGGAACTGAAATCCGTCACATTTTGGGGATAGTGCTATACTGAGAATTAAAGACATACAGTACTAAGCATAGTTTTTCATACAGAAAAAAAATAAATATCAAGATTTGTTTTTGCAATAACTTCAAAATTCTTGACCTTGACATTTCTTGAGCAGAAAGCTAGGAAGTGCTCAGTAAATTATAGAATTACCCAGCAGTTTTATGTATCTGCACAATTAGGAAGAGATCAATTATTGTTGATTTAGTATTAGATAATATATGTTGGAGTATGAATCAGTGATGGCTAGAGTACATTGAAACCCATATATATATATAAATAGATGATTTAAAAATAAACTTGTTAGTGCAACAGATCTACTATACATAAATCACCAGTCCTCTGTTCAAAATTAAAATATTTTAAATGAATATGAAGAGAAATAAACCTGTTAAATGAAGTAAAAACCATATGGAACATATAACAGTCACTAGAATTGATAGATAAATATATGTTATATGTAAGAGGAATTACACTATCATCCCCCCTACTCTTGGGGAGGTTACATACAGTCTCACAGTAACACATAAAAACATATTTTGAATACAAGGGCTCCAAAGGTATTATCCAAGGTATTGAGGATATTGTTATGTCTGTCACATTTCCCTCCTAAAAAAGTGGGTGTAACCAGGGTTCTTGACAGGCATCCTAGGAGAACCCTTAACTTATTTCTTGGACAGGTTTATTCCCCTGATGATGTTTCTGCCATTACCTTTCATAAATTCATATTTCAAGTATGACATAATAAATATTCTGCTAGCAAGACAGCATATATCCTTCAAAAATCCATACAGAGTCATTTGTCAACCATCTTGCATAATTTCTTTTTAGAACCTCTGGGACTGAACTTTCACATGCTCCTTCTTACCCTTGTTACCCCAAAACCTTTGGATGTTAACTTAAGACCCTGCCCTTTCATGTTGTTTCTAGGGAGTGTGTGGGGGGGTCCCTTTGTTTCCCAAGAGGTCAGCTCTCTCGGAGATGAGCTGAGGTTCCCCAACCTCCCTGAAAGTATTACAAGCAGCCATTCTTTGGACTAAAGGAAAAAATACTTAGGGCTGCCTCCCTGTGAAGTTGCTCTCAACAATGCACTGCTTTTCAGAGCAAAGGTGTCCGGCAAGGGAATTCTTCAGACATCACTCTTAGGCAGATTTCTTTCTCTGACCCACTTTCCCTGAGGTTTGGGCCAAAGGACTCCTCTTACCTAACCTCAGTTTCTCCAGGCAGAAGGGATGTATTGATCCCCCATCCCACTGCGGTGGCCTTTCATTCCACACACACTGAGTCAAGGTGAGGAGAATTCTCTCTTCCACTTGGTTCAGATCCTTTTCATTTTCATAGACTATCAAGCACTTGGAAACTACGGGAAGAAGTCTTCCCCTCCTTCATGGCTGTAGTTACCTTTCTCATCTCTAAAGCAAAAGTCTTATACTCTTCTCAGGCATCTACCATCCTGGGATGGGTGTCTCAGAATTGGCAGTGCACTGCAACTGCCTCAGTGTCTTTACTTTTTGCTGGAAATACTGCCATCACCATGCTGAGTACTGCCCCTGTGTCCCTGGTAATGTTGAGAAAACAGCTTATTCCCCTGGTGTGGGTTTTAGCACCTAGAGAATTCTTTCTAAAGTCAGTAGGTCTTGTCCTTTCCCCAGACAAGGAAGCAAAGGAGCAAACTCCAGGATTTGTCTGCATAAACTAGGAATATAATTTGATTCTGCTTTGTTTCTATTAAGGGAAATCCATCCCTCCTGTTCCCTGGCAGGGATTCCAATTGCATTTTTGGATAATACAGTCTTGTCTCACATGGAATTCTCCTGAAGATGTCTGATTCACCTATTCTGCTTTCAAAGCCAAAATATCATTTCCCCAAAACAAATATGGAATATCTGACAACATACCTCCAAACAGCACCCTGACTTTTCCTGAGTTTGTAGAGAAATCTGTGCTGTAAGTAGAGTGAAGGCTTTCACATCAGTAATTTTAACCCACATTTCATATCCTGGGAACATTTAATGGAGTTTAACAACATGGGGCTTATCTGTCCTCTTTCCATTGATTTCAGTGGGTTTTGGTTTAGGCCTATTGAACTTTAAAGCTGCCACTGACATTTTTGAAGAGACCTGATGACACAAATGGTAATAGCATATTTTGGTCACTCCTAAAAGTGAATTAGCACTCCTCCGCAGTGGAACTCTGTAAGGGAGGATTTGGACTGAAAGCGAAAAAAGACAAATGAACGCCAAAGAAAAGGAAAAGGCCAAGCCAAAGTTAATAACAATTAACTCTATGTGGATGTTGGACCCTCTGGAGAACTAGCTCTTGAGGTACAAGTCAGTATCTTGGAGAAATTGGAGAAAAAAAAAAACAAGGAGAAAAAGAAATAATTGAAATTAAAAAAAAATACTCTGGCTTGGTGTAAGGATAAACTTAATGACCTGGAGAACAGAAATAGAAATAATATTTGTCTGTTAGGTCCACCTGTGGGCTCAAAATTTATAGGATAACCTTATAGTACAAAAAATGTGTGTCTGGAGCCATTTCCCACTAAATTACTGTAGACATCCACTTATCCCAAACCCAGCACTGGACCAGTCAAAAAGGGCAGTAATTCTATGATGTAATTATGATAGAGCTCTAGAAAAATTCTCTAGAGAACCAGATTTATGGGCAAAACTAGTTATCATGTATCCATTCTATCATTGTATCTCAAGCTCTTTAAAAATACAAAAGAGGCACTTCATAGAGCAAAAAGGAAAATGTGAGAATATCATGGATATCATATTTTTCCCTAATAAAAATCTTCCAGCAAGTGCGGGGAGGGAGAATACCTCTCCTTTCCCTGTTTTATTCCTGAAGGGAAAATTGGAGCTACTGGAATCTTATGAAAAAATGAACAAAATATTTTTTAAAAAAATTAGCGAATACAATGATCACAAAAATGAGGAAATAAATTAATATCCCTACTGATCTGCTCATTAAAATAGAGACTAGCCCCAGGTTATTCCTGAAGTTAAAAAATTTGCAAGTCTTTCCAAGATGAATAACCTGTAAATTAGAAAATAAAATAAATACCAGATAGGTTCCTTGAAGTTCTCTGGAGTTTTTTTAGGGGATGTATCAGGAATGAAAAGGGTCAAACCTGCAGACTAGGATTGCCAACCCTTCCAGATTGGCCAGTAGTCTACTGGAATTGGCATCAATATCCTGGTGACTATTGAAAGCAATCAAGGAGATTTTAATAGGATAATCAAAGTCTGGTCGGTGGCCCAGCGGGGTGAAGTCAGGCTTTCTGCCATGACTGCCATGTCCAGCTCCTAGGCGCAGGGGCAGGTAGGAGGTCTCTACATGCTGTCCTTGCCCTGAGCACCAACTCTGCAGCTCCTTTTGATGGGAAAATATGGCCAATGGGATCTGTAGGGGGCAGTGCCTGAAGGCAAGGACAGTGCACCGAGCCCCTTGGCTGCCTCTGAGCCTAAGAGCCAGATATTCCAGTCACTTCTGGGAGCTGCCTGAGGTAAGCATCACCCGACTGAAGCCTGAACCCATTCTTGCATCCCAAACCTCTGCCCAACCCTCAGCCCCCTCCTGCACCCAAACTCCCTCCCAGATTCTGCACCCCTCAACCTCGTCGACACCCAAACCCCCTGTCCCAGGCCTGAGCCCTGTCCTATACCTCAAACCTGTCATCCCCAGCCCCACCCTAGAGCCCGGTCCCCCAGCTGAAGCCCTCACCCACTCCCACACACCTACCCCTAGCCACAGCCCGGAGTCCCCTCCACACTCCAGACTCCTTGTCCCAAGCCACGAGCCCCCTCTTTCACTCCAAACCCCTCATCCCCACCTCCACCCCACAATCTGCACCACCAGCCAGAACCCTCAGCCCCTCCTACACCCCAATCCCCCGCCCCACCCTGGTGAAAGTGAGTGAGGGTGGGGGGAAGCAAGTGATGAGGGAGGAAAGATGGAGTGAGTGGGGGTGGGGCACCAGAGAAGGGTCAGGACAGGGGAAGAGGCTAGGGGAAGGGGTGGGGCAAGAGGCAAGGCAAAAGTGTTTGGATTTGTGTGATTAAAAAATTGGCAACCCTATTGGAGTCACTTAAGGAAGACACAATTTAAGTAGCACTAAAACTAACCATGTACTCTCTGCCTTCTTCATTTTACTCCTCAATTATTATTTTAATACATTACCTAACATGTTGGCCAGAGAAATAGAAAGACAGTTGTCCACTTTGTTACAGCAATTAATGTGGGTTTAAATAGGATTTTTTAATGTTAATATTCTTAAAGTGATTACTCCATGTCAAAGAAATGGCAAGGAAGCTAAGGAGCTCTAAGTGGTGATCTGGCTCAGTAGAGAGAAAGTCTTTGATTATGTTTAGTGGATCTACCTGTCAGAAATGTTGCACTAGGTAGGAGCTGGTACTTGCCTTGTGATATGGTCATCTACTCTGTACAAAGGACAAGCAAAAAAATATTAATAGATTTCATGGTTAGATGGGAACACAGTGATAATCTCATCTGACTTTGTGTATAGCACAGCCATAGAATTTCTCCAAAACAATTCCTCAAAAATATGCTTTAGAAAAACATCGATGCTTGATTTAAAAGTTGTCAGTGATGGAGAATCAACCACAACCCTTAGAAGTTGTTACTGTTTATTTACTCTCTTGCCATTAAAAATTTGCACCTTATTTCCAGTCTAAATTTCACTAGTTTCAGCTTAAAGCCACTGGTTCATGTTACACCAGTGATCGGCAACCTTTGGCACATAGCCCCTCAGGGTAAGCCCCTTGGTGGTTCAGGGCATCTGCAGGTTCAGCCGATCAGAACTCCCACTGTCTGCAGTTCACCCTTCCAGGTCAACAGGGGCTGAGGGAAGCAGCAGCCAGCACATCCCTATGGTGGGCCGTGTGTCAAAGGTTGCTGATCCCTGTGTTATACCTTTATCTATTATATTGAAGAGCCCACTATTAAATGCTTGTTCTTCATGTATATACTTACAGATGATAAGCAAGTCACCCATAACCTTCTCGTTGTTAAACCAAATACATAGAGCTCTTTGAGTCTATCACTACAAGGTGTGTTTTCCTTTAATCATTTTCATAGCTGTGCTCTGAATTATCTTGTCAAGACCCTGCCTAAAGGCATGGGTCAAGGCTGGGGCCTGAGTTGGAGAGGATGTGGTCCAAGTTCAGTCTATAGAGCCAAAGCCAGGAGCAGCAGTCAGTACTAATGTTACACTGTAGAATAAGGTCATAGTCAAGGTTGATGAGCAATACTGACTCAAAGTGAAGTAAGTCAGCTGAAGTAGATTTAGTAGAACAAAAACAGGGTGAGCTGTCAGGAGCAGAGCAGGGTATCAGGAACGAGGTGTAAAGCTAGAGATCAGGAGCAGGACTGAGATTAGAAACCAAGAGCAAGGCAAAGTATCAGGAGTAGAAGAAGGGTCTCTTAGCAGCAGCAAGCCAGGGATCCACCTAATTGCACAGACAATCTTCAGGTGTTTTCTGTAGGCCTTAAATAGCATGTGTGGGCCAATCAGTGAGTGCAGTAGGCTCTTCCAATTAGAACCTCTGTGGGTGGAACATCTAGTGATACTTGAACTCATAGGCTGTTATTTCTCACTTCACCAGAGATGTCAGTTGTATGAACATGGCAGCCACCCAATCATCAGCAAATCTGGCTTCCAGATCCACAGATACTCATACTTCTCCAATTTACCAGCATCTTCCATAAATTATAGACACCAGAACTTGACAAACTATTTTGGCAGCAGCTGCATTAGAGCCAAATACAGAGGTAAAATAACTTCTGTACTCCTGTTTGAGATTCCCCTGTTTATGCATCCAAGGATTGTATTAGACCTTTTTGTCACAGTCTCACATTGGGAGCTCTTGTTCAGCAAGCCCTACATCTTTTTCAGACTCACTGCTTCCCAGAAGAGAGCGTTCCCTCTCCCCCAGATTGTTTAAGTAGGGCCTACAATCTTTGTTCCTAGATGTATACATTTACATTATAATCAGTTTATTGGTCTCTAAACGAGTCTCCTTTTTCAAGGAACCCATCCAGGATACCCATTATCACTGTTATCAACAGTGCCAATAGAACAATTAGCTTGGGAGCCAGGGTTCACCATGACAGCTTCTTCGTATCCTCTCTCCAAAACTGTGCTGTTGAATCTACCCGATGGCTCTCCAGGAAAGGGTCATTTGTTCCTATACTAAAGAGCCCTAGTTCTAAAAAGATCAAAGGAAATGGGCATAATTGGCCATATCAATGCTACTGAAACAAATGTTTTGCCTATATGCCCCTATGCATTTTGATGTCTTCCACTCATATCCTGAATCAAATATTCCATAGCTCAGGCAGCGTTGTAAACCTAATCAAATAGAACAATAAAATGCCAAGGGTACATTTTAAAAACAACTATTCTTTTCCCCTATAGAAGATACATAGAAGCCTTTTTAAATATTATTTTTTGGGGGCTGATTTATAATCCCATATAGGCCATGTTCAAAGAGAACAGAAAATCTGTGGTTAATTTCATGGCACAGTAATGTCAAAAACCTGATTAAACTTTATGCTGAAGATATATTTATACCTACACTGTTTTTTCAGCAACTCAGCATAAGGATCTGGCATTTTATGTATTTATATAACACTGTACACACCACATATGTTGCTGTTAAAACAATAATCATTTATAGATAGGAAACCTGAGGTACAAAGATGTGCTGTGACAAGCCCAAGCTCAACCAGTAAACCAGTACCAGAGTTCAGAATAGAGCTCAGGTCTTCTGAGTTCAATACTCTATCCATTAGGTCACATTGCCTCTTTTTAATAAATATATTATATATTTATTTAAAACAAGATTTATATCAGTTCATACTTGATAACCATGAAGATCTGAGAAGGAAGTTGAATTGTCACTGGGAGTGACCTTTCCACACAGAATGCCCCCCAAATATCTGTACAGCTCTTTGAAGAAATTAAGACCCTGGAACAGATCCTCATCTGGTGTAAACTGGTGTAGTTGAACGGGGAGTTCTTGATGGATCAGTAAATTGCTTGGGCTACTACTGATAGTTGGAATATTGGTGATCATGCTTATTGCCAAAAGCAACCAAGTCAGTAAATCTTTAGTGGGCTTCTGAAGCAGCCTTAGAATAACTAAACCATGGGGGGTGGGTAGAGGAGGGGGAGAGCATTGAGTGACCACAAGAAGGGAGCCTGACCCTGCATCCTTCCTCATACGACCTCTGTTGAAATTGATGAGGAATGTGTTTTAGAAAACAGAAAGCTGATCTATATTTGCCCTTTGGGATGTGTTTGTCAGGCCCTTAAGCAAGGGGACTTTGCAAGAACACATTGTCTAATTAACAGTCTGAGGTAATCTCTGGATTAGTCTTTGAAATTGCTTCCTTAAATTTTTTTTTATCACGTTATTGTGATACTAGCAAGAATCAATAAGGGAGAAGTTTGAGCTAATTACATCACTTTGTGGACATATCTTAGAGTCCCCACCAGCAGACTAAAGATTGACCAGCAGATGGCTGTCACTGTACCACTCAGAAACCACTCCAGACTTCGGTAATTATTGAGGTTTGGAGTTTTTTACTAACCTGTCGTGGATGTGTATAAGTGCTTGAGACTAAATAAATGTAGATTTAAGTAAGAGTACTCTTCTACTGTTTGTGTCAACTATCTACGAGTTGGATAGCTGTTTCTCCGTTGGTTTATTTCCCACTAATGCCTCCCTAAGAGTAAAAGGTACCAAGAGCTTTGGGTTCAGAAAACTTTGAGTAACAGAGCTCCATTGACTTCAGTGGAACTAAGCCAATTTATTATAATCTGTGGATATGATTTCATAGTCTACACAACAGCCATAAGGTTACATACAGCAAATATTGAATATAATGAGACATTTGATAAAAAATACATTGACCTTACATATAAATTGACTTTATGTTGGCCCAGGGAATGTTTCAACATATCCAAATGTATATAAAACCAGTGACACTAACACCCAAGAAAAGTGGAGAGGAGTAGCAGCACTCTTAATCCAGCCCATAAACTAGACAAGTGACTAAAAGGAAGCTATGCTGCAGACCTACCCCGGCACGAGGTTGGAGAAAAGGGCAGATTTCACCTCCCTAACCAACTCATAGTTCATTTATATACAAATTAATTATTCAAGATTTATGCTGGTGAAGTGAATTTCTGAGCTTGGTAATTGGGGGCAAGTATGATGAGCCACTGAGCAATTCTGAAAAAAATCTCCCATTGATTTCAAAGTGAACTGGGCTAGGCCAAACATTGACTGCTTTAGAAAATCCCTCTCCACATCCCTGGTTATTTAATGGAGTCTTCTATGATTCCCTCAAATGAATTTCATATAATTGCCAATGGAAATTAAGTTACAACAATGCTGAAAACTTTTGAAAAACCCTTGCTTAAACAAAAATTAAACTCACTTGATATGTTGCTCAGATCTTTTTTAAGTTCAACTGATGCAACTGTGTTAAAAGTGATTTAATAATATCTTGACTATGATAATAAGACTATCACCTTCTTCTGGTGAGCAGTACTGTGCACCTTCAACTCCAAATGACTTTAATGAAAACTGAACATTCTTAAAACCTCATAGGAGGCAGTCATAGATTTAGACTCCACATGCAGTTCTTTGAAGCTTTATTTATACAGTACATTTTTTACATTGGTGTAATATTTATTATGAACTTTTAACAAGCATTAGGAGAAGACTGAAATTGCATTAAAATAGCTCTACTCTGGCATGCTGAACGATCCCCATTCCAGTCAAAGATGCTTTCCACTTTTATTCATTTTATTTTCAAAGTAATTCAGTATTAAGTTATTTCAATTAAAAAGATCATGTTAAAAAAGCAAGAAGGAGAAGGTGACTGACAGACTATTAAAACCCACAGGCTTTTCAAAATGTATATAATTATATTTGTGACAGGCGAAGTTGAAAAATGTCAAGAAGTGACTGTAGATATTTGACGGTGCCATCTTGAAAGGTTCCATGTTGCTCTCTTTAGAATTTCTTTTGTATTTAAAGCACTATAATATTGTATCCAGCTCATATGATATATAATATTATTTAAATGTCTTAATATCATTATGTTGTTTTGCAAACTCAGTATTTAGAGGTGGATTCTGATCTGTTGCATTGGTTTAAATACAGAGGATCTCTGTTGGAGTTATTCCATATTTTACTGGTGTAAATAAGAACAAAATTTGCTCCACAGACTTGAAAAAGTGGATTGATTTGTATTTGACTATAATAATTTTCTATATCTAATATTAGAAAATATGTCTGAAAATTTATTCTTGTGTCTTTCTCCCAAGACAAAAAACAAATTTTGTTCTCTTTATGTAGATTTATTATCCCGCTACAGATGCAATCTAATACAAAAGGCAGCCATCCCATGAATTAAAATGTACAACAAAATGGAATAGAAAAGATTGCTGTTCCCATATTAACACATAAATAGACACCACCAAATATAAACCAAAATTCCAGTCCACAAGGCCTGGGAAAAAAAGATGGACTTTGTAGCATGCACACAAGGTGAACCAAGATCTCTAGCAAACAACTGCGGTGAATGAGCATGAATTGTGAGGACTCATCACAGAGAACACCCTGTCACCAGCTGCATCTCATCTATACTGAGGGAGCACCATCTCGTACACTTCCACTGATGTCATCTAAAGCAACATGTCCAGGATGGAAAGGTAATCTCTCAGATAAAGGGGTAACAATCAAGCTAGGGTTTTGTAGACTAACACCAAGACTTTGAACTGAATCAGAAGCTTTTTGGAAGTCAGCACAGATCCCAGATCTCTGTGTTATGTGCTCCAGTCCTAATGAAAAGCTCCAGTTAAAAAGCATGTTGTCAAATTTTGTATTAGCTTCAGTCTTGAAGTTGTATCAAGGTGGAGACACATATAGTGCTCATTATAGCAATCTAATCTCAGGGTGACAAGGGCAGAGATAATAGTGGCAAGATCTGCAGACATAAGAAAAACACAAGAACATAAGAATGGCTGTATTGGATCAATCCAAAGGTCCATCCAGCCCAGTATCCTGTCTAGCGACAGTGGCCAATGCCAGGTGCCCCGGAGTGAGTGAACTGATCAGGTAATGATCAAGTGATCTCTTTTCTGTCATCCATCACCCCACTCTGACAAACAGAGATTAAGAACTCCATTCCTTACCCATTCTTGCTAATATCCATTAATGGACTTTATCTAGTTCTCTTTTAAACCCTGTTGTAGTCCTAGCCTTCACAACCTCCACAGGCAAGGAGTTCCACAGATTGACTGTGAGCCGTGTGAAGAAGAACTTCTTTTTCTTTGTTTTAAACTTGCTGCCCATTAATTTCATTTGGTGGCACTAATTCTTATATTATGGGAACAAGTAAATCACTTTTCCTTATTCACTTTCTCCACATCACTCATGATTTTATATACCTCTATCATATCCTCTCTTAGTCTCCTCTTTTCCAAGCTGAAAAGTCCTAGCCTCTTTAATCTCTCCTCATATGGCACCTTTTCCAACATTTTAGTTGCCCTTCTCTGAATCTTTCTAATGCCAATATCTCTTTTTTTGAGATGAGGAGACCACATCTATACGCAGCATTCAAGATGTGGGCGCACCATGGATTAATATAAGGGCAATAAAATATTCTCCTTTTTATTCTCTATCCCTTTTTTAATGATTCCTAACATCCTGTTTGCTTTTTTGACTGATGCTGCACACTGCGTGGATGTCTTCAGAGAACTATCCATAATGACTCCAAGATCTTTTTCCTGATTAGTTGTAGTTAAATTAGCCCCCATCATATTGTATGTATAGTTGCGGTTATTTTTTTCCAATGTGCATTACTTTACATTTATCCACATTAAATTGCATTTGCCATTTTGTTGCCCAATCACTTAATTTTGTGAGATCTTTTTGAAGTTCTTCACAGTCTGCTTTGGCCTTAACTATTCTGAGCAGTTTAGTACCATCTGCAAACTTTGCCACCTCACTGTTTACCCTTTCCTCCAAATCATATATGAATAAGTTGAATAGGATTGGTCTTAGGACTGACCCTTGGGGGAACACCACTAGTTACCCCTCTCCATTCTGAAAATTTACCATTTATTCCTACCCTTTGTTCCCTGTCTTTTAACCAGTTCTCAATCCATGAAAGGATCTTCCCTATTATCTCATGACAACTTAATTTACATAAAAGCCTTTGGTGAGGGACCTTGTAAAAGGCTTTCAGGACATCTAAGTATACTGTGTCCACTGGATCCCCCTTGTCCACATGTTTGTTGACCCCTTCAAAGAACTCTAATAGATTAATAAGACATCATTTCCCTTTACAGAAATCATTTGACTTTTGCCCAGCCATTTATGTTCTTCTCTGTGCCTGACAATTTTATTCTTTTCTATTGTTTCAACTAATTTGCCTGATATGGACGTTAAACTTACTGGTCTATAATGGCAAAGGAGGGAAAGGTTGCATTCTCCTCCCTGGAAGCAGAAGAAAAATGTATTCTTGACCACAGCCATTATCTTAGGTGTCAATATGTTTTCGCTGGGACAGAATGACCCAACATTGTTGGCTAAAATGGTCATTTTTCTGTGTTTTCCAAAGAGTGGGATGTGTCCTTCTTCGGAGGTGATGAGAGATGTTTTTTGGTGGTGAGTGGTGATGAGTAGTGCTGGACAGTGGGGCTAAGCCTGTCAACCCCAGGCAGTCTGGGGCTCGAGCAGTCAGCCCTGGGTGGCACAGACAGTGAGGCCCAGCCCCAGATGACACAGGGTTTGGGCAGGAAGTCCTGGGAGGTGTGGGGCTCAATGGTCAGCTCCAGCCCCAGCTGGCATTGGGCTTGGGCCAGCCCAGCCCTGCACAGATGGGGAACTTGTGCCAGCCATGAATGTGGGGGTGGAGGGTACTTTGTCAGCCCCACGTGGGGATAGGACTTGCTCAGGCAAGTAGTAATGCCAGAAGCCTCAGGCCAGCCCTGCTCAGTGTCCCATTTTTACTTTTGGAAATATCGTCATTACATTATCTGGTCATCCAGAGCAGATCAACATCTAAAATCACCTCAAGGTGGGAACCTGATTTACACATGATAGCCAGAGTTTCAGTAGTGCAGTAACATTATCAAAGCCACCAACTCTTCTGGCGGTTTTCCCCAAAGTACCCAACGTTACCTCGGTCTTCTCTGAATTGAATCACAAGTGTCATCTATATTCAGATTTAAAAAGCCCAACAACTATGTCTAACTTGCCCACACATACACCCGTTCTGTCCAGATAGGATGAAAGACAGAACTGTATGTCATCAACACAGTATATGCATTATACTGATCCTGGCAAAGCAATCCTTACTCTATCCTGCTAGGGGACTACCTAACGAACTGACATCTTACTTCTGTGTGTTCCATTCTATGCATCCAATGAAATGGGCTATAGCCCATGAAAGCTTATGCTGAAATAAATTTGCTAGTCTCTAAGGTGCCACGAGTATTCCTCGTTTTCTTTACGAATATAGACTAACACGGCTGCTAATCTTAAATCTGAAAATTAAGCCACTCAGAAGCTGCAGATTTTCAATATGTTGGTGATTAAAACCATTTGTCTGCCAAAAATATGGATTTGGGTGTCTAAAATGAGGCAGTTTTGAAAATGTTTCTCTTTATTTCTGATAACTATTTTACCTACCACTGAGGGATGTTGAGAGGATTAATTGCTTGTTTACTTTATATTTTATTTAATATTTGTGTAACATTGAAAAAATGTAGAGTGCTAAGCATTATTATTATATAAAATAACATGTTTAATAAATCACTGCGTTTTCTGGTAAAAAAAACCCCAATTCTTGTGAACATAGAATCACAAACAAATTACAGGAGCTAATCAAGTATCTCAAAATATTTTCTGTGAGTAGGTGCTTGCAATTTAAAAATGTCTCTTTTGTGCTTGTTTTTCGTGAATATTCAACTAATTGAGTTTTACTCACATGAATGCTCATGAAAAGTGAAGTTTAACCCTTCATGACTGCATATTTGACACAGCACTACGGTAGAGTGGCAACTGAATTAAGACAAGGGTCAAACTGCATCTGGTTACTTTGTGACATGGAGTGTGGTGATAAAAGAAACTTACAGACCATTAAATGCAATGCATTGTAATGGAACACTGCTGTCACAGCATGAGCGCAGGGTTCCCAAAACCCCTTACCAGAGCCTTACAGAGAGGTACTCAAATGAGCGAAACAAGAATGTGTGACTGCATTTTGTTAAGTGGGTATGCACATCCAATTACTTCTTGTGACTGTGAATAAAGATAATCACATTTCTCTGCTTGACATTTTACAGTGGCCAGATTTTTCTAGGAATTCTAGAAAATTCTAGGTATCAGTAACCTTGGCAGTCTCCCTCCCCACACCGGGTAAGCAACCTTGGTGGGCCCGGCTGGTTTGTTTACCTGTTGCGTCCGCAGGTTCAGCCAATCATGGCTTCCACTGGCTGCGGGAATTATACCTATATGTCTGTAGTGAGGAGATGTGGCCTCCCTCAGAGAGTGAGAGGGAGGGACCATAACACACCCCCTGGTGGGCTGAACCAGGAGAGCTCTGTCTGCCCTGCCAGAAGCAGAAGAGTGGGACAGGCAGGGTAAGTACAAAAGGTGGGACCTGCAGCTCAGCTGGGCTGAATCCACCACTGGAGATGGATGTGTCCTGCCTGGTGCTGGATCCTGCATTGGAGCTGCCAGGGCTGCCTCCTGAGGACTGCCCAGAGCTCCCAGGACTGCTGGCTGACCAAGACACTGGGAAGTTGCTAGGGTTGCCGCCTGAGGACTGGCTGGATCTCCCTAAGCTGCTGGCTTACCGAAATGCTGAGGAGCTGCTGGGGCTGCCACTTGTGGACTAGCCAGAGCCCATCCTTAGGCAAGGAGGCTTGTGCTCCTTAGGAACCCATATCTGAGTCCCTACACTTTATTAGTGGTCACCTTTACTGGAGGGCTCCTAGACTACTTACCTGCTCTGCCCTGATTGCAGGCAAGAGCCTACTAACTGTTTGCTGTCATGCCCTGACCGAGGGCCTTGGGCTCATAGACTGCCTTACTGTTCTGCCCGTCTGGAGAACCAGAGCACTAGGTGTAGCTAATTCCTCCCTTTGAGCTCACCTTTACAGGTACATGACAACGAGGAGGCGTGGCCTCCCTCAGAGACTGAAAGGGAGGGACAGCCATGCAGCCTGCAATGTCCCAGGCAGCAACATATTTAAAATTCCCTAATTCTGTTTACTTGCTGCCTCTTCATGTGAATTGAACATCCCAGTTCTTTCTTTAAACCTCTTTCCAGACTGCAAGAGTTAGACTCTTTCATTTAGCAAACAGCTAATATATGATTCATGTGACCAATTACAACTAATCAACATAATTTGACTTTTGAATATCAGCTACTGAATATTCAGAGCAAACTGTTGGCAAGAAATCAAATGAACAAATTTGAATAATGAATATATTTGAGAAAATTGTGATCTGTTTGCAGTATTCCACAAGAAGAAAAATGCTACAGATGATAATAGTTTATGATACAGTGATTGTGATAATAATTGTCCGTGTTACCTTTTTCCTAAGTAACATTAGTGTCATTTGTCATATTTCCTTTATTTATTAATAGGGAATTCCACAGTAAAGTTAATTACTGGCAAACTACAACTGTAAAGTTTCTAATGGCTACTGTTGCATACAACATTCAATGAACTGGAAATGCAATTGGAATATTCATATAAAAACAAATAATGTGTGTCTTTGGAAATAATTAAACTTCATAATCCGGGATCAATGCTTTTCCATGCACCTAGTTCACATGATTTTAATTTTTCTATGTGAATATTATTTACTTCCTTTCTCTTTGTTTTATCTTATTCATTTGTAAATTGAATACATATGGAACAATATTGATTAATTTTTCCTGATGTTGTCTTGAGCTTTGCACAGAGAATCCTTGGTCTTAGAATACATTTTAGTTTTATCTTAATAAACTGAATGATGGATAAAATACCAAGCAATCTTCTTTACAAACAAAAAGATCAGGTACTTTTTTATGCTGTTTCATTCATTTTTATATACCATGGATCTGAACACAAGTTAGATTCTCTCTTCAATTACACTAATGTAAATTCAGAGTAAATACAATTGGGTCAGATCCTCAGCATAGTTCCCCTGAAGTCAAATAAGAATATCTTGTTCATTGACATCAGCACAACTAATCCAGGTTTACACAGGGTTAACTGATATCAGAATCTGTCCCTCTTAGACATACAGTGCTCCTCATTTCATATCTGAGCTGTTCACTTTCAGCCACTTGTGGCAAGAAAATAATTAACATTGTAGAGTAGTGGCTTCCATATATGCTTCAGAGAACTGCACAAGGTTTGCTCAACCCAGGATCTTTCCCTACACTATATGCTCAATATAGCTAAAAAGGAATGGAAGTGAGTACACAGAGTGAGAATGGCAAGGCTATTACTTTACCCTGGTGTAAATGAGAATACAGTCTGTCTCACAATCTCCCAAGACAGCCATCCTTAAACTCACCATCCTAACAGATCTGGAGTTTTGGAGGATAAAATACATCTACTTCCAGCTTTATTTATGTTCTAATAAATCAACTTCCATCTCCTGAGTTGTACATTAAAGATCAGGGAACATAAATGTGTACCTGGGAAAATGACTCTTTTCTCATTTTTGACAAAAACTTGTTTTTTTATTTTTGAAAAAAAAAAGGACTAGTGAAAGTATGAATCTGGGGCAACTTCTTTTCTATATATCCTCTAATACCATTCTTACCATTGTAGCATATAAAGTGACGTGACTAACATCTGTCACGTGTGCTTCATCCTACTCCATGCAATCTTTACTACTTATACTATTGGTAACCCAAAGATCTGAAATCCTTACTTCAGCTGTAAAAATGGCTCAAGTACTGAATAAAAAAAACCCCAACAACAACAACCAAAAAACAATAAAAAACATATATCTAATAGTCTTGGGATATTGACAGCTAGAACTTCACACTCCAAATCTTATTGAATACCCATAATTCAGCACTTCCCTGAAGTTGTTCTCTATTTATGTTCTTGTATGAAACCTAGTATTCCAAGTCACTGCTTTAAAACTTCCAGTTTCCAGTTACACTGTTCCTTGGTCCTTAGTATCAATTTGTAAGCCTTTGAGAAGTATCAATGGAACCTTCAATTTTCAAGTCTTGAAATGAGAGCATCTCTCTCACTTTCCACATCCTTAATGACTATAAACACAGTCTTTAGAGCCATTTCAGCAGATTCACCACCTTCAGGAAATCAGACAGATTTCTGTATTTATCTCAGGCTTTTAGTCTGGTCTATAAAAAAAGAAGTTTTTTTAAAAAAAAAACAAACCAAAAAAAAAACAAACAAACAGGAAATTACCTACCCTCACTGATATTTAGGACCAAAGTTTGACAAACATAAAAACATCCACTGTCAAGTTGTCTGCATGATGAAAATACAAACAAATTCTGAAAATAAAATCAATTGTAAGGATCATAAAGAACATTATTTGTTGTAGCCAAATTTTAATGCTTTTTATATCCTTGCCACTATTATAAGTTGCTAAGGGATGCAATTTCCATCCACAACAAATGTAGGTATTATACCATGGGTGGGCAAACTACGGCTCCCAGGTCGAATCCAGCCCATGAGCTCCTCCTAACTGGCCCCCGAGCTCCAGCTGGTGAAGCTGCTCCGGCCCTTCCTCCACTGTTCCCCCCGTGCTGCGTGGGCAGCGGTCTGGGAGGCGGGACTGCGTGACAGTGTCTGACTCTGGGCCAGACATGCTGTGTGCTCTGGCAGATCAGCGCGGCCCTGCGTCTGGCTCCGGGCCAGACACGCTGTTCTGAGCGGCAGGGTGGTAAGAGGGCCACGGCCAGGGGCGGGGGGGTTAGATAAGGGGCAGAGGGTCTTGGGGGGGTGATCAGGGGACAGAGAATGGGGGCATTGGATAGGGTGTGGGAGTCCCAGCGGGCCTGTCAGGGGGCGGGGGTGTGGCTTGGGGTTGGGGCAGTCAGGGGACAGGGAGCAGGGAGGTTGGATAGGAGGTAGGTCGTGGGGATGATGGGGGGGGTCTCTGGAAGAGGAAGTCAGGGGACAAGGAGAAGGGGGCTTAGATGGGGGTGTGGTCCTTGGGGGAGTGGTTAGGATGGGGGGTCTTGGGAGGGGGCAGTCAGAGGAAAAAGAGCAGGGGGCTTAGATAGGGGGTGAGGTTCTTGGGGTGCAGCTAAAGTGGGGGGTCTCTGGAGCGGGTGATCAGGGGACAAGGAGTGGCGGTGGTTCGATGTGTCAGCGGTTCTGAGGGGGAAGTCAGCGGGGTGGGAAATGGGTGGAGGTCGGCTAGGGGGCAAGGCCAGGCTCTTTGGAGAGGTGTAGCCTTCCCGACCTGGCCCTCCACACAATTCTGAACCCCAACGTGGCCCTTGGGCCAAAACGTTTGACCAATCCTGTGTTATACACTTTCTCTCATGAATTTGAAAGAGTATTTGTCTTAAAAGTCTAAAGCCTGATGATGCTACTCTTGAAGAAATGTGGGAACTCCCATTAACATCTGTAGGGTTAGGACCGAGCCCTACACTGTAAATAAATTCACAGGATTTTACAAACAACCTGTATAACTCCCACTTTACTACCAAACTACCTCCAGATAAAACTAGCATGGTTTGGGAGTTGACCAGAAAAGAAGGTTTTGGATGCATACTGTTCTTTATAAATCTTTACGTGTTCTCAAGTCTGTGAATATCCATGGGTAAATATATGCAGTTTGTCTTCCAAATCAGAGTAGAACTGGAATATAATGGTTTTTACCATTGCTTTCATGTAGGTACAAGATTTACTGTTATTAATTATTTGTATTACTGTATCACCTTGGAGCCTGGGTCATGGATCAAGATTCCATTGTGCTAGGCACTGCCCAAATACAGAACAAAAAGGAAGTATCTGTGCTAACAAGCTTATAAGCTAAGTATAGGATTAGATAGCAGATGGATGCAGACAAACAGACAGTTAAGTAAAATGAAACAATCAGTGAGTGTTGGTCAGCATGATAATTAGTGGTCTTACCACACTTATGGCCTACCCATTGTAAGTTTTTGTAGGCATCATAGCAAAGAAGATTTTTGAGGAGGGATTTGAAGGTGGATAATGAGACATCTTTGTGCATGTTTATCAAGAGCTTTTCCCAAGCATGAGGGGCAGCATGGGAGACAGCACAAAGATCATGTCAGAGGCAGAGCATAGGCATTCTTGCCTAGTAGTCACAGCTAGGCTGGGATTCACACATAAGGGACTGTAGTCATATGAATCGCTAGAGCGGGATTCAATAAGCAAGAGTTGGAGTTAAAGTCAGACCAAGGTCAAAGACCAGCAAGCCAATGTTGTACCAGGCTGGAATCAGGAGTAAGTCTTGGGTAAAGTGGCAAGTGTCAGGTTTCGAGTTCTGGTTTGGTTTGAAGCAAATTCTACAGATTGGGATGCTGTCTGAAATTTATCTGAACCTCCTGAGACTAACAAAATTGGTCTGTGCATTTCAAGAAGACAGTGTTTATTGCAGGATTTTCATACTCTTTATACATGGGCATGGAAGAAAAAAGTGTCCAAACATTTCTAGAACTAAAAAAAATCATTCAAGTTGGCTTTTAGAAATGGGAGAATGTTTGATGAGTTTTGTTTGTTTTTGCCGCTAACCCCTGAGCTGGTTCACTCATCACAGTCTACTCCTCTTTAAGATTTCAACTAGAAGTAGTTGAAAGTTTTCTGTGGACACTTTATAAACTTTTCAAATATTGCTTTTATATGAAGCCCCAAATATTTTCAAATAATTTTAAATTTTAAAAAATAAAAGTTTCTTTCTTATCAAACATTTTGCACTGGAAAACTTACTTCCTGACAAGCTCTGGCTCCAACACAATTTACTCAAATGTTATGGAATATGACAGGTCAGAGACTGAGCCCTGCTACACATTTACTTTGCTATATTAGTACTTCAGGAAAAAGACAGATGAGCAAGAATTTTTTTTACTGTAAGTTAATATCAAACTCTACTGGAATTAGATGCTTTTCAACACCCCTACATGTGTAGTCACTGGGAGTTTTCAAGTTATATCAGAGATCTAAATGGAAAATGTATCATTCAGGAACATTTCTCCTGATTCACCACTGCGTTACTCCACTGGTATGCCAGTGTAATTCCACTGATACCAACAGAGATACATTGACATAAAATTTCTAAGTTGAACTAGCCCTACTATATGTATTTATGTTGCTTCTCGGAGAATGTTGCTTCTGTATTGTAATCGAGTGGATTATACAGAGGCATGTAGATACTGTCAATATTTTCATTTGTGACAAATATAAAATTGATCCAATATTTCTCATGTTACAGGAAGGAAAATTATATCAATTTTCTTCAGAATCATAGTTTGGATTTTTTTAAAAATAAAAGAAGTCCTAAGATTGAATAAACAGAGAACTATCTTGGACAGTTAACTGATGCCATCCTTTAAAACTCATACCCCATGCTAGTGAGGGGACAAATGTCCAAATCAGATTATTGTTCTCATTATTTAAGGAATAGAATATGATCGGTGTGCATGGCATAAATTCACAGTGTATTTTAGCCTCTCAGGCTGTTTGGAATCACTGCTATAATAAACTAAGAATGCACAGAATGAGATTTCAAATCAGTTTAGCTCTTTAAAGAATTGCAGACAGGGTGAAGTCCTAACCTTATAGATATAAACAGCCAACTTTGTAGTTCCATTGACTTCAAGCCAACCAGAATGTCAGTGAGACAGTTAAAAGAATGAAGAGTACTCGCGGCACTTAAGAGCCTAACAAATTTATTTGGGCATAAGCTTTCTTGGGCTAAAATTCACTTCATCAGATTCATGGAGAGGAAGATACAGTGGGAAGATAGATAGATAGATAGATAGATTCAGAGAACATGAAAAGATGGGGGTTGCCATACCAACTCTACGAGACTCTATAGTTAGGGAGATTCCCAAACCTATGCCATCTTTTTTAGGTGACAAATCTGAGGAATTGTCACAGATTGAAGTGTCACTAGTGGAGGTTTTGGAATTAATTGATACACTTAACTGTAACAAGTCACCAGGACCAGATGGCATTCATCCATAGGGTGATCAGATCGATTTTATAGGGACAGTTCCGATTTTTGGGTCTTTTCCTTATATAGGCTCTATTACCCTCCACCCCCGTCCCAATTTTTTGCACTTGCTGTCTGGTCACCCAAGAGATCTGAAAGAACTCAAATCTGAAATTGCGGAACTACTAACTATGGTTTGTAACCTGTCCTTTAAATCAGCTTTTCTATCCAGTGACTAGAAGATAGCTAATGTAAGGCCAATATTTAAAAAGGGTTCTAGAGGTGATCCCAGCAATTACAGACTGGTAAGTATAATGTTTGTACCAGGCAAATTATTTGAAACAATAGTAAAAAATAAAATTATCAGACACACAGAAAAACATAAATTGTTGGGCAAAAGTCAACATGGTTTCTGTAAAGGCAAAGGCAAATCATATCTTACTAATTTATTAGAGCTCTTTGAAGGGGTGTGACGTTATTGACATAATCTGGGACCGTAAAAATCATTGTTGCAACCAAGGTCCTGTAGTGGCACCAAAACTTATATAAAGGAGATCATATAAGGTGTCTAAGACCAAGTTATGGTTTGCTGATTATGATTATGCGTTATTTAAAGTTGTGAATATTGGCTCTATACTGTCTGTATCTCCAACTCATGCTATGCTTCTGGGTGACATCCCCAGACAAGTTGGTGTTAGCTCTGCCTAGCCTGCTTGATGGTCCATGAAGGACCATCAGCTATACAACTGACCCATTGAGAAAAGGTAGACACACCTTGTGACTCAGGAAGATATGCAGGGACTTGCCCATGTGACTCCAAACTTCATTTTGCTGTAATTTTCCACAGTAAGAACAAAGAAGTGTTCTTACACCTGGAAAAGACTATAAAAGGCTAATGGCTCATTTCCATCTTGTCTTCAGTCCTGCTTCTTACCTCTGGAGGGACTTTGCTACAAACTGAAGCTCTGAACAAAGGACTGACTGACCCATCCCAGCTGTGGATGTACTCCAGAGACTTAATTTGAACCTGCAGTTTATTCTATCACTGCTACAAGTGTGAACTAAGAACTATGACATTACTGTATGCAATAGATCTCGTTTAATCAATTCTAGTTCTCATTTATATCTTTTTTCTTTTATGAATAAACCTTTAGATTTTAGATTCTAAAGGATTGGCAACAGCTTGATTTGTGGGTAAGATCTGATTTGTATATTGACCTGGGTCTGGGGCTTAGTCCTTTGGGGTTGGGAGAACCTTTTTTCTTTTACTAGGATATTGGTTTTCATAACCATTCATCCCCATAACAAGTGGCACTGGTGGTGATACCGGGAAACTGGAGTGTCTAAGAGAATTGCTTGTGTGACTTGTGGTTAGCAAGTTTGGTAAAACCAAAGTCTTCTCTGTCTGGCTGGTTTGGTTTGCCTTACAGGTGGAAAAACCCCAGCCTTGGCTGTAACTGCCCTGCTTTAAGCAATGTGTCCTGAATTGGCACTCACAGTTGGGTCCCACCAGAACCAGCACTCCTACAAGGGGTCAACCAACATGTGGACAATGGGGATCCAGTGGATATAGTGTAGTTAGATTTCCAGAAAGCCTTTGACAAGGTCACACAGTGCACAGTTAACCTGTGGAACTCCTTGCCTGAGGAGATTGTGAAGGCTAGAACTATAACAGGGTTTAAAAGAGAACTGGATAAATTCACGGAGGTTAAGTCCATTAATGGCTATTAACTAGGATGGGTAGGGAACAGTGTCCCTAGACTCTGTTTTTTAGAGACAGATAACTTGATCATTACCTGTTAGGTTTACTCACTCCGGGGCACCTGGCATTGGCTTCTGTCAGTAGATGAGATACTGGGCTGGATGGCCTTTCTTATGTTCTTAAGACTAATCAATTAAGGTGGGTTATTATTAGGAGGAGAAAAAACGTTTGTAGTCATAATCAGGATGGCCCATTTCAAACAGTTGACAAGACGGTGTGAGTAATAGTAGGGGAAAAATTAGCATGGGGAAATAGTTTTCAGTTTGTGTAATGACACAGTCACTCCCAGTCTTTATTCAAGCCTAATTTAATGGTGTCCAGTTTACAAATTAATTCCACTTCTGCAGTTTCGCATTGGAGTCTACTTTTCAAGTTTTCTTGAAACGTAGTTGAGACTCTGAAACTCATTTCAGAAAAAAAAAGGAATGTAATTCCTAAATTGGGTTATTTTCAGACAATGGGCCTGATCAGTTGCCTACATCTTTAATAGTCATTTACACCAGTCCAAAGTTCATACAGAGTAGGTTAAAATTGCTACCATTCTAATGTATTAAGGATTTACACCCACTTTCCAATCCTTTTATTTGGTGTAAATGACCCAGGTCTATGGAGAATTAGGCCTTACTCTCCACTTATTTTGATTTTTCCTAGATCTGAGACTGGTTAAAAATGGACAAGAATAGGAAATGCCTATCAAACCAGTTAAGTTCCCTCTAGGTTCCATGGCCTATCTTATTACCACTCAAGCCTTATCAAAACACTCAAGACTGGACATCTTGTGAAGAGCCTTAATATACTCCTAACTGAGATCCTTACAATTAGACTTCCCCGTTCATTAAGGAATTAGGTCTATATTTGTTCATCTCTTCCTAGGGCCTTTCATAATTAAGGTGTAAAGTTAAGGATAGTTTCACTGTATAGTGTACAGAGATCATATCCAGATAATGTGAAACATTCCATTTTCATACACTTCAATCATTTCTTTGACTGTTATTTTCAAAACAATTTTACACCATACTAATTAAATTATTCTTTGTTAATGTATGGGTGCCAAGCACAATCTGATCTTCATGGAAGCAATCCATATACCTGGCTCTCTTTTTCAGTTTCCACTGTAATTATCTACAGTTGTCTGATTTTATAGAAGCTGAAAATCTTGTCACTCTTTATGTCCAAAACATTGGATACCTCAAACAAACAGTTTGTCAGTAAACATCTGATATGTGCAGAAGAGAAATAAGCTGCGGAACAAGTATTCATTTTCACTTACCAATCTGAGAACAGATTACAACATTTGTCACATGTACATGGTTCTCTAGCATAAATACCATAGCTACTGAGCATTCTTCTCAGTGCAGGCCATGCTCGGTCAAAGGATAAAAATAGAATTTACTATTCTCTTGGCTCCTTTTTATGATTCTAGAAATTCTGCTGGTGATAATGAACTATTCCAGAGAATCCCAGACATAGAAGTGGCTGGCACACAGCTCAAAGTCACCATAGCTCCATACTCCACAGCATGAGCCAACAGGAGGCTGGAAACAGACTAGAAGATATTATTTTCTCCATTTTTTCCAGCATAAAAGAGTGAAAGCCCTAAATGGAGATGTGAGGGGATAGTTTCCCTGACATGAAGAAATAGTTTGGGGATTCTGAGGAAAAAACAGACAGAGGTAGGGTTCCCAAGTGAAGGGATGTGATGCTTTGGGGAGACTGAAGAAGAGGAAGATGCTCCCCAACTAGAAGGAATTGCAGATAAAGGGCTCTGAATGGACAAAGATATGGGGTTGTCTGAGGAGAGGGAGTAGGGGACTGGGTCTTGAGGGAATGAGAGTTAATTGAGTTGTGGGACACTCTTAATTACACTTATTTCAACTAGTTATTGGAAATTTCAGCATTCAGAGCAGGAATAGAATAAGCTTGAAAATGAACCATCATCTTAAACCTCAAAGGTGGAATCTCCTGGCCAGGACTGAAGTATCTTGGCAGGACAATGTAGAGAAGCACACACCATCAATACTAGGGCAGAATATATTCTAGGGACAGAGGACACCAGTGGCCCCAAGTCTGCAAAAAGAACCATAGGGGCAGATCAACATGCCCACATATAAATCCACCACAGTAAATGGGGCTTAATGTGGGGGCAGAGATCAACTCATGAGTCAGTTGCAGCATTGAGGGCTTATGGCAGTTGGACATCCAAACACTACATTCTTGTATAAAAGACAAGTGAAAATAAAAGAAGGAAAAAATAAAACAAACAGTGATTTCTTAAAACCTCTGAAACTTCCTGCCTTTTAAACTGAATCCCCACTGTAAGATTTTCCAAATCATAATAACTTTGGCTTTACTATCATTTTTCTACATTGATCTGTTTTTTAGCTTACCATTGTAAGTGCACTCAACACAGTGTAATAGGACTGTATCCATAGCTATTTTTACTTCTGCATGAGCAGCTTTTGCATCTTCTCATCATGTATCATTGAATGCTGGTATTCCTATAAACTATAGTGGTGAGGAAAGCATTATAGTTCTGTGTCATTGTACTTGGATTATATAACTTAATTGTTTCAGTCTGGTGATTTTGTGAGGATTTGGTAATTTGAATCTCTTTGTATTAACCTTGATTTAACAAATTGTGTTGCCTTTGACCAAAGTATTTTGTCTCTTATTAACATGCTTTGCAAAAATTAAGTATGCCTTAAAAACATGAGTACTACAATCTAAATACAGCTCTGATCAAACATGTTAAATAATGTAGCTCGAATGCCTCTTTACATTTTTTTTGGTTGCTAGTTTCAAAGGTTTAATTTAATAAGATCTGATACTAACAGTACATCTATTGTATGGACACATAAGACAGAGCATGAATAAATTACATTATTGCAAGAGAATTTTGAAATAGGTCTGTTAAAAGATGCAGTTGTGTTTTGTTATAATTATCTCCAGCTCTGATGGTATTAACATACATCTTAACTTTACCTAAATTCCTTTACTTAGTTAAAAATGCATTTATAGCATATTGTGGTTTTTTTTTTTTTAAAAAAAAAAAAACATCTGACAATATTACTAAAGAGGTTCAAGCACAAAAATACTGAATAAATGCATATGGATTTTTCATCTGTAAAAAAAATTTCGGGTATAACTCAGGTAGTTAATAAAATTAAATGTGTGTACATGTGAATTATATTAGGCTGAAATTCAGCCTAAATTGGCTGAAAAAATGCAAACACAAAGCAAAGTTATCAGTCTTCAAAAATAAAGCTGGCACTGAAAAAATTGTGTTTTCAGCCAGAACAGCATGGGGCCATTTAGTTTTGATCTGCAGTACAGCAGTAGCAGACACAAAGAAACACCAGAAAGTACTGGAGGATTTTAAGTTAATTTTATAGTGCAAAAACAAATGTCAGACTGCTGTGAAAGACCTGATAGATATAATGCTTTTTTCTATTACATGGAGAACTTCTTATATTCATGTATTAATTAATCCTCACTATAGAAAGTAGGAAACAAAAGTAAAATGTTGAAATTTATATATTTTTTTTTTGAAGCACAGCAAGACTGCATTCCCAGTAGATGAACTATGTATTTGCAGTCATTTAGCCAGATAGCTTGGTTAAGGAAAAACCAAAGACTGGATCAGGAAGAGGCAGACACAATATGGGCTATATCCTACAGCTGGAAATCAGTGGGACTCTACGGGAGTGCAGGAGTCTGTGCAAGCAGATTTATTGGTGTGATTTAGGCTTACAATAATCACAGCACAACATAATACTATTGACAGTAATTTAGCAGTGCCATGTGCACTCCACTACTGTGTTTGTTCATATAAATAAGATGGAGGCGCATGAACATGTGATGACCAGCCGTTAACCACAAGTTAATTTAGAAACGATGAAACCTACAATACAAAATGGTTATATTTCGGGTAGACAAATACCTGTGATTCCTAAGCCAACTCCAGGCCTTGGCCTGGCACAGTGGTGCACATCACTGGGTTAAGGTGTGACCTAAAGATCTGGCAGAGTCCACTTTGAATGGCTATGGGGAATCTTCCACAACCAGAATCTCAGGAATGTATTATAATTTCAGAGAGTCCCAACTGAAAGAATATAAATGTAATGAGTTTCTCTATTAAGTAAGTATGGGGTATTGGCCCTTTTCTCTAAGGGTAAAATCAGGATAATCATAAATTCCTTAACCTCTTATGTGTCATCTAAGGGAATAAACTGTCAGATTACATGTCTCTGTTTAGTCAGTCTCCAACATTTACATCTTATGTGATAGATAGTCCTGGCCCACAGACAACCCTCCAACCTCAGGCATATTCTCACCAGCAACAGCACACCGCGCCATAACTCCTCTAACTCAGGAACCAATCCATGCAACAAACCTCGATGCCAACTCTGCCCACATATCTACACCAGCCACACCATCACAGGACCTAACCAGATCAGCCACACCATCACTGGTTCATTCACCTGCACATCTACCAATGTAATATATGCCATCATGTGCCAGCAATGCCCCTCTGCTATGTACATTGGTCAAACTGGACAGTCGCTATGAAAAAGGATAAATGGACACAGATCAGATATCAGGAATGGCAATATACAAAAACCTGTAGGAGAGCACTTCAATCTCCCTGCACACACCATGAAAGACTTAAAGGTCAGCATTTTGCAGCAAAAAAACTTTAAAACCAGACTGCAAAGAGAAACTGGAGAGTTGCAATTCATTTGCAAATTTGACATAATCAGTTTGGGACTGAACGGAGATATTGAATGGCTAGCTAACTACAAGAGCAGTTTCTCTTCTCTCGCTGTTCACACCTCCAGTTCAGCTGCTTGAGGAATACCTCACCCTCCCTGATTAGAGATAACAGCTGGTTCAGCCTCATTGGACCCACCCTGTTATCTTTAACCTGGCTCTTGCCTACCTGTTTATACCTGCCCCTAGATTCTTCCACTGCATGCATCCGACAAAGTGGGTATTAGCCCACGAAAGCTTATGCTCTAATACTTTAGTTAGTCTTTAAGGTGCCACAGGACTCTTTGTCACATCTTATGTGATACAGCACTGAAACTGAAAACCCTTAGTACAGAACTATATCATGTAACCTGGCAGTTTATTCCTGTAAAAGAGACATGGGGAGGAAAATTAATAAATTTTTAATTATTCTGATCCATTGAATAAAGGGCAAATGCCTCATATCTATCAGGAGATGCAGTTTGAACTGTTCCTTTACTGACCTTAGGAAAAAAGAACTGATCTGAGTTGTTAAATAAGATTCAGGGATTTTCTCTCAATCTATCAACAATGATAGCAGAATAATAACTATCTCCACCACCTTCATTGTCTTTCTGTATTCATTATAGTATTTGGAAATAACATTGCAATTAGATGTACTCTGAGGACAACTGGAAGACATTAGTGTTTAAGTCTGTGCTCTGTCATCACCAGAGATCAGTTGCTTATTAAATACCAGAGAGTAGACAAATCTGCTTAACTGGCTTACGTGTGATTGGGGCAATCACTATATTAGTTAAGAAAGCATCCTGGAGTTCTGCTGAAAACACCACCTTTCTTACACAAGATGGAAGAGATTCTTTCAAAGAGACCTCTGGAGATTCATTTATCCTTTGGAAGGCAGTTAATGTATTGATGTGTAATTGAAGGTACAAGAGGAGCACACACACACTTTAAGAATAACAAAAGTGATTTGAAATAGTAATGTTCTAAATTTTAAGGTGGAGAACTTTCAACCATGAGTAGTTAAAATATCCAGAGTGTATCAGTACTTGTGCATAGGGGAAGTAATTAACTGGGAAAACCCAGAAAAATCTCAGAGTCAAAAATCAATAGCCATGAACAAAGAAGAGAAAAAAACAACATGTAAATTAAAATCCCTGCATTTCATGAGTAATTCCTTTTAATTTAGGGGTACATCATTTACTCTGTTTAATTGTATTAGCTTCTGTCATTCTGAGTCAAACTTAGTGATTTCACATTGTGCTGATTTTATCATATTAAATTGAGATGTAGAGATCTGCTGGATTATCTAGTCCATCTGTTAGGAGCTAATGAAGGATTACTCCTTACTCTATATTTTCTAGTGCTTGTCCAGTCTAATGTTAAATCATTGAAGCAATCTTTAAAACTGTTGATTTCAGTAATAGCAAGGGATTGTAGTTGCAATTTTTTTGGCTTAAAATATATAGGAGCGGGCATCTAAAATACCAACAGCCGGTTAACCATTTTTTTATTTTGAGTCTCTTTTCACATACCTTGATGGAGCCTGACTATTTTGCTCCTTTGAAAAAAAATGATGTAATTTAGAATTAGACTTGCTCCATCCAAGAGATATAAATATTTGTCATGCTCACTTTGAATGTATTCTCTGAATGGTCTCACTGAAGTCAAGGAACTAGTCAGCATGACTGAGGGTATATCTACACTACATATTGTGCACACCCTCATGCTAGTGCTCTTAAAATAGCTGTGTAGTTGTTGCTTTGATGTTGCAGCTCAGAGAGAAGCTTGGGCTCTCAAGCCCATCAGTCCTGGTTTCAGATCCTAAGCTGCAACATCTACAAGCATTTTTAGTGTGCTAGCTCAAGCTCCACTGGCATGAGTCTGTGGATCTGAGCTGGGAGGCTTGCTTCCAGACGCAGCATAAACACAGTCTTTGGATGTCAGAATCTGATCCTTAGTCATCTCTGTCCTCCATCTCTTTTTCTCTGCAGAAGCACACTACTTTTGATATCCAAGCTAAGGATTGGACCCTGCAAAGTTTACTTGTGTGTAAACCTATTGATGACTTATTTAACTTAGAATTTATTCATACTCTGTAGAGAGAAATCAGCAAGTAAGTTTCGGTGTAACGGTTTTCACAAGGTTTTGAGAATTCATAAAATTACTTTAAAGGAAAAACCATCCCTCACCCCATAAAATAATCAAGCCATGTGTGTATTCTTGGATGCATGGCATGGGCATAACTTTTGAAGCAATCCACTACAAATTAGAAGGTTGAAAATCCAGACCACTATATACATTTCACACCAGTGTAATGCCATGGGATTTAAAGGAATTATATAAAATCAGTCCAGTGAAGTGGAGACTTAGGCCTATTGAGTTTAATTTTAAACTTGATCCTACATACCCTTGCTCATAAATAGTCCTATGCACAAGCAGTAGTGCCAGGTGGAGTCAATGGAACTGCTTGCATGAGTAAGCAGTATTTGTATTAGAAAGTCTCTGTAGGATCAGAGTCTAAGTCCATAGACATTCTGGCAACAATGAGTGCTGTCCTCTTCTTACACCATACTGAAACTCAGTGGAGAAGGGGTTGATATCATGAGTCTGGAGTGTGATCTGCTCCACATCCGTTGTCAAGTTTATAGCTTAGTTTATTCCTTAATGAATCATCCCTCCTCCAGATTTCTAAATATATTGGAAAACAGACATCTAGGTGTTCCCCAATATTATTTGATGTTTCGGTGAATCCTATCTAACCTTTGATTTTATATAACTTTAGATATTTTGATTGACCACTGGTTAGTTTAATCCTGATTTTCCTGTATTTCTTCCCATGCTCCTGGGAAATGTAAATTAACTTCTGCACTGTTCTTCTATGTTAACAATAAAGTAAAGAATTCATGTAATTTTTTTAGTAAAGTTATTTCTCAATTGATTGTTCTCATATCTCAAAGGTGCTGCAGAATCTGTATCTGACTCTTTGTTCTTTACATATTATAATGTTTTATTTTAACCTCTTTTAGATTTCTGATAAATCTCTGTCTTTGTCTTTCTGAACATTTTTCCCCTTTCAGATTTAATTCTGTATTATTTAATGTTATTAATTATTTAATTAATACTTAATTTTCTTTATGAGAGTTTCTGAATGTTCTTTGTTCCTCTCCATTAGTTAAGTATTTCTATTGCTAGACTGCAGCTGTTAGCCAATACATATATACTATAAACCCCACTAATATACATAATATGTTGGTGTTAGGAAGTTAAGTTCACTAACTAATTACACTCTTCCCACATTTTTGTTCACCCATATCAAGCATCCCATAACACTTTGCAAATCTGAAGTAAGCTTTGGCATTAGAAAATAGGGACCTTGTCAAAGCAAAGATGTGTGAATACTTTGTATCAAGTGCAAACAGGGAGTGTTTTCATGGCTCATCAACACTTGAACATAATATTCAAAATAAGATATGAGAAAGCATAGGAAGTTACTAAGGACAAATCTGGCACAAACCACTGAGTTAAACTTAAACTTTTAGTGATATACAAAAGTTTTTTAACATGTAAAATCAAATTATAAATACTATTAGCTGAAATCTGTATCTTTGAAGGACACCTTCTGTGTAAGGGGAACACTCTGCGAAACTTTACTTCCCAGAAGGAGGACTGTAGCAGAATATATCCCTGTGTACACTATTGTAATAATCTTTGTACAAAATATGCTTTGTGAAATATCATAAAACTCATAATTTGCTGATCATTATTGTCCTGGTAAACCATATATGGAAACATTGTATGCGAAGTTATAAGAATTCCACTGTATGATGTTACTGAAACATGGTCAAGCCTTGGGAGTGGCCAAACCAATTTTTCATAGACAAACAGCAAGCTGACTCCTCAGCCAGGTATAAAAAAGGTCAATGAGCCATTATCTGCTATATGGCCATTTGTTGGCAGGAAAGGGGGCATGGGCAAAAAAAAAATTACAGTTTAGCAAAGAAACAGTATTTGGTTCCTGTTCACACAAACTGCCTGTTGCCATGCTCCCTGCTGAAGATGCCTTTGAAAGGGGAGAAAAAGAATGGTGACATACTGCAAGAGCACCTCTCTCCTTCTCTCTACATACAGAACCTGAAGGACAAAGGAAGCAGTGTTAGACTGGGAAAGGGGTCCTGACCATAGAGTTTGACTAGTAATCTACTAAAGGATGTGTTGAGAAACCCTTTCTTTGAATTTAACATAGTTGTTTATGTTAAGCATGAGTTGTGTTTTATGTTTATTTTACTTGTAACCATTTCTGACTTGTATGCCTCATTACTTGTACTCACTTAAAAGCTCTCTCTCTATAGCTAACACATTTGTTTTATTGTTTTATCTGATACAGGGTTTTTGAGTTGAAGTGTCTGGGGTAACAGGACATGTTTCTATTTCTATTAACTAAATGATAGATTTATATAAGCTTGTGTTGTCCAGGAGAGCGATGGGCAGGATAGGACACACATTTCTGCGTGGAAATCCAGGAGTGGCAGTTTGTTGGGGGTCACACTGCAGTATAAACAAGGCTGGTGAAAGCCAGAGTGTAACCCAAATGTGACTAGCAGACTGAAGCTACACACAGATACTCAGCATTGCATGCTGGAAGGCTGTTTGTGAGCAGCCCAGGTGGGAGATTCTTCAGCAGGGCATTGTAAATCACCCAAGGTTGCAGGGTGATACAAATACCCATTAGTCTGGATTGATCCCTAAGTATGTCACAAAGGTATGTATTTCTCCATTTTGTATTACACTGTTTTGTCTTTAGACAATACATTTGGATAAGTTTGGTAATATGGTCTTTTGAACATTTTTAGAAACTAACCATGAGTATAATCAAACGATTGGCTGCATATTTCAGTCAATATAGATCAGAATAAATAATCACAATGGCTGAGTCTCCTTCAGGAATACACTGATCTTTCACTGAGCAGCTTCCATTTTCCCTTGTTTTCTTCTGAGATAACTCTTCTCTTCTTCCTCATGGCAAGTCCACAGAGCTCCTAGACACTCAATAAGAGCCAAGATTTTCAAAGCTGACTGATTTTGGATACTTCCATTTATCATTACCCAGATGGAGACATCGTGGAGACTGAATGGCAGAAAGTACAGAGCATCCACACTGAAAGCCAGGCCCTTTGAAGCTATGTCAATTTGGGCACCCAAAAATCGAGGCATCCAAAATGTCAAAATTGTGGCTACATTTTTAAATGTTGTCTTTGACATAAGTGAGAGAAGCATTTCAAGATCAAATAAATAAAATATACAGTGAGGGACAATAGTCTGAGTCACCTTTAGTAAATCATTTAAAAGTGTTACATCTGGTGTTTGTTGGTACTGTACTTTATAATATAATAAGTTACATCCCTATCCTGTACACTTTAATACTGTTACATTTCTGCATTGGTGTTGTGATGATAAAGCATCTAACCCACTGAAGCTTTGCTCTCTAGATTTATATTGCTAATGGAAATCCCTAAAAATCTTGCCTTATTATACAGTTAAAAATGGATTTTGTTGTAGGTCTCCTGGCTTTCTGTACATATTGCATCTGTTTGTCTATGTAGGTATTTATGGTGGCCAAGTTGCCAAAGAAAATTATATATGTATACACACAAGGGCTCCCTAGCATGTATTTATTTATACTACTGTCCATTCATTTAGGCTTTGATTCAGCAAAGGTACTTAAGTGTGTTTATAACATTGAGCACATGTGCATTCCCACTGAAGTCAGTGGAATTGAACACCGTTTAAAGGTATTTGTGCACATAAGTATATTCCTGAATTGGGGGGCATGGGGCCAGTTTGTGATAATTCTCGGTGCAGATGTGCAAGGAGGGAAAGGAAAGGCTTTCTGTCCATGAGCCAGACAAAAACTGCACTCCCTGAGAGCAAACATTATTCCTACCTAGTGGCACTAACTACTCTACAATGGAACAGCAGAAAGTCAGTGGGGTCTTAGCCTGATCTCCCCTATGCCACAGAAAGAATTGTAAACTGCACTCCTTATTGGATAATAGCAATGGGCATCTCCTTGGTGGTTCCTGGACTCAGTTTGATCTGTTATTCCCTGACACTGGGAAGTGTCGCAAAAGGTTGATTGAGCCCATTATTGGTATGCAGTTTTTCATCTGCTTAGTTTTGAAGCACTGATTTATTCAATATCTGTCTGGACATATAAGGCGTAATTCCGCTAAAAGGCTGGGGTGGCAAAGGGTAAAAAAGTATCTGATTAAATTATTCTGTGGTGTGCTCCTCTCCCAGTCACCTGTAGTAGAGTGTTCTCACATACTTTGTTAATGAATCAGATTGACCTCTGATAGATTAAACAAATTTGTTCCATGTCCTCCCTGCAGCCTTCAGTTATTGGATTTTTCTTTCTGCAAGCTAGTTGGCACCTCCTATTTGGCAGAGAACATCATGTATCTAGATACTTTATAGTAATTAATGTAACTTAATTTTTTTCTGGTTATCATTTCAGGTTCAAGGTCACTCTATTAGTAGGAACATATTTAATGTCAGCAGCAGCTACAGCTGACAGCACAGATTGTACCAACTGTGATAGCTTGTTTCAACATCTTTTCAGCAAAGGTAGTAGTGAACATTTCTTGTTATCAGATTAAAAAAAGAAATCTGTAGGTGGCCACACGTATAGACACATCCATTAGCTCAGTGTTCAAACTCTGTCTGAAACTCTTTGTTGTACTTGTAAATCCAGAGTAATACTTCCCTTCTTTTGAAGTTTGAGGAGGGAATTCTCCCACAGGAGAACCACCCTTTTCTTTACTACTTCAGTATTATCTGAGAGTTTATGGTATCAGTATAAGATATCCTTGTAGTCCAAATCTTAAACCTCATAGCAGTGTTACCATTTAAACTCATGCCCTGGATAGTGAGCAGTTTAATTTCCTAGTACAGAACTATATGAATCTCTTGGTATTAAATCAGTTTAACCTTTTTAAATAAGTGTAAAATGTTGGGAAAACCCAAACAATTATTTCATTGACCTCTAACAGAAACAAGTAATGTCTCTGTCTTAAATTCACATCAAATTATTACAGTCTTAGGCAAAAGCAGCCCACATGGATTTTCAGCATTTATGAGCCTTGTATCTTAGATGCGGGCAGGGAATGTAGTTAGTACAAATTAAGAAAGAGGTTGTAATTTAGTTGGTACTCTGTGAAAGGCAAAGTACATTTAGTGAAATTTATCTGTTAATTTTAATTTTACAGTAGATAAGAGTTTTTAATAAAGCTTTTATATTACACAAAATGATAAATCCTAAACATTATTTTTAGTTATTTTTTTTCCAGGACTTGATAGACATCCCCTAAGGACATATCTTTTTGAATGATGCACAAAACAGCCCCTGAATAGTTAACTGAATGCTTGCCTTACTCATAAATATTAGATACTCTTATGTACACAGAGGCAACATGTAAGGGAGGCATGGGGTGTCAACAGTCCCTCCCCCGCATATTGGCCTGCCGGGGTCAGGGAAGGAAAGAGACTCTCCCTGGGTGCCAGGCAGGGAGTGCGACAGAGCCGCTTCTGCCTGAGAGAGCCTGGCAGGGAGGCAGTGGCAGCCTGCTTTCTGCTTGGGCTTGACTGCAGGGAGAGTGGGGAGAGGTAGCTCCAGCTCACTCTGCCCCTGTCTCCGGTCGCTGGAGAGTCGGCAGGTCGCCCCCCCGACACCATCTGGACTCTGCTGTGGGACAGGGGCCAAGTGAACTGGAACCCTCTCCCCTCCCCAGCAGCTGAGCCCAGCAGGGCGTGGGCCAGGCCACCGCTGCCTCTCTGTCAGGCTCTCTCAGGAAGGAGCAGCTCAGTCGCACTCCCCACCTGGCTGCCAGGGAGAGCAGCCGAACATGCCAGGAGCCAGGGAGGTGCAGGGAGAGAAGGGCAGAACCCACACACTCACAGGCAATGTGGGGTGGGGAGAGTGCAGTGGCCCCGAGCAGGACTGGGGGGTGGATAACTGGGCAGGGGATCACATGTGACAATCATGTGTCCTCACCTTTTACTTGTGTTCCTTGAGTCACCAATGATCTATGGAAATACACACATTTGATATTCTGTGAGGAACTCAACCAAGGTAACTTTTACATTAATGTAATTAGGACAGAACTGGAAGATACATAATGATCCAGAAATGTATTGTTGCCAGGTTACAACATAGTGAAACTTTCTCCCAGTCAGTTCCCACCCTCAGCACCTGAACCTGACATGAAACTTCTCATTTCAAGCCTCAGGCATTCCTATTCTCCAAACTCCTTTTTTACATAATCAAGCCCGAGAACAGAAGCAATGAGAGCACTAACCTTTAGAACAGCTGAGAAAGTATTATCATTAATCCAGTTTCAATTAACAAAACACATTTGTGTATAACGCATACATATTGGCATACGTTTCTGATATCTGAAGTTTACATAGGGTAAAATGGACTGGACCCTTCAAAAGAATATAAGAATACATCAAACATTGGGTTTGTTTATTTATCACAAAATAATGCATTCATAATAATTAACTAAAGTGTTAAATGATCATCCTTTTCAGCCTGCTTTTCTTCTTCCTCTTCTCTTTCAGTTATTTTCTTCTACTTTTTTAATAGCTCTGGGAGTGACCTCTTGCCTGAGGTGGATCAGTCACTAGAAGCCTGGATTTTATGTTCAATGAGTACCTTTGTAGTTTCATTATCATTTTCAAATGGATTAGGGTCTTTTTTCTCTTCAGCTCATTTCTGCCCATAAACACGTTTGTTTGTGATTTGTTTCATAAAGAGCCAGTACTTCTGGTCAGAAAAACTTTGATGGAACTATTTTCTTCAGAAAATGCAATTCCACTGTAATCAAAATGCCTCATGAAATCATGTTAATATCACCAAAATTTTGTTTAGAAGAAAGTGGAAATTTTTCCAACAATGTCAACATCCCATTTTACTTTTTTGGAACAAAGTGTTAATTCATCTTTTATTTTTGTATTTATATATATTATAACATAAAGTATAAATAGAGATGAAACAGAGCAGGAAGCATCTTTTTGTTCTGTGTTTATACAGTGCCTATTACAATGGGATAATGGAACATGAGTACGGTTCCTCAATGATAAACCAAATCGATTACATACGAAATGCTGGCCATTAGCGCTCAGCAGAGGATGGACATTCCATTTTGTAAAGAACTGAGATTGTGAAATTTGGCTTTTTCTAAACCGGAAGGAGACAAAAAATTTTAAAATTCTCCATGAAATAGAATTAAGAAAAAAAGTTGGCTAAGGTCAATCAAAAAGGTTCAGTGGAAGAGTGTTAGGATCATGCTATTGAAACAAAGCTCACCAGATCCTGAGGTAGCAGTCTTAACTGCTGCCCCAACCAACAGCCTTAGCACAATAGACCTGGAGTAGCCTTGTCCCAGTGATTAGATGGACAGGCAGTGCTCTCATGGGTAACTGGACAATATAAAGGCCCCAACAGGCAGAGGAAGCTGTCTGAACAATAGACCATTGCCTTATGGGCTATACGACCAGCTACGCACACTTGATTTCTGTTCTGGACTACCCCCTAGTTTGTCTCAGCCTCTAGGCATTAGAGAGAGATTCCTAGTGAGATTTTCAAAAGCACCTATCTGCATCTTTGGGTGCTTAGGGACATTTTTGAAAAACAACAAGGAATCTGGTGGCAGCTTAAAGACTAAGAGATTTATTTGGGCATAATTTTTCATGGGAAAATACCTGCTTCTTCAGATGAATGGAGTGAAAATTACAGGTGCAGGCATTATATACTAACACATGAAGAGAAGGAAGTTACCTCACAAGTGGAGAACCAGTGCTGACAGAGCCAATTCGATCAGGGTGGATGTGGTCCCCTCCCAATCATTGATGAGGAGGTATCAATTCCAGGAGAGGCAAAGCTGATTTTGTAGTGAGCCAGCCACTCCCAGTCCCTATTCAAGCACCAATTAATGGTATTAAATTTGCAAATGACTTGTAGCTCCCCAGTTTTTCTTAGAAATCTGTTTCTGAAGTTGTTTTGTTCAAGTATGGCTACTTTTAAATCTGTTACAGAATGTCCAGGAAGATTGAAGTGTTCTCCTACTGGCTTTTGTATGTTACCATTCCTGATGTCCAATTTGTGTCCATTTATTCTTTTACGTAGAGACTGTCCAGTTTGGCCAATGTACATGGCAGAGGGGCATTGCTGGCACATGGTGGCATACACCACATTAGTAGACGTGCAGGTGAACGAGCCCCTAATGGTGTGATTGATGTGATTGGGTCCTCTGATGGTGTTGCTAGAGTAGATATGGGGACAGATCAGGCAACAAAGTTTGCTACAGGGATTGATTTCTGTGATGTGGTGTATAGTTACCAGTGAGTATTTGCTTCAGGTTTGGGGGCTGTCTGTAAGCAAGGGCTGGCTTGCCTCCCAAGGTCTGTGAGAGTGAGGGACTGATTTCCAGGATAGGTTGTAGATCGTTGATGATGTGCTGGAGAAATTTTAGCTGGGGTCTGTACCTGATGGTCAGTGGTGTTCTGTTATTTTCCTTGTCCTGTAGTAGGTGACTTCTGAGTACTTGTCTCGCTCTGTCAATCTGTTTCCTCACTTCCCCAGGTGGGTACTGTAGTTTTCAGAATGCTTGATAAAAATCTTGTAGTGTTTGTCTGAGGGAATGGAGCAAATTTGGTTATCCCTTAGGGCTTTGCTGTAGACAATGGATCATGTGATGTGTCCTGGATGGAAGCTGGAGGCATGTAGGTAAGTATAGCAGTTAGTAGTTTTCATGTATAGGACAATGCTATAGAACTCAGCTCTCATCCCCAAGCGCACTTTCTCTACTTACACTACACTGATGACAACTTCATTATATGGACCCAAGGGAAGGAGGCCCTTGAAGAATTCCACCTTATTTTCAACAATTTCCACCTCACCATGAACCTCAGCCTGGAACAATCCACACAAGAGATCCACTTCTTGGACACTACAGTGCCTAGATCTCTATTCTATGTATCAAATCTTACTTGACATGTATGCAGAAGTACAGTCCAGAAAACAAGCAGCCAGAAGAAGAAGTGTAAAACAGAAGTTATCCACAGTCTGCCCATATGCCCAGAATTAAGCATAAATTATTCTTCACAAGGATTGTAGACATAGTTTTTAATCTAATTTTTATTTAACATAATTGCTGAATCTGATGTTATGTTACTTTTCTCAACTGTGCCTATGGGATATATACTTACTGATCTTCCATTTCAGCCACATTTGGTCCTATCCTAAAGAGGACATTATTGTATTACTTTGTTGTTTCCTATTCTTAATATTTCTGTTCTGTGCCATATCAGTATCCATATATAGTTATTTTCTTTTTTTTTCTGTTTTATCCTTTGTAATTTTTATCCAAATGTATTTATGTATGTATCTAGATGTAATTATTTTAATACTCTGTGGGGTAGGTTTCTGTTGTGTAAAGCTCAAACAGCACAGCAATTAAACAGCTCCCAATTCAGGGTTTTGCAGTTCAGCTATGCGGGTCTGCAATTTTTATTGGCTTATGGAAGGGCAGAATTTGTCCATGTTCTGAGGATATACTGCTGTAATAAACAGAAAGAAAAATAAAAAAAACCCCTTCATTTTGTTTTTAAGGAACTTTGTGTGTTAATCCTCTTTTAAATAACTGTTTTGTTCTCTTGCAATTAGATTTATAGTAAATCAGATTAGCCCATATATATGGCCCTTTTTCTGTGTTTTGAAAAATGTAAGTAGTCTGACCTTCTTAGGAAATTAGTATTGTATACAGCATGTTTTATTTCCAAAAATGTTCTGTTATTGTGGAAATTCAAATAGCAACTAAAGCAATAAAACCTACTTAATATTTTGCTTTTTACAGTGTCTCAGAGGTATTACATCTTGTGCTAACTAAATGGTTTTAAAATAAAGCACACATGAACATACTAACAGCTATCATTGTAGATTACAACTTCCCAGGGTATTCTTGGGTTGAATGTAAAATGATACATCTTGTCCTTTGTTATTTTCAAACTCACAGTGTATTCTGTACCAGGAATGGAAAATCAATGCATGCTTTTAACAAAATATCTATGCTTTTAAGAATATGCTACTGAACATTCATACAACTTCCTTATGACAGTCAGTTGTAAACAACATATCTCTAGCTCCAAAACACAGTAGGCTGGACTGATAGAGTTCCTCAGCATTAAACACTTTTTTAAAGTGTCAGTAATTCTATTTGTGCCAGACCAATTACCTTTGAGCTGTCTGTGAATTACCTATCACTAATAATTTTACATTTATTCCTTTCATCCCCAAAGAATCCAGAGTGTTTTTTAAATTCTGGACAGGCATTAGCAGGAAAGCTGTATAGGCTGTCTCCAGGGGAAAAAAAGTAAATGCAGAAGACAGCTAATAATGAAAGTACCTTTAAAAAAAACTTGAGAGCTCAGTTGTGCACATATACAAGAGAAGGCTGGTGAGAAGAAAGTGAGATGTTGGCTGTTGAGGGGAGTGCACAGGCTCCCTCTCAGTGCTCCCCTTTCAAATTCACAGTTCCACTATCAATCCCCAATGCACACTAGTGCCTCACTGGCACAATTCCACCCTAAATTGGAACCCTACAGTGGAAGACAAAGAAACAATGTGTAGGTATTACCCACATTTGATGAACACAAATAGTTCCTTGTTAACAGACATTACCCTATTCTCTCTGTAAAATGGTTAAAAAATATGCCTCTGCTATATGGAGTAATGAATGTGCACGAGTAAACTGTATAGCTGTCACATGCAAACAGCTTTTAATCCAGGAGTCAGGATTAGGAAGAGAAGAGAATGGCTACTGAAGCAGCACAAAAAGTGCACAAGGATGAGAGGAGACAAATAAGGGGCAATTTTTGCTTTTTATTATGCCCCTTTCAGTTTCTGGGGCAGCTGAGGAGACAGTATGTGCTAATCATCTTCCTAGGTACATCAGTAATCTCTCTGCACTTCAGGGAGATTACTAATGAACCCAGGAATCTTAGTAACTCATATTGCCTCCTCAGCCACCCTGGAACCTCCATGAGCCATATCAAGCCCAGGTTTTTCTTCCAGAGGAGAAGAACTTTGGAATTTTCCCATGGTGTGGTTTGGAGCGTGCGGGGAGGGGGTGTGTGTGCCTGGTTCTGGTGACTCCAGCCATCTTGGGGATCCTCCAAATAGGTTCAGGGTGTGTGTGTGTCAGGACTCCAGCTGGCCCAGGGCTCCTCTGGCTATAAGAGAGACCGGGGTGGGAGGGTAGGGCTGCAGAGAGGGGCACAGGTTTCAATGATCTGGCCACAGGGTGGGATCGAGCAGAAGGGGCAGAGCAGGAGGCTAGACTCTCGGAAGTGGGGCTGTACCTGGTGCCCATTGCTAAAAGTCAAGCTAAATTAGATATTGCCAAGGAAAATAGAACAAGAGGTTTTAGTTGTATGAATAAAAAGAATGGGGAATGATGAGGTTGGGCTGCTATGGAGTGGCTGTGGGGAAATTAAAGTTATGATGTTGCACAGAAACTACATGAATACTTTGCCTTGGTTTTGAATAAGGATGATAATATGGGATGTGGGCATAAAGGTGGGATGGCTGATGGAAGGTAGCACATCTGAAGTTAATGAAAACCTTAAGAGCTTAATGTACTCAAATCAGGAGAATACTGAAAGAACTGGCACATGAGATTGCTATTCCAGAAGCAAACAGCATGGAAAGTGAAGAACAATTTAAGATAAAGGACAATGTTGGCACAGGAACAAATGAGTATAAACTAGCCATGAATATGTTCACACTGGACATTAGCAGGTTCCTAACCTTCAGAGAGACAAAGTTCTGGAAGAACTTCCCAATAGGACCTGCTGGGACAAACAACTTAAACATTGACAGAAGGATTGTATGAGGTTTCTTGTGAGATTGGTGGAGGGCAGAGCAGTCCTGGGGGTTCCTTCTGGTTCAGGTCTGATGTTCCTAAAATCTCAGACTTCAGAGCTTCAGCCAGTCATCTGCAGAGTCAGGAAGGGATTGTTTCTTCCAGTGTATAGTTTTGAGGTTTTTTTGCCTCCTTCCTCTGAAGCATCAGAAGTGGTCACAGCTGAAGATGGGACACTGCATCAGATCGGCCAGCACTCTTAGATGGCACCAAGCATTCCCTCTTTCTTGGGTGCTTGGCTGGCTGGTTCATGCTCACATTCTCAGGTTCTAATTTATCACCATACGCAGAGTTGGAAAGAAATTTTCTCCCAGGTGAAATTAGCAGAGCTTAAAGAAATTTCATCTTCCACTTCAGCATGGGTGCAGGTCACTTCTTGAGATCATCTGGTTCTCTCACCTAAGGAATTTCCTGTCACTTCAGTAGTCTTCGGCATAGTGCACCTAAGTCTCTCGCATTCTCTGTCAATGACATGATAGCGTGGTCTAATTTTGGCTTGTTGATTTAATGTGTGGGTGCGTGGTGGTGGTGGCCTATGGTATATAGGTATTCCTTTCTAGCCTAAAATTCTCTCACTATGTTAGCAAAAGCGTGGCTCCCCTTGATGCACACAACCTGATGCTGGCCACAGTTTATGCACAAATCAAGCTATGTTTTGATGGAAATTCTTGTATTCCCATTTTGGAGACAATCAGGTTTTTCTCATGTTAAGAGCAGAACTTGGATATACGATAAGCATAAATAAAGAGAATTACTGCACTAATCACTTAAAGAACTGATTTAGGCATAGCTGCCGACTTCATGGATGTTCCAGGGCTGGAGGACCCACAGGAAAAAAATGGTGGCTGCTGAGCACATACCAGCAGCCCTCCTGTCAGCACCTCTCCCTCCTTCCAATGCCTCCTACCCACCAGTGGGCCCCACAGATCAGCGCCTCCTTCCCTCTCTTGGAGATCAGCTGTTTCACTGTGTCTTCAGGTGCTGGAGGGGATGGGAGAGAAGCAAAGGTGCAGTGTGCTTGGAAGCAGGCAGAACTGGGTAGGGCAGGAAGAGGAGGGGTTGGGGTGGTACCTTACAGGAAGGAGTGGAGTGGGAGCAGGGCCAGGGCAGAGCCGGGGGTAGCACCCCCCGGCACCTATGGCCTTAGGACTGATACCCAGTAGCATTAGAATAGAGCATAGAAACACAGCTCAAACTTTGGGACAAAAATTTAGGAGCACTTTATCCAAATATTCAGGCAGAATCCCTTTACCCAGAAATGAAGCCAGCACACCAAGCCAACCTTCCCTACAACATCATAACAAAGTGCTAAGTAATCTTTAAAAGCACATATGATCACAACTTCAGTTTTATGACTCACCCTATCTATAGTACCTTAAGCAATACATTATCTTCAGTGCTGTCATACTAGAGCACTGGTTGAGTACTTAGAGAAAGAGTGGGTTTGCTGAATCAGCCACACCTCTGCTTGGAGTGCTCTGGATGATTCCCGTCTAACTAATGGTCATGCATGGTCCTGCTTAAATCACAACTCAAAGTGACATAAGGTGTCTAGTCTCAGTCCAAGAATTGTCATCATTTCTATGTCTTTGCAGCAGTCATATGTAAGGACACTAAGGGGATACTGTCTTTTATAGTTTTGTTGCTAACATTTCTTTCTTTGATGCAGGCAGGCAGTCTGTGTGTGCTGCACCAGGAAGAATTTAGCCTTTGAACAAGATCAGAGCTCATTACTTTACATTCTGCCAGCTTCAGATGGGATCAAACACCTCTTATCAAAATTCGATAAGCTTTATATGAATCACCACATTTATGAAAATTGATAAAATACCTTGGATTGGAAAAAAGGCCAATTCCTTTTGATAAGCCTGTCTACTTCTTTCAACCCATATATACTAAATATAGCAACTCACTATTTGTCTTCCTCAACAAAGTTGCCAATTTAATGATATTGTTTATTTTGCTGTGAGAATTATTTTTCCCTAGAATAAATATTGAAGTATAAAATGCTGATGTCACTATACAGCATGAAAGGTACAGCAGATCTGGGAAACAATCCAAAGTGCTTCATACTGATTTTCTGCCAAGCTAAGGCTTTTTACCTGAAGCTCTCCATTCCCCAAAACACAGTCATCTTTGAAGATAATGCAGGTGCAGTCTGAAAAGATTATACTTATGCAATATGTCAATCCCTTTCATCACGATAGAAGCAACCTTTCCAGAACCTTTTGCTTAATAATTATATAGCCATTTATCACCTAGAAACATAATTTATAAGTTTCCTTGTGCTCTTTCATCAAAAGCAGTTCTTTATGAACCTTTCCCCAGAAGTGTGCACATTTCAATAAAAGTGGGGGTGGGGATGATTTTAACTGGTTCTCACCTTTGGAAAATATTTTTAAATTATAACCATGTAATCAATGACAGAGGCAGACAGGTGTTTTAATACTGTAGTCAGCAATGGAGGACGAGGGTGGCAAGCAAGAGTGTACAAGAAAAGGGTGGAACAGGGAAGTTTTGGGCTGATGGAAATAGAGATATTTCCAATTTGAGAAGGAACTATAAAAGACTGGCAGTGTGTGATTGATGAAGGCTGAATCGGTTTTAAAAACCCTTGTGCATTTGAAACCTGTACTATGAGAAAGCAGGAAGACTCACATTATGCAGGGTTTAGTTCAGAATTTTTTTTAGAGTTTGGTCATTGTCTGACCAATAGCAAAGATAAACCCCAAAGGGGACAAAATGTAAAAAAATATTGGGCCATAGCCAAATTTGATGAAACAAACACATTGCCATAACACACCACTCCATACAGCTGTTTTCCAGAAGGCAGGAAGGGGACTGCTGCTTTCACTGCCCTTCTCCTAAATTCTTCTGCTAAGGCCCTGGTAATACTACTGGGACCTCACTGCAAGCATTGTTAGTGCCAGTACCACAAGGTCTTTTGCTGGTATTCCTCTCAGTGCCAGTAGTGGCACAGTGAAGAATCAGGTGCCAGTTGCAGAGACAGCAAAGAGACGTTCATGTCACATATAAAATGGGAGATGTCTCATTAACAGAACAAGAGGATATTTTTTAATCTACATTTAGTTTGTGTTGGAGCATCATGGGAGACATCAGTATTTCTTCATGACAATCCAACCTCTACTGTAGTTTAATAATTTACAGCAGGGAATATTTCAGTTTAACCCAAAGGTAACTGAAGTTACAGGCTTGGTACAGGAATTGCTGGGTGAGGTTTTGTACAGAAAGTCAGTCAGATGAATCAAATATTATCCCATTTCAGTCAGACATCTTACTGCTTCACTCCTGGATTAAAATTAGTGATGGGTTCAGAGGTGCAATTTATTTCCAGATAACAGACAATAGTCTATATTCTTATCTGCACTATGGATTTGAGTCTACATGCATCAAGACTCAGAAAGATGTGTAAAGATGAAAAACTGGACCTGCTCTTTTCTTGGCTTTTTATGATATATAACAAAGAAGGCTCGGGATTTTTTTCCTTGTTTTTTCTTGACCTTTAAATTATAAAATCAGGTCTTGTTTAGTTTATGGACTTTCTGGTAATTGGTTAATGACATTAAAATATCAAAGGAGTTGAACAACTGTAAATGGAAGTGAGTTTTACTCAGGCTGCTTAAAATACTTTTTGTTTGTGTTAACAACTATTTGTCTTTAGTGACTAATCAACATTGTGGAAAAGGAAAGTTAAAGATTCAAAAGCCCATCTCAAATTATGTAGCAAGAGCTCACAATGTATATACTCTGAAACCCAGAAGTGGTCTGCCAGCAATACCAGGGTAGGCCAGAATTAGCATATCTGATATTTTTAAGGTAGATAAGAAGCCAAAAAATCAAATACCTCTTTAAAAAAATAATAAAAATTAGGTTCTCTTTATATATTGTAAAAATAATCCCCCAAATGGCAAAAGCTCAATTTAAAAAAAAGTCCATTGTAGATCACCTCTAGCCTCTTAAATCTGCAAAATTAAATGTGGAAATCTCACTTGGACATAATTTCCTGATATCTTTCCATTACTTTTTCTATTGTTTGGTTCAGAAACAACAAAAGAACAATCTATTTCCAACATATTAGAAATTCAAGTTTTGACTCCAGCCCAAAGCAGGGAATAGAGAGGCACACAAAACTGAAAATAACAGGACCAAAGAAGTTAGAGACTTGTTCTTTAACCTCAAAAATAGTTTAGTTAGCATTTTAGGTAACAATCATTTTACTTTGACTCTGATCCTGCAACCCCTCTCGCATGTAAGTGGCCTGTTTGTAACTAGGTGTTCCCCATGCCGCACCATCCCTTTGCAATGTCCCTGTAAGGATGTCCTGTTGATTCAGCTAAAATCTTGGGGTTTGGGGATTAACTCCCCAGTCAGATTTCAGAATCAGCTCAAGGAAGCATAGCCATCTGGGAGCTAATTAAGAGAAGGTGAGCTTAAGTAGGCTCAGCGCCACAAAAGAACGGTGCTATATTCAGTAGATGGAAGGTTGGTACCTTTGTTCTGCTGATCAGAAGTGAGAATGAGTGCTCTGGAGGGAACAACAGTTAGAAGTTCTTCTGCAGGAGCCTGACTTTTGCTTTGTATTTTTGATTTTTCTGCTTTTAAAACTGCTAAGAATGCAACTATAGTGCTTTGCCAAATAGTTATCAGTTTGGATTGATCCACTATTCCTCCAATACTCAGAGTATGGCTACTAGTTGAAAGCCCATTCAAAATCTGGCTAGAGGAGGTGGATCAGGAGCTACTGAAAATTCAGCCCTAGAAGTAGTTGTCATTGAAGCAGGGGAATTACTGTACACTGAGTCTTCCACCACCCAGGTGTGCCCTAACTACCAGACTCTGGGGGATAGTCTCACTCTTTGGCCCAATAACTCTGATTATTTATCTAAAGAAGAACAGCTGCAACAGAAGAGACCAAGAGAGTCTGACATCTCAATATCCCATAGTTCAATAATAAGAACAGAGGGGGATGGGAGATCCCTGTTCAGATCTTCTATTAATCAGGCAAAAGGGGAAATTTCACCTGGTCTCCCACATTATGAGTGAACGCTCTTACCACTGGGCCCAGTTATAAGGGAGGCATTACTTCCAGGCACATTTTTGAATGAGACCTGGTTCGGTAGGCCTGCTCCCTGATACAGTAGGTGTGCTCCTGCACATTCCCTCACCTAATTGCCTCTGACTAGAGGCTCACCCTGGGAATTAGCCATCCAGAGGCATAGAGTGAGGCATTATGTACATGTACAGAGGCAGAAACTTAGGTGCCTTGCAGACTTTTTCACTGAAAATGTAGGCACCTGCATGATTAGGCAGTAGATGAGCAAAGATTCTGTGGATTACAATAATGCCTAAATCTGTGGTTTAGGTGTCCACATCCCTTTGTGGATCTGAGTCTACCTGTAAAACTATTGCAAGATTAGGTGCCTTCTCTATATACATATTGGGTCTTACTTCAATGAAGTGCACTTTAATATTTAGTGACCCTTCTGATTTTTCAAATGAATAATTGGGAATGGATGTTGGCCATTCCAAGTAGATTTCTGTTTTTGTTTTAAATGGTAACTTGTTACATGAAGCATTATGTGATACACAAAAGCTCTAGCAATTTATTTCTTACTATTCTAAAGTGATATATTTAACTGGTTCTGAAAATGATGAAAAATGTTCTAAATTTTCTAAAGATTCTGTCTGGAAGTTTAGAACATCAAAGCCTGCTGACGTTTTGTTTTGTTTATTTTTTGCCTGCAGACAAAAATGGGTGTTACTTTAGAAAAGAAACGTGTTCAAGTATTTGGTTAAGTGTTTTTCCTGCAGGTCAATTGTGACAATCTCCAGGGGTGTAATCTGGACTGTAGGACAGCTATATCCTCTCAAATCTTCAATCTGGGGTGATTTTTTTTTGCTGCTTTACTGTGAGATTAACCACTCCTGGTTCTGTTCACACACAGTGATTAACATGCAAAATCACTCCCAGCTGAATTATGTGAAAGCTCTGGCCAGCCACTCTTTAATTATATAAAGGATGACACCAGAAACTTCTTAGTCCCAGACCTTCCTCCAGAAATGTGCAATTTGTACTATCCAGAACCCTCCTAGACAATACAAGGTCATAGAAAGTCTGTTATTTCATCAGTGGAAAATTATATACACAGACCCTGATCTCAAGTGGAGGTTTCCAAAGACTTCGATCCAAACACACTGGTCTAGATAAAACAAACAAAAAAGTTTATTAACTACAGAAATATAGATTTTAAGTGATTACAAGTAATGAGGCATAAAAGTCAGAATTAGTTACAAAAAAAGATAAATTTAATAATGTAATATCTAATTGAACAAGTTAAGTGAACTTTAAAGCAAAAGGGTTTTCTAACATAAAGCTTACAGCAGTCTGGATGGATTGCTTCATCCAAGACCTCCCCCCAGTTCAGTGCCTTTTAAATATTGTTGCTCCCATGAGTGGACATGAGAGGAGAGAGATAATTTGTGTTGTATGTGTTCTCAATTCTTATACCATTCTCCCCAGTGTCAGGATTATCTCCAGCTGAGGTTCAGGAGTCAGCTGGGAGTTTATATGGAAGTGCCTAGCTATTCTATTGTCAATATAGATTACAAAATGGCTGGTTAACTAGATGATAATCTATAATAGTTCATTTGATTACACTGATACTTAGCTAGCACACCAGTGTGTCTTTCTTTCTGAAAAACTGGTGTAGGCCTGCTTTTCTTAGCTCTGGTTTACAATGGGTGGAGGAGGAGGATTGACTCAAGATATGCAACTATGGGAACAGTGTAGCTGAAGTCAGTGTATTTAAGTTGACTTGCCCCGGTGTCTTCATGGAGCTGAGTTGACTGCTGTTGCTCCCCCATCAACTCCGTCTGCGCCTCTTGTGGCGGTGGAGTTCTGGAGTTGACGGGAGAGCACTCAAGGATCGATTTATTGTGTCTAGAATATATGCGATAAATCAACCCCCGAAAGATCGATCACTACCCACCAATCTGGAGGGTAGTGTAGACCTGCCCTTAAACTTGGAGCATGTTATAAAATAGAATCTTTTAACTTTACATACAGTGTTGCCACACATATTTTACCAGGGTGGTAATGTTCAGTGGGTTATGAGTTTTCAAATGATACCGCACAGGCATACTTTGTACAAGATTTATCATGCTCTTGTAAAAGAGATTGTCATAAGGGTACGCCATGGAAGGACACAGGATCCCTGCCTGTTAATGGCACAAGGATTGTGCAACTTTTCATCAGTCAGTATCATACATAGTCCATTTCTAATGAAATTATGGTATTTTAGGCCCTCGGCTAAGCTGTGAAGTACATGACATTTCAAAAGTGCTCCAGTAAACAGTTCAAAAGGTGTAATGAAAACTATTCACTTAGAGTCAGTTCCAAGAATCCTTAAAAATGTTCTGTAATTCCTAAAAGGGATTCTCCCGTATAGCTGAATGACATACTAGACAAATTATACAAACTCCACTGCCTATACCAAAGACAGGCCTTGTCACAATCAGTGATTTTTTTTTCTACTTTTTCTGGTCAGTGTGAGCCCTGTGTGATTTTCAATGCTTGCATCCTTGTTTGGTTTAGAGTGTGAATTTCATTGTATTTATTTAGATTTACGAAATAACAAGAAATACCTTTCCAAACATTCTAGGTAGCTCTGACAGATACTCAGAAATGTAATAAATCATGGTGGTTTTTCTTAACCTTAAAAGTACTGGAACTGAGGTGAAACTTGATGGACAGCTGGAATGTAAATAAGTTTACCTAAAGCACTGGATATCACAGTGTCTGGCTAATTACTTTAAATATGAAATTCCAGAAACAGATCATGGCACTGCTTTCAAAAAACAGATGCAGAGCCAAATTACTCTGGTGTAAATCAGGAGTAACTTCATACAGTGGTATACTCTTGATTTACAGCCAGCAGTGCAAATAAGAAATTAATTTGATTCACAGTCTGTGCATCTGAATAGATCGGGTTCAGATTAATCCCTATAACAAGTGAATGGAATGGCTTTCAAATACATGCTGACATTTCGCAGATCACAAAAGAACAAAAAATGCCAACGTGAAAAAACAAATAAGCCTGATCTCACATTAATCTTAATATTCAAAGTCTACCTAAGCTTGTTTACTAACCAAAAATTGTTCCACAGATTCTCAGTAATTTATTTTGATGATGTGCACCAGGCTGCTACTTTGGAACATTCAACAAATATGCCATTGAAAAGATTATGCAGATGCCTTAAAGTATTCTGTTAACAAATCATTGTGTTATATATTGTGATGGAGCAAGGCCAGATGGCTATAGGAAAGTGATAAGGAACAGATATGTTAGTCCCGGGCTAAACAAATCTCTGGTACTATTGGAACCAAATGGCAGTTGTTCCAGGTTAATCAAGACACCTGGGGCCAATTAAGAACCTTCTAGAAAGCAGTAGAAATAGCTAGCCTGACTGGGACACCCGAAGCCAATCAGGGGCTGGCTGAAACCAGTTAAAAAAAAACCCTCCCAGTTAGTCAGGTGTGGGGCGCATGTCAGAAGCTGTGGGGGGAAGTTGTGCTGTTGGAGATACTGAGGGGTAGAACACCATATCATACACAAGGAAGGAGGCCCTGAGGTAAGGGTGAAGTGGAGTTTGAAGAAGCGGGGACTGCTGTAGGGAAGTAGCCCAGGGAATTGTATGTGTTCTGTTGCTAAAAGGTCAGCCATCATAGCTGATACTATTAGGGTCCCTGGGCTGGAGCCCGGAGAAGAGGGCAAGCTCGGGCTCCCCCATTTTTGCCTCCTCTAATAAATCACTGAGATTAGGAGACAACAGAGACAGTGCAAGGAAGGATAGCTTCTCCTCACCTCCCTTGCTGGCTTATGATGAAAATGGCTCAATAGGCTGTGACCCTTGTCTCTAGAGCAAGAAGGGCTACATGGAGGATCACAATGAGCCTCTGAGGCTAGTGAAATCTGCCAGGAAATGAAGGATCCACGGAGACAAGGACAGAGCTTTGTCACAATATGCTTAGCCCAAAAAACACATTTTCCTAACGTTACAGATCCCCAACTATGTTATAAAGCAGTGGTTCTCAACTTTTTTTGGACTCAGGACCCATTTGTATATGTTTATGGCCTCCCAAAACCCAGCAAATAGTCTGGAGATGGAGGCCATGAGTGTTTTTGGTTGGCTCCTGCTCTCCCTCCAGGGGGATGGTTGGGTCCTGCCTGGCATTCACCCAAGAGTAGCAGCAAGTGCAGCTGCTGTGCTGTGGGGCTGGCCGGGCTTGGCTTTTGGCTCTGGGCATTGCAACCTCTGGGGTTGCAGCATCACTTTGTTTTGGCCTCATCCCTCTGACTGGACAAAATTTGTGTGAGTGGAGTTGTGACCTGGCTCATTGGGGTTGCAGTGCCACTCTCTCAAATTAGGCCTACCTGGACCCTCATCATCATGACTAATGGGCCAAATCTGAGTGTCTCTGGGACCCCAGAAGCTGCATTACCTGGAGCAGGGAGGCGAGCCCAGCCAAAAATGATTAGGGGTATAGAACAGCTTCCGTATGAGGAGAGATTAATAAGACTGGGACTTTTCAGCTTGGAAAAGAGATGGCTAAGGGGAGTTATGACTGAGATCTATAAAATCATGACTGGCGTACAGAAAATAGAAAAGAAAGTGTTGTTTACTACTTCTCATAAAGCAAGAACTAGGGGTCACCACATGAAATTAATAGCAGAAGCTTTAAAACAAATAAAAGGATGTATTTCTTCACACAAGCACAGTCAACCTTTGAAATTCCTTGCCAGAGGATGTTGTGAAGGCCTTGACCATAACAGGGCTCAAAAAAGAACTAGATAAATTTATGGAGGATAGGTCCATCAATGGCTATTAGCCAGGATGGGCAGGGATGGTGTCCCTAGCCTCTGCTTGCCACTTGATGGTTACCTGTTCTGTTCATTCCCTCTGGGCACCTGGCACTGGACACTGTCAGTAGATAGGATACTGTGCTGGCTGGACCTTTGGTCTGACCAAGTATGGCCATTCTTATATTCTTATGTTCTAGTCCAAACTTGTTTTCTATGAAACTCTCTTATTGGGTACACTGCTAGAGGAACAGATCGTATGAACTCTAGCCAGTAAGCTGTATTATCCCACTCAGAGGGAGGTGGTGTATGAATCCTGACCATAAGGCTACCCTGTGTTGCCTACAGGGGAGGGCAGTGGAAACAAGCATTGAGGTAGAGAGGCAGTGGTTGATGGGATAAAAACATTGCCACACACTGGTATAGCATTTTTAAGTGAGTCTCAAGTATGGTGGCTGGAAACGGTCAAGGAGAGGTTACAATTCATTGCTTTTTGTTTGCTTATTTCGGTAAGGAAATAGAAAGAGTAAAGCTTAATTATGAGTGCCAGTGAATTGACTGTGAAGCTAGAACTGGCCAGATTGAAGAAGGAAGAAAAAGACAAAGAGGATGAACACCAAAAGTGGCAAGCAGAGGTGAAAATAAAAGAAAGGCAGGCAGAAGATCAGCAGTAGGAACCTGACAATTGGAAAGCCATGGAGCTGAAAGAAAAAGTAACATCTTCCCCCTCTCTCTCCCTGCCCATTATATTCTCTGCACCTAAGAAAACAAAGAAAATAGCAGTAGGATTTGAGGTGGAAGGCATCAAGTAAAGTTTAGGCAGCAATTCCGTGGGGGCTTTGCAAAGACCAGTGGCACCTAAATATGGGAGATAAGCATTGAAGTCCTTTTTGTGAATGTAGCCCTAGATGCTTAAGTACCTTTGTGTATCTGGGGTTAACTGAGTTGACCAAAGTCACCCAGGAGGTCTTAGTAGAGTAGGGAGCTGAAGCCAGGTCTTTGATGTCCTGAGCTAGTTCCCTTACCACTATACCATCCTTCCTCAGTCTTACTTAAAACATCAAAATAGAGCTGACCACATGTGCAGGAGTGAATTTCACATTTTGGTTGTTTTTAGATGGAACTTCCTATGGTTCTGTCCCACTGATGAATTTATAGACAGAAATCTGATTCCTGTCTTCACTTACAGTAGTGTGAAGGACATGCAACTTTAGTGACTTCAGTGGAGATACTATTGATTTGTACTGTCATTTATCATTGTTGATCCCTGCATTTTGTTTTACAAGAAAACAATTGTGCAATTTCTAAGTATAGTACTATTAAATCAGACTCACCAATGATGCCAAAAACTAATTACACTCAAGAAAGTGATAGACAGAATCCTCAAATGGGCTTTTGCTGCTTTTTTTTTTTTAGAATCTATGTCAGTAAAATATCTGTTATTGTTGCAAAGAAAATAGAGAATATTGAAATATATATAATTTTCAGTGCAAAATGTTGGAGGTTTTTTATTAAGCAATATTTAGAGTAATGAATGTTTTCATTTTCATTGCCTAAGCATGTAAAATGATAGCACTTTAGATTATATGTTCAGTATGTTCTTTATAGTCTTGCAGTTTACAGTCATAACTTACTTTTTTAGATTTCAAGATATAAAATATCATGTCTGCATTCAGTAACAAAGCAACTTGCATTAAACATTATTAATAAATTGTGCAGAAATCCTGCATCCAGTGTTTAGTAAAAAAAGGGGGGCATTGAATGTACATTTGATATTAAATATAAATGGCTATTACTGTAAATAAATTAGACCTTGATCTAGAAAACCACTTAATCAAGTGCTTACCATCAAGCCTATAGTCCCACTGAAGTTATTAGAGTTAAGCATGTGCTTAAGTACTTTGCTGCACAAGGGTCTTACAATATTTCTATTAATATTAAAATGAATATTATGAAAATTGGAGTTTCCCATTTTAAATTCCCTTTAATTATGTAGAGATGAACAAGGCACTGTTTATCAAAGGCTAGTTTTAAACTGGTTTGGCAAATCTAGGTTCTAAAGAATGATAAAAACACTTCTTTTCCTACCTTCGCGAACATAGAATTATACGGACAGAAATGATCATAAGGGCCACCTAGTCTATCCCCAGCCAAGACACAGGATTTGTTGTGTCTAAACCATCCAAGGCAGAGGGATATCCAGATTCATTTTGAAAACCTCCAGTGAAGGAACTTCCATGACCTCCCAAGGTAGTCTGTTCTATTGTTATACTGTTCTTACAGTTTGGAACTTTTCCTGGGATTTAATCTAAATCTGCTGGAGAACCATCCATTTTATAACATCCCTAACCTAACTGAAGACTATTATCAGGTCCCCCTCCTCCAGTTTTTGTTTCTCTAGACTAGCCGTACAGTGTTTTTAACCTTTACTCCCGGCAGAATTCTGCATCACTGTGCGTACACAGACTTAATGTCCCCTGGAGATTTCTTTGTTTCCCCACAGAAAAATGACTTCTGACAAGTAAGCAAAGGAAGCCAGAAAGCAGTAATGCACTCCTCCCGGGCAGCATAAGCAGGTTGGTTTGGCACCTGGAGCAGCCAGCAGAAATGTAAATCACTGCCAGGGTGTATGTGGAGGGGTCAGCAATCGTGTGTGTGTGAGAGAGTGATACTACGACCTTCTTGCTAGCTATTGTGGCACATTCAGGTAGAGGGCCAGGACTTCGGGATCTCTCTGAGAAGTTAGGCCTGGGGCAAACTGTTCCCCCTGGCAGAGCAGAATTTAGCAGCCTGCCTGCTTAGTGAATAGTTCCCATTGTCTTTGTGAATTCTCCCAGGAGTATAAAACAGGTGTAAAGGTTTTAAGGCTCCTTTACATGGCCAGAGTGGTGTAAATGAGAGTATGGCCTTATAAATACTTATGGTGCTTTGGTGATTAGAACCAGACTAAATATGGGGGATTGAAAAAAATTCTTATCAAAATGTGGTCCATGAACTGTGCTCCAGACCTCACTTGATCCTCGATTGCCTATGATGTAACACTGAGCATATGGCTTCATATATTTGTTGACTAATAATTAGAAATAAAGGGTCAAACCTAGCTACTTTACTATTAGGTAAGGGGATTTGGAGATTTCCTCCAATGATCCCCAATCCCATTCTCCATACATTGTATTGTGGTTTAAATAAATTACCTAAATAATTTAAACCAGCATGATTATATTGCCTTCTTTTGACAAATAAAATATACCAAAATGTGCAAAAATTTAAAATATTATATACAGAATTTTTAATTTTTTGGTGCAGAGTTTTTAATTTTTTTTCTTGCAGAATTCCACCAGGATTAAACTTTTACTTGCAGACAGGTTTTCTAACTTTTTTTTTTTTTTTTGGTCTCCACTGAATTCTCTATAATTTGTCCATATTTTTCTTAAAGTGTGTTGCTTAAAACTGTAACCCCTACTCCAGTTGAAGTCTTACCAGTATGACGTAGAGTGAGACAATTACCTCGCAGGTCTTACATACAATACTTCCTTTAATTCACTCCAGAATTAAATTAGCTTTTTTTCCCTCACTGCATCACATTGTTGACTAATATTCAATTTGTGATCCATTATAATCCCCAGATCCTTTTCATTGATACTACTGTCTAACCAGTTATTCCCCCTTTCGTAGTTATGCAACTGAATTTTCTTTCCTAAATATAATACTTTGCAATTGCTGGTATTAAATTTCATCTTGTTGATTTCAGATCAATTCTCTAATTTGTTTAGGTCATTTTGAATTTTAATCCAGTATTCCAAAGTGCTAGCAACCCCCCTTATCTTGGTATCATCTGCAGATGTTATGGGCACACTCTTTACTCGATTATCCAAGTCAGTAATGAAAATGCTGAGTAGTACCCTATATACATCCTCCTAGTATGACAGAAAACCATTAATAACTATTCCTTGAATATGGTCTTTCAACCAGTTTTGCACCTACCTTAGTAATTTCATCTAGACCACATTTCCCTAGTCATGTGGTACTGTGTCAGAAGCCTTACCAAAAACGACATATAATTTCTACTGCTTCCACCCATCCATCAGGCAAGTAATTCTGCCAAAGAAGGAAATTAGGTTGGTCTGACTTGAATATTGTCAACAATAGTGAAAATAGGGTTTAGAAAACCTGACCTACGAGCAGGGGTGAAAGTAACTGCAGCGTCTTACCGGTACGGGGATTTGGCTGGGGCCAACTCTGGCACCCAGAAGGGGCAGAGCCTCGGCTGGAAGGAGCGGGGCCGAGGGCAAAGCCAGCCCCAGCCCAGCCCCCATATCGGTAAGGGGCCTCTCCCTCTACTCCCCCCCCCCCTGCTCTGGCGACAGTTTAAAGGCCCCGGGGTGGTAGCGGCGGCCTAGCTGCGGGCCCTTTAAATAGCTGCCGGAGTCTGGCTGCCACCTTCCTAGGGCTCCGGCAACAGGGCTCTCGTCCTCGCGGAGCTCTGCTGTGGGAGCCTGGGGGAGGCTACCGCGGGGCCACTGCAACTATTTAAAGGGCCCGCGACTGGGCCGCTGGTACTGCCCCGGGCCCTTTAAACTGCCCCCAGAGCCCTGCCGCAGCCTCCCCCAGGCTCCCGCAGCGGGGCTCTGCTACAGCATGGGTGGAGGGTACATCCCTGGTAGGAGTTTTTAAAAACCTCCAATGATGGGGATTCCACAGTCTCACTCAGAAGCTAATTCCAGAATTTAACTACTCTTACAGTTCAAAAGTTAAAAACTCCTACCAGGGATGGTGTAGGTTTACTTTGTCCTGCTACAGTATTTAGGGAGGGGGGTTGGGCGTGGTGGACTTAAACATTTCTTGAGGGCCTTCCCAGCTCTACATTTCTATGCTTTGTTCTTGACACATATAGGTTGTCTATTACTTATTACTCTAGTATCCTGATTATGTAATAATTTGTTCCAGTATCTTTACAGGTATTGAAGTTAGGCTGACTAGTCTGTAATTCTTTGTTCCCTTTTTAAAGATCAGTACTATGTTTTTCCTTCTGCAGGCCTCTGAGATCTCACCTGTCCTCCATGACTTTTATAGATAATCATAATTATTCCAAGATTGCTTCCACTAGTTCCTTAAGTCTTCAAGAGTGAATTTCATTGGGCCATGTGAGTTGAATATATATATATAACTTATCTAAATTTTCTTTACTATGTTCTTCCTCTAATCTAGCATGTGTTGTTTTTTCCCTTGTTGTTAATATAAATTGTGTTAAGTATCTGAGCACAATAAACCATTTAAGTGAGGACTGAATCAAAATAAATAAGAAACACCTCCTTTTTTTCTCCTGCTGATAATAGCTCATCTAAATTAAATTGCCTCTTAGAATTGGTATGGCAACTTCCACCTTTTCATGTTTTCTGTCTTTATATATACATCTTACTTCTGTATGTTCCATTCTATGCATCCGATGAAGTGGACTATAGCTTACGAAAACTTATACTGAAATAAATATGTTCGTCTCTAAGGTGCCACAAGTACTCCTGTTCTTTTTAGTAAATGCCTCAGTCTTTTTGATACCATCTATTATTAGTTGTCCTTCCCCATTAAGCAGTGGACCTCCATTTTCCATTTTTTTCTCCTAATATCAGTATAGACCCTCTTCTTACTGTCTGTGATATCTCTTGATAGGTGTAACTCATTATGTACCTTAGACTTTTCTCACTTTCTCCCTACATGCTTGTGCTATAATTTTGTATTGATCCTTAACAAAAAGAGAATATTTGGCATTCCCATCAAATTAAAAAATAAATAATAAAATTTGAGTCCATAATTTCTTTCAGGAAATAAATACACTACAGTAATTTCTTTTAAAAATTGTTTTCTATCTATAATAGCTTGTGGAGGATATTTTCCTAGCAAGGATCAATGTTAATTTTGATTAACTGAAGTTTTAAGAAAATGAAGTGATACTTTGAATGTTCTAGGTTTAACTTAAATAATAAGAAAATATTTTGAAAAAAGTTTGAAAAAGCACATCCACCACCTAACAAATTAAAATCATTTTCAGATTAGAAAATATTAGAAATCAGAAATGTAACATAGGTATTAGAAATATTATTTGGTGTCCTTTTAATTATATCATCTGCATAGTTTCTTGTATATCCTAGAAGTCAATCAAAAGCACTGTATCTTGGAGTTAAGAAATCACAAATTTGTTTCTTTAATTTTCCACTGTCAGTTAGAATGTCTGAAAGCCTATTCATGCCCTGAAGTGTGACCTAGACATCAAAGGGTAAATTGTCAGTGCAGTGTGCTGGAAATCATACCACCATTTCCATTAACAATAATAGGAGTTTCTCATTTAATTTCCCATTCATCACCCTGAAAATTTTCCCCTTAAGAGTCATGAAAGCCATGAAACGTACCATGAGAGTAAAACTCTTGTAATGGACTACTTAACTAGATTTTGATACCTGGAGAGAAAAGAAAAATGAAATTTCAGGAACTGTATTTAACTGATAACATGCTACATTCCAAAGAAGGCTCTACATGAATAAGCAATAATGTTAGAAAAAGGTGCTAGAAGCAGCAGTTGTACAGAAAGATAAAATATAAGGGATAAAAGGAACAGGTTGTCACCTCTTGGACTGGAAGGGAACATTAAATTGCTGAGGGCTAAAAGTAAGATCAGCTATTCTTGGATTACCATGAACAGGAGTCTCCCCTTAAGACATTTTTTCTTGAAAGACAACGAAAAGATGGAAAGTTAGGAAAGAAGGTACAGCACAATATAATACTCAGTTGGTAGGAAAGGAAGTGTGGTGATTCTGCTTAGCCAGTGTGCCATGCATAAATAAGAATATATAGGATGGACAAGAATAAGTATCTCTGTTACTGCATCTACAACTGTGTTAGGAAGAAGGGGTAGCACATTGTGTATCACTGCATTTCATCCTCTTTTATCTTGACTATCTTCTTTATAGTTTCACCAAATCAAAGCTCTGAAGAGCACAACATATAAAGCATGCTGTTGTTACCTTTTCAATTACTCCCACTTATTTCAGAGATAACAGATAGAATCTTGGTCATATTGAAGTCAATGGGAGTTTTGCCATTTAACTTCATTGGAGTCATGACTTTATCTCTCATCTCTAGCCCCCTCCCACATCCACTTGCCAATCTATCACTATCCTCTCTTCTTTTTCACTGCATAATCTCTCCATTGCTGGTACAAGAATGTTCTCCTCTGCAGTCACAGCCATATCTAATAGCCTTCCTGTGTCTCTGTCTCTCACTGATTCTCATTCTCATTTCAAATATCAGTCAAAACATATATTTTCTCTATTGCTTCTATGGCACCTTTTAATTTCTCATTCTCTCTGCTGCTTTCTCTATTATTTATTATTCATAATAATTACTACAGATTATATTGAATTCTAAACTCTTTTGATACCCACTTGCTTTGAAAGATGTCACACAAAATAGAGTTACATATTAGTCTATATATAAGAGCCTAATTTAGAGAAAAGTTTACATATACGCTTCAAACTCCGTATTTAGGCATGAAATATGTTCTGACCTGTACCACTGAAGTCAGTAGTAGTTTAGAGCTAGATTCACAAAGTGGACTCAGTCCCTGCAACACTGAGTGGTGAAATGCCTAATTGTTAGGCACCCTGCCACTCAGTGCCACACAGGTAGCTGCTCACAATCCCCACGCATTGTATAGGGAGATTTGGGTGTCTAAGAAAGGGATTCTCAGGTGAAAACTGAGCTTCCTAAGGTAGCCAGGAGTTAAACCCAGATGAAAGGAATGGGATTTAGGGCCCAGATCCTTAAAGGTATATAGAGGCCTAATTCCCATTGATTTCAATGGGAACTAGGTACTAAAACACCTATCCTTAGATCCTCAAAGGTACCACAGGCACCCAGCTCCCATTAATCTGGACCTTAAGCACCTGATTGACAGGTGTGACGGTGCTGTTTCTGGCAGGACCCAACTGAGAGTACCAAGTCAGGACAAATAGCTTCAAACAGGGCAGTCACAGCCCAAGGCTGGGTTTATTCAACCTCTAAGGCAAACCAAACCAGCCAAACAGAAAAGACTTCAGTTTTGCCCCACTGGCTAACACCACAAGTCACACAAGCAATTCCCTTAGACACTCCAGTTTCCAATATCGCCACCACCAGCCACTCGTTATAGGGATAAATGATTATGAAAACCAAAACCCCAATAAAAGATAAAGGTTCTCTCAGTCTCAAGGGACCAAGCCTCCAGACCCAGGTCAATATACAAATTAGATCTTACACACAAATCACGCTATGCCAGTCCTTTAGAATCTAAAAACTAAAGGTTTATTCATAAAAGGAAAAAGATATAGGTGAGAGCTAGAACTGGTTAAATGGAATAAGTTAGTTGGGGTTAGTCCTGCTTTAAGCAGGAAGTTGGACTAGATGATCTCCTGAGATCCCTTCCAACCCTGATATTCTATGATTCTGTGATTCTATGAATTACATACAGTAATGGCAAAGTTCTTGGTTCAGGCCTGCATCAGTGGTAGAATAAACTGCAGGTTCATGTTGAGTCTCTGGAGTACAAACATCCACAACAAGGACGGATCCTTCAGTCCATTGTTGAAAGCTTCAGTTTGTAGCAAAAGTCCCTCCAGAGTAAGAAGCAGGGAATGAAGACAACATGGAGGTGGGGCACCACCCTTTTATAGCTTTTCCAGGTACAAGAACCCTTCCTTGTTCTTTGCTGTGAAAAATTACAGAGAAATTGTGTCTGGAGTCAAATAGGCAAGTCCCTGCATACCTTCCTGAGTCACAGGATGTGTCAGCCCTCCCTCAATGGGTCAATTGTATAGCTGATGGTCCTTAATGGGCCATAAAGCTGGCTAAGCAGAGAATACCAACTGGTCTGGGATGTTACCCAGAAGCATAACATAACTTGGAAATACAGACAGTATAGAGCCAATATTCATAACTTTGAATACAAAAATGATACATGCATACAGACAGCATAATCATAACCAGCAAACCATAACCTGGTTTTGACACCTTATATTGACCCTCTTTACACAAGATTTGGTGCCAATACAGGACCTTGGTTGCAACAATGATCTACATGGTCCCAGATTAAGGTCAGTAACGTCACAACAGGACAGAGGGAGATGCTTATTTTTGCTTGGGACATTCTGTCATGAACCCTCCTAGAGATAAAAGCTTAAGCCAGGTCTGTCCTTTCTCAGAAAAAAAAATCATGGAAAGAGAGCCTCTGACCCCATTATAGCTAATAACCCAGTGGTTAAAACACTCACCTGGGAAATAGACAACCTATTTTTAAATCCCTGCTCTGCCAGATTGGAGCAGGAACTTTAATCCCAGCCTCCCACATCCCAAGTGTTTGCTTTAATTATCACGCTATTGGGTATAGTGGAGTAGGCCAGTCTCCAGCGTCTCCTCCTGATGTTTTTCTACTTTGAATAAACAAATATTTATTAATTGGACCAGAGAGAAAGAAAGAGTTTGTCTCTTGAGCCTAATGGTTAAGGCACTCTGAGGGCCAGCCAGGTTCATGTCCCTGATCCAATGGATATTTAACTATGTATACAAAGTGGGACAGCTTCAATAGGAGAGACTGTAAAATATCAGTGCTAGACCAGAAACATTGTGGTGTGGGCACTCATTTGGGGAGTGGGGGATCTGGATTCAATTTCCTGATGCAAATTCAGTACAGTAGGCAACTACCCTAACCATCTGCATGTCTTTTCTGCAAGTTGGGCATCTGCACACCTACCAGACTGGGCACCACAGGTGAGACATGTGTGGAGACATTTAATTTGAGAATCCTGCTAATCCTGCTAGTCAGGCACCTAAAGAGAAAGTTAGGTGCCTATATCCAATTGCGAATCTAGCCACTAGTCATTAACTTCAATACAAATAGGATCAGACACTGACTAGCTTGATTTTTGCTGAGCACCTAACAGTTCGCCCTGATTTCAGGCACACATCTTTTAAAATTCCTGGCTCTTGTATATATGTATTTTCTTTGTGTTCATTGCCGGTAAAGTAACTGGTAATATGCACTAACACAGGATATATTCCTTAATTGCATTTCTATGCTTTGGGAGTCCCACACATGCAAAAATATAGACCATTTTTTTTAAAGTGAGACCTTCAGTGTTCAAGTATTAATAATATTTATTTTTCCCAAATTTTATGCTTGGTAGCTCTGAACGTTTCACAAATATCTGCAGTGATCGCCTTTACATTTTCTAGTTATGCCATCCATAACAACATAAAGTTACCCCAGTATGTGCTATATTTATATTTACTCTTCATGCTGTAAATGCTGAGGTTCCAGTATCTATTTATCTAAGCCCATTTGAAAAGTTTGGAAACGAGACTACTGCTTTGAACTTTTCTAGTATAAGTTATTGTTTCTTAATCACAATCTATTCAGTATTTCATATCTCCAGAACACTGGGGAAAATATTGTATGTTGCATTAGTTGTAATTTAGCTTTCCTTAAGCAAATGTAATGAGTGAAATTCACTTGATATGTAATTCCATTGACCTCACTACATTTATATTAGGAATACATTTGTCAAAATATCACTGGTTCTGCTTGCATTCCAGTTCTCATTTCAGCATTCATAGTTTTTTGTCCCAAGATTTTTTCATGTACACAGTGATTTAGTTACTGATTGTTTGGTCCATGATGTAACGTCCGAGAATAGGGGAGGGTAAACTTTTTGGCCTGAGGGTTATATTGGGTTTCCGAAATTGTATGGAGGGTCGGTTAGGGGAGGTGTTGCCTTCCCAAACAGCCAGGCATGGCCTGGCCACCACGCCCATCAGCCCCCCGCCTCCTCCTTCTTGCCCCATAACGACCTCCCTGGGATTCCTAGCTCATCCAACCCCCCCAGAGCACCAGGAAAGGCAGCTGCACCGCCCGTCTGGAGCCAGCCATGCCACTGTGCAGCACAGAGCATGGGGTCAGGCTGCGGCTGTGCAGCTGCACTGCCCGGCAAGAACTCACCACCCCATCACACAGAGCATTGTGCCAGTGGCACAGTGAGCTGAGGCTGTGGGGGAGGGGGAACAACAAGGGAGGGGCTGGGGCTAGCCTCCCAGGCCAGGAGCTCAGGGGCTGGGCAGGCAGGTCCCGTGGGTCGGATGTGGCCCGCAGGCCATAGTTTGCCCACCACTGTCCTAGAGATATTACCTCTGAGGTTACAACTGGATATATTCACTCTGGAAAAATCTGTGCAGGATTTATGAACAAGATTGTGGAAAACACAAAGTAAGGCCTGTCTTTAAAAATGTCCATCCTACCCTTAACACTAATAGTCTATTGCATACTAGGTCAAGACTTTTGCAATTTAGGGAGTGCTGTTTGAATGATTCAACAGTGTAAATATGAGCTATAAACTTATAGTTGTATGCCTTATTCTTGATTCTCAATGCCTTGATTGAAGGAGTCTTTAGAAACCAGGGACACAACACTTGATATATTCAATATCTAATGTTTCTATACATATACTCAATGCTTGTTTCAGTCATATAAGTTATTTTCCACATTGCCCCAACTGTAGAGTATACAGAAGTTTTTTCTCTCAAGAACTTTCTCTGTTTTAAAAAAAATCTAAAACAATTACACAGTGCTGCTAGTAACAAAAAATGTCTTTAAGATTAAAGTTTTGTATTGGTTTTAAATTAAGAAAAACAAATCTTTCCCTAAGATGAGGTTGCCCTGAGTTTTTTCTCCAGATACTGGGCTTTCAATGTTGTGAAAAAGGATAGGTTGGTTTAACTGTGTTTTTTCAGTATCCTTCATTCCATATTTTTTCTGAGTGACATTCTGACATTCTTGCAGTTGATGGACATTTTTCCATTGACTTTAATGGGGCTCGGATCTTACCCCCTATATCTTACGTAGGATTAACATATAAGGCATAATCCTTCCATTGAAGTCAAGCACAAAGCTCCCATGGATTTCTCTGGGATCTGGACGGAGCTCACTATGTACTTTTTCATTGGTTGTGGAAGATGTTTCTGTAACAATTATGTTTTAGTTATACATTCTTCTGATTCCACCTACACCACTGAGTTTTCATCAACCATAAAGAATTCAACTGTGCCAGAGGAAAAGTGAATTGGCATTGTTTTGTTGTAGTAAATACTGTACAACCAATTTCATTTGTTTTAGCATTAGGCAGGTTCTGACTTTGTCACAGAAAGGACAAAACCTTTTATTATATCTATAAAATAAATGTATTGGTATCATCTGTATTAAGGAATTAAGATGTAAAGATGATATTGTTGCCTTTTTCAAAGCAAGCCATGAAATGAAAATGATTATAAACCAGTACAATGTAGTCCCATGAGCTCCTGATAATTTGGATGATTATTTAATTGGCACTCTCTATGTCCACGGGTTGTGCCAATTAAAAAGGTTCTAGTACACTGTATTGTTACGGGACATTTTATATTAGCACCGCTACTATTACTTGTATTGGAAACAATAATGAAAAGAGATGTGGACTTTTTCGTATTTATTTTGTCCACTGCACAAATTTGAGAAGCTTCAATCCTGATCCTGATTTGACAGGCAAAAAGAGGCAATTATGCTGGTAGGATGGAAATCCTGAATGTACATGTTCCACTGTGTTAAGAAGAAGGTTCTCCAGTGCTTTCAGAATCTTGTGCAGTAAATTCAACGGTAGCTGTTTGATGGGGGACATGAACAGGGAAAAACATAAAGGAATTGTAATGTGAGGGAGAAATGAATGGAAAAATCAATAATTTAAGGTAAGTCCTTTTTCTTGTGCATAGGAACATTTTAGTTAGGAATGTAGTTTTAAAATGTTGTAAATGCCAAAATGTATTTTCCATATTTTAGAGAAACAAGGTGGGTCTTTTATTAGACCAATTTCTGTTGGTGAGAGAGAAAAGCTTTCAAGTTACATAGAGCTCTTCTTCAGTCTGGGAAAGGTACTCAAGAGTGTCAGAAATAAATATAAAGTTGAACAGATAGTTTAGCATAAGTAGCTAGCACATAGTCTAAGGGGCCATTCAAGGAGAAGAATGGATTTACATACCTAAGATTAGTCACCTAAGATTGAAAGATGTGACCAAAGGTCTTTAAAATGAGTTTTAAGAAAATTAAAAGTAGAGTACAGCAAAACAATTACCATAGTTCCTTATTCCATATTCCTCAGTCTCCTTCACTTCTTCCTGCCTTTTCTAGTGTTATTTAACTTATCATCCTTGTTGCTTCTATGTTTAGATTGCAAGTTCTTCAGGTTTATGGCCACATAATTTATTTGTCTGTAAAACACCTCGCCTTCTGTTGTTGCACTAGAAACAATAATAATAAAGGACAAAACTATAATTAGATGAAATGAAATGGTGAACTCCTAACAGTAAATGAACAAAAATAAGTTAATCCTATACTGTATTTACATGTTTGTAATAAACTAACAATTGTTAAACAAGAAGGAAACGATTTTAAAATGCGTTTTTCAGGTGAACCAATGATAATAAAAAATAAATTACGAAGCATACATATTTGTCTTTTAAAATGAAAGATATGAGTGGAATATTTTTTGGTGATTATTCATTAGAAGTACTCAGGTAAACAGAAATGGAAATGTAATCAAACAGGCTAAGTTGAAAATTAATCAAATGTTGATACAGCCATCAACAATATTAGGCAATGATATTGCCTTTGGACCACTGGAAGAAGAAATATCATTCACTTTAACTATCTACATTTTCACTAATTTCCTATGTTGTCTAATTTTCCAAGATGACTATTAGCAGGCATATATTTTTGCTTTTACTGCAAATAAATGAGAAGCTTGTCATTTATGAATCCTTTACAAACTTAAAAAATATTTTAATTATTCTTAAATGAGTTCTCAGAAACGTATTTGAATGTACATAGTAAGGTTACTAGAAATTCTGTCATCATATCCTATTGACTTTGATAAACCTCCATTATTTTCAAAGAAATAACTGTCCAGTCAAATTCACTTATTCAGTGCAATTCAGTATATAATTATTCATTTTACTGAATCTAATACTATTCAGTGATAGACATCAGTCACTGTGGGCAGCTGCAGCATTGCATGCGAGTGTCAAACATTCTCATTTTGCACCTGCCCCCACATTCTTCCATACAGGCACATTTTAGTAACTCTCTTAGGATCTATGGGTTTCTTCATTTCGCTGCATAATGAACAGACCAGGAGACAGCAACATCATCACAAACATTTTCAGCATGGTTCATTTTTACAAGTGCTCTCATTTTAAAGTCGATTGGGTTGAAGTGGAGGACAGTAGCCAAAGGGCAGGGCAAACTTGGCTTATTAGTTTAGCAATGAAATGGCATGTGGAAGTGTTGTGGATTGAAAAGTGAGGTGAAAAAAATAAATATTAGACAGCTGTCTCTTTATCCAGCTTTACCAAAAGAAGGATAGGAGACCCTTGATATGGATTTAACCAGGCTGCAACATTATTATTAGAATTCTAGGACTACCTGGCAGATAAAAGTGTACAGTGCAGGCAACTCCATGTTCATTCAGGTAACCTTCCGGGGCTTCCACCAGTCCCCCCTACACTTCATTTTCCATCCAGATCCCCAATCCATGGCTTGTACCTTACTGTGACTCTCTTCCACAGGAAGGTTAAGATGTGTTATAAGGCAGGGGGACTGGCTCCCTGCCATATCAATCATAGGAGTCCCGACTCCCTGAACCCTGTTCCATTCCTTTAACCAGCAACTCCTTTTTAAGTCCCTTACTAAACCATTTATCTGGTCAATGGATGCCTTCTCTATGGAGTAGCTGTACTGGATGTCTGCCTCAAGGAGGCACCAACAATTAGCTTAGCTGCCTGCCCTCCCCTCCAACCCAGTAGTGTTGCCAGACATCCCCCCAATAGCTTCTGATATAGCAGACAAAAACACAGTCATCCCCAGGTCTGACAGGTGTATCCTCATCCTTCTAAAAGAAGCTGGCTGCCCTTTGTGCTATGTCAGGATAATTGAAGATGCAAGCAGCAGGGTTGCCAATGATCATGTGCCATAGCACCTGCCCCTTTGTGATGGGCCATATCAGTGACCAGTATTCCAAATCCTAAAATTGGAAGAACTCATTAAAATTTCCTTCATAGCTCAGCCACATGCCCGTAGCCAAAGATCTCCATGCCACCAACAATATCTTATGCCAAAACTTCATATCACCAGTGGCATCTACTCTGGTTCATTGCCTGCTCCTGGTGTAAGCTCCTGACATCTGTCAAACTTAAAATAAGACAAGGCATCAGCTATGGCATTATCCACTCTGGGCATATGCTTGGGAGAAAAATCAGATTTTAAGGCTTAAATATTGCAGCACATCACAAACACACTCTTTTATTAGCCAACTCTGGTACCCAAATAATCACTGCAACTAAAATGGGAAAAAATTCTAGGAAAGTCATGTCACGCACTACTCTGCTTTGCTACCAGATGGCAAGCCATTTCTGGACACACCATCTGCCTTTGTAAAACACCGCTAAACCCATACTAAGCATCCAAAAGGCTTTTCAAATTTGCCTCTAATAGCCATTCATTCTTCTGCAACAACACCCAATTAAATTGACTCAAAAGCTGTCCCCACACCTTCAAGTCTTCCTTGATCTCTCTGTTAACCCATATGTATTGGTGTGGCCTGACTTTTTTCCACAGTTGTCACCACATGCCTGGCACAGAATGCTCACTCTGTGGCAACAAACCCCCAGGCAAAGGTTCAGGAGTCCCAGAATAGACTGCAGATCTTGTACTGTGAGTTTCGTGGATCCCATAGCTCTCCCAAGCAATCCCATTAGCTCCCAAAGCTTATCCTGAAGGAGCTGTGATATGCCCTGCCTTGTGTTTCGCTCAAAGCGGGACACCTTAACGAGAGCCTTTGCTGTTAGCTCTACCTATAGTATACATTTTTATAATTTGTTTACAAGACAACAACTGGAAATAATTAAATCATTCATGTACTGTAAAGAAACCAAACACAAGATGCTCCAGCTGTTTGGGAGATCTTTAAATGTCATCCTAATATTTTCATTAAGTAGAAAAGTGGAAAATGGCAGCAACCTAAAATAGTCCCAAGAATTAAATATTAAACCTGATGTTATGATTTCTTTTCCATTGTGCAAGTAAAGATTTATTCATCTAAGGAACAACTCTCTCTGTATTCATAAGCCTTAAAGTTACAAGCACAATCGTTATTTTATGCAGTCCTAGAAAAGAGCAGCATTAGTTCTAAAAGAGCTGCTTTCATTTCACTTAAGCATTATTTTATTGTTACCTTTTCCCATGTTCTAGATAGATTGCAATTCTGAGAATTATGTTCATATGATTGGAGTCTCCCATGCTGCATTATACAGAAACATGATAGTTGTCTTTAAGTGCAGCAGTATCTGAAAGGGCTTTAATAGTAGCACCCAGTGGTTTTAAGTAAGTGTTATTGTGAAATTATACACAGTGGTTAGAATTATGCTAGACATAAGCTCTTCAGCTGAAAGTAATTAAAGAAATTTTCTAACAACATGTTGATAATTTTCTATCAACCATTCTGATTTTTCTTTCTGAAACTCAAGTTGTAGATTAGATATTCTTTGAACTAGGAATTTTGCAGCCCTTAACTAAAAATAACAAATAAAAAACAAACTAACACCAGAAACATAGACCAACTAATAAACTATGCCTACTAATGATAAGGGTGTTCTACCCTAGAAAATAAAAGTTTTGTAAAATCACATTATGGGGTTCCATGTTAGTTGTGTGTCTATGACCCCAGAACAAATTTACTCAGTTAATATTTAGTTCTAATTACCAGACCTGAAGCCTCATCCTGAAAGCTGAATATCAAACTGGATTATTTCCTTCTCATTCATCACTATTAATAAATGTTCTTTAGGACAAATTTGAGCCTCATTTACATATGACCTCAATTACACCTAGGAGCACTGCTAGCTTTCAGTAGAGTTGCAAGCATACATCAAGGCCTAATTCTAATACACAATGGAGCTGTACATATGTGTTAGGGGACTAAAGTTAATATGGCTGTGTGTGTCATCTTCACTTCCACCAAATCATTTGTTCTGTCCTGTGTTTGCCTTGTTCTGCCCTGTACCTTGTTCTGCCCTGTGTTTGCCTACCCCAGCACTTTGTGTTACACCTTAATGAGAAATGACACCTCTATCCACGTCCCCTTTGACTGAGATCATGAATGCAGGGTGGAATGTGATGACGAAGTGGGGAAATTTGGCTTCAGAAACTCTTTACTTTTCAGCATCTCTGCTGAAAGATGAAGGGATATTCATCTCTTTTGGAGGATGTCTGTGTGAAATTACACAATACGCAACAGTGGCCTTCTTAAAAAAAAATTAATTGAGATTGTAGACACAATGATAGTGAAAGAAAATGAACATACCTTATCTGAATATTCTGCAAAGCCAAGTTACATAGATTTCCCCTAGTTATAAAGATAAGAAAATTGTACATAGAATCATAGAAGATTAGGGCTGGAAGAGACCTCAGGAGAATATCTAGTCCAACCCCCTTCTCAAAGCAGGACCAGTCCCCAGCTAAATCATTTCCAGCCAGTGCTTTGTCAAGCTGGTTTTAAAAACCTCTAAGGATGGAGATTTCACCACCTTTCTAGGTAACATATTCCAATGCTTCATCACCCTCCTAGTGAAATAGTGTTTCTTAATATCCAGCCTAGACCTCCCCCACTGAAATTTGAGACCATTGTTTCTTGTTCTGTCATATACCACCACTAAGAATAGTGTAGCACCATCCTCTTTGGAACTCCCCTTCAGGTACTTGAAGGCTGCTATCAAATCCCCGCTCACTCTTCTCTTCTCCAGACTAAATAAGTATACTTCCCTAAGCCTCTCCTCCTAAGTCATGTTCCCAAGACCCCTAATTATTTTTGTTGCCCTTTGCTGGAGTCTCCAATTTCTCCTCATCCTTTCTGTAGTGAGGGGCCAAAACTGCATGCAATACTCCAGATGTGGCCTCACAAGTGCCAAATAGAAGGAAATAATCACTTCTCTTGATCTGCTGGCAATGCTTCTACTAATGCAGCCCATTATGCCATTAACCTTCTTCAGTAGTTCTTCAGTCTACACTGTTGACTCATATTCAGTTTCTTGTCCACTGTATTCCTCTGGTCCTTTTGTGCAGAACTGCTGCTTAGTCAGTCGGTACAAGCCTGTAGCAGTGCATGGGATTCTTTTGTCCTAAGTGCACTCTGCACTTGTCCTTGTTGAACCTCATCAGATTTCTCACATCCTCAAATTTGTCACTCTGGACCCTAATCTTACCTTCCAACCTATCTACCTTTCCCCCATCTTTGCGTCATCTGCAAATTTGCTGAGGGTACAATTTATCCCATTATCCAGATCATTGATAAAGATGTTGAACAAAACCGGCCCCACGACTGACTTCTGGGGCACTCCACTTGATACTGGCTGCCAAGCAGACATTGAGCCACTGATCACTACCCCTTGTGTCTGATGATCTAGCCAGCTTTCTATCCACTGTAAGTCCATTCAGCCAGTCCATACTTTTTTTAACTTGCTTGACAGTATCAAAAGCTTTGATAAAGTCAAGATATATCATATCCACTACTTTCCCCATACAGAGCCAGTTATCCCATCATAAAAGGTAATTAAGCTGATCAGGAATGACTTGCCCTTGGTGAATCCGTATTGATTTTCCATTCCTGATCACCTTCCTCTCCTCCAAGTACTTCAAAATGGATTCCTGGAGGACATGCTCCATGATTTTTCCAGGGACTAAGGTGAGGCTGACTAGTCTGTAGTTCCCCAAATACTCCTTCCTTTTTGAAAATGGGCATTATATTTGCCTTTTTCCAATCATCCAGGATCATTCCTCATTGTTACAAGTTTTCAAAGACAATGGGCAATGGCTCTGCAATCACATCAGCCAACTCCCTGAGCACTCTCAGATGCATTAGATTTGGGCCGATGAACTTGTGGCATGTCCAGCTTTTTTAAATAGTCCTTAACTTGTTCTTTCACCACTGAAGGCTGCTCACTTCCTCCCCATAATGAACTGCCCAGTGCAGCTGTCTGGGAGCTGACTTTGTCTCAGAAGACTGAGGCAAAAAAAAGCATTGAGCACTTCAGCTTTTTCCATATCATCTGTTGCTAGGTTGACTTCCACATTCAGTAAGGGTCCCACACTTTCCCTGTGGGAAATATCTGTAGCGCTCTTTCTTGTGACCCTTCAGATCCCTTGCTAGCTGCAATTCCAATTGTGTTTTGGCCTTCCTGATTACACCCTGGCATGTTCGAGCAATATTTTTATACTTCTCCCTAGTCATCTGTCCAAGTTTCCATTTCTTATAAGCTTCCTTTATACGTTTAAGCTCATTAAAGATTTCTCCATTAAGTCAAGACGGTTGCCTGCCATATTTGTTATTCTTTCTGCACAATGGGATAATTTGTTCCTGCATCCTCCATAAGGCTTCTTTAAAATAAAGCCAGCTCTCCTGGACTACTTACTCCCTCTTGTTCCCCCTCACATCTCTAGCAATCAATGCTCAGCCCCAGATCAGTCTTGAGAGTCTTTCTTTACTGGTCCATAGATGTCCCCCGAATCTTCACCTAATGTATTTTGTATTGGTATTAGAGCTCGTTATCTTATCAGGGTGAGGTCACATCAACATTTCTACAAGAAGCTTGATCAGGAGTAGCACCTGGAGGCACTGTAACAGTCTTGATGTCCCCCATACATGGACTATTGTCCCCTAATCATCCTCTGGGAGGTTCCCCTAGCTTCATGTTTCCAAGTCTAGCATTTCACAACCCACTTTGCCCGTCACTTCCTTAGACATCATATTATTCAACTTAGGGTTTTATACTACCACACATCACTGTAGCATGTGAGCACCTTCTACATAAAATCATTATCAATAGCAAAATACCTCTTGGACTTCACAAAGTCTCTGGCATTTTTCCTGTTTTAAGGTAGAAATTCTGCTTGTGGTAGGGTATGTTTTGTGGCTATATCCACTGTGAGATTTTTGGGCAGTACAGGGTGTTAACATTATCAGTATCATGCTATGGTGGAAAGACCTTTTAGATAAGGAAGGTTTCCCAGCATTTTAAAAAATTATCTGAATTCAAGTTCTCTTCTGAGGGAATTTTGTTCCATAGCCAAATCACTTTAAGTGAGAATGCTGTGTCCTGAGCTCTCACACACTTTATCCTGGTCTTTGTGATATGCACTGGCTCAGAAGAGCACATCTGACATACTGATTCATAGGCAGAAATTTGGTCATGAATGTGTCTGGGGCTTGATCCTTTAACTGCTTTGAAAAAGACAACCCCAGTCAATTTGATTGACTTTTCACATTAGTATTCTTTTAACTTAGGTGTAGGAGTCAGATCGCTCCCTCTAGCTGGATGTATCCAATTTCTATTTCAGCTGATCACGGTAGTGTAAATATATCAAATTCCCCTGCCATGAAATTAGCAATATTCCCTAGGCCCTCTGCCATAGGTTGTATGGGGATAAATGAGGGGGTAAATGAGGGCATATATTTGCGCTTTAAAACTAGATGGTGATGAAGAAGAAAGAAACAACTAAGTTTAGTTTTTAGATATTAGGTTGAGTTTGCATTCCTGGCAATTAGGAAAATAACATCTATCTCAACCTTTTTACTTGTAAAGAGATACTAAATACAAAATTACATAATATTTTAAAAGTCTCTTTTCAGGGAAGAACAAAACTTGAGGAAGAAAGTTTAGCTACCAACTCAATTTTCTGTGATTGTGAAAGGTGCCGATTGTCAGTGAACTGACCTTTCCCACTGAAGTGGTACAGACTGGGACGAGGCAAAGAGAGTTCTTTCTTTCTTCCTTGGAAAAGAATGATACTTCCCTTCCAAGTATATATAAAGGTACCAACTTCATTAAAAAAAATCAGAAGGCTCATGTTAAGGCTGTATCCCCACTCTGTAACTCTGAGTGCAGAAGTGGGCACCGCAAGGATTTTCAAAATTAATACTTGTCACTTCAAATTTGTATTACACTCCCAAGGTTACAGTTTTTCTCTGATCTTGGCTTTGTTAATGCTACCACCACCCAAATGCAACCCCTTCCCCCACAAAAAACCCCAAACAAACAAACAAACAAATCCTTTGTACTCAGGAAGGAGCATTTGGGAATTCCTACCTGTTAGGCATCCTCAAGCCCTTTCATGCCCCCTCTAGGAAGAGCTGAGAAACAAAACAAAGGAAATTAGCTGTGGCTTCTAGCTAATCAAAAAACATGCACAAACCTCTTAGGACACAAAAATCCAATCCTCTTCTTCAAAAAGATAATTTTATTAAAAACAAAAAGGAAAAAAATACATCTGGAACTGATGCTTTTGCTAGATTTTGAAAGAGCAATTTCAAAATTCAAGCACTCAAAATTGCTTTATTGGGGCTTCAGCTTAAAGGACAAGCAAACAAAAGCATCTGGAGTTAGAACAGAGGAGACCCAAAAGCCAAAATAAAAAAATAAACCTGATTATGTCTAACTAAACATTTCCTATCCAAATAACTGATGAATTTTCATACCTGGTTCAAGCCCTAAACAGAATTGCTGTTCCATTCCTGCAGCCCAGAGAACAACAGACAAAGGGAACATTTCTTTTCCAATTTTAAAAAGTTCGACTTTCTCATTGGCTCTTTTGGTCAGGTGCCCACTCCTTTTCTTTTAGCTGGGGGCTTGTTAACCCTTTATAGGTAAAGCAAGCACAGAGTAGACCAAGAGGGATTTTACAGCTAACTGGCTGGCTGGGTGTTCGTTAAAGGGAGCTACTCCCCTCCCTTTCATGTATCACAACTCATCAGCAATTTAGCTTATTTTAGAAGCCTTCTGGAAATTCCTAAATATTTATAGCTTAGCACTTTCACAGGTCCCTCATCTTACACTTTCAATATCACACACACTTACCCACCAATCGCGGGACTACTCTAATACTCAATATACAATCTCCTTTTACCTTCACCTCAGAAAGTAATTTATCATCTTACCAAAACTAAAATGGCAATATGATTCCTATAGACTATTGGCTGCTGACTGTTAACTGTTTATGAGAAACTGACAAGTTCCACACAAAAAATAATATGTCATACTGTGTAATAAATAAACACCTTTTCTTCAATAGAGTCATGCTGCAGGCAAGCATGAGAAAGACAAAACACAAATGGTTCTGATCCTTCTGAAAAGAGAAAACAAGTAAAAGAAAAGCGATTCAGTATCAATGTGTATGTATCCAGTTTTGGTTTGTCCTACCCTTGTTTATCACATTCCTGGGTAAAATCCATTGCTGTCTATCCTTAAGCTATGACTCTGAAATGCAGGGAGTTGTGAGATTTTTTTTTTAAACCCTCAAGAGTGCATCACAACACTCAGAATTTCATCAGTGGCAGAATTGTAAGCAATACAACAGTCTATGTAACAGAGCAGCATTTTGGTGAGATGGAAGTCTCAAGTAATTTTACATTTATGAATATTTGTTCCAAGATACATGCCTGGCAATGCTGCCATTGTGGCCTACATTTTCAGAAGTGACTAGTGATTTGGGGTGCCTCAATTTTTGAGTCCCAGCATGAGACATCCAAAATCATCAGTCACCGCTAACACTCTAATTTAAAATTTGCTTTTTTGGATATATAAAGTATATATTTTGGTTTAAAAGTTCAGAATACTGTAAACATACTAAAGAGTTCATCTCAGTGTAAGGAACTTAAAAAAATGTACATAGGAAATAAGAGTCAAAAGATCATCTTGTGAAAATTTATACAGGAGCTTGAAAATATAATGCCAAAAGCTAGGCATGTCCCTACTCCAATTAGACAAAAATTAAATCCATATCAGTGTGGAAAACAGCAACTGAAAAAAATAGTGAAAATTAAAGGATGCTTAAGAAAAAGTGAATTGCTGCAGTGTAAACAATAGTTTTTGTGGAACTGGTTGAAAAATTTCTGTCAAAAATGAAATTTCAACCAAAAAAAAAAAGAATATTGTGAAAATAAGTGGAAAATGTTTTACATTTTCTGACTAGCTCTAAACTATGGACTTTAGAAGTGACTTTTATCCTAATATTGCATTTTAACTAATAACTATTGGTTCACCAGAGCTGTAAATTAAAGCAGACAAGCACTTCACAGTATACTAATTTTAGTTCACAAGCTTGCTGGCACAAGGCCTTCAGGCTTACACTTCATCTGGAGTCTGAACATTTCTGTTAATATTGTAATAAAGAGTCTTAAAAATGTGAAAAATCAAAACACTGCGGTGGCCAAGAATGAAACTGTACAATAGAGCTGTTAAAATATATTACCTGTGAGATCTGCTACATGAGTTTATCTTTTATGGGATTTCTTTTCTTGGTATTATTGATGTTTGGCTGACCAGAAAAATCTGTTTTGATCACAGAGGACAACATAGGAAAAGAAGAAACAGAGTAACATGAATTGGCCTGAAGGCACTGATATATATTCCTACACATCACAAAAGCATTCTGGAATTAATCTGAGGTTACATTTTCAAGGAGTTACAGGGAATTATGTTAGCCACATGACTTGTCATTGGCTCTAATATAATTAAGATAGATAAACTGAACACACAGAATACACGAAAAGTGGTAAGAATGTGGATTTGTCACTGAAGTATTGTACCATTTCAAAGTATTTAAGTAATCAAGGGCCTGTTTCAAAGTTCATTGAGTCCATGGAAAGACTCCCACTGGGAAAAGAAAGAGAGGGAGAGGGGAAGTAGACTGAATACCAGATCCCAGTTCTCCCTGGGAGGAGAGATTGGGGTTGGGTGGGCTGTGTTATCCTTCCCAGGAGAGGGAACAATTAAGAAGTAAGTAGGTGGGCTGTTTCTAGTACCTCCTGGAAGCTGAAAGCTCAGCAGGTAGTGGAACATGTTTGGGGTATGCATATGATGCAGGAAAGTGTAACAGGCTGGCAATTTCTAAGACACTAGAATGAGAATGTCAGGCTTTTTTGCTGAGTCATCACAATATAAAATTCTTGACCCCTTCATAAAAATACACTGCTCAGTTACACTGTGATTACATCAGCTATGTCCAGTTAACAACAATCCATGAGTGTAAGAGGCCAGAATGTCTTTCTAAGACATCTTTTGTACATGAAAATCTCTATATTAACAAAATAGATCATGTTAAATAAAACGTCTCTTGGAAAAGTGATTATTAGGTTAGAGAGTAACTTTTTCAATAAACTCTATATCAATGTAGACACTTTTTGGAATCTCTTAGCATTGGGAAAGATTAGGAAAAAGGATGTGGCTTAACAAATTTCAACAATATCCAGAAGCCTCAGGTCTCTGACTGCTGTCAGTTTGGTTTTAGGCTCTGTTTACAGTGTTGAAACTGGACAACTGCTATTAGTGAGTGCTCATCTCCTGGGGATAGATGAAGATGAAGTGTCTATACAGATTCTTAGATCTAACAGCTATCACTAGATATTGCTGAAACTACAGACCCAAGGAGAAATTCAAATGATTACTTCTGAATAGCTTGACTCTTTTTATTTCATCAGAGATTTTAGAGCATGGTTTAGGTCAGTTGTTCTTCTATCCCAGAGGATTTCTCATAAGTGGTTCTAAAGTTTTTGTTTTATCATCTCTCTTGATCAGTGCATAGGCATTAGATAGGTTAGCGTGGAAATATAATTTTCAACATCTTAAACATGCAGATTACACCCTTATGTGTTACTTGGTTACTATTTATGCCTCTCTCATCCATGAGGAACATAGGGCCTTTTTCCCCTGCCTTCCATATTTGCTGGTCTCCTGCTGTAATCTTAGCTTGTTCCTGTGTCATTTTGATAGCTTTCAATTCCGCTTCTACTGTGAATTTCCATTTTATGCTTGATCTGCCTTGTCATCTCTTCCCTGGAGATTCCAGTCGCACATCTGGTTTGTTATATTATTCAGGTCTTTCTTCCGTATATGTCCTGGACATCTCCGTTTTTGTTCCTAATTTCCTGTCTTATCAGTTACTCTTTTGTCCTTCACAGTTCTTGTGATTTTTTTTCTGATCATCTTATATTGAGGATTTGTCTTAGGCAGCTGTTTATGAAAATGTGGAGTTTAGACTGTAAAATCTAAACACTGTTGCCCTCCCTCTCTCCATTATTTGCCCCTGGAACAATGAGCACATCCTCTTCCTAGAACAATCAGCACTTCTTTTGCCTCAGGATGGGGTTTTAAAGGGGTTGTGCTCTCTAACTCCCAAGAGCATTACAGAGATTTCTTGCTGTGTGTTGAATCTCTTGGTTTTCGTTTTCTTGATGTTGATTTTCAAGCCTACTAATTGTGCATTTGCCTGGAGATCATCTGTTTAGACTTGCATGCCTTCAGAGATATGGGATAGCAAGTCAGTGTCACCCTCTAAATTCCATGTGAAAGTCCATTGTATTCCCCTTGACTGTTTTGTGGTCTTTCATGGAGATGTAGGTTCCATGTCAGTTCCATGGATGTAGAGGCTCTCTACACAAACATCCCACACAGAGATGGAATACAAGCTGTCAGGAATAGTATCCCTGATGATGCCACAGCACAAGTGGTTGCTGAGCTCTGTGACTTTATCCTCAAACACAATTATTTCAAATTTGGTGACAATATATACCTCCAGACCAGTGGCACCACTATGGGCACCCGCATGGCCCCACAGTATGCCAACATCTTTATGGCTGACCTGGAACAACGCTTCCTCAAATCTCGTGCACTCACGCCCCTCCTCTATCTATGCTACATTGATGACATCTTCATCATCTGGACCCATGGGAAAGAAACTCTGGAGGAATTCCGCCATGATTTCAACAGCTTCCACCCCACCATCCACCTCAGCCTGGACCAGTCTACACGGGAGGTCCACTTCCTGGACACCATGGTGCAAATTAATGACGGCCACATCAACACCACTCTATACCGAAAACCTACCGACAGCTATGCCTACCTTCATGTGACCAGCTTCCATCTCGGGCACATCACACGATCCATTGTCTACAGCCAAGTACTGAGGTACAATCGTATTTGCTCCAACCCCTCAGACAGACACCAACACCTACAAGATCTCCTCCAAGCTTTCTCAAAACTACAATACCCGCACAAGGAAATAAGGACACAGATCAACAGAGCCAGATGTGTACCCAGAAGCCTGCTGCTGCAAGACAAGCCCAAGAAAGAAAACAACAGACCACCACTGGCCATCACCTACAGTCCTCAGTTAAAGCATCTCCAATGCATCATCAGTGATCTACAACCCATCCTGGACAACAATCCCTCACTTTCACAGCCCTTGGGAGGCAGGCCAGTCCTGGCCTACAGACAACCTGCCAACCTCAAGCATATTCTCACCAGCAACAGCACACCACGCCATAATAAATCTAACTCAGGAACCAATCCGTGCAACAAACCTCGATGCCAACTCTGCCCACACATCTACACCAGCAACACCATCACAGGACCAAACCAGATCAGCCACACCATCACTGGTTCATTCACCTGCACATCTACCAATGTAATATACGCCATTATGTGCCAGCAATGTCCCTCTGCTATGTACATCGGCCAAACTGGACAGTCCCTACGAAAAAGGATAAATGGACACAAATCAGATATCAGGAATGGCAATATTCAAAAACCTGTAGGAGAGCACTTCAACCTCACTGGACACACCATAAAAGATTTAAAGGTCAGCATTTTGCAGCAAAAAAACTTAAAGTCCAGACTGCAAAGAGAGACTGCAGAGCTGCAATTCATTTGCAAATTTGATCAATCAATTTGGGACTGAATAGAGATTTTGAATGGCTAGCTAACTACAGAAGCAGCTTCTCGTCTCTCGCTATTCACACCTCCAGTTCAGCTGCTAGAGGAACACCTCACACTCCCTGATTAGAGGTAACAAGCTGGTTCAGCCTCATTGGACTAACCTTGTTATCTCCCACCTGGTTCTTGCCTACCTATTTATACCTGTCCCTGGATACTTCCACTGCATGCATCCGACGAAGTGGGTATTAGCCCATGAAAGCTTATGCTCTAAAATTTTAGTTAGTCTTTAAGGTGCCACAGGACTCTTTGTCACTTCCAAAATTATATTGACTCAATTAACTGATGAGGTGTGCTCTCCATATCCTTTAAGTTTGAAACCGGGGGTTTTGTTGAAATTTAAAATGTTGATTTTGATCCATGAAGCCCTAAGCAGTTAGAGTCCTCCCTACTTCTTCCCAGATGACACCATGACAGTAGCTGATTGCCATGTTGTTTTAACTGGCATGGGCTGGCAGCAGGGACTTCTCAGTGAGCAGTCCAAAGATCTGCAACATATCAAACCTTGGTTCATTAGTGCTAAAGCTGATGAGGCATTTTGTAACAAAGCATTTTTTGTGTGTGTGGGAATGAATTTTCTTTGAAGAAATTTTTGTTGGGAAAATTGTTCGGATCTAGGATGGAATTTCTGGTGAGAGAGAGCTCAGAATAGGCAATAGCCCAGTAGTTTAGGCACTCAACTGAGATGTGTGAGACCCACATTTGAATCCCTGTTCCAAATCTGAACCACCAGGCTACAGAGACATATAACTATACAAGATGCTGTATACATTGGGGAATAATGACAGTATTATTCTAGATATAGGTAATTTGCCTGTACCTTTGAGGAATAAGTTGAGAGTAAAAGGAGCCATCTGTGATAGCTTAGAGCTTTTGCTTATGTTTTGAACAGCCATAGAATTTATATCTGAATTATTTAGTATAGATTTTTAAAAAAGCAAAATGTATAAACCCAAGCAAAGTTTCCAAAAGCATAATAGGCTTGTGAAGTACCCTGGGGAGTCCAAAATTGTATAGGAAGGACTTACTCTGGTGAGGGGCACTGTGGAAAAGGGATAGCGCATGTATGTGTGTTTCCTCTGAAACAGGCTGTGAAAACCCTGAGATCAAAATGGCTGCTTGTCTCTGCCACTAGTCAAATCTCTTAGAAATTTAGGAATAAAGTTGCATACATCAAACCATCAGTAACTGAATTTCTGTCATCTGATAACATCATATTACCCTGCCTACTTCAGCCAGCACCATTGACTTCAAAGAGAGAGATAAGCACCATCTTTTACAGCTACCATGTCCACTAAGTGACCAAAAGATAACATCATGTTATAAATCTAAAACTCTTTAAAACTCTTTAAAAATCTAAAAATCTAAAACTCTAAAAGGAGTCACTGTTTACAAAGGAGATTTTCTAGGTAAGTAAAGCATTCTCAGCTTCTATATGCACTCAATTTACAAGAAATTGTTAAAGTCATTCTTCAAAGGAGTTTTGTATCAAAGGAAGGCAATGGTGTTTAACTTGTATATTTGTCTCCTGGGTCTCTACCATGGTGATGGGACCAGTGATCCATCACCTAAGGTGTCTAGGAATAAAAATGCTCCTTGAAGAGATGATATCTAATTGCTGCAGAGCCAGGACAGATAATTAGTCTACATATTTTATTCAGACTTCACTTATTTAAAGACTGCTTGATTTTTGTTCTGGTACATATAGAAAAATCTATTGAACTCTTTCTCTCAGTGTAGGCTTTGTGGTATTTCAGTGTAGATTCAGTTGCTCTGACACAAAATGGAATCTGTACCACAACTGTTGTAAGAAATTGTTTACTTCTTCCCTCATCCAGATACATTTATTAAAGCTACTAGTGTGGGATGATTTTTATTTGTTTAGTAATAGAGAAATTTAGGTATTGGAATTAGGACTTGACCATAGAACCGCATAAATCTTGTAATACAATTCTGGGAGCCTGCAAACAGATCTGGAGTTGCTTACTAATTACAGGGAAATTTTCTGGGTCCACAGATGCTTCTTACCACAGAACCTTGCCCCTCAGTGAGATAGTAGTTGTCACATGCTCTATATTATATCCTGGATTCAGAAAAGCATTGGGAGGTCTATGGATAGAAAAGCTGGTATGGATACCAACTTTTTTATAACTGCAGCTTTCTGTAAAACTTGTCATAACCAAAAAAGTTACTTGGTGGATGAGGTGTACCTGGCCTTTGCAGTTCCCAACAGGATGCCCTATGGTCCTACTACAATCTGCCCCAGGAAAGGAGTAGCAAAAGTGAGTCCTCCAGCCCAACCTAGAGCAGACTCAAGGAAGCAGCCAATCAGAGACCAGACGTCTCAGATCTTATTAAGTCAGTTTCTGGCTGGGACATGAGGGACAAGGAAGGGTGCTCCTCTTTAACTAAAGGTGCTTGAAGGATACCCAGTTATTTCTGGATGTATTTGCTTATGCTGTGTTTTTAACAAGAGAGAGCACCTAAGAACTTTAACCCTGACATCAGGGTGACCCTAAAAGGCCCAGCTCGGAAGAAGTCCCAGGAAGTAGCAGTAATGAATTGAAATTGAGCAGCATGCATCTATTGTTATAGGGTTCCTGGACAGGTTTCTGGAGTAGTGAGCAGGCATGGGTACCCCTACTGGCTACAGTTCCAGAAACCCCAAGAAAAATATAGGGCTTATTTGAGGGCCCAACTGAAGGGCTGAATTTAAAACACACAGAGACAGGAATGATGACCCTAGTAAAGGCAATGGGACTGTTCATTTATAGAACTCTTTACTACCCAGGAAGGGGTTCATTTAGACTTTTTGACTTTATTGCAATGCCAAGCCCTAGAAGACCCATCAAGGTCATCTGACAGCTTGCAGGGAGCTCTAGAGGTGAGAAAAAGAGGGAAGTACCACACACAGCTGATAGGAGGTGCTCAAGAGGTGAGTCCCTTGCATTACACTTGGCTTCAATTACAATGGGAAATGCAGATTTGAAACTTCTCAGTATGGAATCCAGAGAGAGCAGCTGTATTTGCAGGAATCACTAGTGATTGTGACACATCTCCTCTGTATCCTCTGTAATCCATTAATCTGGTGACAGAGCATCCATTATATATCACTAGAGACCCCCAGACAAGTACAGCTTGACAGCTATGGGTCACAGATACTAAAATCTGTTGCTTTCTATTAAATATATATAAAAATACCATAGCATTCCTAATGGACAAAACAGATTACCATTCATTTTAAAAGTAAGTAATTCTGGAAACATAGGAAGTGCCATACTGGATCAGGCCAGTCATTCAGTGGTAAAAACCTGGTCCAGTCTCCAATAATGGGCAGTAACAGCTACTTCAAAGTGAAGTGCAAGAAAGCTTAAATTAGACAGTTATATGGCAACCTGCTCCCAGAGAAAATTTCCTCCTAACCCCCAATAGTTAAAGGTAAACTGTTCCCTGAAATTGAGCTGGCTTGAGAATCAGCACAATATTACCCATGAGTCTCCTGAAACTGGTTAGTGTTTTGGTTCTTTTTTAAAACTTAAAACATTCAAAATTTCAATGAAACCATTTCATTTATAGAAAAAGTACAACTGGTTTGCGTTATTTGATAGAATTCTAAAATGAGTGTAATTCTGTGCTTCTTTAAAAGACATGGGGAAAAGAAATGTGGGAGTTACATGGCAGAGTAGCAGACTGCAGAAAAGTTAATGCAGATTCAGCACAGCTTGCCTATGGGACTTGGGACAGTGTGTGTAGCCTGGACCTACAAGCAAACTGCAATCAAGAGCACTCCTCTAAGGTGTCTCACTGAATTTCAGCTGGTGACTGAAAAGTGCATAAAGAAAACTGAACTGTGTATAGTTCACATTGAAGACACCCATTTTTCCTAGGCTGAGAAGAAGATTATAGGGATATGAACTGTACAAAAATCATTCAGTACGAGTATACAGTATTTTCATAGGACAAGGGAAAAATCAAAACTTACCAATTACCATTTAAACATTTCCCTAAACATAAGCTAAATCAATACTAAATGTGAATACTCTTTTCTCTTACACCAGTGGCACAATATAAATTAACAAGAGATTGAATTAGAAATTGTTCTTTGGTTTCATTATTAAGTTCAGGCAGTTGTTAATTCAGTTTCTTTCCTTGGTTGCCTAGCAAAGACTTTAAAAGGTTTACAATATACAGTACTCGCTGAGATAATGATCCCGAAGTGTTGTAATGGTAGCTGTTCCTCATAGTAATCGTGCTCAGGATATTTGGAGGTTTGAATTCCTAAAATCTCAGTCTTTTTTCTGTCCTGATTTTCCCTCTTTATCACAAGTTTAATACTCACCATTAAATTTTAACACTTGCCAGTAGATACCATGGAGTTATCACAGTTTTTGATCCAAGAGCCAGAATAGAGAAAACCATGATATCTCAAATATCAGTGTGTGGTAAATGATGACTTTGTAATAATGATTAGTTATCTAGTAGCAACACATATTTATGTGTTTATATGTGAGTTGGGAAGTGATTTTATGGAACTAAGTAGTGCAGCTAGTACTTTCGAAAGTGACAGCAACAACCATTAAAAATGGTTGTTCATTGCTCCATATTGTTTACCTTTACCTGTATATTTGCAGTGGTCCCTTATTTTAGTATAGAAATTTGACTAATTTAGGAGGATAATTTCCATTTTAATGGTGCCCACTCCAGTTTTCCTTTGGTGACAACACATTTTCACCAAACAGGTTTACCTACTCCATGTTTATTTAGGTAATTCTTAGACCAGTTTTATTTTTAACTCTACATTTCCTTATCCACCCCTAATTTGTTGTCTTCTTTATCCACCTCTTATGTGTTCTTGTCCTTGCCATAACAATATGCCTGGAAGACACCCCTTTCAAGATCTTCATATTTACAAACTAATCTAAATGTCAATGCTCGAGCCATCTCTCAGATAACATACTGTATTTTGGACTGTCTTTGAACTTAGGGTCGAACTATTTTCCTCATCATTGACAGCAGGGTCAATGGACTGTGCCACTAAATTAATCAGTATGGATTTAATGCTCTGCACACTCTGCAGTGGGTTATCAGCAGGTTGAACTTGAGGTGCAAGGCAATGACTTGGCACATTTCCCCTTTGCTTCCATGTTAGCGTGTCAGCCCTCTTATTCAAAAAGAGACACTAATAAATTATAGTAGTACTGACAGCTGCTTCTGCCCACTGCTAGGCATGTCAGACTCTGTTACATCACTGTCAGATAAAAGAACTATACGGTTTCCCATAAAGTTTCTTCCAGATATAAATCATCCACAACCTCCCACTCCTTGTTCCCCTTCTTCTCACCCACAAACAAAGTGATCAGGCACAAGTGCAGAACTGTATGGCAGCTGGGTTGAGGCTGCGTTTTTTTTCTGAGCCATTTCAAGCTGTAGAGAATGACTTCTTAGAAAATGGTAGATTTTGGAAGGAGACTGTCTGACATTTATCAAACTTGAAGAGCGAGGCTCTGTGTGTGTGTGAGAAAGAGAGAGCGAGAAAGCAACATAGAAGGAAAAAAAGAACTGTGTGTGCTTCACAAAATAGGGTTTTTTTAAAATGAATAGTAAATTTAGTGCTTTTGAAAGCAGCAAAGACAGACATCTTCCCTTTTACACACCCCATAAGCCTTTTAAAAAAAATAACACATTGCTGTGTGTGGCAAGCTATTCTTTTTATCCTTTAGAATTTCAGAATCTTTTTCATCAGACCATTAGTGTAACATCTGAGATTTTAGGTACATTTTCATCCTAAATTCTTCTGAAACCCTGCCTTAAAAGCAGTCATTTAAAAGTTCCTGCAGATCTGAATTACATTTGTGAATTTGATAGAAACAATCTTTTAGTGAGTGGGACAGATGGCCTGGGAAAATGATGTGTAATTTCTAAAGGCCAGATTCTGGCACGTTTACTCATTTCAACTATTAGCTTGCACTGGGAATAGTCTTGAATTCAGTGGTTCAGTGTTACAGATAGCAGAATCTGGGTTTAGGTGAGACTTTCTTTTTAATCACACCCCTCCCCCATGCTGTGCTAAAATGAACTCTTGTATCCTTTCATTCAATTAGATATGAAACAGATGCTCATATTATTTTTTTCTTTGCTTTCCATATTTACATTATCGTTTTTATGAGTCAGGTTCTTTGACTTCCTTGAGTACATGATAGGCATTAAGAGCAGCATAGCCCAATTAATAATTTCTAGCTTAGTTGCTAGTTTCATATATCCTTTGACAATCTGATCCATCTCCTGGAACAAACACTAGCAGGAAAATAAAATGTACCTGTTGGGAAGCAGGGACTGGACAAGATACTGTACACTTTCTTGCCAAGGATAAGAATGGCAAAGAAGGAAGTCAGTGTACCTGGCAGTGGTTGAAGAAAGAACCTGTTTGCTTGAAAAAAAAAAATCAACATTTTGATGTTCTTGTGTTAGTGTTCAAAACAGCCCTATTTTTCTTTTTTTTTTAACATTTTTTCATTAATATTATATACAAAATTTATGACAATGTTATCACAATGGTTGAGATGAGGTGGGTGAGGTAATGTCCATAGGCACTGGCTTCCTTCAGGCCCCAGGGGTGCTCAACTGCTCATTCTGTCCCAGGTCCCATGGCCATCCCTTCTCCCAAGCCCCCATCTCCACCCTGGCTCTTCCCACTCTCACTCCACCTCTTCTGGGCCTCTACCCATCCAGTTCTGTCCCCTTACCTGAGCATGACCAGTCCCCATTCCTCCCTCTGCCTCCCAGAGCCTCCTGCACTCCAACAGCTGATCGCAGCAGGCAGGAGGCACTGGGATAGAGGGGGAGGAGTTGATTGGCAAGACATCCAGTGCACAGGAGGTGCTGGGGGGAAGAGGGAGAGCTGGCTGCCAGTGGGTGCTAAGCATCCATTTTTTTTTCCTGTGGGTGTTCCAGGGTTGGAGCACCCACGGAGTCAGCGCCTATGGTAATATCTGGTTTCTTTTCTATATTGAAACAGTTTTTCTGGGTGGCTGTGAAGTGGTTCACTCTGCACAGTTGCACCTCCTTCTGTCTACTTTTAGGAATTAGCTCTGACTGCATCTGGAGCCCCTTCCACTAGTTGCTTGCACTGTGGCACCTTTCTCTGTGACTCGGCCTCCTGATAAGATCACAACCCTGACCTTCAGATAATATGGGAGGGTAATGTTTTCTTTTTGTTTAACAATATCCTGATTTTTGATAAACACAAATTGCAATAACAATTTTGATAGAAATTTTTATAAATTGCACAAAAACATTTTGGAAAGAGGCCCAACATTTTTCATGATAAATTAACAACTTTGATGGTATTGACAATTTTTTACTCCCATATCAAAATGTCATCAAACAGTCTATTTGGAAACATATACAGTAGCCATTAATTACCATTATGCTATGTTTCATTTACTTTACGTGACTTTTGGAACACTTAAGAGTACTACAGTTTTACTCACCCATGCTCCTTTTTTTTCTTATTCTAATATATGATCTGCAACTTGTTTTTTTGTTTTCAAGGACCATCCTTAAAAATCACATCTTACAAAAAAGCTTTGTGATTAGGACATTTGCATTCCTAAAGTGTGAATGTTTTTGCGGATAAGAAATTAGGGTTCTGTGCTTGTTAATTAATTAACAACTAATAAAAATGTCCCAATTTTATCACATAAAGCTTACGTATACTTCAGTAAGTTTTGTGGATTGCTGTTCTGTGATTTTGTTAACTGAGCAGCAGGATAATGAATAATAATTACAGACAATTATGTTCAAATAAGAGCAAGTGTCCTTTTATTAATCAAGAAAACTTACTCTTAGAAGGAAACAAGATAAAGTTCTGTCTTGGATGGTATGAAACATGCTGTGAAACATTAAATATTTTAGGAGTTTTTCATCAGAAATATATGTAATCCACAGAGTTTTACAGAGACTGGTAATCAGGAAAAGTAATATTTATTATGTTCTCATGTACACCAAAATGTAATAACTTGTAGTTACAAGGTTCCATATGGGGACAATTTGTATCTGTAATGTAATATAAAAGTTTACTCTCAAGAAATTAAAATCTTAGTTTATCTCTCTTCCCCACAAAACCCTGCTATGCCACTAACTGAAGATTTATTCATTGATTAATTTTATCTACTTTCTCTTCCAATATTCAAATATGTTATCAAGCATGTTAACATAATAATGAGGCTTTTGGGATATTAGTTTCATTTCTGTGTAGAGAAAACACATACTGATGTGGCATGGTGTAAAGGTTGTAGACTCTTTTCTTCATTGCTCTACTTCTTATGTAGTTATTTACACAATTGCAAATTGAGTGTGAAGTGGGTATGAAGTGCCATCAGATCAAAATGGCAGTCTTTTGCACTCTCTTTGCACTGATTTAAATTACTATGGAAGGTTCAGGACAATGATGTGTCTGGGCCTTTATCAGCCTGAGGGCTTGGTTACACTTACAGCTTTATAGCAGTTTTGGTTATAACTGCCCTCGTATACAGCTATAGGAATAGCGCTATATTGTGTTCACACTGAGACCCGCCAGCGGTATAGCGTGGCCACATTTGCGGCACTTGCAATGGCACTCGGAGTAGTGCATTATGGGCAGCCATCCCAGCATTCAGCTGGGTGCAACGTGCTTTTCAAACGTGGGGGGTGAGGGGGAACATGTTGTGTGTATGTGGACGGAGATAGCGAGTGGATTTTCGTTCTGCTGAGAGTGTGTCAGCTAATTTCCTTTGAAATACAGAGCCTGTTAGTCTTCTCTGTCACACAGGCTCACTCTGTAAACATTTGCATTGCCGATTAGCCGAGTTAAGAGATAAGGTCAGAAAACGTACTTCCGCATTCCTCCAGCAGAGTTCAAAACAAAAGGAACAGAGGCTTCATTGGCTTAAATGGCTTAGGGGCGTTTCCAGAGATCACTCAAAGCGATGTATTCTTAATACTCATTCACACTGGAGATAATATGGAGAACTCAATACGCTATAACTGTTAATCCTCTGGGAAGGGAGGATTACTAGGACCGGTATAACTGTGGACTTATAGCGCTCTACGTGCCTCGCCAGAGTGGATGGGTAGTAGATTATAGTCCTCCTGGCGGCTTTATAGCACTATAAAGTGCCAGTGTAATCAAGCTCCAAGCGGAGCTGGCTGGGAATTTTTCAACAAAAAAAATGTTCATGGGGAAATCTGGATTTGTCAAGACCTTTTCATGGAAAGGTATAAGTTTAGCTTTAGATAAAAGCTTCTTAGGTCCAGCATGACAAAAGTGGACATAGACAGACAACACCTAAACAGGCAATGGCATTCACCTGGAATGTGAGAAACCTAGGTTCAAATCCCTGCTCTGATTCAGGTATTTGACTCTAAAGTCTTCTACAGTGAAGGTGCATGAGGTGTTCAAGTCTCTTTCTTTAAATATTGAAGGGGCTCACTTTTGTTATTCACTGGAATGAAAAAAAACATTGAAAAGACTTTTTTTTTCTTTGTAAAACAGAATTCAGTTTTCTGACCAGCTTTAAGCAAGAGTTCAGGATTGGTCATGTTACTCACAAGTGGTGAAGCCATGAGTAAGTACAAATACAAGACTTAAACCAAGACACATCATCATATATGCTGTATTCAGCACCACATGTTATAGAAACAGTATTATGGATATATTTTCTATAACTTCAATATGTTTGTGTTGGCATATTGATCTTCCATACATGCACCAGCTTGCATTTTGCTTTGAGGAGTTCTTTGCACTCTATAGAACATCTTTCCTGATATCTAAAGGACAGATTCCGATATCAGTTTTCATGATAAGTGACACTTTACTTACTCCATTAAAATAAATTAAACCACTCAAGGAGCAAGGTGTGGCAAAAGTAAGTGTATTGGAATCTCACTCAAAGCAAATACAATCAAATAGTTGATCCAAAGAAAGGAGTAAGAGTAGTGAAACTTTCATACAATAGATAATTTTAGATAGATCTTCATTGTATAGCACATGACAGATCAATAGTCCATCTCACTGGTTTTGACCTTCCACACTATCTAAGGACAAAAATCCTGATATATAATGATTGTGTGTTATTCAAATGACTATAATTAGGACTTCTGTGACTCTCCCATTTGCTGCTGTGAACAGTTAGACGATGCAGATCGCGTACTTGCAGACTTCATCTGTTGATAAGGGCTTTCTGGTTCCTTCATGAACTAGTACAATGCCCTTCCCTCAGGTTATGACATTTAGACTAACATTCTTGATTTGAATGGTTACGTAAGTACAGTTGCAAAGTATTTTTAAAGGGGGATTGCCCAGAAGCTGGAGGCCTCAGGTGAGATTCTAGCTGATGCAGCCAGAACTCCTCCCCAGGCAGTATATACTGTCTTCAAAAGGGTCGTCACAAGGGCCCAAATCCACCAAGGGACTTCAGTGTGCAAACACCTAACAGTTAGGAACAATAAGATTCACTGGCATCCATAAGAACATAAAAATGGCCCTACTAGGTCAGACCAAAAGTCTGTCCAACCCAGTATCCTGTCTAGTGACAGTGGCCAATGCCAGGTGCCCCACACTGAGTGAACCTAACAGGTAATAATCAAATGACTTCTTTCGTGCCATCCATCACCACCCTCTGACAAACAGAGGCTAGAGATACCATTCCTTACCCACTGTGGCTAATAGCCATTAATGGACTTAACCTCCATTAATTTATCCAGTTCTCTTTTAAACCTTGTTATAATCCTAGCCTTCACAGCCTCCTCAGGTCAGAAGTTCCACAGGATGACTGTGTGCTATGTGAAGAAGAACTTCCTTTTATTTGTTTTAAACCTGGTGCCCATTAATTTAATTTGGTGGCCACTACTTCTCCTATTATGGGAACAAGTAAATAACCTTTCCTTATTTACTTTCTCCACACCACTCATGATTTTATATACCTCTATTTTATCCACTCTTAGTCTCCTTGTTTCCAAGCTGAAAAGTCCCAGCCTCTTTAATCTTTCCTCATATGAGACCTGTTCCAAACACCTAATCATTTTAGTTGCCCTTCTCTGAACCTTTCCTATTGCCAGTATCTCTTTTCTTGAGATGAGGAGACCACATCTGTATGCAGTATTCAAGATGTGGGCACACCATGATTTATATAAGGGCAATGAGCTATTCTCCATCTTATTCTCTAGCCCTTTTAAAATTATTCCTAACACCCTGTTTGTGTTTTTTGACTGCCTCTGTCTTTAGAGAACTATCCATGATGACTCCAAGATCATTTTCCTGATCAGTTGTAGCTACATTAGCCCCCATCATCTTGCATGCATAGTTGGGGATATATTTTCCAATGTGCATTACTTTACATTTATCCACATTAAATTGCATTTGCCATTTTGTTGCCCAATCACTTTAGTTTTGTGAGATCTTTTTGAAGTTCTTCACAGTCTGCTTAGGTCTTAACTATCTTGAGCAGTTTAGTATCATCTGCAAACTTTGCCACCTCACTATTTACCCCTTTCTCCAGATAATTTATGAATAAGTTGAATAGGATTGGTCCCAGGACTGATCTTTGGTGAACACCACTAGTTACCCCTCTCCATTCTGAAAATTTACCATTTATTCCTTCCTTTTGTTCCCTGCCTTTTAACCAGTTCTCAGTCCATGAAAGGATCTTCCCTCTTATCCCATGACAACTTAATTAATGTAAGAACCTTTGATGAAGGACCTTGTCAAAGTCTTTCTGGAAATCTAAGTACACTATGTCCACTGGATCACCCTTGTCCACATGTCTGTAGATTCCTTAAAAGAACTCTAATAAATTGGTAAAACATAATTTCCCTTTACATAAACCATGCTGACATTTGCCCAACAATTTATGTTATTCTATGTGTCTGACAATTTTATTCTTTACTATTATTTCAACTAATTTGCCTGGTACTATTGTTAGACTTACCAGTCTAATGCCACAATGTCTGGATTAGGTGTATAGTTTCCTGATACAATTTGTGGGGAGAGAGAGGTGCCTGAGAATGGGACCATTACAGCCAGCATGCTAGGAGATTCCCTTCTTAGACTAGCCAATGGGAGATGCCTCTTTTCAAAGTGCAGGCTGCAGGGAAGCGTACATCTTTGCTAGTGGTCAGAAGCTGGGAATCCCTCTTTTAGAGTCAGGGAGTGGAGGTGTTTGAGAAGCCTTTAAGGATATGAGCCTAGGAGCTTCTCATAAAGAAAGGCATCCAGCTTTGAAAATGAAAATGACTGGGAGAGCAAGGACACTCTATGTAGGTCCTCTCTGGAGCAGTGAAGGTCAAGCTGGGGCAATGTGGGGGGGCTGACAGATTTCCTCAGATGAGTGAGCAAGCAGGAGGTAGTTTCTGGAAGTTTTCTGAGGAGAACTAAAGGAAGTAGAGAAATACTGCTGAGAAAATGAGAGAAAAAAAGACCCTAAGGGAACTGACTTAGTGTCTGCTCTGCTGGCCATGGGACTGGACAGTAAAAGACCCAGAGAAGGGTAAGATCCAGTGGAATTACCCTAGAGCCTGCTTCCCTGCGTAAAGACAGGATACGGGAGGAAACCAGGTTAGAATTAAGTATGTGGGAGTTGTTTAACCCTAGGAGGGGGGTGAAGTTTAAGCTTTTTCACTTATCAGGGAAATTGACTGATCCTCTACCCAGAATGACAAGCTATTTTAGATCTGGGAAGGGTCTGGGTGGACAGTAAACAACTAGAGTCATATAAGAACCTTCAAGTTTTGGCAATTTGACTCTTTTTGAAGACTAAGATCTGGGCAGGCTTGAAGCTTCTATGGAGCAAAGGAGTCCTCAACAAGAGTGAGTGTGTGTTTTGTTTTTGTTTTTATTTAAAGTATGGTTGGGGGTATCTGTAGTGGAACTGTCCTGCCAAAAGGGGCATCAGGTGGCCTTAACTCCTTCCCTTTCCAAAGCTGAGCCACAGAGTAGAGGGAAAGGGAGCCAGTGCCCTGCACTCACTCCATCCTTCCCCCTTATTTCAGGTACTCAACTCCCACATGGAGCACTACAAGGAGGAAGGGACTACTCCCTGCAACAGTATCCTGGCCATCCTGAACATAGTAAAATTGTGTATAAGTTGTTGCAGCCCATCCCCTTGCAAAACTGTATAGAGACTGATTAGAATCAGATCTAAAATAAGTGTGTTATGAAGCTACTGGTGTGTACATAGAGATGCAGTTCCCTATGGGTATCATTTAGACAAATAGAAAGCTGATCAATAAATCCATGCTGTGTTTTAGGAAAGTTAACATCCCATCATCCACTGCGCAAAGAACAGGTTTAAAAAAACCCCCAAAGTGGACTGCTTTTTGGAACTTAGAAAACGTTCGAGAGCCTCGGCAGCTGCTTTTTCTGAATAAGGTTTTATTGTCTGTGCCCCAGGATGTTTCTCTGGGTAGGAGAGGTGTCACATTGTCAGGGTTCCCTCCCCACTCTGAACTCTAGAGTACAGATGTGGGGACCTGCATGAAAAGACTCCCTAAACTTATTTTACTAGCTTAGCTTAAAACTTCCCCAAGACACAAGTTTCTCCTGTGTCTTGCTGATAGGCTGCCACCACCAGGTGTAAATAAAGAATTAGAGAAAAGACCATTTGGAGCCCCCTATTCCCTCACAATCTCCCCAAGCCTACATCTCCCTTCCTGGGAAAGGCTTGAGAATAAACCCCTCATCGATCCTTAAACGTGAGCCCGTTTGAAGAAGTCCCCTCTTCATGACCTTAGTTCTGTGTATGAGGACTTCTGTGTATTAATTTCCATCTTATTCACAACTTTCTGACCATGGTGATGTCATTTCTCTGATGGACTACTACAAGTGGGCAAGACCAGCTCAGCTCAGGAGGGAACCAAACAGCTACTCCTTTTTGTCTCTCTTTGAAATGCAAGTAGAATACCCATCCAAAACATGCACAGTTTTTGTCCACTAACATTTTTTCATATGTGCAAGCAACACAATCTGTAGTGATCTTTGGTGCTCAGCTAAAGTCTGTGCTTGGGGCGGGGAGGTCTATGCTAAAAACATGACATAGAACAAATATTACCTTCCTACTCATTAAATTGGCTCATTGTATTATTTATTACAGTGGCTCCCAAAATGTCCTAGGTAGTGTGAAGGGAATATAGAAAAATACAGACTCTACTCTGAATATTTTACAATCTAAAAAGTCTCATGTGCCTATTTTGTTGACAAAATATTTTACTATCTTTTGCTCATGAGCCAACAAGAGTCGGTAACATAGGGAATAAACTGGATTCTATTCCTCTCTCAACATCAGCAGTAGTATTGTTTACTAAATTCTAATTACAAGGCCAATCACTTACACCTGTGCAAACCCATTAAAAGAAATGGGTTTGCACAGCTGTTGCAGAAGCCATAAGCTGAAGACCATATGGTTTCACAGGTGCCATTGAAGGTATTACTTGACTTGCAGAAGCTTTGTTATTACTGATGATGGGTAAAAGAGAATGATGCAGCTTAGCCCTCAATCCCAGGTTCATTTTGCAAGGCTGACAGATAGAAAAGACATATTTTTACCTGGAAATTGTTGCAACATTAAACATGGAACCCTACACTGTCATTATTGGTCACTTTTAAGTCAGAACTGTATTCTAACAAACCTGCAGATGACTACCACTTCTTGGAAGCTAGCTCTAACAAAAAACCCTAAAGATTAGCTCATACAGAAAGCAGCTGCTAGTTTCTTTATGGAAAGTTAGACATTTGCCCACTCCAGAAATAATTTTTGTGACTGTTGTCCAAAATGTAATATTCAGAATTAGGAATCCAATCCCAGAATATGTAAACATTGGAGTAACTTATATCTAGTGTAGACATTTGCCAGATACTAGGTGTAGCTGTGAAAGGAAGGTGTGTTCAGGGATCAGTGAGTGAGCAAAATGATCATTTTTAACTTGTTCTATTCCCATTTTAACCTCTGATCCTACCTCATTATGGGATATTCTGATGGGGAACTCTGTCAGTTTTTCCTGTTGTAGCTCTTTGTGACATTTATAGAGCAAGTCCTTCATCTGGTTTTTATCCTTCTTTCTAAGGAGGAATATGGATCTGCTCTTAGTTGGGAAGCCCATCAAAGCAGTGATCTGAGGGAAATGCTTCCCTTTCATGTTCCACTTAAACAAGACAAAAATTAAAAGACAATTACTAAATACAACACATCTGACAATTGGAGAAAACTCATAAACAAAGTGAGGGGGAATTGATAGATCTACAAAAATGCTTCAGACAGCCTGAGGAAACTGGCAATTCTCCAAATCTCTGAAACAGAAAAATCAGCTAGATACACCAAGCAGAGATGCTATGCACATGCAAACAAGGCAAAATATCCCTGTCCTACACAGAGGGACAAAGATGCACCAACATCTCTGCACCAACATCTCAGGTGCAGTCTGAGGCAAATCCACACTAATCATTTAAAAAACAATCATATCTTTGTGGATGCCAGCATGACTTTTAGTAAGCTCACTATTCAAGGTTTCAGATTCCTAAATGAAGATGTTCTTGTCAGCCTTTAACTGTCTATACTCAAAAGCTACAAAAAGATAAGCTGAACTCCATACAAGCGGAGAAAGAGGTAAAAGTAACTAAACCAAGGCAGACAGAAAAATCATAAAGTTGGATAGCAGGCAGAATTCTGTTTAAGTCATTTTTATACATTGAAGCCTAATCTTATCAGGCCTGTGATTGCCCTAAGCCTAAAAAAGGACAAAGAGCTGGTAGATTGTGGATCATTAAGACCTATAGTACTGAACTTTGAGTAGAGCTGTGGGAGCATTTGCAATTAATTTATTTAGTGAATTTAGCATGCTTTTATGAACTCAAATTATCTGCAAGGAAGTGCTTTAAAACCTAATCTTTAATAAGGGGTAGCATCAAGCTGCACTGCCCCAAGAAGAGCCTAGGAAAAGATCTGTGCCCTCTTGATCTTGAAGAAAATAATCTACTACTGGTCCTGATTATTAGTTCTATGAGATATAATGCCTCCCTAACCTCCGGGGGCAGAGTGGGGCGGGGGGTGCAATAGGGGATGAAAGTGCAGATCACATTTTGCCCAATATGGGCAGCTACTTAATAGGCATATTTGTACTTTATATATTCTTCAGGGCAGTGACTATACAGCCTGGGATTTTCAAAAGAGCTGATGGAAGTCAGATGGCTGATTCTCATTGGAAGTCAGTATGCAAGCTGGTGCCTAACTTCCTATTTTTGCCTTTGAAAATCTTCCCCTTAATATTCTTAGGACAGTATATAGATATGAATTATTAATAGTAATAGCTTTTGGCTCAGTTGCACATATATACAATACTTTAGGAAATATACAGCAGGGAACAATTCTGTACTGCCAGCATAATAGACTAGGTTACTTTCTAGGTCCTTTTTTTCTCTAATTTATATGATAATATGCTACATAATAGGTACAAAAATATACATTTAGCTGATCTGTGTATCTAATTGGTTTCTAAGTGGCCTCCAATATTAATGAACATATTTCCCTGGTCATAATAATAAAGATAATAACCTGTAGCACTTACTAAAAACAGAGAATTATATTTTTCAAATATGTTAGAAACATTAGCTAATTAATAATTCCTAAAAGGAAATGTGTTGCTTTGCTAGACCTAATAGCAAATCCGTTTCCTGTTGTCTTTTTCCTTCCTAGGCATATATTATATATATGTATTTCTTGCTGGTTGCCTGGGCAATTTCTTTTTGAGTCAGATACCATACATCTCTTTATCAGACATCTGAAAAACAGACAACAGTACTGATACTGAGAATAAGGCAATGAAGGTACTCAGTGCCTTTCAGGATAAAGCCAAAATGGAGCATAATGCACAAGGTCAGACACAGAAAACATTTGTTTCTCATTTTTTAATATTTTTTCTGCCAACATGTAGTATGTCTTTATAGTGTCTTTTTTTCTAATAAATGACTAATGTGGATTTTTGTAGATAATTTGAGTTGACCTGTCATCTGTGAGTAAACATTCAGTACCTGCTCTGCAGATGTGGTTATTTCTATACCTGCACTGCTTTAGTTTTGTAGTGTGAATAAGACATAATGTGGCAGTTGGTTAGAGTGACCAGAGTATGATTATTTAATGACTTGTGAGGTAACTAGGAGCATAAAATCACATATAAATCAAGGGATTAGTTACGGCAGCTCCAGGCTAAAGAAACTTTTATAACCAACTTTTGTCATGATTTATGTAGGAGGGAGTGCTTCATCCATTTGTGGTATTTCACAATCACATGTTTCATAGATGACAAGTGTGTATGTGATTTGCATAACTGGTGAAAATAATTACATTATGAACTCTGATAAATAATGAAGGGATCAAACATATGGTTCTAATGATTCATAGTTTATGCCTTATTCAATTAAATGATTATGATTCACCAAAAACACCTAATTAAATTAAATGTTTACAAAGATTTGGGGGCATTATACATGGGACTCCTTCCAATCTGCTTGGCATAGAATGCTGCCTGAGAATGAATGATGTCTGTTCTCAAGATGCACTCAGAAACTGAACAGCCACCAACAGAAACCCAAACAGCCATAATACTGGTGTGATTGAAGACTTGCATTTGAACTGTGGGCATTCACTTGCCCTTTTATTCTCTGTTGGTATGATTTCCAGTTAACATAAAATGTTGAGTATTTTCTTCAGTTCCTTAGGTTTAGTTGTCCAGACTGCATATGAATCCATTTTGGGTGCAGCCTGGGATTCTACTTTGCCCTCTGCTGTTTTAGATTGGATGATGGGGACGGGGAGAAGGAAGCATCCTTTCTTTCATGCTTAGTTGTTTCCCATTGTCCCAGCGTTTAATTTTAGTTGTGCACTATCAACGCTGAATATCTTGCTCATGGGGAACAACAAAATCTAGCAGGGAGACCTACTTTGTGAAGAAGCTTCCTGGAGTTCCATATCCAGGAAGTTGACTAGTGCATGTCCATAGTTTGTATTGGAATGTAAATAAGGAAAAAGTGGGACTCATAGTAGAGAAGTCAGAGTTTTTGAGTTTTAACTCCTTATAATTGTTAACCCTTCAAACAACTATTTCCATGGTTCACACGGTGCATTTACTCTAAAGAACATTACACTTCCAAAGCGAAAGTCAGGAATTGGTGAAATTGAGATAGTAGTTCAACACTGACTCTTCATTCTTTTCCGGTACCATAGCGCAGCGGCGCCTCCTGCTGGTCCGTCCAGGGAATTAGCTCGCCAGCTCCTAGAGCGCCCTCTGCAGGCTGTAGTCCCGCTTGCTACTGGCCCCTGGTACCCCTCCCTGGGGCCCGGTGCCCTCCTACCTCAGGTGCTGCGCCCCACAATACCTCCACCATCTCAGGGTCTCTCCTCCCCGGGGAACCCCCACCCCCTATCCCCACCTTGCCTCAGTCTAGGCAACTGCCAGTCACCACTTGCCCCCGCTCACTGGGGCAGACTGCAGTCTAATTACCACTCATCACCGGCAAGGGGGGTTGGCCTGCTGCCGCTGCCTCTGCCTCTTTAGCCCTGGGCTGCCCCCTGCAACCCCAGTACCCTCTGTTGGGCCTTCCCCCTAGGCCCTGCAGACTGGGGGTTTCCAGGCCAGAGCTTCCCCAGCTCCTCTTGTCTGGCCCAGCCCTGCTCCACTCTAGGTACCTTGTGTTTCCCTAGCAGCCAGGCCTGTCTACCTCTGGAGACAGAGGAGACACTACTCTCTCTGCTCCTGCCTCTCAGCCTTTAAGGCCTGCTAGAGTGTTTGGGACGTGGCTACCCAGCTGAGCCTATTCTCCTAATCAATCTGGGAGCTTTGCACTTACAGCCCCAGCCTTCTTCCAGGGCTGACTTTAACCCTTTTCTGGCTGGGAGCAGGTAGCCACCCTGCTACAGATACGCAATATGATTCAGGCTATGTCTACACTACAAAGTAGGGGTGTGATTCCCCTGCCTGTGTACTCAGACTGATGGCTCAAAGAGAACTAGTGTGTGTATAAATAGCCATGTAGTTGTGGTAGCACAGGTAGTGGAAGAGGAGGCATGGCTTAGCTGTGCTAACTACATACCTGCCTGAAACAAGTAGATACATACTTGGTATAGCCTAGCTATGCCTCCATTGCCGCTGTCTAGGTTATGCTGCTATTTATATGCACACTAGCGATAGGAGAGCTAACATGAGTATGTGTAGGCAAGCAGGGAAATCAAACCCCTAACTCATAGTGTAGACAGTGTGTTAGCACTTTATTATAAGGGTATGTACTGTTTTTTCAAATAATACCATCATATCATATAGTTGATTTATTTTTAAATAAAACCTTGGATAAATGATTGAGCATGTTGGAGATATGTTCATAAGCTGTTTTATAAATCATAGATTATGGTATATCTCTTGCTCCCCATGGAAGTTTCACTGGGTCTCTCAATTGTTTCTCCTCTTTAATGATTTCATTTCTTCTGATAGTTTTGACTTCAGTCTCTCTGTTGATGACTCACATTTCTATCTTCTCTCTCCTCGCCTGTCTCCTTCTAACCCAACCCATATCACAGCCTGTCTCTCTGATGTCACCTTCTGCCTGACTCACTGTCAGCTCAAACACAACAAGGCCCAAACTATCGTTCTTATTCTTCCTCTTAAATCCTTCATACTCCTTCTGTGCCACTCCTGACTGTGCCACACTTCTCTGTCATCTGGAAGTCACCATCAACTCCAAGATGGTGTCCTTCCATTTCTTTCTGCACTGCATGTCTAAGAACATTCCTTTTTTTTCTGTTTAAACAGCTTTGCCTTGTCAAGGCTCTCATCATGCTCAACTAGGTTGCTGAAACCTCCTCCTCTGTGATTTCCCTACTAGGCACATCACCCACTATTCCACCAAAACAGAGAAAACAGCTGCTATTGTGCATGGCCCATTGTTCTGGCCCCATTTTAAAATACTTCCAGTGGCTCTGCTGTCTCTACCACATCTAATTTAAATTTAAATTTCTTTTCCTGCTTTTCAGACCCTGTATAACTCTACTTAGACCACTGTATCCCGGAGTTCAGTGCTCCGCTCTACCACAGACTTCTTCATATCACCGCAGACAAGTTATTTATTCTCTTTATACCTGTCTGTAAAATGGAGATGGATAGTTCTTCCCTAATTCACAGGGATGTTGTGCTGTTTTGTGAGGATAAATACATTTAAAGTTGTCAGGCAATCATATACTGTGGTGATGTGGGCCATATATGGTGTGACGGAGTCAGACCAGAAGGATATAGGAGAGTGCTGGAAGGCAGGTATATTAGTCTCAGGATGTGCAGGTCCTTGTTCCCTGGATAGCCAAACAAAGGCTGCTCCAGGCCAATCAAGACACCTGGGGCCAATTAAGAACCTTCTAGAAAGGAGTAGAAACAGCTAGCCTAATTGGGACACCTGAAGCCAATCAGGGACTGGCTGAAACCAGATAAAAACCTCCCAGTTAGTCAGGTGGGTGTGGGCGTCAGGAGCTGTGGAAGGAAGTTATGCTGTTGGTGAGACTGAGTGCAGGACAACATATCATACTGAAGGAAGGAGGCCCTGAGGTAAGGGTGAAGTGGAGTTTGAAGAAGCAGGGACTGCTGTGGGGAAGTAGCCCAGGGAATTGTATTGTGTTTTGTGGATAAATGGTCAGCCATCTTAGCTGATACTATTAGGGTCCCTGGGCTGGAGTCCGGAGTAGAGGGCG
>ML677333.1:32279859-32304047 GCA_007922305.1 Dermatemys mawii
AGCTGATACTATTAGGGTCCCTGGGCTGGAGTCCGGAGTAGAGGGCGGGCCCGGGCTCCCCCCTTTTCCATCTTCCATACTGGCCTGTGATGAAGGCAACTCACTAGGTGGTGACTCTTGCTAATTGTACTGGGAAAGGGAGGTCACTCTGGGGCCTAGATGAGTTTCTGAGGCCCCTAAATCTGCCAGGAAGCGCAGGACCCACAAGTACAGACTTGGAGCTTTGTCACAATGGGTACTTTACTTTAGTATGTAAATACTTTAGATTGACAGACTACCTTCACTTCACTCAAATCCCTCCTTAAGATCCTCATCTGCCATGGCATATATTCAAAATGAGTCAGCAACAACATTAATTCATATATTGATTTAAACCAAGACAAACTAAAATTACCAAGAAAGCCCAATCAACTCCCTATCCATGTTGCTGGTTTGTTGTGTTCTCCTTCCACGGCTTTGGTTTTGTTGTCTGTTTTTATCTTTATACAATAGATTGCAGTGAAATGGCATGGCATTGGCCGCTTCTCTATTTATGTCTGGACAGTGCCTAGACTATTTTGGGTGCTACTGCAAGATAAGTAATACCATTATTCCCACCTATATGGACACTTGTCTTGTTTGTGGACTGTGTATGACTGTTTTTAAGTGCCTTTTATGAAATAGTTTGAACAGCTGCAAGGATTGTTACTATTGTGTAAAGATGAAAACAGACAACAAAATCAAAACTGTGGAAGGAGAATACAACAAACCAGCAACATAGATAGCGGGATGATTGGGCCATCTTTTTGTTTTGTTTTGTTTTGGTGTTTTTCTTTTGTTTCTCTCAGTTCAGCTACCTAACTGTCACAACCATATTTATATTCTGTTCTACAGTTATTTCTCCCTGGCTCGGTTGGCCAAAACGTATCATACATTGTATCCAGTTTTGGTCCCCCCACCACAGAAGGGATATGGACAAATTGGAGAGAGTCTAGTACAGGGCAACAAAAAGATTAGGGGGCAAGGGTGCATGACTTACAAGGAGAGGCTGAGGGAAATACATGTATTTAGTCTGCAGAAGTGAAAAGTGAGGGGGTTTGATAGCAGCCTTCAGTTACCTGAACGGGGTTTCCAAACACACTGTTCTCAGTGGTGGCATATAACAGAACAAGAAGCAACGGTCTCAAGTTGCAGTGGGGGAGGTCTAGGTTGGATATTAGAAAACACTATTTCACTGGTAGGGTGGTGAAGCACTGGAATGTGTTATCTAGGGAGGAGATGGGATCTCCATCTTTAGAGGTTTTTAAGGCCCGGCTTACAAAGCCATCACTGTGGAGATTTAATTGATGTTGGTCTTGTTTTGAGCAGGTGGTTGGACTAAATGATCTTCTGAGGTCTCTTCTAACCCTAATATTCTATGATTCTATGATTGCTCACATTTTTTCTTTCTCACTCGCCAGATGTACAAGGGAGAAGGTTGACCTGTCCCATTCTGCTCCCTTTGCATTTAACAGACAAGTCCCGCAGTGTGTGGGAGATTTCAGAAGGCAATGAGCCAGAATAATGGCTCCCATGCCTGCCTCTCTACAAATCCTAATGCAGCAGGTGGAGAGAAGATGCCCAAGAGTAAGGAGGTGGGATAGCCAGGAGGTACTGCACTATAGCTAAACCAACTGGTTTATGGCGTCTTGGGATATAGCCCGCTGGCACAATTTAAAGAGCATCCCTCAAAAAAACTGGAGCGCATAATTTGACAGTTCTCTTACTCTGCTGAAGCTGGGTGCAGAATGGAATCTAACCTCTGGACCAAATAGCTGTCCTAGCTTGTGCTTTTTACATTACATAATTCCAGCAACTCTTTACAAGAAAAAAAAAAAACAACCTCAGTTACACTTCCTGGGGAACATAATGAGCTGCTAATCTGACCTACTGTAGAGTATCCATGCACATAAGACTTTTCACAAAACAGTAAAAAAATGATAAGTTCTCAGAAAGAAAGAAATCCAATAAATGCTAATTTGCTAATATGAAAAAGATGTGTAATTATTGCCCAATATTTTCATGACTTCTTGTGGGAATACCTAAAAACAGAGAATTCTTCTGACATTTCTATAATTGTTCTTGACATTTAGGTTTTACTGGAATGCTGCTTCAAAGAACTGAAATGGGAATTTTCACTCCTTAATACATTCTTAATCTGCCATTATTTAGTATATAAATTAAATGGGTTTTAGTTACTGTATTTGCTCTCCAAAATTAGATAATTAATTCTATAATGAAACAACACATTGTAAGAATGAAAAAAAAAACACCTCAGTATAAAACATACCCAATACTTTCTTAGTCAAGGGAAAACATGATTAGAGTTATTAGCATGTTATAAAGCTATTATATTGTGCTAATACATCTACATAAATCATGTACACACAGCCTTAAGAACAGACCTGAATTGTATTAGGAACAAAGGATGTTTCAGAGATTGGTGGTTATAATTTTCCTTTAAAACTATTTATCTGTATTTATAAAGATAGTAGAAAAAAAGTGTTCTCCTCCATTCCCTCCACCCTCCGCCCCTCACACACATGCACAAATATGCAGAGAGTTAAAATCCATGTTTTCATCTTATTTTTCAAGTTAATTCAGCAATAAGTCTCATCACCCATCTTTGACTCTTGCCTTCTTCCATCTACCCTCTCCTATCAAAGACCTAACTGTAAGTCATTCTCCCTGCAAAGTCCACAAACACTCATTCTCTGGAACATCAAATGGACAAAAGGAGCTCTTTAAAAAGGTCTAAAGTTAAATCTTAGGCCCTGACACTGCATTCAGCTCCAAGGGAGGGGTGTCTCATTGACTTCAGTAAGATTCTATGTATGTGTAAGCATCTACCTAAATGAATTCAGTTGAAGGATCAAGGCCTGTCTTTAAGGGTCCCTATAGGTTTTGTGGTTTTATCTGTTTTGGTTGAGAGCTCCTTCAGATATGGATTATGTACAGCACAGACCATATTTTCTGTCCTAAACAAATAACTAATAATAATAACAGGAAACATTAACCCTTCCATTCCAATAGTGAGATTCTTCATTCTCCTGATGGGCATGCTAGCATAAAAGATAAATCTCCCTGTAACAGTCAACAATAAAGCAATGAGATGCCCACCCTTCCTTAAGATTAGACTGGTGACTGATGTAGTATTTTAATAACTTGATGACATTTAGAGCACAAGTTTACTGTGCACTGATAAATGATTGTGTAATATCTTCCCAGCAGAACCACTGTACAGTGTAAAGGTTTCAGATTGCTTATCAGAAATTTCTATGGGTTTTCCCACAGTGTGTGTGGAGTAGTATAAAGCATATTAGTTTTAAAAAATCACTTTTGTTTATCTAGGTGGAAGAAGAGAGGAGGAAAAAGGATAATGGTGTTCCAAGAAATACGCCAACATAGCATCTGAAAGGAACAAGCATGCCAGAAGCAGAAATTCAACAAAGTAGTACATTTTTAAATCCCTCAAGGAAACCACTGCTTGCATTTATTGTTACATATTATTCACGTACAAGGAATAAAAATGTGCTTGTTTTAGTCAGTCTCTACTGATGTGCAGGCCAGTTCCTTTTTCTTTTTTGTTCTTTGTTTGTCTTCACTCTTGTCTGTCAAAGAGTGTCAGAGTCCATTCTGATGACCCATTTCCAGATGGTCCTTTGCTTGGCAGATTTGATATGCCACGTCACATAAAAGGCTCATAAAACTGAAGTGGCATTCACGCTATACAATGCTCTGATTATCAGCATACATCCAGGGAATGGCACTGCATTTCACTGCCAAGCTCTAAGTGCCCACTGGTTCTATCATTGAAGTTCAGTTCAACATTTTAACATTTTCAGCCTTTTGTCACTCATGTAGCTGCTTGGCCTTTCTGAATCTGAGGATATATATTTGCAGATAAATGTTTAGTATGCAAACAGTCATAAGAGGAGAATGTACTTAAATTATCCATTTTTAAAAGAATTAGAAATTCAGATTTCAAATGAACAAGAAGTTTTTGCTGCGTCAATTTTGACTTTAATTTAAATCTTTAAGGTCAATGTTACATGATATTCACATTTGAGTAACCTCAGATAAAATCCGTCTGCTGCAAACTTTAGTAAAGAACAGTTATCTTTATTAAAGAATTCATCATTTTTACAGCTGAAACTGGCATTAATATTTCAACAAACTATAGCAGTAAGTCTTATCTTCTTTTTGTTGACTTAAGCACCATCAGCATTAGGCTGGTTTGAGCAGCCTGAAATTGTTTAAGTAGTATAATTCACTTCAAACACTTTAAAAATGTAAGCTCACTTTAATATGCAGAAGCAATATTCTGAATCTGCTGCAGATTTACTTTAAACAGTCTTAATACAATCAACATCATCTGTACTTGCTTTGGCAAAGCACACAAGAATTAGAATGGCTCTGGAAGCTTGCCTTGCTTGTAAGTACCTTACTGCATGTGAGATTCCCTTGTCTCATCTTCTAGGCTTGTTCTGTGTAGGTGCAACCAAAAATGTAAGACTGAAGAAAAAGTGTTCAGATACTGTATGAGATGCACCACCTAGGAATGCAGGTACATAGATGAGGACCATAAAGAGAAGAAAATGTAAAGCTTGGGTATATGGGTTTAGATCCACAAATGAATTTAGGTGCCTAAATGCTACTTTAGGGCCGATGTCCAAATTTTAGATCCTCACAACCACTTCTAAGGTGCCATCTAACCCTGTAAGTTCCTTAAGTCCCAAGATTCTTAAGTTTCCACCAGTAAAGTCCTTAGAAACTTAGACTGCTTTGCTCATGTGCACCAGCAGAAATTTAAATCCTGCCAACAAAACTGCTCCATGTCAAACTCACCTGAGATAAAACGATCAGCATTCAAATCCCCAATTTGCCAGATTTGGCTATCGCCTTGAAAGACCTTATTCTAAGTTTAATTTATTAGTCTATGTAATCTCTTTAGGAGGAGATGTGGCAGTTGTAAGATATGGGAGATCAAAAGATTATATTGAAAATCTACCAGACAAGTATGGAGTTTTGGGACAGTAAAGGTTCAGTGAATTTCCTGGGAGATCCCTGGGGAGAGATTAATGCAAATTACCCAGCTCCAGTTATGCAAAAAACTAGGCTTTTGAAGCTATACCCTGAGGAGAGCAGTTTGTCTGCTGATTATCTGTTACAGAAGGCCAAGATCAAAGGCCCAAGCTGTATAAAGAAATCAATGCTCTGCCCAGCCCTCATTCTCATTCTGGATATAAGACAGATGAACTTATAACCATGAGGAATATTCTGTTGTGGATTTTGAAGCACTAAAACCTATCGGAGATCTAGATTAGAGTTGTGGCTTGACCTCTGGCAAGCTTTTTAGATGTGTGCGGGGTCTTTTATTGTTTTAATATGTTTTCTCTGCAAAGCTTTTTCTTTAAGAATAAATGTGCTTGTTTAAAAGGAGCTGTCTGATAATTTATAACTGCAGGCAATACACAGGTCACAACCATCAGAGAGAAAGCAAGGGATGGGCACTGGCCTGTTTAAGCAGTCTGGTTCACTGGGGATATCACAGTGTAAATCCAAGAAGCTGTGAAGCCTTAAAATCACTGGTCAGGAGAGAGGGATATCAGAAACTTGTAACTCTGCCTTCGAGGGACCTTAGAGGGGGAATGGGAATACAAGTGCAGTTGCCCTATAACTGTGACAGTACCATCTGTATTCATCAACTTCCAGTCAGACTAAATCTTATAGCGTCTCTGAAGAGACGCTATAATGGAAAACAATCTGATAGTGACTCAGAGTCGGATGCAGAATGTAAGAGCAGTGGCCTTGGCTCAAGAACTTCTTGTTGATGAGAATTATTACAATAGACAAGGCTTGTACTATTTCTCTCTGCACCAGCTCCTCCTTCAAAATTTGGCAGCATAGCAAGCTGAAAATCAAACTGTATGCCAAATACTTACAGCTGTGTAAGTGTTGCTGCTGACCCATTTGTAGATCCAGCAATGAGCAAGTTGCTTTATACAGGTTGGGTTTGGGATCAAGAGCCATAAGAGAAATTTAAAAGGCCAATTAAGAAACACATTTTCTTTTCTCTAATTTTTATACATATATTATTATGTTTGCATCAGGTACTTATAGTAGCTGACTTGCTGTAACTTCTTATGCTGATAGTGACAGACAATTCTGGCCACTCTGGATTATAAAATCATAATATATTATGGGTTCTTTTTCCACACTTTCTTCTCATTGACTATAGGTCAAATTTAGCATTCATTATAGTTAGTCCAAGAAAAAGTGAGAGAGAGTATCCTTGCTAGACAAGTTGGCACATGAGAAATTCTTACATTCCTACCAATGATATCCATCAGTAAGGGAAACACTTAAGCAGGTCTACAATTATTTATATGGCTATTAGAAGGTAAGCAACCACATTCCTTTACTGGCTAATTATAATTCCCACATGGCCTTACCTATCTTTAATATGTCCCTTGATTCCATCAATGATATCTGCCTTCAGATGCCTCAGGCTTTCCTTGAACTGCTTTCAACTGCTTTTTTCCATTTTACTATTCTGAATTTTTCATGACTTTGAAATCATCCATTGACATTAGTTCAGTAATTTTAGGCTAATAAGGAAAAATATTTTTTGTTGTATAGGCTACGACAGTGCACCAGAATGCTCTTGTCAATATTTCCTTTACAAATCTTCTCTAGAAAGAATTGTAGTAGAATCAAGCAACCTGTATGTTGTGAGGTGTTTCAATAGAGAATGAAACTGAATGTGAGACAAATATCAGACCTTTCAAAGTCAATTCAACCAAGGGGAGAAGAAGCCAACAATGAAATCTTCAAGATTACATCCAACAATGTGCAAAGCTAAGTACTGTACATCCAAATGATCATCACATATGATCACAGTTCATTTTCACATTTATCTAAGCAATAATCCAAAAAGAAGGAAGATGGGCCAAAGACAACCAGTAATATTACATCAGCAATATTTCCCAAAATCTTTTAGATGTAGACATGTCCACTATATATGTAGGAAAGAGAACGCTACTATTTTTAGTTCTGCCTATATTTAAGAGTATATTCTCCCATGAAACTATGGAGAAGTTAGGCAAGTAACTGTTATGATAGTGTTCAGTGCAGGAATTACTTATGAATTTCTTTGGCCCATACCATAGAACTAGATGATCATAATGATCCTCCCTAGTATTACAACGTATGCAAATAGAGTCCTATTTATCTTGTTGGTTCACTTATATCATAACAAGAATCTGGAAAATGGTGAAGAAAAGAAATCAAGGCTTCAACCAAATATTATTATTACTAATTTGTACTATGATAATATCTAAAGGACTCAATTGGGTTCAGTGCCCCATTGTGCTAGACACTGTACATACTTATGAGAATATAGTCTATACCTCAAAGAGATCAGAATTTATTAATACACAGTGGGGGTTGGGTTCATACAAGAAACAGGTGGTGAGACCACCAGTTATCCATGAGATAGTTACGATTAAGGTAAGAAGCAAAGGTCATAGCATTTCAGCTGCAAAGCCATCATTATGCAAGTTTTCTTCCCCTTAGTTTCCTTCTTTATGTTTTTAAATAAAAAATAAGTGGCCTGTAACAGGTAACAGACTAGGCCCAGCTCTCCTAGACCAGAGCAGGTGAGCCTAATCCAGCAAATTAAAGAAAGCTGAAGTGGGCAGCTGGGAGAGGAAGGAATGAAACAGGCTGAGCCCTCAGGAGGGAAAACTATTCTAGAGTTGAACTAACTTGTGGGGTGAATCCTTGGAGCAAGGGGGCAGAGAAGAAACTCTGTAGCTGCTGATTCAAGAAGTGAGCAGATCTGACTAAGAAAATGCCAGTAACTAAAGTGCCAGAGACTCTTGGAAGAGATGGCCCTGAAGCTCGAAGCCAATGTTGAAGTTAAAGCTGTTTTCTGTTTGTTTGATAGCCTCTGATAAAGAATTAAACCTCCTTGACTTAGACTGGGTGTGGCAGTTCATGTTTGGGGGCTGGAGAGAAGCTCAGTGATATGGTCTGAACATCCAGAGCTCCAACTGATTTCAGTGGGAGATGTGGGTGTCACCAATTTTTAAAATTAGATGAAAAGTATTCATATCCCTTGAAACTTCCCATGGTTCAGCCTTTGAATGCAAGAGTATAAAGGGAAAGATGAGACATATTTAACTTAGAGGAGTGCAATTGTGTAGCCTTTTGAAAAGTATTGTAACACCAGTACACTATAGGGTTTTTTTTTCTGTTGACCCTACCACTGTCTTGTCCATCTGCACTGCCACTGCATCTTATTCTCTCCCCCTTTAACTGAGGAAAGATGCAGAAAAAATCTCAGTGAGGACCCCCTCATGGAGTTTTCCCTGATCACTGTGTTATGTGAGTGATGTTGTTTGCTGTTCTGCAGATGAATTGTGAGGTTGGAGGATCCTGGGGGATCCACAGGAGTTCAGCATCGTGTACATAACTTCCCTATGCCTTCCCACCAGTTCTGTGCTACCTGAACTCCTGCTTATACTCCTTGATAGAGCAGATCCAATGGAAATGTGTTACCAGAGACTCCTCTGGCCACTGATGCCTCTGGGACCCATCTTAAAGAGAGAGATCCACCATAAGTGGCATATCACCATAAAGATGGTGAAGTTGACTAAGAAACAAGGTACCAATCCGTTTTACCTTTCCTAAGTTATTTCTAGTCTCCAACCCCCACCCTTCCTAATTAAATCCACTTTAGGGCTGCCAAACTGATAATCCTCTCCCCACATGTATTCTGGCCCTTGCAGAGATCCTTCTGAGGTTATAAGAAGTTGGGGAGGGACAATATCTGTATTTGGAGGGTCTGTTCCATTTGGGAATCTGGGAGACCACAATCTGGCCCATGTATAAATGGAAATGTTCTCGTCTTCTCCTCAGTAAGTTTGGATCTGCTGAGGAATCAGTGACTTCCTGACAGGTGCCATGAGACACTATAAATAATTACAAATGGAGCAGTAAGCATTAAACAAGAACTGAAGCAGTGTAGGTAATTGTGCTTAGTAGAAAACAAGAAGCAATAGCCTGAGGATGACTTTTGCTAGGAACTCTGTGGAGGCTGAGGAGTTCCAGGAGTTGAAGTCATAGCTATTGTCTTCAGGGCTTTTGTCCCTCTAGGGAGTCTGAACCCCTTTCCCTCCCCTCCTGTGTGTTCTGGGGGTCCCTGCCCATCTACAGGTCTGACGCCCCCCCTTCCGGCCCCCAGCCTCTTCATGTGAGCCAGTATCTTAGGGGGTGTTGTCCTTCTGAGGCCCTCTTCCTGTTCCTCCTGCAATGATTGAAAATTAACTTGTTGTCAGAAATGATGGCTAATAGATCACTCTAATACATAGAACACACCGAAAGCAGGGAAGTTATGCCTTTCATGACAATTCAACTTGTTTCTCTTTGTGCTTAAAAATTTGTTAATGTAATTACGTTCTAACCTCCTCTCACAGTTGTCCTTTACCACTATTTATTGCACACAGGTACATTTTATACCTTAGCTTCCATCTGCGATAAATATAAAACATTTCAACCAATTAGATCACTAAATCGTTGAACATTCTTAATACTATAATTTTGCATATCCAGTGCCTCATATGTGGAACTAACTGTTAGATTGTTTGACAGCTCCAATTTAACATTACACTAACAGGGAGGAAACAGTCTTAATTTTAATAAATGATTTTATTTCATCAGCGTTTTACTTAATAAGGATTTATTTTTCATTGTGCAAAAGGTATGGTGCTGTGAGCCTACATACACTCTCTTAGTATCTAGTGTCTGATATTAGTAACAGTATTAACAATTATATGCACCAACTTTTAGTTCCCCCAGGGTGCTCCACCCCCACTCCACCCTGAGGCTATGCCCTCACTCCACCTCTTCCTCCAAGATTCCATCCACACTTTACCTCTTTCTGCTGCTCCCTCCGCAGCCCTGCCCTCACTTCCCTCCCATCCCCTAGGCCATGCCCTTGCTCCTCCCGCTCCCGCAAGGTCCCACACTCCATCTCTTCTTGCCACTGCTCCACCCCTCCCCAAGTCCCAGCCCACTGCTTGTTGCTCTCCACTTTCACCCAAGCTCCTCCATGAGCCGCCAAACAACTGTTTGGCAGTGCCTCCAGTAATCTGATCAGAGGAACCACCAAATAGCTAATCAGTAGTGCTGCTGAACGTCTGTGGCTGATGGATGCTGAGCACCCACCATTTTTTTTCCATGGGTGCCCACTGAGTTGGCACATATCTTACTGACACTGATATTAGTTCTAAATTATGTTATCATATTACTTTGTTCATTCATAGTTTGTTAGGGCAAGAATATTTTATAAGCTTCCCCTACCCTACACTGAAACCATTCATCATATTACTTATATTAAAAACAAAGAGTCTCTCAGGACATCATATACTTTTTTCTAAATACTAGCATCGAGTGAATGCTACAATCTATGTCCATGAAATTCATTTAAGTAAAACAAATACATTCACTTCAGCTTGCTTGTGCGCCTTTGTGTTCACTTTCTGTAAACATCAGAATGATTGCTCATTGATCAGTCTATGACTGATAATAGTTATGGATAACAGCACATGGAGTAATGGTCTCCAGTTGCAGTGGGCAAAATTTAGGTTGGATATTAGGAAAAACTTTTTCATTAGGATGGTGGTGAAGCACTGGAATAGGTTACCTAAGGAGGTGGTGGAATCTCCATCTCTTTTAAGGTCAGGCTTGACAAAGCCCTGGCTGGGATTACTTACTTGGGGATTGGTCCTGCTTTGAGCAGGGGGTTGGATTAGATGACCTCCTGAGGTCCTTTCCCACCCTTATATTCTATGATGCTATGATAACCTGCCTAGAAATGGGGAAGAGATGCATATTTAGGTATCAGGATTTTCACCTATGCTGAGTTTCCATGTTAATTGATTTTAAAGTATCTAGTTTATCTGTATAGCCTTATCTCAGATACATTACAGACATTTAAGCTGATTAAATAAATAATATTTAGTTCATTGGCTTGGGAAATCTGAGGACTATGTGCCTTTAGTTTCTTTAATTAATGAAAGAGCAGGTGTCTCCACGGACTTTAATTGACAAATATGCAAATCAGTGGCTCAGGGGAAAATGTCCCTTTTTAATATAAGCTGTCCCAACCTGCTGTAAAGTATGTTTAGTCAATAGTTTTTAATATTGGCCTGAAAATTAGGTAAAGTCAAGGAAATGAGCATATGTGACCATATAACTTTAGTTTTAATTATCATCAGACTTTTTACAATGTTCTCTACTCAGAAATTAAATGTCATAATATGCCAGTTCTCATTACATATTTGAATTTTTCTTTTTTGTCTTAACTCCAAACAGGATATGTTGAAAAGGTCAGAGAAATCAGCTGATCAGCATTACCAAAGGCAAATTTAATTCCTTTTGCAGTCAAATGAACTTAGAAAAGGATGGTATTTAAAGCCTATAACCATTTGCAATTCTTCAGCCGTCTAAAATGAGCACTGACTGCTTTTCATCCAGCAAACAGTGGAGTCTTATCTACAATTTAAAAAAATTCTTGGTTCAACAGATTGAATATTCCCTTGAATGAAATATCGGAAATCCAGACAAAGTCACAAATAAATTAAACCTATATGTTTTATCTCATGTCTGACTGACTAATAAGAATAGAAGACACTGCGTTCACTTTGATTCATAAATCATAATACAATGACAGTAGCCCTAGAACAGCAAGGACAGGCTAACACTTTCATGGCAGACCCTAAAATTTCCATAGGACTCATCATGATATAATGACATTTTACCAGCTTCAGTCTTTTACATACCCCATCCGCCATGAAAAACTAAAAGTTGATAAACAAGTGGGAGTAATTGGTATTATGTTATACACATGCTATAGCTGTGTCTGCAAAGTAGACTGGGAAGCATTTAATAAAAACTAAAGTATAACAAAAAGGATCTTTGTTTTCAATACATTATTCTAGAATGTTAGTGTGGTGGAGACCTTGGAATGGCAAAGAGAATATTGATGGGATGGGGAATTATGATCAGTCATCACCTTTTGCAGATAGCTTTAGTCCTTTGAAATACAAACCGCTGATGCAGACTGGTATATTTTCTAAAAATATTACCTTGCCCTTATGTTTCTACGGGGAGAGTCCCCTCTGCTTACAAAATTTTCCCCATATGTCATGGGCCCCTGTGGATTTGGAAATAGTATGTGGGCAGAGAGTGGACAAGGCTAGCTGTGGGCATACTGAGGTAGTGCCAGAGAGTTGACATATATTGTCAGCAACCAAACAGTGATAGACAATAATATATTAGCTTTCCTGAGTAACAATCACTTCTTTGGGCTTTTCCCTTAACTAGGCTTCAAGTTGCAGATTCTAGCTACAAAGTCCCAGCAGCATGATTTCAGTGGAGTCAGCCTGCTAGGATGATGGGACAAAGCAGGTAGGGGACTCAAAGGGTATGCACAACTCAAATTCACAAAAGGATTTAGGCACCCAATTACCGCTTTAGGTGCCTAAATCCCAGAATCAGGCTCCACTGGGATTCACAAGCCCCCATTTAAGTGCCACCAACTGCTGTACATGTCTAAAGTCAATCAGTGCCTAAATATTTGCGTAAAATAGGTAATAAAACAAGGTGCCTGTATTCCTGCTTCAGGGCATACATGCAGCAGCCCCAGTCTGGGGCTTGGTCTACACTACAAAGTTAGGTCCACGTAAGGCAGCTTACATTGACCTAAAAATGTCATTGTCTACACTAGAATGCTGCTTCTGCCAAAGTAAGTGACCAGTTACATACACTGACATAACTCCATCTCCATGAGAAGCATAGGGCCTAAGTGGGCATAGTTAGGGAGATGCAGTGTCCGTGTAGACAACACCTTGCTTACATTGGATGTTGGCTGTCTTGTCAGTTTCTCAGCTTCAGCTGTCAACCTTCTGCTGTCCCTCTGAGCCAGAAGCTGCCTAGAAACTGACAAGAATGTCAATATCAATGCTGGAAGGCCCCTGCTATGTAACTGAGCCTGCACCAGGGCTCCTAGCTTGGTCTGCCACCCTGTGGGTGGGTCAGCGGCTCCAGCTGAGCTACAATTGGCTATCAGTGCCTCACAATGCCCCACTTCAGTCAGTGCAATTGTAACACGGACAACCCCCCTAGTCATCGACGTGCAGGATCAAACCAGGGACCTCTGGAGCTTTGTCCATGAGCCTCTATAGCATGAGCCAAAAGCCAACTTGCTGTAAGATAAGGCTGTAGAACAGACTCATTAATATCTGTCTCTCTAAGTGGTCTCAGTGCCACTAGATCGGACAGAACACATCCAGAAGGTGCATGGGTCACACAAGCGCCCTTGGTGAGCATACCAACACCTGTGGCTGCAATGGCTGTAGGTCAACCTAAATTAAGCTGACCTAATTATGTTGTGTAAATAAGCCCTAGGAGTCCAGACACCTGTACTTCAGTGCAATCCATGAAATGGAGAAGATAAGAATTCCTCCTTCTAACTCACCAGAGGGACTCAATCTGACAAGTGTGCTCCAAGTTTGCCTGCTGGATCGGGATCCTTCAAACTTGCACAAAACAACTGTGGGGAGACGAAGAATACCTCCCTCAAGCTTTCAGCCTAATGGTGAGGGAGACCCATGATTCATGCCCCACCCCCTTCACCTGATGGAAAGAGAGTATTGAAGAAAGATCTTGATACCCTCAGGGGAGTGCCCTAATCATTGGGCTAAGAGATATTCTGATGGAGGGCTCCCTCAGTCTCTCCTGTTGAAGCTATTTCATTATGAATAAATAATTTTAAAAGACTTTAGAGCAGAGGTTCTGGGTCTGGGTTCTGGGTCTCCCACCTCCCAAGTGAGTACTCTAACCAGCAGGCTACAGAATTACTCATACTTTTGCTTTTTCTCTCTCTCTCTGTAAGGAGGACTTGAACTAGGTGCATCCTACATCTCTGGCCTAAAAGTTGTGTGGGATCATTCTCTACCACCCCCTCCTCTTCCCTCACACTCTTTTCTTTCAAAACCAACATAGGCTCCTAATGCCAAGGGATGATTTTCAGTTGAGTATCCCAAGCAGAGCAAGACATCTTCCTGCAATCAAGATTTAGGTGCCAAACTCAGAGAGGAGTAGGGGGCCAAGACACACCCGTTCCCTTGGCATCTCCCGTGGGGTAATTTAGGAAGGAGGACTGCTAGTGTGCTAGTTTTGTGAATCCCATTCTGAAAAGCCTACATCCTGCCATTGTGTTGTATTGTATTGAAGCCTGCGTGTCTAAGCCAGGCTTTGTGAATCCCAATGATTTTGTAGGTGCCTATGTTCCTTTGTGGCACAGCCCAAAGTCAGTGTGGATGTACAGGGCTTCCACACAACTACTAAGTGACCCCAGCAAATCCCAGGAAGGCCATATCTTTTGAGGGCCAGAATCTACTCTATTTCTTTCCTCAGACAGCACATTATGCCCCTCCCCCTTTTCCCAAACCACAGAAATTGAGCAGAAACTTTGTAGTGGGAACCTTATGGAGTGTCCCAGTGCCTATCAGGCATTTCCATGTAGGGATATAATCTGTTCCTGGTAAATAGTGACTATAGAAAAACACTTTACAAATCTGTGCCCTGGAGGGGCGCAGCTATTTGTGATCCCATCTGGGTTTGTCTCTAGGGTGGCATACTTCCCTTACAGCAATGAGACACACCATTGGTGTCACACAATATTTTAAATGAAGAGAAGACTAGTGCTACACTGCAACTGGGCATTTGACTCATGCATCTTTTACTCTTAGAATTTTGAATGTATTAATTATAAATTTAGAAACTAACTCAGGGTTTGAACATATGCACAGTGTTTGGAATATATACGGCTCAGGATGCATAATTTGTTTATTAGCTCTTCAAGTTTGATTAGGGATGTGGACTTGAACTAAACTACAGATTTTAACATTACTGGAGCGCTTCAAATTCTTAAGTGTGTTATAATTTGGAAGATTTATACATACAATGCAGTACCAATATTTCACAGGAGATCTTAATGTGTTTTAGATGGACTAAATTAGAACTCAGGCCAAATAGTTTAGAAGAACAATTAGAAAGTAGTGACCAAGCTATACAAAACAATACACTGCAAGTGAAACTGGAGACATTCATCCTTTTCACCAGCTAAATAAGCACAGGTCTGATTACTGCTTGCTTGAAAACTCACCAATCCAGCTATACTGGATTGTAATACATGGACAGTGTGAGTTAAAAACTGTAACTTGAACTTTATTGCTTTTGACTCCATTTAAAAGAGACTGTGAAAAAAGGAACAGGGAGTGGAGGGAAAAAAATCTAATGTAAAAAGTTGGGAGAATAAATGGAGCAGTGAGCAGATGGAATAAAATAATATAGAGACTGGGTGAGAATGGAGACAAGTGGGTATAAAGAGAGATTCCAATGAAGAAAATAAGCTTGTGTCTGCTATCAAAGCAGGGTCCGTGGCACTAGCTCTCAGAGTTCACATAATAGAACCTAGCATACCTGTGTCTTATTTCTGGAATGTCCTCCTTTGAGCCTACATTAAATGTGGAGAAAACCTCATATGTTCACCATCTTCCACTTGAGGCTTTGTTATCCCACTCCTATGTCCATAGGAGAGACCTCTGAGATAGGATCCCCATCACACCCTGCCTTCCCTTATGATATTGCTCCACCACTTCCTCAATGGATTATTGCTCTCCCTTCTACATAATGGACACTTAAACTGAGGTTCAGCAAACTGGCAATCTCCTTTTTCATGTCTTTGTGCACTTCCAGGAATAGGCCTTCCCATCTCTTCTTTTTCCTGGACTTCAAGTTTGTCAGCTGCTCTACTACTATGGCTCCCATATACCTGTTCCCGTCACTTTTTCTGGGACATCTGTAGTGCTTCAGTGACCTCGACAATAAAAAAGAAGGAATGAGAGTTGATAACTCTGGTAATTCCCTACCTAATTCTTGTAATATCAAGGAATAGAACAAAAGTAACAATTTCAGTTCCATTTAGACTTTCTCCAGTGTAGACTTGACCAGAGGTTTATACATATCATTAAGCCTCTGGCCAAGTTAATAGAAACAGATGTTATCTGCCTCTATGAGGATTTATCTGCTTTATACTAAAAGGCACAAGCAGAGATGTGAGATGTTCAAATGAGCAACAATATCTTTGTTTGGTTTAATTTGGATTCTAATTCCTCTTTTTTCTTGTTCTTTTCCAGTTTTCCATTCTATTTAAGTAACAGGGCTGTTCTGAGAGCTTTCCTCTTTAGTGTCATAATCAATATCTAGATCATTTTTTGAAGAAGATTAAGTCTTACTGCTGGTATACTATGAATGCAGAAATTCTTGAATGTATTTGATGGTATATATGCTATGAACAAAAGTGGTTACTTTTTGGACTTTTTGCCAGAATCTTTAGCTTTGAGAATCAGGCTGATATTGTAAATGACATAGTGATATATGAAGTTTGCTCAATTTAGTTTCTGTTATCAAGTTAAAGCAACTATAAAGTATTCAAGATTTGATGATGATCATAAATAATTATGTTATGGCAGGGATTAAATCAATACAGTACTGTGCCACTGTCTGTCTTGTTTTAACATTATTGGCTTCAGTTGGTTCATTTACTCACTTCTATACTTTGGTCAAAGTGTATTTGAGCACCAGTAACCCGTAATATGCTGCATATTCATTTTCTCCAATATTTCTTATGCCTCTCATGAATAAGCACTCTTGTGAAAGATTTTCCCCGGGCAGCTTAGCATCATTCCAATTTCTAATATCTGGAAGTTTCCTGGATCTGTCTGAATTCTTCCTTTTATTTACACCACTTAGCCCTTTCATGGCTTTCTGATGAATGACTGGGACCAAGAGCAGGAAAAGGATTGTGGTTTTGGTAACAATTGTCATGGCTTCCTTTGACAGCTGACTTCTGAATATTTCCCTGATTGAGCAAACATCTAAATGATGAGTGCCAAGGCAACTTGCCCATCCAGAGCTGGGGTCCAATTTTTCAAACTAATATTGACCAACCACATCATTAAAAAATCTCCAAATTCTCAGAGTGTTCTACCAGATTTTCTCCTTTAACGGAATCAGAGAAAGACAACTCCAATTATTTGGGTCTCGTATGTTTCATTATTTTGTAAGCACTTAGATAACAAAGTGATAGACCCATTACAAATACCTAAAGCAATGTATCAGAGACAAAAGGTGGATGAAGTAATTATTTTTTATTGGAAAAACCTCTGATGGTGAGAGAGAAAAGAGAGAGAAAATTATGTTTCTTGAAGAGTTACTATAAGATGGTGGAATGATTTTTGCACATATCAAGCTGTGTATATTATTGAATCTGAGAGCTACAATACTTCACACAATTTTCTGTCTGAAAAACATCAGGGTTCTTTCATCCACTGTTTCACATTACTACTTTTCAGAATACATACCTTCTTCAAACTAGAATCATTATTACATAGAAAATTAGTATGAGGACATTATAAATCCCGATAAATACATTGTACCACAAGTATTTTGGATGGTGTCCAAAATATAATTACTTTAAAACTTACTTTAAATACTTACTTTAAATGTTCTAAAACATTTATTCTTAGTGAAACATTGTTTTCAGATAGCTACTTACCGTGAGTGATTAGAGTGAGGCTCATTAATGCTGATCAAGTGAAAGGTCAGTTTGTCATTTCCATTGTGAAGCTTGCTTTTCAAAAGTTTATAACCTGACTTTTTCATTTGAGATCATACTAGTTGTCAGCTCTTCCCAAAACATGGCTGAAAATGGGTAAAGCATTCTGCATGTATGGAGAAATTAAACATTTTCCCTCTAATATATTTTTTTAATATATTTTTTCATATAAATTAAAGAGAGGTATTTATTAGGTTTTTTTAATTCAGATTTCAGCTATTTAGTCATGTAGTATGAACCTGATTTTTACCTTTAAAAGTAACTGAAAAGTTTGTTGTGTTGCTTTGAAAAGCTACTGGGCATAGAGAGTAGATACTTTTTTACTGTGCTTTAGTTTTAATGGTGATAACACATCACAATGAAATTGAAATAATTCCATTGACATAGTATTATGTTAAAATTACCCACTCACTCAAACCCTCAATGAAAAACAAACTGTTGTCATTTTAAAGTGCCCTTATATTGATAAATGTGAAATAGTTGTACTGACAGGCTGATTATGCTGTCAATAAAAACACAGCATATTGACATGTTGGTTGAAGAGAAGCCATTATCTTAACAATAAGCAGGATTCATATTTGTACTGTCATGTTAACAGAGTTACTGCAAGAGCATCCGTGATGTGGAATAGTCCATTGATTTCTGTATTTGTTTTATAGCTCTGTACCTTTTAAAGGCAAATGAAATTAAATTAAGAAAACACAGTTGTGAAATAAGGTTGTGTGTATTTGAAAGGAAATAAAGAAAAATATTCAGAGTAACCTGTTTAACTTACTCCATATCTAACACTGCAGTCCCTAGGCATAGATGTCTAGATACCATGGTGACTGGTTTCTTAGCAAAACCTTAGCTAGGCAGTCCAGCATATTAATATGTGTTTGACCTGGGTTTTTTTGTTTATTTGTTTGTTTGTTTTTACTTTTCTTTATTTTACCACAACCTTTTTCTGTCTACTGAAAATAGAAAAGTTCCTTACATCATTTACTGGTACTATACTCAATCTCATTATAGTTCTCATCCTTCTTATATTCTTGCAGCACTTATAGAAGTCAAACTGTGAAGATATTTTTCCTAAGTAAAACAGTTTTGGCTCCCTGGCAAAATTCTCTGGCATCTGGGTTGGCAGCTTGGGAGTTGTCACTCGAACTGTCATGTAGACACATTGCTGATGAGCTCTCTGAGCTGCCGTATCCACCTACATGTCACTGTCATTTGATTCATAGATGTCATTTTTCTTTAAATGTAACTTGTGCGCTTTCATTCCCTGATGACTGTTTCCTTGCAGCCACACCCTTGTGAGATCTGTATTTGTATTTGGGTCCTTTTGTAGCTTCATAACAGCCAAACTCTAGTACATGGGTCAATTGCTCACATGGGTTTTATGTTTTATTTTATTTTTTTGGTTTCTTTGGGGTTTTTTTCTGAGTCAGAAATGAAAAGGTTCTCCAGTGTACATTGAAATGCTCATTTATTCATGTGTGCATGAAAAATCTTTCTTGTTGTGACTAGAATCTCTACAGTTAATACATGTGTGTACACATTTGGGGCTGGATGAATAGTTTGATGTGATTCTGAACTCATCCAGTTGTTTTTTTAAACCTGTTAATATTTGGTTTGTTTTTATCATTTCTAGGAAAAGACTGATACCATACTGAATGATAGAAAGAAGAAAAGTTTTCCTACTGTGAGTGCTGTAGCTAAGAGAAAACATCAGACCCTAAATATGCAGGAAATATATAAACAGTGAGTTTGGTACTAACTGACTTGGGTCAAAATGACCCCTTTAGGATGGCACCACGTTGGGAGCTGAAGTGAATGATTGATAAGTAAGTAGATGTCAACTGATCTTTGGTCTGTTCTTCATTGTCCCTTCCAAAATATTAATTAGGAACACATTTAATGAAACACCTACAGGGCATATGTTGGAGACGTGACTTCTTTGAGAACAAAAGGTATAAATACTAACAATATTTATACCTGCGGTGTTAGTTCAATTAATATCTGAAGAGGTCTGTGACACTGTAAGACAGAGAATCTGAGGGTCACCAACACCCTACTCTGAGAGATTTTTGTAAGACTTTTGAACCAGAGGGCCTCGGGACAACCACAACCCTGCTTCAGAGAACATTTGACAAACCAAGTACTAGAAAGGAAAAGAAAAGAAAAGAAAAGAAAAGAAAAGAAGTCTGCATCTAGGACTGGTAGCTATGCCTGCTTGGTTTGCCAATCAGGCTACTCTGTAGGGCCTACAATTACTGAGAGTTTATGTTTGAGGAATTAAGGCTTATTAGGAAGACATATTATAACCTTTTACTGCTTGTGTGACTCTTTCTCAAATGAATTGCTGTGCATTGAGCAAACTGAATCCAAATTTTCACTAGCACTGGTAACAATCTGCCCAGTCATAGGCTATTAAAGATCTGTTTCAACAGGACGCCACCAGGATGGTGTGGCTAAAAGAGGCTTTTTTAGATGGAAATAATGTGGAAGACCTGGGAGACTACAGAATGATCTGGATTGCTTGGTAAACCGTGACCACTGAAATAAAATGTCTTTAACAAGGCCAAATGAAAAGTCCTATATCTAGGTACAAATAATGCTGGGTACACTTAGAGAATGGGGGACTACATCCTGGAAAGCAGCGAAAATCAACAAGCAATTCCCAGTGTGATGCTATGGCTAAAAGTACTAATGTGATCTTGGACATATAAATAGGGGAGTAGTGACTAAGAGAAGGGAGATGATTTTAACTCTGTATGTGACATTGGTGAGATGGATATTGAAATACTACATACAACTCTGGTGTCTACATTTTTAAAAGGATGTTAAGGAATTGAAGCAGGTGCAGAAAAAAGCCACAAAAGTGATTTGAGGGCTAGAGAAAATGTCTTATAATGAAAAACGTAAAGAGCTTAATCTGTTTATCTTATTAAAAAGAAGAATTAGAGGTGACTTGATTTACCTTCACAGGGAGAAATACTGGTTACTAAAGGATGCTTTTCATGTAGTGGAGAGTGACATAATGCTGGAAGCTGATGCCAGACAAATTCAAGTTAGAAATAAAAACACACTTTTGAACAGTGAGAGGGTTAACCATTGAAACATGTTACCAAGAGAAATGATGGATTCTCCATCTCTTGGTGTCTTCAGATGAATCTTTCTAAAAGATATGCTTTTGTCAAATACCAGTCACTGGGCCCAGTGCAGGAATAGTGGGGTGAAATTCTATGGCCTGTTATTCAGTAGATCAGGCTAGATGATCTGATGATTTCTTCTCACCTCAAAGATACGACTATATATACACATATATACATGTCCAACATAATCTACTCAGAGTCCATCTGAATAAAGAATAAAATGAATGAAATGGCCAGTTTGTAAAATAAATCTTGATTATAAACCATTATCTCTTTATTTAATCTGGAAATGCAATCCAGAAATAAACTAATGATTGACTAATACCTGGCTCGTAACAGCTCTCTTCATCTTTAGATCTCAGTGCTTTACTAAGGAAATCAGTATAATTATCCCCATTTTAGAGGTGAGAATACTGTGGCATTCTAAAGATTTATAAAGTTATCATTCTAAAGATTTATCTTTACCATTATAAAATCCAATTATCTTGGGTTCTTGCTGCTTTCAATATCTTCACCTCAATATAGTTTTGCACATCATTAAAAATGTACAGGACTTCAAGTAGTCAGATCCCTTTTGATAGGGATCCTCCTAACTAAATAAATGTATATGCTATCTCCTGAGGAATCTGTTAATATAATTCACTTCAGCTTACCCTGAAACAGATGAATTTCCTAATTTTCTTATTCTAATGATTTTCTTGTGAGTCATGCCCATTGGTCACCTTCTGTATTGCTTCCAAACTTCTTTGATTGCATCATACCCTCGGGCATTTCAAATCAGTCACCCTCTTTTTCACCTTTTAAACTTTTTATCAGTTAGGTGTGCTGATTCAAGCATATGTATAAATGCTCATGCAGCATTTCTAAGTTGTGTGTCATTACTGCTGCAAAATTAGAAAGTGTAGTCTTTAAAGAAAATATAGTAAGCCCCAGAGAAGAGGATAAGGGAAATGGCCAAGTGCCATTTTTTATTTCTTTTTAATGTGGTTTTAAAAATAACTCCTGGAACATATGGATTTAGAGTATAGTCTCCTTGCACTGAATGTTCTCTAAAACAGGATCTGAACTATTCAAAGTCTCTAAGGGGCAAAAGAACAAAGAAGCATCAATAGAATTCACAGCCCAAAGATCCAGAAAGATGTGTCCTGCAATGCATATATCTTCAGTTTTTAAAACAGAATATGTATTCATTATTATTAATGAATGTTAATAATAAAAATAGGGCTGTCTATTAATCACAGTTAACTCACGTGATTAGCTAAAAATTAATTGTGATTAATCACACTCTTAAGCAATAGAATACCAACTGAAATTTATTTCATATTTTTGCATACTTTTCTACATTTTCAAAAATACTGATTTCTGTCACAACACAGAATACAAATTATACAGTGCTCACTTTATACTATTATTTTTTATTACAAATAGTTGCACTGTAAACATGATAAAAGAAATGGTATTTTTCAATTCACCTCATACAAGTACTGTAGTGCAACCTCTTTATCGTGAAAGTGTAACTGACAATGCAAATTTGTGTAACATAAACAAAAACAATGCAAAACTTTACAAAACTCAGAAACAAAAAACAATGCAACACTTTACAGTCTACCAGTCCACTCAGTCCTACTTCTTGTTCAGCCAATTGCTAAGACAAACAAGTTTGTTTACATTTATGGGAGATACTGCTGCCCACTTCTTATTTACAATGTCACCTGAAACTGAGAAAAGGCTTTCTCATGGCTCTTTTGTGGCTGGCATTGAAAGATATTTACATGCCAGATGCACTAAATATTCACGTCCCTTCATGCTTCAACCACTATTCCAGAGGACATGTGTCCAGGATGATGGCAGATTCTGCTTGATAACAATCCAAAGCAGAGCAGATTGATGCATGTTCATTTTCATGATCAGAGTCAGATGCCACCAGCAGAAGGTGGTGATATCACTTCCCCCTTTTATAGCTTTTTCCAGCTTGCTGGAAAGATCCATTGCAGTGATGTGAGTCAAACAGAATCCATTGTATATGCGCTATCTCTGAAAGGGTTCCATTGCTTGTTCCTGGGATAATACTTGTGAGTGTGTGTGTTCCCCTTAATGAGTCATCAGCACTGTCTGGCTTCCTCAGCCTTGTACCTGAAAGGCTGCTTGTGTGTGTTCCCAACCTAACAACATATTTCACTAATATGTTATTGCAAAACTTAATAACTTCACATACAGTGATAACACATGCAGTCCAACAGTATATCAATACTTAAAAGATCAAGACTTTTAAAATCATACCTCACAAGGCATACCTTGTAAAAAAAAACCTAATTATATGACAGTGGTGAATATGGGGGTGCCAGGGTGTTGCTTTGGGGTATAGAGTGTCACAGGCCTTCAACTACTCAGAGATCCCAAGCACTGAAATACTAACTCTGATTCCTCCTGCTTATACTCCACATTCACCTTAAAGCATTTGTTCACCATTTTTAGTCTTCTCTCCATAATGATGTTTCTTTATAATGTGACCACCCCTCACTACTCCAGAAATTTTTAAGATCCAGACTTGAACAAGCAAAGTAAGTGAGTAAGAGGCTAGCTCCCAACCCAAGAAAGAACTCATTTAACTTCCTCATCTTTTGTGACTGTTCTCACCTGTGTCCAGCACATACACTGAGTCCCAAGAAGACAGAAGACACAACTCCTTGCACCCTTTCCCATCACTTATGTACCTGTTCAGGACAGAGCATAAATATTATTAATATACAGTGAGGTATGTAACAGTTCAGGGAGTACTGTTCTACTACTGTTCTCAATTTATCTGCTTGTTCCTCAGTTCCTCTTTAAAATAAATTGCAAATAAAAAAGTGACATGTATCAGATTATCTACAAATACACATTTCCATCTGCTGTGGTTAAAGTCCACCTCCCAGAGGGAGAATGATGCAGCTAACTCCAAAGTTAGCACATCAGTCAATTTTTTATGGCTGCAGTTAATATTTATCTTGTAAAATATACACAACAGAAAAAATAAAGGCAGAAATAAAGGCAGTGGGCAGCAGGTGGGCTAAAGGAGCAAAACTGGTGATAAGGGGCCTGATTCTGAATGAATTTAACTAACTGAAAGATTTACCCAGTCTCCAATGGATGCCTGATCAGGTATAAGATATGTACCATTTAATGATTTTATATGTTCTAAAAATGTTCCACAGGTTCTATTAAGTATTTTTGTTTATCTTGTGATCTGTAAGCTACCCTCTCCTAAGCAGCAGTTTCTGAAAATACCCTCTCCTAAGCAG
>ML677333.1:32304057-32419561 GCA_007922305.1 Dermatemys mawii
TACCCTCTCCTAAGCAGCAGTTTCTGAAAATACCCTCTCCTAAGCAGCAGTTTCTGAAAATACATTCCTTTTGAAGAGGTAAAAACAGATCTTGCCAGGGTCTAAGAATTATTTTTTTGCTGTCAGGAAGCTTATTTTTTTATCAGTTTTATCGCCCTTCTTACTATTGTTTTCAAATTAGTTGTAATTGTCTAGCACACAGAGGAACTGTGACATGCATATGTTTCAATTCAATATGTGTCTCATTTTATCTGGCAAATTGTCCCAGAAATTATTTACTTCCTCACAAGATAAAAATGTATGACTATGTTCTGGGGTTTTAGGAGTAATGTCAGCACAAATTGATAATTCTAAACCCCAATTTACTCATCTTCTCAGGTGTCCAGTGTAATATAATCAACTCACTATCAAAATGTGTCAGCTTCCAGTTTGCATCCCAAACAGCTTTGTAGTTCACATTTAATAGGTTGCTCCATTCACCCTCTGAGTAGGATGAATTTAAATCACCATCACAAAACTGTCTTGTGCTATGTGGTATATTTAGGTTTAGATCTAATAACCAGTTACTACAAAATGATGCTCCTTATAGCCTCTTCAGAATAGATCCTGGCTAGACTCTTTTGGGCAAAGAAAAGAATTAAAAGGTCCTGCTGTAGACCTTCTTGGTTAGATTTTTCTTCTTCTAAGCCTGTGAAGGTCAAATATGATACCTTTTCAGATATCAGAAATCATTAATAGGCATTTAATTATCCATTGCTTTCAACCAGTTTTCTTTCTTGAAAAACTCAAATTTCTTGACATATGAGAATAGAAATTAATTTCCCATTATACTTTTAATAAATGGTGAAGTTTATTCTATCCTTTCAAGGTTTGGTAAATTAAACTAGTAGCCCAAATAAGAGTCATCTTTGGTTTTCATTGTCTTTTTTGATGCAAGGTATAGAGGTTAAATTATTATACTGTGATCTTGAAGTGGATTAAAGACCATTTGACCTAGGTAAATTTAAGATTACCAATACAAAGATATGAAATTGATAATCTAGTTGGTTTATAATTTCACAAGAAAATTTAAAGTTTGTCTAGATGTTTAAAATACGTTGACACAATGTGTCAGCATTTGGAATAGAACAGACATTATCAAGTTGTGGTCCATGTGTCATCAGTTATCTAGTGAGTTTTTCTTAATAGTCACAGGATTAAATCAAACAATGTAAGGACAGGTGGTCCATAAATTGGTTTTTCTTTTATGAAATAGTCTGCCGAATGAGAACTACTGAAATAGACTCTTTAGATATGGAACTACAACCATCTTTAGTGCACTAATTCATCTACAAAGATTAAGATTCAATATATTCCATTTCATGAGGACCTCTTTACATTTTAAAATAATTGGGCCCACACTACCCTTGTTTATGTCCTTTAGAATAATGTGCAGTTTACCACCTAAGTAAGTCATAATTGTATTTCCAAACTCATTTTCCAGTTCTCAAAGGATATGTAGTCTGTAACTCTGCCAAAGTTTTTTGCTAATAAGGACCCTATAAAACTGTTTATTTGAGTTTACAAGTAAATATGTAGTTGTGTAAATGTGAGCGTGTGGGTGTGTGATATATATGTAGGCTTACATAGGTTTTGAGCGTACTCCTGTTCTTGTTCCCATCTCTGCACTGGACACTATGTGATCTGGAGAAAGTATGTTTAAATGGTAAGATTACAAAAGTTTTCTCTTCTAAAAAAGTTGTCCTTCAAAATGTGCTTAGGCAGATCCAGGGTTGCCAATAAAAAGTACACCATAATAGTTAAAAGATAAGCTAGAAATTAAGAGGACCAAAGAGAATTTGAAGAGCAAATAGCAAAAGCCAAAAAACAACAAAGAATATATTCCTTATAAATATCAGAAGTTGGTAGCCTGAGAGACAATCTGTTGCTCATTTAGGCTACTAGGAATCACAGAGTATTAGGATATTACGGTGAAGATAAACAATCTCTTGGCATCACCCAAGTCTCCCACATCAGTGTTCTCAGTATCTGGCTACATAGTCAGTTTGCCGCTTTCTCTCTCATTCTCTCTCTCTGGGCCAATTAATATATCCTATCCTAGGGGAATGCCCTAACCATTTGGCCGTTGACTATAATTAAGCTTGAAGGATTTTATTTATTTTTTTTGGTCAGTAAATGCTGATTTCATTGTATACAAAAACTGATGATAAATATTTCCATTGACAGTCAAAATGTACAGATAGTCAAAGTAAGAAAAATGCTGTTTGAGAGTTACAGAACTTATTAGATCTCGATTTAAGGATATTTGCTTTGTATATTTTGACATAACTATTGACAATTTGTGTTTTAACTGTTACAAAGTTTTGTCTTTTAAAATATCAATATCTACTGTCAGTAATCATTGTCTGAGCCCTCGTTGTCTGACCTCAACATAATTTCCCACAAGTGTGAAAATTTTAATTGATAAACTAGGAGGGGATGCTTAAAAGCCATAAATTTGTGCAACTATAAAATGTTAAGTTGAAAAAATACAAACGATGATTTAAAATAATGACATTATCTTTCAAAATTATAAAAATAAATAAAAATTGAATTTTGTGAAACCTAGCTATATTGGGATCAGGGTCTCTCTTTGTTTTTTCATGGGAGAAAGGATGACCTGGCTTAGGTTCCTAACTCCAGGAGAGGGATCATGGCTGAGAATGTGGAATAGATATAGGTGCCTGAGGTCCTGACTGATGGGAGTTCATCGCATAAGAACCTTAGTGCATCTGGGCCCTAAGCCCTGTCCCTTTTCTCTCCCCGATTTGTAGCTAGCTTAGGTGTTCCCTGCTCAGCTTAATAGCTTCTGAGAATCCCTTTCTTGGGGTTTAACTCTTAGCCGGGGCACCTAATTCACAGCTGTGAATTCTGCTGGGAGTTAGGTGATGCAATGCCGACCTTTGCAAAGCCTGAAGTTCCTTCATGTCTTTTAGAACTGACGCCACTTTGGCTGTCTTCACACTTGGGGTTACATTTCCCATGGTTATTATTATATGATGACTCAAAGGACTGTTCCGACCTACTTGAACACAGATGGTCTCACAAGGACTTCCATGGGAAGAGTGAGAGAGTGAAGGGCATTGCATTTAGGACGTGTATTGTTCTAAATGAATTGTATTTTCTTACACTTTATTTTGTGCAAAGTGTCTTTGTGTGTTATACACTTCGCAACTGCCATGTGCCTTCTGAGAGATTTGAATTGTAAACTAAAAGACTCAGACTTTTGGTGTGGCAATGTTCCCTCTACTTTTTGACAGGCAGTGGTGCGCAGAACATTTCTTTTGTGCAAATTTTTGACAAGCTGTGTGCGCAAAAAATTCTTCTGTGCAAAGTTTTGTGCTTCTGTGCAAATTCTGTGTGCACGGTGTTTCTTTGTGTGCACGGGTTTTAGTATCTGTGTGCATGCACACACGCGCACAGCTTAGAGGAACAGTGGTGTGGAGTTCTACGAGAGGGAGTGTTTAAGCTGTGCGGGAGTCTGAAGGGTTAGTACTGAGCCCGTGGGCTAGGCAGCTAGACATCAGGTTGCAGCTCTCAGGAGGTCTGTTTCCCAAGAGGCAGTGGAGGGCTTTGTTCAGGTTGAGAAGGCTTAAAATATCTTGGGACTCTGCCTGGATTCCCTGATAGCAGTCTAAGTGGCCAATAGGAGGCTCTTGACTGACATCTGTGACACACACACAGCCCCATTCTTCATGGAGACTAAGTGTAACATTTCTCTTATATACCTAGTTTCTATGAGACTAAATAAAGGATCCCGAGTTCATGTACCTGAAATAAAGTTAACCAGCTGGGCTTGTTTCAGTTTACAGCAATTTGTGTATTGGGCTGTTAGCTTTTCCATCCAGGCATGTACTTTTGTAAGACTCAATGTACTTCTATCCCCATAGGTAACACAGTTAATGGGAAATAATTTATTTTGTTCCAGACAGCCATGCCAACTAGAAGTAAACCATCCAAGATGCTTGCTGCAAAGTTTTTCATTTAAGTATATTGATTTTAATTCTTGCACAGATTTTTCCCAAATTAACCTTTTATGATCTTTAGCTATATTAAAAAAAAATTAGCAGGAAGAGAGTAAAACTGCACACCAACAGAATTGCCTTGAGATCTCCAGCAGAACGGTTCTGAGATCTCTGCAAGGAGTAAACATTTCTAGGGCTGTGCATCTCATTTTTTTGTTAGTACTGTCAGTTTTACTGATTCCAATAATATGAACCTGACCAAAATCTAACAAAAATAAATAGAGGAAACACATACATAATATATGTGTGCATAATAAATATATATCTTTCCCAGCTGGAAATCTTTCATTTTGATATAAATCTATGATATTCCTTAAGGTGTTCATTTCAAATGTGAAACAGATACAGAATTTATGATCAAAAGGTTTAAATCATTCCTCCAGTGTCCTCTGATATGTATGTAAAGAATTGGTTAGCAAAATGTAAGCTTGAAATATTTGCTGATATGTAAAATTTTACTCAATGCTATATCCAGGTGGTGCTGCAAATTCTAGCCATGAAGGAGAATGTAGATACATTCAGAAATAGAAACAAAATTACAACCACCCTGGAGGTCAAATTGAGTTGATATGACCACTATGTTTTACCAGCATGTTTGCAAGCAGGGTGTACCAATTATGCCAGCAAAATTACTCCTATCCCTTCCTTTTACTTGTGTGACGGCTCCACAGCTTCTGTCACTGGAATTCTCAGCTCCAGCTCCTCCTTCCACAGTTCCTCTACCCTTCTCTTATAGGAGAGCCACTCAACCAGACACTGTCCTCTCTCTCTCTCTCTCTCTGCTTTTTTTTTAAGTGACCTATGTTACTGTAAATTTTCACATAATCTGAGATGTCTCATGATTTACTGATAAAATATGACTCAATAGAAAGATGGGAGGCACTTTCATAGCTGTCAGTATACTGGCACCTCTACTCTAAGTAAGGGGAGGGAGCTACCGTAAAACCAGAGAGGACAGCTCCCTCTCACGCCACCCATCTACATTCAGCTTATACAAAGATATGGGAAGAACCAGGTAATGGAGGTTGGGGCAGGAGGAAGAACCTTGCCCCAGCGAAAAGCAAGATATCTAGCAGACAGCTTAGTGGGAAATAGGAGATCCGGACTATTGTGGAGAGAAAAAAGGGATGGAGCAGCTGACAAACTGAAAGATAGGGTGACTGATTACCCAAGACTTTCTCGTGTCCTATTATTTTTGTTATCCCATCTCTCCCTACACCGAGGCTGGACTACTTGTTTGTATCATCCACCAATTATGTCTTATCTTTTAAAGCTCTGAACTCTTGGGGGCAACGGCTATCATTTTCCATAGGTTTATGTAATACCTCACACAACGGAGCCCCATTCTTGACTGGCTTTGTTAACACCAAGAGATTGTTTTAGATGCTCTGTAATGTTCTTAGGCTCTGTGTTTGTTCCTGTTACCACCTGGCAAAGAGCAGTTGTTGCGGAAAGCAAGATAATATCAGAACATAAAGGAGGAAAGAGTACACAAGAACAATGAATTGCAGGGAGGATGAGAAAGGAGGAAAAGAATAAGGGGGAAAAAAGGGTGTGGAAGGGATTTTTTTTTTCCAGAGACAGTAGTTTGAAAATGTGCTCCTTAATATACTCTCAACCGCTCTTTTAATTACCTTCCAACATCAATAGCTGCATAGAAATTTAAATAAAGATGGGATTTATTATTTTGTATATTTATGTTTAGCAGAAATAAACAGCATTACTTTCAGCAGGGCTGTTTACTATTCTTATTTGTAATATAAACATGATGCATTCTGTATCCTAATGCAAAATTTTTGTAGTGGGCCTTAATTCTTTAATATGCCATATTGCTTTAAACCTTAAATATCTTGGGATTAATTCACTGGCTCTTGTGTAAATTGATGCATACTTGAATAGCATGTTTACAGTAGGCCTCTTAGCCTGATTGATGTCTAAAATTATAAATAAAAATGTGAGACTGCTACAAAAGGCCTCCCATTGCACTGACATGATGTTTTCAGAACACTGCTGGGCTATCTCCATAAACTAATAAAACTATAAATTATACCAGCTTGTATACCTTTTGTTAGTAAGCACAGTCAATCCAGCATCATGCTAGTAAAAAAAAAAGATTTGAAGTACTTCCAGTGCCAATAACTATCTTAGATAAGACATGGCTGTATTTAATGTTAAATACATTTTTATAATGATTGCTGAGATCGAGCTGACTCAATAATGATTGTTGTTTCTCTGACATTTGATTGGCTACTTATCAGCAGACAAGAAGAATATTTCAGACAGGGGGAACGATGTTGTGGTGGAGCAGAGAAATCTCACACCAGCAGAAAAGGGAGCCTTTGAGCCCAGCCCTGGCCTGTTATGCCTGTAGCCAATGCCAGACCGGAGGCAGGAAGAAAAGGAGAGAACATGGGTCAGTTCAGGGCTGACTGGTGAAGAGGCAGGAGGCAGTTCTGCTGGAGGAGAAGCACTGCATCTCTGAGAGAGGAAGACTGGGAGGCACTCAGCAGTGACCTTATTGCTGGACAGATTGTATTGCTTTTATAGACTGATTTCTTATACACAGATGGGCTGCTTATCAGCCCCAGCCCTGTGAAAAGGACAAATTAAGAACAAAATGTTAGGACAGCCCCAGAGTCTGATCCATACCCATAAGACTGCTCTGTGCTACACTGACAATGTTAAGCAGCCTCGGGGTGGGTATAAATGTCATTTGTAACAACCAGTTTTGAAACAGGGTAGTCCACAAGGACTTCGCTAGTGGGAAAATCCTGCCTCCTCCTCCACAAAAGGCTATGGACCTAGAGGAACCTGTGTGCTGCCACTAAGCAGGCAACACACTGCAGTATCCTGATCTGTAGGAGTTTCCTATGTGCTGTCATGCAGGAAAGGTATAGAGAGGAGGCTGGTAGATTTGCTAGTACAAAGCTCCACTGGCCCAGGGAGGTGGATTTCTCTGTACTTGCAAAGAACTCATCCACCACTAGTTCCCCCATCTACAACCATCCAGTTCCAGGGGCTTGCTCCTTTCCCCACCTCCTTGGCATCGCAATAAACCCCAGTGCACAGTTCACCTGATCAGGCTGTGCACTGATTTACAGAATCTTAAATGATTCCCTGCTGGGATTATTAGGCATGAAGAATATTAATTTTATTTATAATGGCAAAAATTGATCTTCTAAACACTCTGCTTCAGTGAGCAAAACAACTGAAAGCAAGGTATAAGGCCAAGTGCTGGTTGTGAATGGGATTGTTGCATGAGAATGGTGAACAGGACTTTGCCCAAAGGAAGGATGACAACTAGTAACAGAAGATACACTTATGAACATACAGTTTATTGTATTTGCCATATCTTCAAGTGTCTACAAATAGTGAGGAGTTAATTCTCTTACCCACCCTGTGAATTAGATAAGCAGACCCATATTATAGGTAGGGAAACTTGATACAGAAAGGAAGTCAGTGACCAGGCCAAGATTAAGAACTCAGTATTCCCTGCCTCGTCTCTTGTTGTGCTTAGATCATTTGAAATATTTACTGTCATTTGTGAACACATTTTGATTAAGAAATGATTAAATAATAAACCAAATATGATCCCAAAGTTTTTCATGTTCATGTGTCTCAGAGTCCAACAAAGGTTCCTAAAAGGAATGAAGATTTGTATTTATATAAGGATATTAAGACGTAAGTGACTACAAAATTGCACACACAAATAGTTTCTATTCCACATCATGTATCTCCATACCCAGAAAACAGCTATTGTGAGTGCATGCGCCTTGGCCTGTAATCAGCCAACCATTTCAGCTCATGCTTCAGTTCCATTGACAAAGTTAAGCACGTAGCAACACAGAAGTAAGGTGGCTATACCATAACATGCCATCCTTATTTCTGTGCTGGTGCTGAAGGTGGCTCTGCCTTCAGAGCTGCTGCTTTCTGGCCATCCAGCTCTGAAGGCAGCGCTACCACCAGCAGCAACCAGATGTAAGGGTGGCTATACTGCAGCCCCCCTCCAATAACTTTGTGACTCCCCCACCCTCTTTTGAGTCAAGACTCTCACAGTTATAACTCCATGAAATTTCTGATTTAAATAGTTGAATTCATGAAATTTATTATTTTAAATATTCTATGATGTGAAATTGACCAAAATGGATGGTGAATTTTGTAGGGCCCTAATCATCTGTATGCTCCAGAATCATTCTCATCCTATTAAATAAGCCTGATATCACAGGTGACTGCTCTCCTTGTTTCTATATTTTGGATAAAAGATAAATTTGAGGTCTTGTGATCCACTGGCACTGTTGTAGGGACAGTGTGTTGATCATGGTATCCTGACAAAACTCTAGATCACATTGTTATTGTCTGTCTAATGTTTCCATTACATGGACCATAGTTTTCTTGATTTCCTGCACTTGACTACTGTGTGGTGTTGCTATGCAGTTAGAAAACAGCCATACTCTGTACCGCATTTGGCCACACATCCATAATAACTGAAGTCCTTGAAACTGCATTTGTAAGCACAGAATTGTTATTGCGTAATTTCTTGTCCATTTCCGTCTAGATGAAGATGTGGTGCAGGTACAAAAATATCTTTATGCTTCATAATCACTCATAAATTTATCCTCATAACTCTACTCTGTGAGGGAAGTAGCATTCTGACCATTCAACATATGGCAATTGAGGCACTCAGAAATAAGGTCCCAATTCAGTGTGTGACTCATTTTAAGCATGTGGATAATCCTATTGACTTCAATTGACAATTCATGCCCAATTTTAGGCACATGTGCTTAAGCACCTGGTTGAATAAGGATCAAAATAACTTAGAAACGCCAATAGTCGGTCTGTGGAAGATCTATGATGCCTGTTTATAATAGCAATGGCCCAGTCATCATAGTATCTGACCTCTTCATGCTCTGTAATATATTTATACCCACAGCATGCCTGTCTGTTAGTAAAACAACCATTGTTCTCATTTATAAGATGGGGAAATGAGGCACAGAGAATTCACTAGGGGACTGTAGGCCCATGGCTGCCACTTAAGGTTCCCATATCCAACATTTAGGTGTGATTGACTTTTACAAACTCACCACTCAGCTGCCACCTGTAGGAGTCTAAAGTCCCTAGATGACTAGATTTTTGTTGGTAAAGTCCACAAGGTGCTTAAATTTAGAGAATGGGGAATTAGCACAGCTATGTTAGTCATGACAGTGCCTTTTAGCTTGGCACCTAACTCATTCCTAAACCCCAGTTTACAAACTTGGTATTCCCCTTCATCTTGCCTTTTACCCTGATCTGGCAGGTATGCTCAAAACATGTCTAACCCCACACAAAATGGTTGGACACAGAGGTGGTAGAATGCCTCCCCACCCCCGCCCTTAGTCTTTCAACTAAATTATTAGTGCATTCAGCCAGGCAGTTGGAGGCTCAAGTTCAAATCCTTTCTCCCCATCAGGCAGAAGTGAAATTGAGCCCATGTCAACCACACCCTGGGTGACTGCCATAACAGCTGGCTAAAGTTACCGTGGGAGGGGCACAGCTCCAGCACCACCTCAGGTTTTCTTCAGAAGAAAATAACTTGGTTTAGGTGCCTACATTCAGGAAAGGGTTCACAGCTGTGAATCTTGAGCAGCGATAGGTGCCTCCCTCCAATCTGGATGTAGGTACCTAACGTTCTTGTAGATGCAAAGTTTAGGCTACACCCCTCTGATCCGCATTTTTTACAACATAGCTGATATGGATTCCCACTCAGAACATTAGCTTTATGTAGATCCCATTCTCCGGTGCCCGTCTCTCCCCATGCACTGAATAGGGAGTTTGGACTCCTGATTCAGGGCTGTGAATTCCACTTGGTAGCAGGATGCCTAAGTTCCCCACATGAATCCCACTCTAAGTGAATTGCCCAAGGTCATGCAGGGAATCTGTGCCAGAGCAAGGAATTGAACCAATTCTCCTAATTGCTAGTCTTGTGTTCTCATAACCATAAGGGTAGCCTAAAATTCCTCCTTACCTGTAAGGGGTTAAAAAGCTCAGATAACCTGAGCACCTGACCAAAAGGACCAATGGGGACAGAAGATACTTTCAAATCTGGGGAGGGGGAACGGTTTGTTTCTGTGCTCTTTGTGTGTGTGTTCTCGGGGAAAGCAGAGAAGCACCAGGTCAGCAACTCCTTCTCCTATAAACCATCTATTAAGTCTCAATATTACAGAAATTGTAAGTATAGCCAGGCAAGGCGTGTCAGTTTATTTTTGTTTTATTAGCTTGTGAATTTTCCCTTTGCTAGAAGGAGGTTTAGCCCTGGTCTTTGTTTGTAACTTTGAAACTAAGACTAGAGGGGTTTCCTCTGTGCTCTTTCGATTTTTTTTTTTTTACTTTGTAAGGTTGCCTGTCATCCTAATTTTACAAAGGTGATTCTTCTTACCTTTTCTTTAATTAAAATTCTTCTTTTAAGAATCTGACTGATTTTTCCATTGTTTTAAAGATCTAGGGTGTTTGGATCTGGCTCACCTGTACAATTGGTGAGGGTTTTATTCTCAAGCCTTTCCCAGGAGGGGGTGTATGGTTTGGGGAGATATTTTGAGGAAATAGGAACTCCAAGTGGTCCTTTCCCTGGTTCTTTGTCTAATCACTTAGTGGTGGTAGCGTACCCTCCAAGGACGCAAAGTATCTGTGCTTTGGGAAGTTTTAACCTAAGCTGATAGAAATAAGCTTAGGGGGTCTTTCATGCTGGTCCTCATATCTGTACCCTAGAGTTTAGAGTGGGGAGGGAACCCTGACATGCGCTTTAATCACAAAACTTTACATCAAGACCATTGTTCCCCCTTTAGTAAACACATCCAGATTTATTAAACAAGTTATATGGAACCAGGAAATAATGGTGATTTAGACTGTGATTGGAAAATGTCCAACACTTTTCTGAACACACAGAAGTATGTTTTGACACTTTTTAAATTATTGTATCTTGCAGGGCAATAAAGTTGGGAAAACTTACCTTGTTCTCATATTGTATCTTTGTATGCTTAGACCTCCTCCAGAAACGCTATTAAAATGTTTTTTGAATATTTTAATTAACACCACATGTCAGTCTTGGTGCCTCACTGATGCTCTTGCTCTTTACCTGATGACTGGAGAACTTACGTTTAAAGAAGACATTTTAAGATTTGTGCTGTAATGCTGTCCTTTGCTATTTACCTCTATCAACCATGCTTCATTAAATAAAATGTTTTGAGAGGGTGCCAGTGTCCCTGTGATAAGATAGCTGCTGTCATTTCCCCCCTTCACAGAGTATTCTTGTATGGGTAAGGTCAAGACATCATTAAATTAGAAATGTGTTGAAAATTGTCTTGTACTTTTCAAAGAATGAAGCAAATAGAAAGTTGTATGGGAGGATCAATAATAGACTTGCTTAGTTCTGAGATACCTAGCCTGTTCTATTTCTCAGTCATACTCATATATAAGAAACCTCTCATTTTAAGACAATTGATTCACATAGTGTAAACCCCATGTAAAATGAGAAGAGAATCAAGCTCGCTCTTTCTAATCCTCTTGTTATTTCACATGATGTCTCAACAACAAAAAGAGATACTACATTTTTCTCCCTGATTTTGAAACAATAATATAGCTTCTGATGCGTTAGTCATAAAAATCACTCAAACCCTCCTTCAGAATTTAAAGAATCATGTCACAAAATCTTCTTTAAAAGTATCATTTATAGGCAGCTGCTTTAATATCTATGATTCTAATGGAATAAAGTTAAGGTGCTTGGTTTTTTTTGTTTTGTTTTGTTTAATACAATGTCAACTACATTTTCACAGATTTCTTTAAATTGTTGGGTTTTTTTGGTCCTTTTCATTTTTGCCATACCATATGTCCAGCCCCTGAAGCTTAAATAACATTTCATTCACACTCACTCCTTCAGCAAGAGTTTATTCTACTTTCACTAAACATTTTAATTGGCTGCTGTGCTAGATCTGCTATAGCAAAAAAAAAAAGAAAAAAAAGAAAGTGTTTTTCCTCTAGTCTCTGAACAGCCTTATAACTTCACCAGTGATGCTATATGTTCTGGAAACCTATCTGCATCCTTGAAATGTTTGATGCACTATATTCCATCTTCTTCTTTTTTTTTAAAGGCTTCTTAGTTAATTGCTGCTGATAGGGTGACATTCACCCCTTTACCAGCAGGTCAGTTCAAGGCCAGTGCACAGACCTCAAAATAGGAGTAATGGAAGACTTCAATGGTGCAGCCAGCCTTGTGTTGGGACTCAGTACAGGGATGATTTTCTTCCCCAGACCAGAAATGGACAACACAGAAGACAGCCATTTTGTATGTCACACCAAATTAGTTTCAATGTAAAAGAAAAGCATTACATTGATCAAACTGAGTTTACAATACAGATATTCAGACTTGGGCCAATATACCCAACTGAGTGACAGACAATATCTTAAGGACCAAATGCTGGCTTCCCTAGCTATATAACTGCAGAACCACATGTGGGAAGGGAGGCATAGGTACAGTAACCAATATTGGCTTCCCCCAAACCTGTTGAACTGATACTCTGCAGTGTCTTCACACATTAAGCTATAAAAGATAGCACTTCAGGATCTGAGGACATGATGTGGTCCATACATTTTAACATTGGTTACCTGCCCTGTCTGCAGCCATTACACACCATATCCTGTGCAATGGCTGCAGACAGAGCTGTGATTTGATGTGCTCATGTGGTAGTTGCCTCTGACCAGTCAGTAGTATGGATGATAATTGTATTGTTTATATAGTGTTCATATTTAGAAGAGATCATTTTAGCCTTGGAGCACAGTCAATTTTGGATCTCAAGAACCCCTTTAAGAGGTTTTTAACATAATTCAGTAGTGATTTCTGGAGTGTGTTTGCTTAATTGGCTACGTTTGCCTTGACTCTAAGGAGCACAGAGCAATGACTGAAAATAGCAGTGTTCAAAGCCTGCATGTAGGAACATGCCAAAGATACTTTTGGAGGAGGGGAGGGAAGGATTAGCCCAGGAAAATACAGGTAAAGATGTGTGATTGTAAAGTGCAAAACTGTACACAGAGGAAAAAGAGGGGATGGAGAATTGCAAATGTAAATTTATAGCACTTAGTTCCAAGAGACATGAGAAAAGCTTATTTATAACATGCAATTTCCTGACCATCCTGGTGGTTCTATAAATAACATTAAATCATGGGTTACAAAGTGCTCCCATTTACCCTAGAAATATCTCGCACATGAACTATTCCCTTGGCACTTAGCAGCTGACCAGATAGCTGCTAGTATCTGGGTACACAACTATGTGATTGGATTTTCAGAAAATCCTTTCAAGTTCCTACCCAAGACGATATCTGTATGCTAATTGGCTAGTTTAGGCACCCATATATGGGGTTTCAAAATTATCCTCGATTGCAGAATTAGTGTAATGCTTGGAGTGGAAGAATATATGTTGACAATATTACTTGGAGGACAGAATTTGTATCCTATATTCACCCCATGTAGTTATTGATCATTTGAAATATGTTTTTTTTAAACAAAGTATGGGGAAGTATCTTATTCTCCTGGTCTTTTTCTGAAGCTTTTAAGCCAGATACACCTCATAAAATGAAATGCTCTCCAGGAAAATTAAGGAGGGTAAAATAAACTAGTGAAACATAACTTCACTGAAATCACACAAACCATCTTCCTACTGTATTTTCCACTCCATGCATCTGATGAAGTGAGTTTTAGCTCACAAAAGCTTATGCCCAAATAATGTTGTTAGTTATTCTAAGGTGCCACAAGTACTCCTCGTTCTTTTTTATCAGTAACTAAGTGCTCCCAGGAGAATTCTGATGAGTTTTAGAGAGCATATGGATGTCTCAGCGGTCTTGCCCTGCCTCACAAGGTGGTAGAACTACCTAGGCAAACTCCAACTGTGTCTAATCTGTGTTTATAGTTCTTTAATGAAAGAAAGGGCTAAAAGGTGTCAGGGATAGCCATATGTGTTGGAAGCTAAAAAGCTGGCTATGAGCCATCTGACAATGACTGTTGCTCTGCTTGAGTCATCCACTAACAGCAGCTACTCGGTATGTAGCTTCAATTCTGGTAAAGGCAATTATGTTCTCTTTAGCCACAAGTGCTGTGTCTCACTTTTCAGAAGAAAAATCAGGAAAACTTCCTGAGCTGTTGTACAGGTGTTCTTCCAGTTTATACAGCATAAAATGAAACAAATAAGTAGTGTATGAAAATAACTGGTGCTCTTACAGAGCTGGTTGTCAATTTTTTGGTAAGATATGTGTTTGAGGGTTTTGTATTTGTTTTTCCAGAAAATGCTGAATCTTTTTTTTTTTTGTAGAAATGCATTGATTTAAATGAAACTTTAATCTAGAAGGTGTTTCTGGTCAGGATGGAATCTCTGACCAACTCCCTTCAACACATCAAAATCTAAATTCTCTCTAGCTAAAATATGGCTGAGGCAAATAGTATAACTTTATTACATTATGGATGCCTCTACCAATATGTCTGTAGAATATACTGTGGCATGTCACTTGCTTGACTTAGAATGAAGGATGCATGCATGTGGGTGGGTGGGAAGGGTCAATAAGAAGTTGAAAGATAGTTGAAATTCTCTTTTCCTGATGTTTTTGTTCCCTTGTACGGTTTTCTCTTTCATTCTTTGGAGTTTGACTGAAGTTGATGATACAAACATAGAACATAAGAAAGGCCATACTGGGTCAGACCAAAGGTCCATCTAGCCCAGGATCCTGTCTACGGACAGTGGCCAATGCCAGGTGCCCGGAGTGAGTGAACCTAACAGGTAAAGATCAAGTGATCTCTCTCCTGCCATCCACCACCCCACTCTGGCAAACAGAGGCTAGGGACACCATTCCTTACCCAGCCTGGCTAATATCCATTAATGGACTTAATCTCCATGAATTTATCCAGTTCTCTTTTAAACCCTGTTATAGTCCTAGCTCCTGAGGCAAGGAGTTCCACAGGTTGACTGTGCGCTGTGTGAAGAATTTCCTTTTATTTGTTTTAAACCTGCTGCCCACTAATTTCATTGGGTGCCCCCTAGTTCTTATATTATGAGAAAAAGTAAATAACTTTTCCTTATTTACTTTCTCCACACCACTCATAATTTTATATATCTCTATCATATTCCCCCTTAGTCTCCTCTTTTCCAAGCTAAAAAGTCCTAGCCTCTTTAATTTCTCCTCATATGGGATCCATTCCAAACCCATAATCATTTTAGTTGCCCTTCTCTGAACCTTTTCTAATGTCAGAATATCTTTTTTGAGATGAGGAGACCAAATTTGCACACAGTATTCAAGATGTGGGCGCACCATGCATTTGTATAAGGGCAATAAGATATTCTCCATCTTATTCTCTATTCCTTTTTGAATGATTTCTAACATCCTGTTTGCTTTTTTGACTGCCGCTCAAAGGGAACTCAAGGGGACTCCTCATATATATGAATACTTTTACATGTGTTAGCATTTGCAGGTTTGAGAGTGTACTTTAGTACACTCATTTTTGTACTTTTGGGGTAACACTTATAAAATACCAGTAAGCAATTTCTGGCACTACAGCAGGTTAGCTATTTCAATACACATCCACTACCATTACAAATGGGGGTGGGGACACAAAGATAATACCTTACTCTTACAGAAATGTCCATCCCACTATCCCTTGGCATTTTATTTTTTGTTCTCTTGTGACCAACAGTTTTCACAAATTAATTTGAATCCATGCAGAGATCACATTGATCCCAGTTCACTGTTAATCTCTCAAATGAAAGAATGTTCAAAAAGAGTAACTAGTGTCAAGTAAGCTATCATTAGTAACCCTGTGGGGCTTGTATCAGAGAAGTGTGTGTGATGTTAGATGCAATCTTTTATATGACCACAACAAAACAATTAATATCCTTTCAAACGTTTTTACAATTTTCCAGTTAAATATTAACTTTATCCCACTGTTTCCTCACTCAGAGATGAACTGAGCCAATTTTCCTATTTTACTTAAAACATGGCTGCTTTGCATGAAGAATGGACCTATTTTATTTTTTTAGTTCCGTACAAGCTCAGAGTGTTTGACAAATAGTTTTATCAATATGCCATAGCCAATCTTTATTTTTATGACCACATAAACAATACAGGTTTTAACATATTCTTCATCTCATATAATTAATGACGTGAGGGTGGGAAGTGCATTAACTCTTTATAGTCAATGATACTTATTAACTGATGTTTTGGGAAAGAATCCACTTTGCCTCAATGCATTTATGAATGGAAAAATACATTAAAATGTCACTTGTGTCTAACATAAACTTACAAAACAGTAAAATGAGGCCAATACTTAAGATTGCTATTCTTTTATTTATCCTACGTAATATAGAAGCTTCTCAATTGTTTATGGCTTTACATACTGTAGAGACAGCAGACCTCATTGCAGGACTTTTTCAATCAATTTCTCTGATATCAATGTGTTAATTTTCCTGTTTTGTATGATCAATGCCAACTGCAGGGCAGTGAGAAGAAAGACAGTGAGAAGGAAATGTTAATATTTTTCAAAGACATGACCTGATCCTGCAGCAAATACCTTCCAGAAACAATGTGACACAAACCTCAAAGGATAGGCCCATCAGGGCTGCAGACTCAGTCCCACCAGTGGACAAAAGAGTAGCTGCCAATATTACCTGGTTTGCATACTCAACCTCCAGCAACTGCTTCAGAAGCAATTGCCTCTCCCTGCACAAATGAAAAAAAACAAGCATTTGGGAGCCATTTGAAGAATCCAATCCCTCCATTCAAATACACACTTCTGTGTAAATATACACATCTTACATTGAAAAATATACTTCAAAGACAGAACCATCTTCAAATTATTCTAAATATACATACAATTGATTGTTTCGAGGACCACAATGATGAGATCCCAAGCACTCTGGTGGAGTGATATCTGATTCCCACACCTTTCCACAATTGTGGAAAGGGAAAGTTGGAAAGCCTGCATGATTTGAACCCTCATGAATGTCTTGACCTACTGGAAAAATGTACATGACAGTGAAACTGTTTCCACAACAATTAATGGTCAAAGTTGAAGTCCCAACAAGGTTAAGCACGTGCTCAATGTGATATAAGCCTGAGTACATTGCCAGATGTGATTGACGGCATTACTGAGGGAGAAAATCAAAATATAAACATTAAGATAAATTCAGTTTGGTACAATGAACAATAAATATTGAATGCCATAAGAAACAAAACAAAACAAAACATTTGGCTTCTGAGTTCAAGAATGATGTTGGTATGTTTGGCCTGTTCCAAAACTGGAATACACCAGTGTGTTATATGTTTTCATTCAAAGAAATTTCAATATATAGGATTACATAATAATCAGAACAAATGAGAGAGCCAATTTGCCAGTATTATTCAACATGAATATGCTAGATGTTTTTTATCAAATATTATTCACCTATGTCTAAAAACCTTTAAGGCCTCGATTCAGGAAAGCATTTAAGTGTGTGCTTAACTTTAAGATGAAGAGTTATTCATTCATATCAATGTGCTCCTGTGCAGAATCAAATTTTGCCAAATTTATTTTTTTCTAATGTTCTTGTGGTCCAGTACAGTGAGTTTGTCTAGCCTCCTAATAAACACATCTCCAAGACTGCTCAAGATTCAGTGAGAGAACAATTTTTCACTATAAGGCCCTATCAGAATAAAACTTTCTTGCCCAATCACTATGCAGGCAGGCTCTATCTAGAAATGTTTATTACGTACCTGTCTAGGTGTCCTGGAACTCATTATATAGCTGTTCTTCCTACTCACACATATGAGGTCATGGTTAATGTTCTTGAATGTCTTGCTTTTTTCCTAAGTATCTCTAATGATGCAGGCTGGGGAACTGAGTACAAATTAAGTTGCTCTGTGATCTGTTAGAAATATGCAGTTTTGCCTGCCATTAAATCAGTGCCAATGAACCACAATGTGGCTGTGGGCTCAGAAGCTTTGCCAGGTGATGGGACAAGGACCATGAAGTCAGGAGAAAGTAAGGGAAGTCTTTTTTAAATCACCCACTTTATTCCATAGCCTGAAGGCCTGTTTACTAAAAACTTATATTTTATTTATAAAAATAAATAGATATTGCATTTCAGTACATGCCAAATTTATACTAAATTACTTGTACCCTTCACCCGGACAGGCCCAACAAGGAAAATAACAGAACACCACTGGCCATCATATACAACCCCCCAACTAAAACACCTCCAGCACATCATCAACGATCTACAACCTATCCTGGAAATCAGTCCCTCACTCTCACAGACCTTGAGAGGCAAGCCACTCCTCGCTTACAGACAGCCCCCAAACCTGAGCAAATACTCACCAGCAACTACGCACCACACCACAGAAACGCTAACCCAGGAACCAATCCCTGCAACAAACCCCACTGCCTACTTTTTCTCCATATTTACTCTAGCGACACCATTGAGGACCCAACCACATGAGCCACACAATCAGGGGCTCATTCATTTGCACATTTACTAATGTGATATATGCCATCATATACCAGCAAGCCCCTCCGCCATGTACATTTTGGCCAAACCAGACCATCTCTACGTAAAAGAATAAATGGACATAAATCAGACATCAGGAATGGTAACATACAAAAGCCAGTAGGAGAACACCTCAGTCTCCCTGTACATTACATAACACCTTTAAAAGTTGCCATACTTCAACAAAAAAAATTCAAAAACTGGACTTCAAAGAGAAACTGGGGAGCGACAATTCATTTGCAAATTTAACACCATTAATTTGGGCTTAAATAGGGACTGTGTGTGGCTGGCTCACTACAAAAGCAGTTTTCCTTCTTGTGGTAATGAAACTTCCTCATCAGTTATTGGGTGTGGACCACATCCACCATGACTGAATTGGCCCTGTCAACACTGGTTCTCAACTTGTAGGGTAACTCCCTTCTCTTCACGTGTGAGTATATTTGTGCCTGCATCTGTAATTTTCACTCCATGCAGCTGAAGAAGTGTTGTTGTTTTTTTTTACCCACAAAAGCTTATGCCCAAATAAATCTGTTATTCTTGAAGGTGCCACCAGACTCCTTTTTTGTTTGTTTTTTTGTTTTGTTTTTTTGTGGATACAGACTAACACGGCTACCCCTCTGATATTTGACACTCTTCGTCGTATGTCTGGAGTCCTGTATACCTATATGCAGTATGCTAATAATGCAAGATTGTTAAAAATATCTCATTGTGACTTACAGTCACAGACAGGAGAAAAGCAGTCCTTGCCATTATTTGTGAGAGGCATTATTTGTGAGTCATTAGCCTCACGTGGCTACCCATGATTCTTTCAAGAGAGGTAGATGGAGAATTTTTTAATCATGCAAATCAAATACATGGGGTTTTTTATCTTTCTGTAATATTCTGCCATTAACTATCAGCAATTAAACTGTATATCTATCAATATTTGCTGAATTTTTTTATTAAAGCTAAAAATGTACTATATATGTTTTTTTCTATTCTTTACCAGGTATTTAATCCAAATGATGTCTTTTCATCTGCAAATATTATGTGTTAGTAAGCCTTTAAATAAAATGAAATTATTAGCATTGCAATATCTCCAGCTTCCACCACCCTCACACAAAAATATCTCATACAACTAACAAGAGCCTGATTCAGTCATCTATTTGTAATATCTGGATGTTAAAAAAAAAAGTGATTGATCCTTTGGACATTTTTTACCCAACCTTTAATGACAGCGCTTTATCTGTGCAGCCACTAAGAACTCTCTCTCCTTCTCTGTGTCTCTCTTCCCTTTACTTTGAAGATATAATGCAGACTCTGTGGACTACCTAACCCAAAGCCTATGAAATCAATAGAAATATTCCCATTGACTTCAGACAACTCTGGATCAGGCCCCGTATGTTCCAGATACAGAAAAATAGTTGATATTTAATAAAAACTAGCATAATATTTTTATTAATTATCATAATATGTAATTCAAAACAAAAATGTTTGTATAAATCTAGTGAAGCAATATTCCTTTTCCACACTTATAGAAACTATGTTTGGCCAGATAGTTAATTGAGGAAGTGAAATATACCACCTTCCTAACCCACCCAACTGCAGAGTCAGAGCGCTGACTTTTGAAAGTTTATGGTCCTTTTTATAATTTGTTTTGATTCCCACCCTATCCACTGAACTTTGAAATTCTCTGCCATGAGCACTACTGAAAAAAGTTACCACATGTTAGGCAGCTGATCTAATGCTGGACTGAGTATTGCAGCCAGTTGACTATAGCTTCTGATTAGTTAAATAAAAATTGAACATTTCAACTGACCATTATACTTTGTATTTGGGATATTTTGGGTTATTTAAATTAAACATTTTGCTGTATGCTTGGGTACAAATTTAGTCCAATTCAGGGCAAATTTAAATGTAAAGTTAATGCATAAACTGAAGTTTACTTATTTCTACTGAAATCAAACCTAAAAAAAAAGATAATATGCGGAATGAACCACAGCTAACAGGTAAATATAGCAGACTAATATTCTCCTAAAACATTTTTATGCATATTCAGCATTTGTTTAATCAAAGAATGTAAACATTATTTTAAAAAATTATTCCTCTGCCATTTGTCACAAGTGCTAAAGAAAGAGACAAATGATCAGAGTAGAATGTTGCCAACCCTGCGCAATGTACTGAACAAATGGCAGTAGAAAAACTTTACTGTAAAGCATTAGTCAGACCCCTGGTTCTCATAAACTCTGGAAAAACACAATTTTTCATGCCGTGACACTGATATACTGTCTTTATTTGTACATCTTGTGCTGTAACAACAAGCCAAATGTTAAAAGTGCCCTGCTTGATATTTGGGTGTCTGTAGGTTTGATTTAGATTACTACTGACACAAGTCAGGCAGTGAAGTAGACTGCGGTCAGGTCATCCAGTCAGCTGGCCTCTTTCTCACCTTTGTGCTCTAAAGAAATATGAACCAATTCGGACAATACTATATTGTGATGGAAATCATTTCTAATGGACTATGGTTACAAGATGTTGCAGAATATACACATCATTCAGCACCAGTAATACATCTTCTTTCCATATAGCAAACAGTGCCCCACTTAGCGAGAATGGTCACATTCATCTTGCTCTGCCTGTACTTCATACATTACATGGCTGCAATACTGATTTGCTATGAGAAAGTAGCAGAACATTGAAAAGGAGTGTCTGAATATGACATAAAATAACTGGATTCTCACTTACAGAAAAGATCGAATGCCAGGACTCATCCTTTGCATTCAGGTATCTGATGGTTTTAGAAAGGGGGTAAGATTTTATTTTATTTTTAAAGGCAGACAAGAAAGAAAATATGATTGTACAAATTGTGCAAATATGGTAACCAAACTGGCTAGAATTATATCTTTAAAATTCCCAACTAAATTTGTTTGCATTGCACTTTGATTAGTGTCTAACCTTTGTGCCAAGCAAGGTTGTAAAACTGTCTTTTCTTCAAGTCATTGTAGCATGCTGATGTGAGTAATAAGCAAATACGTGCCATCTTGTTCACTGAAGAATCATTCTACGCATGGCAAGGATTTATTTCTCCCTCAAATCTACAGGCTGATGATAATATCCCACATTATAAACCCAACCTCCTCCCTCTCCACAGACACACTAAGCTCTGCAGTTTGGAACAGTAAAAACAACATTTTTTTTCAGCATGGTCTGATATCTTGACCTTTATTTAAAATGAAATTTACACGCAGATTCATGGATGACCTTGATATTTTAGAGTTTCATTTTATTCACACAGCTCCTGTACAGATTTTTAAACATAACTAATTCATTTCCCAGTTATTTTCTAATGGCATTAAACTTTTCTGTAGCTTGAAGTCCTATAAGAAAATCAATTTGCTTAAAGTAAAAGGCAAACATAAATTACACTGAAGAATTGCAATGACGAATCAGAGATTTAAAGCAAATATTGAAAAAAAGACTATAATTAATTGTGATGGCTGATTCAGAATGAAATGCAAATATAAGTTAGGCAACAATATTTTTGCAATCTGAAAGTTCCTCATCAAGTGCTAGTCCATATCCTTATTCCACAGTTGGTGAACATATGGCTCATGTGCACATGTAGAATTTTCTTCTCCGCAGTATCTGTCAGGACAGTGCATGCACCTTTCTTTTCTCTGTGCACTTCATTAAGGCATGGGGAAAGGGTCTTTTTTTCCCTCCATCATCACTGGCAAGTCTCCAGGCTTTAAGAACTGCTGATCCCGCAAGGTGGTTGTATCTCTGAACAATGGACATATGAGGTGTCTGTACTGCTTCAGTGAGGGGCATGTGCAAAGTGAAGTGAAATCTATAGGTCCTCCTTGAAGCAGACCCAATGCTGAAGGGAAGCTCACCTGAGGGAGACTTTCCTCATGCGGCAGACAATGAGACCAGTCTCTGGCCACGAGATCCATGCACCAGACTCCTTGACCAGCTGAAAGATCACTCAGGCCTGCAGCTTCCTTATCCTTGAAACACAGAAAAAAAATGGATTTGGCACAATTCTTGAAGGAGAAGAGGCAAAGATTGCCTTCCCCAGATTCAATTCTGAGGCTGAATAAGATGACCAGGCTGTTAGACTATAAAGTTACCTCAAAACTTAGGAAAACTTCGCTAAGCACTGGAGTTGGTACCAGCTGAGTGAATCGTGCCATAATAGACGCTCCAAGTGAATCAAATCTTGCAGTTTCAGAAGCTGCTGTACTGTGGCAATTTGAGAGACTACTGACTAGTACAGTACTGGGTAGAAGCCTGTCTCTGGTACTAGTCTTTCTATTGCTTCTGGCACCAGCTCCAATGCAGTCTCTCCTGCATCAATCTGCGGTGCCTCACAGGGGCTATGTCATCAGGACCAGTGTCCCTACAGCTACTGGAGTGGCATTCACCACTGATGTCTCCCAGATTCATGGGCCCAGCAATTTCATTTCTCCTACTATCCAGTCAGGCTCTTCCTACACCAGGGGTCTCAAACATGTGGCCTGCTATGCTGCCAGAGAGCTGCCTAGGGGTCGGTAGAGCAGAGGGAAGCAGCACGGGGTCGGAGGCAGAGAGCTTAGCAGCCACAGAAAACAACTCGGGGGGAGTGTCTAGGGGGGAGGAAAGTTTGGCGGCCAGTAATCTTATGGCCACCAAATTTTCCTCACCCACAGACCCGCCCCCAGTTGTTTTCTGTAGCCGCTAAGCAGTCTTCCTCCTCCCTCTCCCCCTGCTCCTGGCGCACTGCTCCCCTGGCACTGCTTCTCGCTGCTCTTCCTACCCCCAGGCAGTTCTCTGGTGGCTTAGAGGTTTCCAGGACAGAGGGGCCAGGAGTGGTAAGCCTTGAACACAGGGGAGGAGGGGGAGAAGAGGCGGGGATTTTGGAAAGGGGTTGGACTAGGGACGGGGAGGAGGGAGTTGGGGTGGGAACTTTGGGGAAGGGGTTTAAAAGGGACAGGAAAGGGATTGGAAGAGGCGGAGCAGAAGTGGAGTGGGGGTGCAGCCCAGTGCAGGGGTGCACTTTAACAGAAGTAAAGAAGTTAATAAAAAAATTTAATAAATTTAACAGCATACTATATTACTCTTCATTTTTGACTATATTTTTGTATTGTTGTATGTGTAACACTGAGGCTGAGTATGAGGCTCAGATTTGTTAGACGGTGGAGTAGTTCACCTAAGGCAAGGGTCTGAAACACATGACCCACAGGGTTATTCTCTCTGTTGCTTGTTTTTTAAACCTGCTGCCTATTAATTTCAGTGCGTGACCACTAGTTTTTGTATTGTGTAAAAGGGTAAATAACACTATTCTATTCAATTTCTCAACACCATGCATGATTTTTATAGACGTATCACTTCCACCCTTAGTCTTCTCTTGTGTAAGACAAAAAACCTAAATCTTTTCAGTATTCCATATTCTTGATCATCTTTGTTGCCCTTCTCTGAATCTTTTCCAGTTCTGCAATCCTTTTTCTGATGTGACCAGAACTGGATAAGGTTTTCAAGTTGTGGGTACACCATGGATTTATATATTATGATTTTTATCTTATTATCTCTCCTTTTCCTAATAGTTCCTAACATTCTGTTAGCCTTTTTCACTGCTGCTGTGCACTGACCAGAATTTTTCAGAAAACTATCCATGATAACATCAGAATACTAATACCTAATTTAGACTGCATCATCTTGTATGTAGTTGGCATAATTTTTTTTCACATATGAATTGCTTTGCATTTACCAACATTGAATTTCATTTGCCAGTTTATTGCCCAGTCACCCCAGTTTTGTGAGATTATTTGTAACTCTTCACAATTTGATTTGGATTTAACTGTCTTGAATAAGTTTGTATTGACTGCAAATTTTGTCACTTTCATGTTCATTCTCCTTTCCAGATCATTAATGAATATGTTGAACAGCACAGGTCCCAGTACTGATTCCTAAGGGGACCCTCTTGTTCACCTCTCTCCATTTTGAAAAATGTTCATTTATTCCTACCCTTTTGTTTCCTATCTTTCAATCAATTACTGATGCATGAGAAGACCTTCCCGCATATCCCATAGCTACTTCATTTCCTTAAGACCCTTTGGGAAGGGCCCTTGTCAAATACTTTCTGAAAATCCAAGTACACTATATTGACTAGACCAGTTGTCGGCAACCTAAGGCCTATGGGTCACATGCAGCCCATCAGGGTAATCTGATTGTGGCCTGCGAGACATTTTGCTGATGTTGACTGTCCGCAGACACAGCTTCTTCCCAGCCAATGGGAGCTGCAGGGGGCCGTGTCTGCAGATGGTCAACATCAGCAAAATGTTTCACAGCCCACAATCAGATTACCCTGATGGGCTGCACGCAGCCCAGGTTGCCCATCACTGGACTAGATGATCCCTATCTGTAGGCTTGTTGATACCCTCAAAGAACTCTAATAGATTGATGAGGCATGACTTCTCTTTACAAAAGCAGTGTTGACTGTTCCACAACATATCATATCATATGAGTCTGATCATTCTGTTCTTTACTATAGTTTGTACCAATTTGCCTGGTACTAAAGATACACTTACTGGCCTCTGATTGGCAGGATCTGCCCTGGACCCTTTTAAAAAAAACCAGCCTTACATTAGCTACTTTGCAGTTATCCGGTACAGAGGATGATTTCACTGATAAGTTACTTACTACTGCTACAAGTTCTGCAATTTCATATCTGAGTTGCTTCAGAACTCTTGGATGAATTCCATTTGGTCTTGATGACTTGTTACTATTTATTTTATCATTTTTTCCCCCAAATTCTTTTCTATCCATCAATTTGGGACAGCACTTCAGATTTGTCACCAAAAGAGAATAATTCTGATAAGGGTAGCTCTGATGTACAAGCATCTGTGCCTTGTTTTTGTCTTTTTTTTAACCAGGGATGAAAAAAATGGATTCAGACATAATAAATATTTTTGCCCATGACCTGAACAGATTTCAACGCTTTGTTGAAGATAATATATACTATCTTACTCAGTACCAAACCTACTTCCTGGTTCCACACATGACCTTATTCCAGAACTCTCCCTTTTACTTCTTTCCCTCTACCTCTATCTGTTATGATGGCCACCCAACAGATTTATTGACAACTTTACACTGCTAGGCCCCAATGTACAACTCACTCTAAATTTACTAGCACTCTGGGAATTCATTATTACTTCTGCCCAAGACTATACCACCTCCCATGCTGGTAAGAATTCCTGGAGTGGGAAATCTTATGCACAGAAGAATTCCCTATCAGAGGCACAATTATGTTCTCTGAGTATCAGTTATTAGGGAATTCAGAGTTCCAAGACACTGGCAGTGAATGGTGCTCTTGAGCTCTGCTGAGAAACTTCAGACTTGTTGGGCCCCTATTTTATAAGTGTGAGGAATGGGTAACAAGTGGGAGGAGGACAGGAGGAACGTCTTATAACCCTTGCAGGAAGTCAAGAAAGGGGAATTTTCATATGTTCTGAGGTCTGAATTCAGCACATTAGCTTTATCCCTTGGGATAAATAGCAAATGAGAAGTTTGGCCCATCTAAACATCCTGTGATGTTTCAGCTAAGAGGCAATATTTATGGCTGAGTTACAACCCCTAGAAAACAGGATTTACACAAGAAAAGTGCTGACACAACACAAATGTAACAATAGCAAAGCAGAAAGGATGTTATTTATAATATCACTTCAAAGCCAGTTGTTAGTTTTGTTTGCCTATTCATTCAATCAACACATTTTTCATGATAAAAAAAAAGCTGTCAGCAATGTGGCATTTGAAAGAGTTATACACATATTGTACAAAGGCATTTAATAGTTCTAATCCTATATCTTGTATTTGATCCTAATTCCTCTTTCATAGCTGACACTGCATTACACAGAGATCAGTCAAAGAAAGATCTCTCAAAGGCGCAGTTTCTACTCCCCAAAGAGTCCATTTTTCCCATGATACACATGCATAATTCCTATTAATGTTAATGTGGTATATCTGCACTCATTGTTGGACAACGTAATTTGAAGAGATTAAATATTTCTGCTCTATATAAATAACTAATCATATCCAATTTTGTCTTATTCAGACCCCATGTTCAAAGATATCATGGACTTAAGCCAGGGGTGAGCAAACTTTTTGTCCCAACGGCCACATCTGGGAATGGAAATTGTATGACAGGCCATGAATGCTAACAAAATTGGAGATTGGAGTGTGGGAAGGGGTGAGGGCTCCGGGTGGGGGTTCAGGCCCTGGGGTCAGGCTGGGGCTGAGGAATTGAGGGTGTAGGAAGTTACTCTGGGAAGGGTGGAAGGGTTCAGAGGGCGGGAGAGGGATCAGGATGGAGCAGGAGGTTGGGGCATGAGGGTGCTTACCTCAAGCAGCTCCTAGAAGCAGTGGCATGTCCCTCCTCCGGCTCCTATGTGGAGGCAAAGCCAGGTGGCTCTGTGCACAGCCCTGTCTGCACGCGCCACCCCTGCAGCTCCCATTGGCCATGGTTCCGGCCAATGGGAGCTGTGAGGGCAGCACTTGGGTCAGGGGCAGCATGCAGAGCCCCCAATTCATAGGAACTGGATAGGGGACATGCCACTGCTTCTAGGAACTGCATGGAGCAGAGCAAGCCCTGGACCCCTCTCCGCACTGGGAGCTCACCGGCTGGATTAAAACATCTGGAGGGCTGGATGTGGCCCCCAGGCAATAGTTTGCCCACCCCTGACTTAAACAGATTGAAAATTAATTATTCAATTAGAAAAACAAACTCTCCATTACACACACTTAGGACATCTACATTGCCTCAGGAAATAGTCACCCAGATGTATCACCATCAACTTCTTTCAGCCATATTCTTAACTTTATACTACTGGGCCAGATTCTCAACAGGCATGAATTAGAATAGAATCCAAAGTAGCTATGACGTTTACATCAGCTGGGGATTTAGACTCAAACTTTAAGATCAGAAGGTACCATCATGATTATCTAGTCTAGGGGTCGGCAACCTTCATCATGTGGCTCATCATGGTAATTCAGTGGCAGATCACAAGACATTTTGTTTACATTGACCATCTGCAGGCATAGCCCCCTGCAGCTTCCAGTGCCTGTGTTTGCCCTTCCCAGCCAATGGGAGCTGCAGAAAACTTTGATGGTGTAACTCTACTGAAGTAAATGAAATTAAGAAAGCAGAACATTTGATCCAATAAAAGTTGCAGAATGTTTCTGGGTACAGACTATCCATCTGTCTTCCAATGTACCCATCATGGCAGCACTTGTGAACACATTCTATGCACAAAAACACACCCATAATTTGTCTGTTTATACATCTGTACCTGTTACACAAAAGCTGTGAAGAATGGCCCCTCCCTTCTATTTTCATGTGTTTTTTCTGTTGAGTCCGAATATCAAGCACTTGTTTTAAGCATTAGGTGAGCAGGGTTACTTGATCAGTTATTTTAGTGATATACATACATGACTGAGGAAACCCGATTTTTCCCTTAAGTGAAAGTCAATGGACCTGATTCTCCATTGCAAAGTGAGGGAGAAGTGGAGGTTTATTTTAGATTCTGAACCCCTTACAGGTAAGCAGGAATTCTAGGCAACGTTATGCTTATAACACCATCTCAGTAGTGCACAGATCTACCAAAATCTGAGCTGTTGCACATTGTGGGGAGGAAAATATGAGGAATCTGTTCTGAGGTTTAAGAGAGAGTCTTCTGCCTTTGTCTTATCCCATAATTGATAGTCTATCACATATTTTGATGTTTCTTTCTATTTTTGGATGAATATTCTTGTATTAGAAACTCAAGGATAACCAGTTGCTCCCATCACGGTACTCCACATCTACCTTTTGCTTCTCAAAAGGAAGCATCCTCTAAATTTCTGTAAAAACAAACCAAAAAATGGCATGGACTACAGTTATTTTCATTTATAAACAGAATGAAGTATATACATTAAATGCAGGCAGCACAGCCAATGTTGCAGTGTTCAGACTATCTCTGGGTATTTCTCAAAGGTCTTAATGAGTATCCATGCATTATTTCCCTTTCCCCTCTATTTCAACTGTGAGAATGGGTGATTCTCAAGAAAACTTGTCACAGAAAGTGGAATTTCTCTTTTAACTTTTAGCCCCATTGTCTCCTTGCTATGAGGCACAAGTTTTGAGTTTGCAAAGAAGAAATAGTTTCTGTTGGCTCTGTATTAGACTCTAAATAGTAATTTGTGATTCTTAGGAAATATAGAATATACACACTTAGACTCTGGTCCCACAAACATTTTTGCATATGCTTACATTTTAAGCAAGTGAGTGGTCCCACTGACATCAGAGGCTACTCATATGATTAAATTTAACCTTCTGAACACATCTGTAGGGTTAAGACCTTATATTCCACTGACCAAGTAAAGGAATATAAGGCTTCATCTCACATAGCTGTTTTCTATTTGTAATATATATTCATCACCCAATTTTTTTTCTAAATGCAGACTAAGGCTTATTGTATTTCATGTTACATCCACCTACAAAAATCGACCTATTGTAAGTATCTGAATGGCTAGAATTATTTTTTAAAGATATGGTTTGTAGAAAATTGACTGTTTGAGGCTGTTCTTTGTTCCTATACTGCAATAAAATTATCCTCCTCCTTACTATTCTTTTCTCAAACCCTGGTGGGGGAATTACTATCAATTGTAAGATGTGGTGATAGAAACAATATAAAATGCAAATGTGTAACAGAATCGTTATTATCCATAAATCAAACTGTTAGTGAGGTTTTGTGTTAATCAATAGAGGTACTTTACATAGTACAGCCCTATACAGAACTGAAAGTATTACAATACATCACAGTCTTTGTTAATTATAGGATTTTAAAGTTCTCTTGTGATGCATTCTTCTACACAAAACATTATCTTTATCTTGATGCCCATTAGCACTGCTGTATTCCAGGGTCTTTCAGTCTTGCCATCATAAGCCAACGTCCTTCCTGGGGTTTATGACTCAACTGTATAAATTCATTCCAAGTTGAAACTTGGCTTAAAAAGTCTTAATATGCAGGGAAATTGCTTGTTCTAAAATTGGTTACATTTCTTAGTTTAAGGCCCAATCTTACTCATCTTGAGTAGTATCTTCATATGTGAGTATGTTAATTTCAATATAATTTGTAAGCTGTTAGAAGGGATTAATTTTGTTGTTGCACATACTTCTTTGGTGCTTTTGTAACACGAAAATGACTGATATAAAATACAGGATATTTCTGGACCTTAACTAATACTCTCTCACACTAAAACTACGCTTTTTGACCACCATTGCATTTGGATGGCTTTCACAAGAAACCTTTAATCAACCTGTAATTATCAAAGGCTGTAAACTATTGCAATGAGCTCAGGTCTCTGTAAGACATCACTGTAAACCCCATTTCCCAATCTTGGCTCCTTTAGCCCATAAATAAAGGTGAATAAATTACTGCAGACTTGGTTATGCTCCACTGTTTTTGCAAGAGACAGTTGCATATGGCAGAGAATGTCCAGCCCCCTGGCTCCTTCATTTCCTCACCAGGCACAGAGTGCCCACACAGGAACTTCCATAGAAAAGGAGCAGTGGACACTTTTATTGACCTCTCCAGAGCCTGCTAGAAGTGGAGAGGTGCCTCATAGAATGTGAAGGGCAGGTCATTGGGACCCACTATCCCAGGAAGCCTCTGGAAGCTCCTCTTGGTTAAAAAGGAGGAGTTGGTCAGCACAGTTCTCTCCCCCAACTACTGCTGCTCTTTGCAGATGGGTAACATAATAATTCCTCTGTATACGCAGCACCATGCACTATTGTATGTGATATACTGATTATGTATTGTACTACTTCAAAATATATTCAGTTTTCAAATTGACAAAATGCTATATTAAATAAATGATTTCTAGATTACACTAGTCTACAATTTTTTAGAAGTCGTATGCTTCAGAGATAAAATGTGATATTTATTATGTATTTTGATGTGCTGAATTCAAATATGACAATTAAAACAACTGATTGGCTACTGTTTTTAAGACATTTAAGTTTTTACATTTTATGTCTATGTATATTGTGTAGATAGTAGAGTTTTAATCATAAATTGTAAACCTAGGTCTTTTCATGTGTTTATGGTTGCTTTACATGATAATATTTCACCTGCTCTGTTTATGTAACACTTTAAAAATCAGCAGAAGAGTTATATAAATAAAATGTATTATGAAACAAAAGGCAAAAAACTATTATGTACATAGTTTTGTCCTATTCAGTGTCTACTCGGCGCTTCTTGGCTTGTCTCTTGTATTCATTAAATGGAGCATCTCTTCTCACTGTCCAGCAATAGTCTGCAAGCATTGATGGGCTCCATTTGCCCTGATAGCATTTCTCCATTGTTGCAATGTCCTGGTGAAATCGCTCGCCGTGCTCGTCGCTCACTGCTCCGCAGTTCGGTGGAAAAAAATCTAGATGAGAGTGCAAAAAATGTATCTTTAGTGACATGTTGCAACCAAGGCTTTTGTATGCCTTGAGGAGGTTTTCCACCAACAACCTGTAGTTGTCTGCCTTGTTGTTTCCGAGAAAATGTATTGCCAGTGACTGGAAGGCTTTCCGTGCCGTCTTTTCCTTGCCACACAGTGCATGGTCAAATGCATCATCACGAAGAAGTTCATAAATCTGAGGACCAACAAAGACACCTTCCTTTATCTTAACTTCACTTAATCTTGGAAATTTTCCACAGAGGTACTTGAAAGCTGCTTGTGTTTTGTCAATGGCCTTGACAAAGTTCTTCATCAGACCCAGCTTGATGTGTAAGGGTGGTAACAAAATCTTCCTTGATTCAACAAGTGGTGGATGCTGAACACTTTTCCTCTCAGGTTCTAATGACTGTTGGAGTGGCCAATCTTTCTTGATGTAGTGGGAATCTCTTGCACGACTATCCCATTCTCAGAGAAAACAGCAGTACTTTGTGTATCCAGTCTGCAGACCAAGCAAGAGAGCAACAACCTTCAAATCGCCACAGAGCTGCCACTGATGTTGGTCATAGTTTATGCACCTCAAAAGTTGTTTCATGTTGTCATAGGTTTCCTTCATATGGACTGCATGACCAACTGGAATTGATGGCAAAACTTTGCCATTATGCAGCAAAACAGCTTTAAGACTCGTCTTCGATGAATCAATGAAGAGTCTCCACTCATCTGGATCATGAACGATGTTGAGGGCTGCCATCACACCATCGATGTTGTTGCAGGCTACAAGATCACCTTCCATGAAGAAGAATGGGACAAGATCCTTTTGACGTTCACGGAACATGGAAACCCTAACATCACCTGCCAGGAGATTCCACTGCTGTAGTCTGGAGCCCAACAGCTCTGCCTTACTCTTGGGTAGTTCCAAATCCCTGACAAGGTCATTCAGTTCAGCTTGTGTCATGAGGTGTGGTTCAGAGGAGGAGGATGGGAGAAAATGTGGGTCCTGTGACATTGATGGTTCAGGACCAGAAGTTTCATCCTCTTCCTCTTCCTCATCTGACTCAAGTGAGAATGATTCTGGTGCATCACGAACCAGCAGTCCTTCTCCGTGGGGTATTGGGCGTCTAGCTAATGGAATGTTTGGATAATGCACAGTCCACTTTTTCTTCTTTGACACACCTTTCCCAACTGGAGGCACCATGCAGAAGTAACAATTGCTGGTATGATCTGTTGGCTCTCTCCAAATCATTGGCACTGCAAAAGGCATAGATTTCCTTTTCCTGTTCAACCACTGGCGAAGATTTGTTGCACAAGTGTTGCAGCATATGTGTGGGGCCCACCTCTTGTCCTGATATCCAATTTTGCAGCCAAAATAAAGGTGATAGGCTTTCTTAACCATAGTGGTTATACTGCGCTTTTGTGAGGCAAAGTCACTTCACCACAAACATAGCAGAAGTTATCTGCACTGTTCACACAAGTACGAGGCATCTCTATTCACTTTGGCTAAACAGAAATGTGTCCCTTTGCAAAATCAAAAACTGACAAATAAGAGGACGACACTGTATGACTTCTAGAGCTGATATAGGGCAATTTGTTCAGCAGAGTGATGTAAGCTTCGTTATGATTGCATCATCCATGACTTGTAGGAATAACATGATGCAATTCATATCATGTATGACGCAATACCAGCTTCAGATTGCATCATTCATTGTTTTGCCTAAAAAGCACGTTCTGTCCAAACCCAGTCATAGATTTATTCATAGATCCAGTCAAAGAGGTATTTTAGTCATTTCTGGTTTAAATTGAGATCCCTTCCCTTTACAACTCACTTATCCTCTGCCATTCCCATGTCAAGGGTCGTATATACTGACCCAATAGCATATCTTGAAAACTAGAGCCAATCAACAATGTTAAGCATCATTTTCGTTCTCAGTGACCCAGAATTAGTAAAGTTTGACTACATTTATTTCAGAAGCATTTTGGCTGTAGAGCAGTGTTATATGTGTTTCATGCTGTGCCTTTGGAATTTTTTTTTAAACTACTATTAAAACCCTCCATGTGAACACCCATATTCTATTCCAGTAAAACTGGGAGCCTGAATCCCCCAAATTAAGATAGCAACATTTTCAAATTCCCAGTGCATCCTTACTCAATCCCTTTGTGTCTAGAAATTACACTACAATGTCAAATGTCTTTGCTCTTGTGGATTTCAGCCAGACCTATTCTATTGCAGTTATTCAGCCAAGTTTTTGTTCTGATAACAACATCCAATATTATATAATTTAAATGTTGTCTTTTTTAGTTCCTTTCTGCCTGAAATATCTGTTATAGATGTGTAATATCTGTCAAAAATTGCCACGTTCTCTTACTTTTGAGTCTCCTTTTGTTAATGTGAACTATAGTTTCCAGGTTTAGCACAACTGTAATTTCTAGTTGGTAATTTTCTTCAGTCTGAAAACTCTTTGTTGAAATCTATTGACTGAACACTAATGGAGTAACTACAAAAGGATATTTATCAATAGTTAAAATCCAATAGCCTTTTGATTCCAAGAGTGTAATTCGCATAAGGCTATCAATGAGACTTCCGAGTAATGAGATCATAACTAGCAACATGTGTCTTAAATAATAATGGCTGCATTGTGATAGGAAACAAATGATCCCCCGAAAATGTGAATGCTGATCAAAATCTTCATCAGGGTTAGTGAAACAGAAGAGATTTGTGATCTTGTAGCTCTTTATTGACAATAAAAAAAATACTATGCAAAAATTAGAATTTAAAAAAGCAATTAAATTTATTTGAACATATATAATGTTAAAAAGCATGTCTCCTTCCCCTTTCATAGAATCATAGAATATCAGGGTTGGAAGGGACCTCAGGAGGTCATCTAGTTCAACCCCCTGCTCAAAGCAGGACCAATCCCCAACAAAATCATCCCAGCCAGGGCTTTATCAAGCCTCATAAAATATGTGATATAATAAAATATTCTGTTTTATAGAATTGGAAGGACCTTGAAAGGTCATCAAGTCCAGTTCCCCTGCCTTCACTAGCAAGACCATATACTGTCCCTGATAGATTTCTGCCCCAACTCCCTAAAGGGTCCCCTTCAGAACTGAACTTACAACGCTAGGTTTGGCAGACCAATGTTCAAACCACAGAGCAATCCATCCCCCAAGAGGCATAGGTTCCTCCATAGTTGACAGGAGGAAAAGGAGGAACTTTCTCTCTGTTCCCCTTCCTTACTTTTCATCCTTTTTTCCCCCAACCCCTTCTGTCTTTGCTCTCTATCCCTGTTGTCCTCTGAAGTGATAAAAGTCATACTGAGCAATGTGCCCTGTACTCTTCACAGTTCCATTTCTCATAGGTACTGGAAACTCAGTGCTCCTGTTTTACTGCTGAGTAAACTTCCTACAACTCTTTAAAGCTGGCCCCTGAATCTTCCCTCATTGGACTCATAGTAGCAAGCTTCTCTGGGCTAGTTCCCTATGATGAAGTCTCACTACACCCTGCTTTCCTATAGATATGATACTGGTGCATGGATAGCTCTGACTCCAGCCCCCAACTCACAAAGTTTGGGCTTTGCTGGCTTGAATGTCACTGGTTTGCATGGACTAATCTAATGACTAGTCATCCAGCCTAATCAATTGCCCATAATTCCATATCAAACAAATCTTTTTCCCTTACCTCAGTCCCAGTTTTCCCTTCCTCTCTTACACCTATGACTATGGTTAGTCTCCTAATCATTCCGACTCTTTCCTTCAGTACTGTTAGTTCTCTGTCTAATCTCCATACCCACAACCTCCTGTTTTCCTCTTATTCCTTCACATATAGCTTTCTTCATGCCTGCTCTTTCTCTAGGTTTCAAAAACCTCTTCCCTCCAATATGTACTGGTATTCTTATCATGTACTAGCAAATACTCATGTCATGCTCAAATAGTAAAGGCCATGCTAGCAATTTGCCTTTAAATTTTGAGTTGACCCTTAGTGGAATAACCCATTATATTAGATTGAGCTTCTTTTCAGAGAGATTCCCAAAGATTGCTATGGTCTGAGTTAATTGGCTATATAATATGACCTGAATATAATCTTGAAGCACTTCAAACAGCAGGAGAAAGGGCTTTTTTTGTAAATACGCCCATCAGCTGTGGAACAGACTTCTCCTATTATCTATAATTTCCAGTCTGTGTTAGAATTTGAAAGTAGAATGATATGTTTGCTATTGCATTTAAGTGTTCTTGATCACTGACAATTTACATTATACAGTGCTCCAAGGCACAAAATGTGAGTGGCACTTTATACATTCAGTGTTGTTGTTGTATTTCATGGCCAAATATGAGATTGGTAGAAAACAGATAATCTGACAAACATTGACAGACACGCTGAAATAACAGAGATTACAGAGACCATGGAAAGCGTCGCTGGACTTGGTGTGTAGGGCAGACTGTCTTTAAATCCTATTTACATAGACTTATTGCCTTACCACATGCCTCCTACTGGCCACTCTGAGTAGTGGCTCTAACATCATAGACAGTAAACACTGTGGAATATGAGAAAAGATGAAGGGGCTATATCAATTCTATGAGACTAGGGTGACTAGATGTGCCAATTTTATAGGAAGAATCCTGATTTTGGAGTCTCTCTCTTATATTGACTCCTATTACTCCCCACCCCCTGTCCTGATTTGCTGTCTGGGCATCCTATATGAGACTATAGTTTCTGTTTACTGAGAGGTACAAGAAAAGAGAAGCATAAGGGAGAGGAGGACTCATTTATAACAGGCCATAGAGATCTTCTAGAGAGCTTATCGAGTGGGTGTGTTTCCACAGGATCCCACAGGGATCAGTTCTTGGCCTTATTCTATTTAATGTTGTTGTTTTTTTATCAATGACCTGGAACAAAACATAAAATCGTCACTTGACACAAAATGCTCCTGTTTTACTGCTGAGTAAACTTCCTGCAGTTATGAATAGAGCTGAGTGCATAATTCACAATGAATAGTTTATTCAATTTATGTTGTTAGTGTTAGCTCTCTGACTGGCTCCTTCTAGAAAAGCAAGTAAGCATTTGCTTAAATTGAATCATATTAGTCACACTGCCTTTCTTTTCTTTGATGGGACAGCTCATGTGCATAAAGCTAAGCACATACTTAAGTGCTGTGCTGGAGTAGGGTCTGGAAGAGCATTACTCTTATAATCAGTAAGACTTAAAGAAGCCATCAGGACTTTGACTTTTTCATAAATTTGTAACAGTTAAGGCATAATTAGACATGTTTAGAAAAATGCACCTGTTTCTTTCTGGCCCATTCAGTCCTAGCACCAGAAATCATTTTAAAAAAAATTGGGCTTATTGTTGGGCTTTCAGAGGTTCAGAAGGGCTTGTGGTTAGCATATCTGGTTTCCAAGCTCTCAGCACAAAAAAGGAATGGGGGTAAGGGTACCTGGCCCCTTCCCTAGGCCAGAGACATCAGTGTCTTGACCTACTTTAGGGCCTTGTTCCCAAGTGGGGCATGGTAGGAAGGACTCATACCTATCCTCTCCACCAGCCCAAGCCCAGAGCCCCGTGGGAAGCAGCACCACCCAAGTTCTTCATACCAAGAATCCAGGTCTGCTACCCTGGGCCACTTCTTACCTATATTCACCGTCAGCTTGGGGTATTGTTTCTTACTGTTCAAGCAATCAGGATTGTAACTGAATTCAAATGAGAAGAGCCTTTCAGGACCTTGTGACAGGGTGTCTGCCCCACACTGACCCATAAGGGGTTAATAGATCCCTAGGGAGGCTGCTCTGGAGGCAGCCAATCACAGAAGGACTTATAGGAGTGTAGGCCTGCCTCGTATTCCCAGTCTGAGGGAGACCCCTCAGGCCGGTCCAAACCCGGCCGGATTCAGGCTCTATCAGGTGGCCGGCACAGAGCAAACACGGTCTGTAGGGGCTGGAGCCTGGGCTGCAGGCTCAGGCAAAACCGTCTACAGGAGGCCGGCTCTAGCCTGGGCTTCAGCGCACAGGCCAGCCAGTCAAGCAAACACAGCAGAAGTCTTTAGGGCTGGGGCCCGGCCTCCAGGCTCAGGCAGCCAGCAAAGCAAACACAGCAAAAGGCTTTAGGGCTGGGGCCCAGCCTCCAGGCTCAGGCAGCCAGTCAAGCAAACACAGCAAAAGGCTTTAGGGCTGGGGCCCAGCCTCCAGGCTCAGGCAGCCAGCAAAACCAACACAAAATAAACAGTCTTTATGGGTTCCCTTGTTCAGGGTAGGGGCAGCTGGCTCAAGGGAGTGGGTACCTCTGCCGTCCAGTCGGCGTCCGGTTCCTCTGGATACACGGCAGCGGGTAGTCCAGGCCAGTCATCCCTGGTGTTGGGGGTTGGAGTGTAGCCCCAGCTCGGATCTCCTCCCGGCTGTAGCAGGTCCTGGCAGGCCTCCTTCTCCTTCCCTGCTTCACCCCCTTCTGGGCTGCAGGGCTGGCCTTTTATAGTCCCGCCCTTATACTTCCGGTGAGGGGGGTGGGGCGGCCTCGGCTCCACCCAATCACTCCCAATCGGAGGGAGCCCACTCGGGATCACTACAAGGAGTATCCCTTCATAGCCCATCAGGCTCATATAAGAAGGGCTGCAGGGCAGAGTATGGTTCAGTAGTTGACTGGAGCTTGAGGGGAGAAGACCAGGCTCCTAGCAGGAGGAAGGAGTGCCAGCACCTGGGACAAAGCAGGACTGCAAACAGGGACTGGGTAAGCTAGAGAGAGCTCCTGGATGGCTGCTAGGGCCTGCAGGTTGAGGCCCTAAGGTAAGGGCAGAAGAGGGTGCTGAAGCCATATGGGAAGTGCCCCAGGACAAAGGACTGTAATTGCCACTGAGGTAATTGCTGGAGGGAGATTGAGGTCCTCAGGAAGAGGAGAATAGCCAGAGGGAAGTGTCACTGAAGGGGATGCTGCAGTCCTGAGAATGGTGTGGGTCCTGATACAGAAGTGATTGTGGCAAGACACCACCAGAGGAGGGTGCATTGGCAAACAGAGCTAATCCCCAGGACAACCAGCAGGACATGCCACAGTGGTGAGTCATGCTCCATCACAGACCTACCACCTCTAGAAAAAAAAGGGAGCAGGAATGGAGAAGGCACAGCCTATGGGGCTCATCAGCAGTGTGATCCCATCTCTGGCTCAGCCTTACATGTGGCTTTCAGGAGAAAGGCCTATCTTCTGCCCAGGCCTGTTCACTCTTTTCCCACATGCCCAGTCTTCTGAGCTCCTTTTAACCTGCTCCGCCTGTCGGAGCCTGCTCTGCAGGTCAAAAAGGGTAGGACTACCTATGCCCAGTATTGTCCTTTAACCCGTTCATACCAGTATGGAGTTTGTATACCCGATCCCAGAGCTATTGCCATAGCTGCTGGCTGAGACTATAATACCCATTTAATTTTGTCTAATCCAATTTACAGAATAATAGTTTATGCATGTGTTGTCTCAGCTATGAGGGTGCAGTAAGATTTAATTGCTCATTTAGAGTTTTCTGTGTCAGGGTCCTGGTGAGGGGTCCCATGCAGGATCCCAGACTCCATGAAATATTGCATGTAATAGTCTGTAAATTTCTCTCACTACCACAGGCTTTCTCAGAAAATAATTGCATGTAGGTATACTACCTAAGTGGGAAATGTCACAGCCAGCTACCTCTCTGTTTCAAATGGATCTTTTTTAAAATGCTTGCATGTGCTGTTGGGATTTTGTGGTTCCCAATAAGTCAGTGGTCAGTAAGAATCAAGGGTTTTTGATATTTTATTCAATTCAATTTGATTTGACTCAATACAATGTGCACAAAGAGGGAGACCCCTGCTAACAAAAAGCAGCTAGAGTCTCTCCAGCCAGAAACTCCTCCCCTTTATTCCACATGTTGAACTCACTCCCTCTCCCCCGGTTGGTGAGTGATTCCAGAATGTTCCTAGGGTGGTGAGCCACAGCATGCGTCTCCATACATATGTATCTTCCAAAGAACATTTTGTTTAAGCTGAACACAAACATACCCTTCGGTGCAAAGGTATTATTTTCTTTCTGGTGATATGTGGGTGAGAAGAACTTGATTTTCTGAGTGTTCATGGAAATTTAACATGCCTGGGACATAAACACTGCCAAAGAGAATTCACTTTTATTTTTGGACAGAAACGTATGGGGGTTTTATTGAACTAACTTTCATTTGAAATCCATGTATGAGGGCCAACAAAGCAACAGTTATGCCAATAAAGATATTCTGGCATAACTTCTTGGCAGTCATGGTGATCAGATTGCTTTATATTTCCCTCCTTTTCACTTGTCTACAGTCAGTCCCTATAGTTTGGCATGTGTTTTGGTTCATAGATTTTTGACTCCAGCTTCAACTTTTCCTTCTTGCACCAGTCATTTTGAAAGATTTTTTAAACAGCAGTCAAATAACCAGGAGCGGGTAAAAAAAGCAGCATTTTATTGGAGTAAATCTTTGTGGTAGTGAGCGTTCTAAGGCCTCAAAATATGTAAGTTGTTATAGTTAATAATACAGCCATGTAAAATGTAATAATATTTAGTATTTACATAAATTTTTACATATTTAGAGCAGTTTGTAGATGTTAATTAACTAACTATCTAATCAGGTCCAAAACTGACTGATATTTATGATTCTTTTTAGAATAACAAAATGATTAAAAACATTCGTTCACATTAGAGTATATGGGAATCCTAATTTCACCTTAAATTACACAGAAAAAGGGAAATAACAAATGAGAATTGACATTCAACATATCTTCCTAAAGACCGTTACAGGGCAGACATAAAAGTCCCAATTCAGACCCGCTAACTATTAATGCAGTTGCACCTGATTACTCCACATATGAATTTGGCCTGCAGTAGAAGTAACTGTTTATTACTTTACTTATTATTTATTTGTATTACCATAGAACCTAGAAGTTCTTGTCATGACCAGGACCCCATTGTGCTAGGTGCTGCACAAACACAAAACAAAAAAGATGGTCCCTGCCACAAGGAGCTTGAAATCTAAGTATAAGATAAGAAAAATAAATAAATAGGGAAACAATGACTCAGTATTGGTCAGCATGATAGGCAGTAATCTCAGCGTGCGGCTGGCATCATGGCAGAGGAGAGCTTTGCGGAAGGTTTTGAAGGAGGATAATGAGTGAATTTCACAGATGTCTATGGGGAGTTCCTCCCAAGCATGAGTAGCAGCATGGGAGAAAGCATAAAGGTGCTTGTCTGAAAATTTAATGAGTTGGAAATAGTCTGGAATCAGAGGCAAGACTTGGCAACTTGATAGTCAAGGAGAGGTGATAGGTAAAAGTGGCGACTGAGTGTAAAGGGCCTTGAAAGTGAAGACAACTAGTTTGATTCAATAGAGAAGAGGGAGCAATGAAGGAAAGCAAAGAGAAGGATGACATGGTCAAAGTGATGTCTTAGGAAAATGATCATTACAACAGTATTTTGAATGGATATCAGCAGGGCAAGACTGCCTTTGCTAAGGTCAGAGAAAGGAATTGCAGTAAGTGAGACACAAGATGATGAGAGCTTAGATGAGAGACTTAGCTATGCAGGGTGTAAGAAGGATTGTCTCTTAAAGACGTTATGCAGAAAATATTGGCAAGATTTACATGGCCTGGATTTAAGGACCTCCTTCAGTACAGAATATTGTTATAGAGTCTGTGTAAGATACTATATAAAATAATGTTGTTGTATAGTTTGGATACTTTGGACCTGATTCATACTTGTATTACATTGGTATAAATTTGGGGTAACTCCACTGAAGCTAGAGCAGAGAAACAGTTGGAATCAGAATCTGTCACAATGGAAACAAACCTTTTCTCTAATCCACAGTTGGCATTTCTTGTCCCTGTTGTAAGAGTGTAGAGCAGGGATCAGCAACCTTTGGCATGCAGCCGATCAGGGATATCCTCTGGCGGGCTGGAACAGTTTGTTTACCGGCAGCATCCACTGGTTTGGCCAATCGCAGATCCCACTGGCCGCGGATCGCCATTCCAAACCAAGGTGGGCTGTGGGAAGAAGTGTGGGCTGCCACTGCTTCTCTCAGCCTCCCTTGGCCTGGAATGGTGAACCACGGTCAGAGGTACCTGATCGGCCGAACCTGAGGATGCTGTAAGTAAACAAACGGTCCTGGACCACCCGTGGATTTCCCTGATGGGCCATGTGCCAAAAGTTGCCAATCCCTGGTGCAGAGCATAGTCTATGCTCATTCTGAATATACCATTTCAGTCAATGCCAGCAGTGCTTCTATTTTTGAGAGGTTAGTTGGGTAATAGATACTCCACTGATGTTGTTGAGAATTATAAGCTTGAAACAAGTGAAGAACATGCAAAAGTAAAATTTGGCCATGACTTAGATGCAGATACTTATTATTAATTAATTAAATTGTTATTATTTATTATTATTATTATTTAAAAACTACTTACAAAGATCTGGACTACAATGTATTGTGTATATAGGACAAACTTTCAACAGTTATAATCCATCTATCCACAACAGCAGACAGAAAGCCGGGTCTTCAGCCATCTATATCTATATGATTTAGCACTATAGGAGTTGTTACAGGATGTTCTATGTCTCTATTTATGTATTTATGTAAATAGCTAAATTGTCAATATATGGGGCTCAAGAATATGTAGTATAATTCCAGGAGTTGGGGGACCAATATACTTTGTTGTTCACTGCAAATAGTTTCTTGTGGGCAGATCTTTGTAGGGAGCTCATAACAGGATTAGAGGTCAAACTTCTGAACTGCAGTTTTCAAAAAAACCTTATTTTCTCGTCTATCACACAAATACATTGATGAGCCAAGGCATCTGTCTAACACAGGGATCGTCAACCTTTGGCACGTGGCCTGCCACTGTAAACCCCCTGGTGGGCCAGATAGGTTTGTTTACCTGCCTCGTCCAAAGATTCAGCCGACCGAGGCTCCCACTAGCTGTGGTTCACCGCTCCAGGCCAATGGGGGCTGCAGGATATGCTGGCCGCTGCTTCCCGCAGCCCCCATTGGCCTGGAACGGTGAACCACAGCTAGTGGGAGCCTCGGTCGGCCAAACCTGCAGATGTGGCAGATAAACAAACTGGCCTGGCCCACCAGGGGGTTTACCCTGGCCAGCCACATACCAAAGGTTGACGATCCCTGGTCTAATATTATGGTTAAATATACAGTGGGACCCCGCAATACCATGACAATCGGGATCCAAAAAAAATCGATCGTGATAATGACGGGGTCGCAGTATTGCAGGGTTCCGCTGCATCAAAGCAGCGGCCGCCACCAACATTGGGAGCCAGCCACGTACCGTGCTATAAACAGATTTGCGCTATAGCAGGGTGCGGTATTCCAGGGTCCCACTGTATTAGTTTTCGCAGTTATATATAGATAGATAGATAGATAGATAGATTTGTAATTAGAACTGATTTGGCAGTTAATATGATGCTGCTGTAAATTACATAAATTAGGACACTTTCTGCTAGTAAATCAGATAAACCAAATTCATTCTGCATACACAGTATGTGACTATCTTGACTTTGTTGCTCTGATTCTAATCAAAGATAACAAAGTAAATCAGAAGTAAATCCACTGAATTCAGTAAATAATATCAGTAAATAATATCAGAATCAGACTCTGGAAGAGTGGATACATTTGGAAATATGTTGCCAGAATTGTCTGATGTGAAATGTACTTTAACAAAATGACAGCCTTCTTCTTGGAAAACCAAAGTTGTCTGAATGATAAAATATTAGCTCCAAAAAGGTTTTAAGTGAGTAAAGCACTTTTGTTTGTTTGCTTAATTTTGATTGTGTCTGTTTGTTTCCTTCCTTTGCCTGAAATGAGAATCTAAAAATAGTCATTTAGCTTGTTAAACAAATTTTCTTTCACATCCCTTTGTATCGATTTTCCATGAGTACTCCAGTAAACAGTTAATTCACAGGTATGTTCATGGTAAAAGGGTATTGAAAGCAAACACTGGGGAATATTCATTGTGAAAAGTTACTTATAAATTCATAAACACAAATATTGGCCCAGAAAATTTGATTTTAAGGGTGACGCTCATCCTGTTGGACCAGAAAAATAACATGACTTCTCAAAACTAACCAATAACCTGGATTCTGAATATGGATAAAATATTTGTATATTATAATAAATAGACTATAATACAATTATCAAGCAAATAATTGTCAATGTATACATTTGTTTCAAGTTGTTGATGGACAGTTTGCAAGCTGAAAAATAAGGAAATTTCATGAAATAAATGATTCATTATAAATTATTTATCCAGCTCTAAGTTTGATGCAGCCCACAAATAAGAAACCTCCAGAGTGAGTTGTAATTAGCTAATTAATTTGACTTCAAAACTTTCACAACTCATTGGGTTTTACCACGGGAAATCTCCAGATTTAAATTTAATAACAAATCTATTCTGTATAACAGGTGACTAAGCAAGGGAACAATGAGTGATACTATACATAAATGGCCATTCATTTATTGTGCTTTAGGAGAAAAATAAGTGTCCCAGTACTATTTGGATGAGAGAGATTGGACCATATTTTAATCTCAGCTACATCAGTATAGGTCTGGAGTAATTTAATTTGAAATGATTAATTCCAGATTTACATCAGAAAGGGAAACACTGCTACAGAAGATATTGAAAATAAATTTGACAATTCATTTTTATTTTTTTCTATGAAACTTATAATGGTTTTCTTGTAGCCTTGCAAAAAGTTAGGGAAAGTTTGGGACTTCAGCATCACTTTAGAACAAAAAAAAAGTGGGGAGAGAGGATGATTTTGTGAAACACCTGGGTCAGCTAACTAATACTGTAATACTTGCTTGCATGCAAAACTGCTTGTAGCCCTCATAAAATGGCTAACGCATAGAGATGATCTGCTTGTATGTTGTTTCTGCTCAAAACAGCCTGGAACATTGTTATATGCTTCTCAATTGTCTTTTGGTATTTTCTTTTTTTGTCTTGAGTCTATTCGAAGATGAGTTCTATAATTGGATTTCTGGTGGTGTCTTCCCTTTCTTTCCTTATTCTAAAATCATTAACCTTAGCCACCTAAACGGACTCTCTTAAAAAGAAGCTACAGTAAGCTATCTACTAGAAGCTATATACTATCTAGTAAAAATTGGATGTTTCCTCATTACACTTTTCAGAGATCCACAGTGTGTCTTTGCGAGTAGAATCCAGCAGATAAGGTCATCAAAACTCAGGACAGTGGATTAACTATGACTAAGTTGACATGTACTGCATGGAACTGTGGGAAGCAACTGAATGTCTCCAAAAATATGCTAGCACTCATGAGTCATGCAGGACAACAGTAACAGTGTCCTGCAATATTTTGATTATGGAAAAGAGATAATTTTGCATCACTAAATTAGATAAATGTATACTATGAATGATAATGTCTTAAATATTCTCACATATTTAATTGCAAGCATTTATTCCAATCCCTGTTCTTGAGTAGTGCTTCACTTTTTTTTATCAATATTTTTCTTCTTCTTTTACTTGCATTGAGCTTTTTATAAACTGGGGTTTGTGACACATTTTTTCTTGTTCAAGAAGGCTATAAATCCATCCTGAATCATCTAAGAGCTATCTTCACAAAACTTCAAAGTCTGACTTTCCCAGTTTCTCAAATGATACTAATACTCTCTTGTTAGAGCAAAATAATGCACTTTTACTGATTCTTCAAGCATTTCTTCCTTCCTAAGTTTCTTTTGACCAGGGTCCCCTTTTGTCAATATATTTGCTACAATTCCCACTACAAAGACTTAGAGAAAAAAAAATTAAAACAGTACAAAAGTGTAACTTCTACACTGAGTACCTGACACTTGCAGCACACACTGTTGACACTCTACAAACAGTACACATTAATAGGGACATACAACTGCTCTATAATATAATGAGTTAATACAACTGGTCTTAAAAATGTTTCTCAATTTATTATGTACTATTTGTGTTTTAGTAGCACCTCTGATCCTTAGTTGTAGACCAGGGCTCATTTGTGCTAAGCACTATACAAAAAGACAGTTGTTGTTCCAGAGAGCTTAGAGTCATATCTATTCAAATTCAGAAGCATTTCAGTATCTGAATGGAGTTAAAATACCTCTTAACTGATCATGACACACAATGGGAAAAATGCACATGGGGACCTATTCTTTCCCTCTGTGATAGAAGTAACTTCTACAATGGAAGTTGTCTTAGGCTGGGAAGAAGTAGAATTTTGTGCAAAGTAGATGGGGAACTGAAACATAGTTGGGGAGAACTGGATGGAAGGAGAAAGAGAAATTGAGAGAGGTGGAGAAAGACATATGGGAGTACAGAAAGAGTGATTGGTAGCTAAAAGAGGAAGATGGAAAAAAGGAAGTGGCAGGGGTCTGACTGTACAAAAAAGAAAGAAAAGGATGGGCAGAAAGTAAAGGAAAGACACTGACAAAGAGAAAGTTGGAGTATTCCATTTTACTTATTTCATTTACAATAAGTAAATAAATCTCATTGTGTTTACCAGGCCAAAAACAAAGAGATTTACTTCAACATTCAGCAAATAATGAAGTCCCTGGAAAGTCACTAGAATGTCGACTGGAAGTCACTGAGGCATCAGCCCCTTTTTAGATTATAACTGCACTATAAGGGGACTCAGATATACCATTAGGGAAGTACTGGTGGCCTATGCACTGCTTATATTGTTTAGTTAAAGATACAGTCAAGAAAATATCTAATTTGGAAAATTCATGAAGAATGTAAAGGTTGGGCTAGACTATAAGGAGAGAGACTTTACTACACAAATTATCCATCTGACTTATGCCAAGCTGCTGCATAATGTAATATATTAGTCAATATGAGCAAAGGGATCGAATCTGGTCAAAAGATGTGTCAGGGTTCCCTCCCCACTCTGAACTCTAGAGTGCAGCTGTGGGGAATCGCATGAAAAGACCCACTAAGCTTATTTTACCAGCGTAGGTTAAAACTTCCCCAAGACACAAGTTTCTCCTCTGTCTGGTTGATAGCTGCCACCACCAAGTGTAAACAAAGAATTAGGGACAGGGCCACTTGGAGCCTCCTATGCCTCCCAAATCCCCCCAAGTCTACACCCCCTTCCTGGGAAAGGCTTGAGATAAATGCCTCACCAATCCTTATAGGTGAGCCCAATCCAAAGAGCCTGTAACTACATAATGGGAAAAATCAGACAGATTCTTAAAAGAAGAATTTTAATTAAAGAAAAAAGAAGAACAATTTACCTCTATAAAAATCAGTGTTGAAATACTTTACCGAGTCACAAAAGATTAAAAGAAAAGCCGACACTACAGAGGAATGCCCTCTGCTTAGTTTCAAAGTTACAGAGAAAACATAGGGATATCTCCCTGAAGCTTGAGAAATTTGCAAATAAAAAACAAATATAAGCTAACATGGCTTGCTTGGCTAATTATTTACTATTTGTGATGGTTAGCAACTGAGGTAAAATTAGATAGAGGGAAGAAAAAGCTGTCTGACTCCTTTGAAATCTCGAAAGCGAACAAGCCACAAACAAAGGCACAGAACAAAAGCCTTCCCTCCCCCAGATTTGAAAGCATCTTCGGTCCCCATTGGTCCATTTGGTCAGGTGCCAACCAGGTTCTCTTAGCTTCTTAACCCCTTACAGGTAAGAAGGAATTCTAGGCTACTTTATGGTTATGGCAAGATGCCATACTGAATTTAAGCAAGAACATTTTTTAAAAATGGCACAGTGAGATATGGAGAATAACTTGTTGCTAATAGTATCCAGTTCATGTGGTGCTAATTTTGGCCTGGTTAGCATGGCTTCCTTATGTTCCTTTGTTGGGTACCTACCACTGATAGCTAACACAGGCCAAGCTGCTATGTTCCCCTCCACAGACAGATAGCAGTGGGAAAGAGCTTTAGTTTAACTTCCCCAATATACCTGTGACTGAAGCTGAAATGACACATCAAGGAGCATATGCTGTGTTAGAATCATAGAATATCAGGGTTGGAAGGGACCTCAGGAGATCATCTAGTCCAAATCCCTACTCAAAGCAGGACCAATTAAATCATCCAACAGATTTTTGCCTCATATCCCTAAACTGTCCCCTCAAGGATTGAGCTCACAACTTGGGGTTTAGTAGGCCAATACCTATCCCTCCCACCATAAGCATTGCCTGTTCCTTGTTTGCTTTCCTAGCTGATCTGTGGAGGGAATAATCACAATCTGAAGTCACAATTTCCCTCCTGGGCAGTTCTGTTACCAGGGGTTCTTTCAACTCAAAGCTCTTGTAACTTTTACTCTGTGTGAGGTGGTGTCAGGAAATAAATCAAGGAAGACATGGCCATCCGACCAATAGATGGCTGGCACAAACAGGACAACAAAAGAGTGCTTTCACTTAAAGCTAATCTTTACTTAGTCTCAAGCACATACACACGTCTGCAACAGGTTAATAAAACACCCCAACCCTCGATAATTACCGAAGCTGAGTGTGGCTCTCGAGTGGCACAGCGGCAGCCCGTTTGCTGCTGGGAACTGCAAGATGTGTCCAGAGGGATAGTCCAGGAAAGTCCAACTACCTCAAACGTGCCCCCCTTATTTATTCATTAGACATGTCTCTTAAAGAAAACTTATTAAGCAAGCAGTTCCAATGGTCAAACAAGTGTCTTCCTTCTGATTATTGATTAACCAAGTGCAGGTTTTTCAAGAGTTTGCAGACTTGAGACCCCAATAGACATTCCTGAGGCACACCCTGCTCTTCTAAAATTCATTTATCAGCAACTTTAGCACAATTCTTAGCAGGAAGGATGCAGGGTCAAGCTGCCCTTTCTGTGGCACCAAAACCCCCTCCCCACTTCTTGGTTAAGCTGAGGCTGTGACTTAGCCAATTAACAGCCTGCTGACTTGGCTGCTTTTAGCAATAAGCATAGTGGTATCAGGCATTTTATTGGTTTGCTGATATATATTTGAGAAACTAATAAGCTAATTGTTAACTTTAGAACAAAAATGTGGGGAAATTTATCAAATATGTTGTGAATTGTTAACTCAGATACAAAAATTAATTAATAGCCATATTGTTTCACAGCAACTTTAAATATTATTGACATCTTGAATGAAAACATTCATCTTGAATGAAAACATCTTGAATGAAAAGAAAACACATGGCATGACCTGCTTGACTGATCTGACCTACTCATTATTAATGGACTGGTTTTTTTACTGCAAAATACTGTCTGAAAACAACAAAGGAGAGGTGATCTGAAGATTATAATTCAGAAGTCTGAACACAGATGTCTGTCTTTGTGATAAACAAAATTAAACTAGTCTGTAACTACTGTATAAGCCAAGAAGTATTTCTATAAATATAAATGCATTGGGATATCATGCAATGTAAGGCAGCCTTAAGAGAAAATCACTACAGGGCTTTGCCTTTGTGAATATTGCAGGATTTGGGATTCTTTGTAGATGCACAGTCTGTTTTTTTTTTTTTTTTTCCCCTCAGTGTAAGATATGTTACTCACCTAGCTTTAAACAGGTTCCTTGATAAACTGTTCAAGAGAAAACCTGCATTGGATGGCATTATCCTGAATGATTTCTCATTAGTTTTTTTCCATGAATTAAAAGTAATTAACAAACAACGACCACATTTTATTTTATTCTCAGCAAACAAAATGGTTTAGCTTTGGTTAGCACACTGTATGGTAATTTGTATTCAAAGCTCTGAGTCAAAATAAAAATTGCAGGATTTCAATCCCTAACTGTTCAGTAAACTCAGATGCATATTCATTCACAAGATGACAAGAACATAAACCTAGCTTTTTGAACATTATTAGCGTGTGATTACAGGTGAGACCCTTAGACCTCCTACATTTTATTATACTCAGTCTATCTACTCGTTGTAATAGATCTGGTTGAAATTCTAAGGGCTATATTCTCGTTCCAATGCATGGGGAGTTTAAGAAATAAATTCTCACACATTGAGATGAGAAAAAATAAATGCTCTTGCCAGATTCTGTTCAGTTACTCCAGTGGAATTTCAGTAAAGTCAGTGGAGTTTCTTCAGGTTTACATCATTTTAAGTAAGAGCAAAATTTGGTCTTAAAATATACTAATACACACACACACAAAGAGTTAATAGGCAAATTCTGGTCTCATTTATACTGGTGTAAGCTAGAGGACCTACATTTTTATATGTTTTTGAGTTGCCATTAAAGTTTATTACCTTATAACTTTGGTCTACCTCAGAAGGTCTTTACTTTAACAGAATTCTAAGCTAAAAGTTTTGTTTAGCCATACATTTACTAAATTATGTTCCCATTACGAATGCCCACATTTATTAATTCATCATTGATTTCCTTTGACTGATCTTTGTTTTCCAGGAATTAAATAGTATCAAAAGGATTCATATGATAAAATTACCTGTTGGAAATCAGGTCTCTATTCAGTGACACTACTTTGGCACTAGGGGAGTAAAGCACTCTGTCTACACTTGCCCCAGAAGTGGAAGAAAAAAAACATGTGGTCAAATCACTGGTTTATACAGTCTTGCAAACATCTTCTTCCTTTTTCAGTAATTAATTTTAAATACAAATTAAACAGAAAAGAATGGATACATGATATAAAGGAGATGAAAAACAGAGCAGTCAGAATATGACAGGTATATACTTCAGTGTCTACTTGGTGATAACTTTATCTTGTCTTGTGATGAAGAAAGGAAAAGTGCTTCTCAAAAATGTTGAATGTCATTGATTGATTAACTGATTGCTGTAGTGAAAATGATACATCTGCTTCTACAGATAGAAAACAACAAAACCCCACATAAAAATGATAATTACAGGTACTGGAAAAATGACTCATTAAAAGAACAAGGAAAAATAGTTTAGGTGGCCACAAGTAGCTTTTTAACTAATAATGACTAAAAACAGTGCTACCTCTGAGGCATGTATAAAAGACATAAGTAGCAAATTATTTTACATATATATTTTTAATAAGCTGAGTTTGGTTAAATTATTTAGTATACTAAGTTACTGATGATTTTTAACTCATTATTTACTTTCCATTTATATTATTGTACCAATACCAAAAGATCAGACCAGTTTGGCCATATGGTAATAGCACTTGAGTGTGTATTATTCAGAGATCTTCTGCTCTCTGTAGACATTATTTAGCATTACTTTTCTGAGGCAGCTGCCACTGCTATATTTGGGAATATTCAAATAAATATTAATATCTCTCTCAAATTAATATTGACCTGATCCTGTAACATTAAAGTTAATGTGTGTTTTCTTATTGACTTCGAGGGAGTGAGATTGGGATTGGTGTGACGAATGGTGACCTAAAGCCCAAGGAAACAGAGTTTTGTTTATTTTTTGAATAGTTAGTATTGTGACTGTGCTAAAAAATTAGAATCAGCAGTCAGTGATCAATAGTTTTTAGTTATTTTGTAAGGTTACAAATAAGATATTTTAATGATGAGCTCAAGGAATTTTAGTTTAGCTGCAGGTGAGAGTATTCAGATTTATGTTGAGAGCTTTATATGGAAATTATCTTCATTAATATCTCAATATTGGTTTTCCATTAAACATGTATATTGTTTTTAAGATATTTCTGAGACACCCTATGGGTAATTAAGCAATACTGATAGAAAGGTATTTATACTGGTAAAACTGCTCCCCTCCAAGATATTTCATGATTTAACTATAGGAGTTTCTAAATCAGTGTAATTACATCAGTACAAAAACTATGCGTAGAACAGCCTTAACTCAGCAGGAGCCCCCGCAAAGTGATTTTCCTTTTCTGCATGGTGCTTAAAGGAAGGCTTGATCTTGTTTTTCTTCCTTTTATGTATCCCTTCCTTCCTTCTCATGTCTCCACTGCAATGAGTATTTCTAGAACTGTCTCTACAGAAACTAGATGAAACTTTTGATTTCAGTGATTAAACAGGAAGTTCCCTTTCTTCCTGCCTGTGTTGATTTTTGTATGGTGCTCACAGAGACCACCATCCAAGGACATCTTCTCTATCCAAAGTAAATTGTTACTGCACTATTCATGTGCCAGACATTATACATTGTTTATAATCTGCTTAATTTGATATGATTTTGGTTGAAGAGGAATATAAGCAGAAGCAGATTTGCTGAAGGTAACCAATTTGATTTTCTATTTTTTTATATATTTTTTTTGCTGGGTGGGGTCTCTCCACATTTTATTAATGCCCTGAATTATTAGCAAAAGAGCACAAAGAATCTACCTATGGCTGTTTTTCTATGTGTTATTGACTGTACTGATCAATGGGGCTAATAGATTATTGAAAAAAAGTTTGCAATGCAGGAGTGAGGAAAGGCATGTGTCATATACTAACGCAATGATAGAAATAAAAGTGAAAGAAAGGATAGAAGACCTGTCACATTCATTTACATTATCTATTAGGTAAGTGGAATGATAAAACATAAATATTAGTTAAACAATGATTTGTCCTCCTACTATATACTTTTTGTAATTTTTAAAAAAGTGTTATAGCTGCTTAACAGCAAAAGCAGTCAAAGGCCAGAATTATACTGTTGCTTTCCTTTTGAGACTTCTCTTTTATCCTGCCCCATTCAACTGTTGAGCTGGACAGCACATTCCTATGAGTATTATTAAGTGTAGCTGTCTAAAGTGTGTCAGTGAGGTTTCTTATGGAAAAAATCAGCATATAAAGCACTGGTGAGCACAATAGCTGAAGAAAGGTAGATAAACTTTAAATTCAGTCACATATGAAGTGCATTGATGAAAGTGAATGGCTGAACTCCAGTAAAACCCACTTTGTTTCTAATTCAGCCTAGCCACTGAGTTCATCAGTGCTTTGCAAATAGTCAGCCCTCTTTGAATTTTAAATTTCACTTCAGAATATAGGAATTATACTGAGCTGAGATTGGTATTAGCAGCATCTCACTTGGCATCTCATTCTGTGTCCACAGCTGTTCACACACTGTTCTTCTCTGTGCTACAGGGACTATTCAGTATAGTACATTGGAAGCACTTTCCATGGCTAGCAGGTAGGCAGGTAGCTATCTGATATTCTCAGTTTATATGAAAAATCTGACTTTTCTTCTACATTATCTATAGCACTACACATTTTATTCTTACAGAGATCAGGAACAGAAGAATTGGGAAGCCACATGATCTATGGTCCTCTACAAGAATAGGAGATGAGAGAAACTAAACATCAGAAAGAAAGAAATGTGTCTGTGGCCCTGCAGATGAGAAAGAAAAAGAGATAAGATAGGGTGATCATGAACCTGCATTGCCCTGCTTGTGGGAGGAAAAAAAAAAGGAGATTATATGATTCTTTCAAAATTTACATAATCTGGGGCTAAAATGTCATGTGAATATCAGTGCAATGTTTATTATTTATATAAAGAATTCTCCATTGTTATAAAATCATCTTACGACAACTTTCAATAAAGAATTTAGATAAAATCTTCCCTAAAATTTTCTGGCATAATGAAAGTAAATCAAGAGCTCTGAAAGACTGTAATGCCCACCATGCATGTTACAAAAAGGCAGAAATAAAATAGAGTAGCACTGACATTTTGCTGTCTGGTACTGGGGAATCTCTGTCTTTTGAAAGCATTAGATTGATTTCACTGTCATCTCTGTCCAGTTTCATGCTTCGTTGTCCTGCCTAAAAGAAGCCCAGTTTAAACTTCATTGTCCCATACAAAATAACAGTTTCCTTTTCCAAACATGACAAATGTCCATTAGCACTTGCTGTGAGTACAGGCAGTAAAGATCCTGGCTGGTGTGTATTTGTGGAGCATCACAAATAAATTAGTCATCCCCTAAAGTGGGTTGATAGTAGTTGCTAAACATACATAAATTATGAAAGTCCCAGTTCCCTTAGGTGACTGGTGTGCCATGACCACTGTCGATCATGTTGACCAATATTACCTCACTGTTTCCTTGCCCATTTGTCGGTATCCATCTCATCTTACACTGACCTTATAAATTCTTGGGGGCAGGACTCATCTTTTGGTTCTTTGTTTGCATTTCTCTTAGTACAGTAAAGTTCTAGTCCATGACCAGAGCTCTTAGGTGCTTTAACAATGCAAATGAATAATAAAATAATAATAATTAATACTACTACTACTAATAATAATACTAGTGACAACAGTCTGAAATGAAATCTGCCTCAAGTTCAAATATATCAGCAAGAAACAAGATTCTGTGAAACACAGAGGAAAATGTGAGAAATGCCAGTTGCCTGGGAATATGTATTTCCCTCTCCCCGCAGTGCAGTTAATCTATTACAGGGTGCGGGTTAGAGCAGGTTGGGGATTTTTTTTCTATTTTTTTATGAGACAAAGACAATGTGGTAAAATCTAAGCTTTTAGTGGACATCTATCAGTTTCAACAAAACTTTCTTCAAAAACATTTTCTTAGTTTTAAGGTGCAATTTCTGGTCAAAATCACAGAGGAGAGACACCCCATTATGGCCAGGCTATACAGTCCACTCTGTCTCTCTCTCTCTCGCCTAATGAATAACTATTTACTCAACACGGAACAACTGCACCAGGTGCAGTTGAAACTGCTTTACACCCCAGTGGATTGGACATTCACCTGGGATGTGGGAGACCCCTGTTCAAGTCCCTGCTTTGAATCAGGCGGAGCAAGGACTGGAACCTGTGTTTCCCACATACGAGGTGAGTGTCCTTAAGTATATAATCCTTAAAGGGGATCATTTCCATTCCAATGGAAACAAATGTCAAAACCTCAAAAAAATTATGAGAAACAGAATTTTTGTTTTCCAGTCAACACTGCTACCGTTATAACTCATTACCAAATTCACACAGAGTTACAATCCAGGGCCAACACGGCCAATTAGTGTGCCAGCAGTTCTACTCAGTGGCTCCTGTTGATCCACAGGTATAATGTCAAAGGAGTGGTGGGAACAAAACTGTTATGATGGTTCTGTTTCAGTATTCTGGGGGGTCTAAGTTTCTCTTCTCGCTATACAATGGTGCAGGTTCCTTCTTCACTGTTGAATAACATATAAAATATAGGGTTTACATTTAAATGTATGTGTTTACAAAAAGGAAAGTATTTCATGACTGGAATTCATATACAAGTGTATGTTCCACCAAAGTCTGCCAACAGAGCAGTACACTGCCTACACACATTTTTTAATTTCTTCATGATCAATATTATGCAGCCAATGCACCCATCTGTTGTGTAAAAGAAAAAATGCATGATATGAAGATATGTTTGAATAAATAAAATATTGAGAGATTGAACTCACGTTGGGTCAAATATTGTATGGCATTCCACACTGAGCCCTGCCAATGCATTCAGTTCTGCTGACCTATTCACAAATGCTATTTAGTTTTTGACTCTCAAATCAATGATGATTGACAGTCATACTAAACTGCATATGCCAGAAGGTAGTTCTGTAATCAGATTACACCCACCATATTGAGTTCTATATTCATTACGAGTTTTGCTGTATTTCATCATTTCAGTGACATAAAACATACTTTTGTTTCTGCAGTATACCATAATGTTGGTAGGCTAATTTTCAGCTGGGAGCTATTTGGTATACTCTTTAAATATGGGTCATTAGTGTCATTCAGGAACTAGCACAGTTTAGTGCTCTGTACAAATATTTTTAAAAATCCTATCTCGAAAGGCATATAAAGCCAATATTCACTCACAGCTCATTGAACTCATTGGTGTTTGTCCATGGGTCATTGCTAGTAAAACCATTTACATCTAGCCTGATCTGTGACTTTAGACACATTTTTGTATTTAATAGGAGTTTATTGTTACAATTAAATACAAAATTGCATTAAAATTATATTGAGTCTATAAAACTGTCACGGTTTAGGAAATTCAGAATAGAAAGCGAAAATTCCATCTTTAATCCAGCTCCACTCTGCTTGTTGCTACTCAAGTTTCCTCCTACTTTGGTGTAATTCTCAAGGAACCTGTTATATCCCTTTTAAGTCTGCTTTGCCCTAAGGATATGTCTACTTGGCAATTGGACATTCACAGCTAGCCTGTGTCAGCTGATTCAGCCTTGCTGGGATTGGGATAAGGTGGTATAGATGTTCAGCCTCAGGCAGCAGCCTGAGCTCTGGGACCCTCCCATTACACAGGCCCAGGCTCCTGATCAAGCCTAAACGTCTACACAGCAAACAGACCATTAGCTTGATCCCCATGAGGCCACGTCAGCTGGCACAGGCAAGCCAGGGGTTTAATTGCAGTGTAGATACCAGAGAGACCAGTACAAAGGAGAGTTAGGACTTGTCTATACTTCCCACCCCACAATACAAAGGTGTGTATAGGAGTGTGCGCTAAGGTGCTGTGCAGTAGCTTGCCTGTATAAATACTGTGGGGATGAACTGAGATGTTCCTAATTTGCATTAATGTAGTCTTGATTGAAGAGAGCTATGTTAGCCTGAACTATCCCTAACTCTCTGCCCCCCCAATTTTAAGAATCAGTTATGCTTAGCCGAAGTGGTGGGAAACAGGTTAACCTATCTGTTGCCAAACTGTAGTAACAATATCAGCAATATTAATGTCAGCCTAAAAGCCTCATTTTTATTGACAAAGATTGTGCAGTAATTCTTCACCCATGGTATCAGTGGAGGAAGTTGTAGCATGGGTAGACAACCTGAGCACTCACAAACTAGGTAGGTAACAAAACACAATCACCTTGCTTACAGCACAATTTTCACAATTGCCTCTAATGATGGCAAATTAATACAACAAAGTTTACTATTGTAAATACAGCCACATTTGTTTTCTATGCTCCTGTTTTGCAAAATTTTGGTTTAAAGAAACATGGTTCCTCAACTGCCATTTACAGCACTCTACACATCCTGTGCCACTTAGAGATGAAACCATGACGCACACAGCTATGTCTCCTTCTATTCTTACTTGTGTGAGACTTTATGAGTGTGAATGTAATACATAAATGTGTGCAAAACTTTCTGAGGGCTACCATATATCTCCATGTCTCCTCTTCACAAGCCCAAATTGCCAAGGATGGCTGCCATGTTAAAACTTCAAATCACTCAAATTGCAAAATCACAAAACTTCAAGCCAAAAAGATATCTGGAACTTTGGGGAAACTTTGGTCCCTTAAAAGTCCATGGAAACAAAATGTTGAAGACTGAAAAATCATATAAAAGAAATTGGCCTTCAATCCCCTACCCTTCATCCTAGGGTCTTTATAAAGAAGCAATAGGCTTCTTATGCCCTCTGGCAACTTTAAGTGCCACTTTGTGCATTTCTCCCCCTTGGAGAATGGGGGAGAGTAGAGCCTCTTTCTAATTCCTGTCAACAGGAAATCATTCAGGCTTTTTGTTTCTCTCCAGGAGTTGGAGGGAAATGGGGTTTGCCATCCCCAAGAACCTCCCCAAGTGTCTCTTTATCTCTCTGTCAGCCTATATGCTCCCTGCTCATCTCCAAGTATCGCTCTTTGTCTTCTTTATCCCCAAGATGTCAATCCATCTCAAATAACTCTGTTCCCATCCCCCAAAATGTAATCTCCTGGATTAATTCTGAATCCCTGGACTCCCCAAATTTACCATGTATTTGGTGCAACAGCTGACATGTTAAAAGTAGGAGTTCTGAGAGACAGAGCTGGCTCCCTTTCACCAAATTCCCCACCAGCCTTTCAGGACTCATCATAGCAATGTCTCTGCTATCTGAATAATAACCCCACTAGAGGCCTACCATGGCCAGGAGAAACAGAATTATAAAAATAATAATAATCTGGCAAAAAATCTCTCTCTCTCTCACATTCTCTCCTGAGATTTATAGGGGAAAACATGTCAGTGTTTTCTCTATGAAGCCCTCTTTTCAAAGGTTTGTTCTTTCAGAGTAAAAATTCCCCCTAGGCTGAGACTTGGCACATAGGTTTTCAGTCCAGATGGAAAAGTATTTTTAAAAACTAAAATATCATTCATTACAAATGAGCACAGAAAATCTTTGTTGTTTCAAACAACTTTGTGCTTAAAATCTATAGAACAAAAAATTGTTTTTTCCCCCCACTACCTCCAGATTCATAGGCCCTTAGTTCTTATGCCAGGTTGGTGCCCCTGTGATAGTTTAAAATTGATTTTAATAATAATGACAATGTAATGTTGTCATGGTGGCTACTATGACTGTGAAACTCTTACCAGATGTCCAGGGTCCTGTCTCTTAATTCCCCTCCTTTTGCCTACATAGGAAAATATTATCATTTCTATTCATTAGTAGTATTAAGTACTTAGCTTGTGGTAGCATCTAGAAGCTGGAGGGCACTTTTTAAACAGAGAAGTAGACATATTCTCTGACTCAAAGGGCATGTGTGATCAATACAAATGCTACTCTTACAATGCATTTGTTTTTAGGATTGAATACCATGTAATTTTTAAAACAAGAGCTGACTGAACCCTCAGATAGCCAGCTCCATGCATATAATTACTTCAGGGATAAAGCCTAGCATTTACAATTCCCAGTTCCTTCCCAGCCTAAGGGCTAGATTGAGCAATCCTCACTCATGTAAGCATTTTCCCTCTACTTCTCTGGGGCTACCCATGCCCTTCATGACTTGCCAACAGGATATACATTTGGATAAGCTGGCCCTTAGGGAGAGCAGTGAAGGATTTCTAACATTCAATTCATAAATTCAGGGGATCCCCAGATCCATTTACTTTAGTTCATTCCATTTTAAAAAAATCTATTCTGGATTATGCATACTTCATAGCATAAGGAGAGATAAATACAATTTAAACTGCACTAAGAATACAATATGAAAGCAAAAGAAAGAGATTTATGAACAATAACTATGTTAAGTATCTACTTAACTAAATACGAGAGCCAGGAACATAATTAGTAGATGGGAAACCATACCTTATAGTGATATGCTAAATAGATTGAGCTCCTTGAGTCTAACAAAAAGAAAAGGTTAAGCGTGACTTCATCACAATCTTAAATACCTACATGGGGAACAAATATTTAATAATGGGTTTTTCAATCTAGAAGATAAAGGTGTCAAAAGAAGTTAAAGCGAGACAAAATCAGACTGGAAATAAGGTGTACATTTATAACAGTGAGAGTACAATTTACGAAGGGTTGTGGTGTTCTCCATTACTAGATATTTAAATCAAGATTGGACATTACTCGAAAAAATATGTTTGGGTTCAAATAGGAATTCACTTGGAGATGTTCTGTGGCCTGTACTATGAAGGAGGTGAGACTACATGCTCACAGTGGTCCTCTCTGATTTGGAATTTATTTCGACTGCATAGACAAGTATACCAAGTTTGCATATTTAAAATGTACATAGAAAGTGTTTATTGTTCATGCACAATGAGTCTTCCTCAGTGAAATATCTAATCTCTCCCTCCCCTTTGCCCCCGGCTAACCACTTTTATTGAAGTCATAATCTCAGGGGTCTGCCCTTAGAATGCAATTTGGGAAATCCAGGACCATGTGTGTATGTATTTTTCCTGTTCTCTTTTTTTATTTCCATCTTTAATTTTTAAAAATGCTAACACCTGCTTTGAAAGCTCTTATGCATGCAGCTAAACATTGTTTGAAAGAAAGTTGAAACTATTCAGTACCGCTTTAAAAAAAATCTGCACAGTTTGCTTCTATAAATGTACACAGATGAATATTAATAGATTATATTTTATATTTTTTCTGAAAACTTCCTAGTTCAAACACATCCAATTTATATTGATCTTGCCTTTAGTACCTAGAGAAAACAGTTACATGGGTTATAACATTGTTAAGCATCACAAATAAAATTAGAAAATGAGTATCATTGCTTCTGTAGGTTGTAAATTAAATGATTCTCTGCATATGGAAAATTACTCCATGGTGATTGGTTTGTACATAATTTAAATTATACGTTGGGTGGTTTTGTCATGTTTCATATCACAAAATTCATGACCTGGCACTAGATTATATAGTCTTAACTCACACAAGCCTGACATAAAGAATGCAAAGAATGAATTTGTCTAGTAAATGTAATTTGAAATACAGGAGCTGGCTGTCCTCCAAATTATAGCAGCATTCAGCACTGCTTCTACTGTAAGGGCAATAAGCCTTCTCATTAAAATTTTCCAGTGCTATATTTTGCCCATTACTAGTCATAAGGCCTTAAATCTGATGAGTAGTACATGCTGCCAGACCAAGTTGAGAGGTTTTTTTAATGTTTAAAACAATCGAAATTCTTGCAGTTGAAAAAGTTTAAAAAAATTTATTACAGAAGATATTTTTTGCTATGATATCTACAAAATCTGGAATTAAGTATTAAAAATGAATTTGTAACTGAACTATTGTGGCCAGCGTGGACCATTTCCATATCACTTTTCATCCCTAGATCTCTGAGTTTATTCCAGAGGTGGGTATGTATTATCCCTATTTTACAGATGAGGAAAGTATGGCACAGAGAAATGAAGTCACTTTCCCAAGGTCAAAGAGCAGATCAGAGGCAGAGCTAGAACAGAAACCAGACTTTTTGAGTTCCTAATCTAGTATCCTCCCTGGAACAATTGTAAAAACTATACTAAAAATAGACACCAGGATTATCCAATAAAAATTCTTGTAAATGAGTACCTTCAGTTTGTTTAATTGTAATTATATCATGTGGAAGATACGATTGGACCACTTACTCGAAAATAATGTAACTGAAATCAGAATAAAAGAGAAGTCAGGAGGAGGGGGAGAACCTAGAGGGTTTTTTTTGTTTGTTTGTTTGTTTTATTTTCCCCTATTCCCAGCCTCACTGGATTAGAATCCTAGCTCCATTGAGGTCAATGAGCATTTTGCCATTGGTGTGAATGTGATTTCACCCACTGATTTCAGTGTGAATTTGATTATGAATTGTGGACATTTCCTCAGTGGCATGGGCTTTAGCAGGATTAAAGTACTGTGAGAAGATGTGAAGGGAAAGATGGGAACAAGAGCAGAAAAAACAAAAACAAAAAAATGTATTATGGCAAATGTCTAGAATGTATTGGAGAGCACAGTTTTGCACTTGCAGAGGTGGGGCAGATATGATAGAATAATGGGCCAGATTCTGCCGTGACATGGACTGTATGTGAGCTCACTTACTACACAGGGTTTGCATTTGGTGTAAATCAGCATTAGATTTGGCCCAACAGGTCTTTCTCATCTCTAATTATCTTGTGCATCTCCTCACTAATACTGTATTGTTCTCTCCAATGTATTCTGGGAATGCTTTGCACAGTCTAGTTTTAAATAACTCAAATAATAGGGCTTCCACCTCCTCTCCGGGGAAATTATTTTATAGTCTAATACATCTCTTGCTGTTCAGAAATGTTTCTTTATAGTCAGTCTAAACTTTTCTTTGCTCAGATTTATCCCATTATTCCTAGTTATAACCCCTGGGCAATCCTAAATAATTCCTTTCTCTCTTTCCCACTTTGGTGTTTATAACTTCAATTACATGCCACCCTTAACTCATCATATTATGCCATGGTTTCACAGCTCATGTAATATATATACAATAAAACTGCCTGCTGTTTTGATAGTCCTGTGTTAATAATATGTATCTCCAAGGTACAGTACAAATATTAATGGATTATTCGTCACAACACCCTGTAAGATAGGTAAGTAAATATTATCCTTCTCATTTTACAGATAGGAAAACTGAGACTAAGAACTTGCATACAGTATGCTTTTGCCCCTTCAGACTGGTGTACATTTTAGCCCGTACTATGGGGTCAATGTAGACCCTACTGGTGGACACTCAAAAATCTCTAGCATATGTTAACAGTACTGCATTAATGCACTCTTTCAGCAAATGCCAGCAGAGTTCACAAGGGCCAATTAGTGCACAACACACTAGGCAGGCTAAAATTTACACCCCTCTGGTGCAGGTAAGTGCCATATAGACAAGCCCAGAGAGGCCCAGAAACTGCTCTCAGTTGAACTAGTACAACAGAGTTGCTCTTAATTTATGCTGGTGTACATGAAATTTTCAGTCCATCAGACCATTCCCCCTCTTAGTGAGATTGTATAGAAACACATAACAAACGGGAACTGAGTCACTAGTACTTATGTTATTTTTTGAAAAAAGGCAGGGAGAGATGATGATTCATTTTGGGTTACCTCCTCCAAATTGATTTTCATCCATTCTAGAAGCACTGATGTTTCCTTATTTCCAAAAGACTTTGTGTGATTCATGAAACCCGACTAAGGCTATATTTTCTTGTTTTTAAGTGTTCTTTTTGAGAACAAATTGGATCACAGAAAGTGTGTCAAAAATAATCCAAATTACCTTTGGCTGGCCTCAGATGACTTGGAAACTGAGCCACGGTAATGGATGAGCCCTTACAGCATGTTAGTTAGTTAGTTGGTTGTTTTTGTTTTACTTTTAAAAAGTAGTTTCACAGAGAAATGGAAGTTCACCAGCTGTCAGACTTTGATTTCCAAAGGAGTTATGGTGATTCGTTGTGCCAATAATTTGCAAATTAAAATGCCCCTGTGCAGGCTATCTCATGATAGATCATTACACACTCTTTTATTGTGCTAATGATTGGTACATTAAGGACTCCCCAAGTCGTCCTTGTCAATGCAGACTGGGACTATTCATTTGTCTATATATTAATGAGTTTTCAAATTACATTTCCACATGACAGTACTTTGTAAATCAGTTGCACTTCCTGAATGGAGGAGGTTCTCACCACCAGGAGGGCGAGTGTACTGACAGAATGTAGGGAGAGGATCTTACACAACAGTAAGTGAGGGGGAAAAGGTAATTCCTCAACTGACTCTTGTGTTATAAACTTCTGAAAATTTTAACTATCCCCCTACTGACTGGGTACATGTCACCTCAGGACTGCATGCAGAGATAATATTTCTAGATACCATTATTGATGGCTTCCTGGAGCACCTAGATCTGCAACCCATAAGGAGAATTGCAATTCTTGGTTTAGTCCTAAATTGAGCACAGGATCTGGTCCAGGAGATTAATATAGCTGAACCGCTCCCTAATGGAGACTACAATGTAATTAAATTTAACATCCTTGTGGGGTGGGAGAGGCAAAGAAATCCAGAGTAGTATTTAACTTCCAAAAGGTGACCTGTATAAAAATGAGGAAACTAGATAAGTGGAAATTGAAAGGAACAGTCATGAACAATCAATGAAATGCCTGAAAGCTTCATGGAAACTAAAAACAAACCATAATAAAGGCTCAAACAAAATGCATACACTGTATCCAAAAACAACAGTAAACAGACCCAAAAAATGGGTAAAAAAACAGAGTAAAAGAGGGGTTTAGAGGAAAAAAGGTATTGGTTTTAAAAAATGAAAGTCAAATCCTACTGAGGAAAATAAAAAGCAGCATAAATTCAAGCAAGTCATGTGTAAAAGTATCATTAGGCAGGCTAAACAAACAATTTGAAGAGCAATCTGGTAAAGATGCACAAACTAACTTTTTTAAAAAATTAAGTACATCAGAAGCAGGCAGCCTGCCAAACAATCAGAGGGGCCTATGACCCAATCGAGATAATAAAGGAGTACACAAAAAAGCCAAGGAGGTGCAGTGAACTAAATGAATTCTTTGAATCAGTCTTCGCAGCAGGAAATGTGAGGGAGATTCCCATATCTGACCCATTCCTTTTAGGTAACAAATCTGAGGAACTTTCCCAGACTGAGGTGTCAATACAGGAGGTTTTGGAGCAAATTGATAAATTAAACAGTAATAAGTCATCAGGACCAAGTGGTATTCTAGAGAACTCAAAGATGAAATTGCAGAACTACTAAATATGGTATTTCCTTAGCACTTAAATCAACCTCTGTACAACTAAGGAAACATCAATTTTTAAAAAAGGCCAGAGGCAAGTGTGGCAATTATAGGCTGGCAAGCCTAACTTCACTACCAGACAAATTGATTGAAACTGCAGTAACAAATAGAATTATCATACATATAGCTGAACAAGATATGTTTGGGAAGAAGCAACATAGAAATTATGCCTCACCAATCCATAAGAATTCCCTCCATGGTCCCTCCCCAAAGGCTCTTAAACAAAGTAAGCAGTCATGGGATTAGGGAGAAGGTTCTCCCATGGATCAGGAAGTGGCTAAAAGATAGGAAACAAAGGGTAGGAATAAATGGTCAATTTTCACTATGGAGAGAGTTAAATAGAAGGGTTCCCTACAGATCTGTACTGTAACTTGTGCTGTTCAACATATTCAATAAATGGTATGGAAAAGTGAGGTGGCAAATTTTGCAGACAATACTAAATTTCTCAAGAGAGTTAAATCCAAAGCTGACTGCAAATAGTTACAAAGGGCTGGGCTATACTGGGGGGAAGAAGGGTCAACCTAAGATACACAACTTCAGTTCCGTGGCTGGTCCCCTATTGACTCTACTTTCTCCTCTTGCCGAGATGGAGTTCCGGAGTTGACAGAGAGCACATTCAGAGCTCGATTTATCGCCTATAGATGAGACACGATAAATCGATCCCCAATACATTGAACGCTACCCACGGATCTGGAGGATAGTATAGATGTACCCAGAGGGATCATACAAAACTGGTTTAATGGGCAGCATAGTGGCAGGTGACATTCAATTTAAGAAGTGCAAAGTAATGCACGTTGGAAAACACAGACCTAACTGTACATGAGGGGTTCTAAATTAGCTGTTACCACTCAAGAAAGAGATCTTTGAGTCATTTTGGCTAGTTCTCTAAAATCATCTGCTCAGTGGACTGTGGCAGTCAAAAAGGATTAGGAAAGGGGTAAATAATAAGATAGAATTTATCATAATGCCATTAGAAAAATCCCTAATATGCCCATACATTAAATATTGTATGGAGTTCTGATTGCTCCATCTCAAAAAGAGACACATTAAAATTGGACAAGGTACAGAAAAGGACAACAAAATTAATTAGGTGTATGGAATAGTTTGTGTATGAGCACAGATTAACAAGACAGGGACTGTTGATCTTAGAAAAGAGACAGCTGGAGTGTGGGGGGAGACCAAAGCTTTGTAAAATCATGAATAGTGTGGAAAAAGTGAATAGGGAAGTTTTATGTACCCTGACACATAACACAAGAACCAGGGATCACATAAAGAAATTAATAAACAGCAGGCTTAAAACAAACAAAAAGGAAGCATTTCTTCATATAATGCATAGTTAATATGTGGAACTCGTTGTTAGGGGATTTTGTGAAAATCTAAGGTATAAGTGGGTTCAAAAAAGAATTAGATAAATTCATGGAGAATAGGTCCATCAATGTTATTAGCCAAGATGACCAGGGACACAGCTCCATACTCTGGATGTACCTAAACCTGTGGCTGTCAAAAGCTGGGCATAGATGACATGGGATGGATTGCCATGTTCTATTCATTTCTTCTGAAGCATCTGGCATTGGATAGTGCAAGACAGATACTGGACTAGATGGATCGTTGGTTTGACCCAGTTTGGTCATTCTTACGTGCCAAAAATCATTGTGGATAGAAGACTTTGTGCAGCAACGAAATGGAGATATGGTGGTCCTGAGCTGCAGAATATTCTTACTGTTGCTATTAACAGTAACATTTAGAGATCCTAGCCAATTGTGCTAGGCATGGTACTTGCACTTAGTAAGACAAACATATGTTTATAGCATTGATATTGTAACTTACAACTGTAATGAAGTTACTTACTTGAAAATAAAAGAAACAATAATATTAAAAATATTAGGCCAAAGCTTGCAGTTCTTATAGGTCAAAACTCTCAAGTTATTGTGGGAACCTATTGAGTTCCACTACACAATTTGACCCACAAATAAATTGCAGTAACTCCTCACTTAATGTTGTAGTTATGTTCCTGAAAAATGCAACTTTAAGCTAAATGATGTTAAGCGAATCCAATTTCTCCAAATAGTGGGGTTAGGTTTCAGGGAATTTTTTTTCAACAGACAAAAAGCTATGTTATATATACATATAGAATATGTTTTAAACAATTCTATATGTACACAGTGATGATGATTGTGAAGCTTGGTTAAGGTCATGAAGTTAGAGGGTGGAAGAGGCGGGGATATTTCCCATGGAATGCCTTGCTGCTAAATGATGAACTAGCTTTTGGCTGAGCCCTCAAGGGTTAACACATTGTTGATGTAGCCTCACATTCTACAAGGCAGCAGGAATGGAGGGAGGGAAGACAGCATGGCAGACAGAGACAGAGACACACACCCTGTGTGTGGCAGAGAGAAAGAGAGATGCTTATTGCCCCTTTAAGTATGCTGACCTCACTCTTAAGTACATTGTCTTTTTAAGTTGATCAGGAAGTTGAGAAAGCAGCTGGTGCCCCAAGATCTCTCTGTCTTTCTATCCATGTTCCCACCCTGCTCTATATGGAGAAGGGGTAAGTGGGGTACAAGAGCAGTGGGGAGGGGGACACCCTGACATTAGCCCCCCCTTTAATCCTCTTTACACAGCAGGAAGGAGGTTCCGGGGAGCAGCTCCAAGGCAGAGGGCAGGAGCAAGACATGACAGTGAGGGGAGGGACAGCTGAACTGTCAGCAATTGATAGCCTGCTGGGCGGATGCTGCACAGGGAACTTAGGGGAATGGGGAACTGATGGGGAGCTGCCAGTCCACCCTGGTTCCAAGGGCCTACCAGCTAGCTCCAGAGGGCTGCTCTTCCTGCAAACAGTGGACAAAGCAAGTGGCTGCCACACAATGTTATAAGGGAGCATTGCACAACTTTCAATGAGCATGTTCCCTACTTGATAAGCAACCTAACAACGAAACAATGTTGACCGGGATGACTTTAAGTGAAGAGTTACTGTATAATTAGGCCTGTGTGAATGCAATGGAGTTCAGGGTACTATAAGCATTAACCTTATCCCAACTTGTCCATCAAAGGAGAATTTATTTAATTTATTTAAAAACATGTTGGGGAAAATTTATTTAAAAGCATGTTGTGTTGTTATGCTGTTTAAATCAACAGCATAATAATACAATAGATAAAACAATGAAGTAAACCTTGAAAGATTTTTTTTCATTCTGCGGTACTTATACACAGGTATAGAAATATGTGTAGACAGAAGGCATAGCTACAGAATTGCAGAGGAAGTTAAAGTGGCATACAGAATGCACTGAAAAATCCACATGATGGAAAACTCCCACCAAAGCACTGTTAAAAAAATTGCCTCTGTTTTTAAGAACTGAAAAGTCTGTTTATTTGATGGGAACAAAGACTTTTAAAAAAAAAAGTCTGGGTAATCACCTTGGGTGAAATTCACTCCATTCTTACATTGCTAGTAATTGGGCTCTCTGTGACTGGAATGCAGAGGGAAGGTCGAAGTGATTGCCATTACTTCCACCCCAAAAACAAAACAATACAAAACAAAACAGAAAGGGCTACCAACTGCACCTCCCCCAAATGTTGCTAATCTAGTCTATATGCCACAGCCCTTCTGTTGTTCCAAGAACTGAATGCAAAGACCGCTGAAGTCAGTGGAGAGACTCCCTTTGGATTCAGAGCTCCACTTGTGCAGTGTTTTAGAACCACTGTGTGTGGCCCCTTTGTGCTCTTCTGTGCCAGTCTATGCAGAGATGGCACAGAGACTTTCCCACAGTATCGAAGGCATGCACAGATCCCTCTGTACACACAACCCACCAATCACTTCTCTAAAAAGGTGTAGAGTCCTTCTGTGAAGAATTTCATCCTTTACTTTTAAGTCTATCACTCTGGTAGATAGACCATGCTCCTACAATGAACTTCTTTGGACATCCTTTATACACAGGTCTTCTCTGTGTGTAGTGCTGCATGGAAAACACCAAAGGTACTTTTCAGTGAAGGTTCTAATGGATTTGCTTATGTTTAAGATTTCTAATTGTTTGCCATAATTGAGAAATTGTTAACCTGGTAGTAAAATAATCATCATTACTTGTTCTGCAAATAGAGTTTTCATACAGCCTTGTGTAAAAGTGAGTGGGCATCTGATCATAGGGGACCAACTTCATGCTTGAAATTGTTCCGGCATCATGGCAAATTAATCTGTGTTCCACATGGAACAAAGACCTAGAAGAGACCAGTCCATGCCACACAGTGTAACCTATTTTAGTCATCCTTGGGGGTGTGAACTTCTATGTGTAATTAAATCTTGGCAGGTTCAGTTTTAAAAATGCCAGACATTGCATTTTCTGGTAGGAATTTCTCTGACAGGTCTGTGGTAGTATTTCCTGTCACTCAAAACTTCTATTTGGAACACTTGTTGGTGAGCTGTCTAGTTCTTCAAAAGCTAAATCTTATCTCTATTAGCATTTCGAGCATGCATTGTGTTGATTTCATTATTATTAAAAATAATATTATATTAATGTGTAGTGTCTAGAGGCCCCAACCAATCTTGAGACCTCATTATACTAAGTGCTGTGCAAACACATAATAATAGACAGTCCCTGTCACAAAAAGCTTACAGTCTAACTAAACTAGACAGAGAGGGGTGAATTTACAGATGGGAAACTGAAGTGTAAACAAATTAACTTAGACTAGCCAAGGTCAAATAGAAATTCTATTCCCTGATCTCCTGTATTTCACTTCACTGCTTTAACCACAAAACCACTCTTCATCTCCATTTCTCCTAACTTTATATCATCCCACACCCAGTCAATCATTTTCTAATATATTATATTCTGCTTCTTCATATATACTTGGCTTCTTACATGGTTTAAGTAAAAGAAGCATTTCATGTTACAGAAGATTAGGAGTGACATGACTTGATGGGGATGAGAATGACTCAGCAAATCTATCTCTTGTGGTGGTCTAAGAGAGATCCAGGATCCAGCTCTAAACTCCTTTGAGCTGAAGACAGCAGGGAAATTTTTTTTAAAAAAACTTTCTTTTTGGGAAATTATTTTTACTGACATATTTTTGAAAAGGACATGTTGGGTTTGCAGGGTTATAATCTAAAGTATAGTAAGTTTATTCACATTTTTCCTATACATAGTACTCTTCACATTCTTCAAGGTAGACATTGCACCTATTTAGCTTTACTACTTCATTTATTTGTTTCCAGCTCTCCATTTGAATTTCTAACATATAATAAAGTTTGAGAGGGTTCACATTGAGGTTTTGGAAAACAGCATCTGAAAGATATTATTTTATGTAGCAGATTGATCGTCTTTCAAAAGTCAAACCTTACCCACATTCAGCATGCAGTGGTATCTGAGTTACCACAGATACTTAATCTTTGAGTATGGTCAACTGCTCAGTATATCAGTACCACTATGAGGTAATGATGAGTAAATACTGTTTTTGGTCTTTGATTTGTTTCATGTTAGAAGGTATATTTCATATGCAATGATATATGTATATTGTAACACATCTTAGTTCTGTTGTAATATATCTTTTTAGATGGTTGCCAAGAATGCTTCCAAAATGGAATAGGCACTTTTTCTGGTTTCCTTCCCTGTCCTCTCATCCCCCCCATATAAATAAATTGTTGTGTCCCTAACACAAACATATAGAATCTGGTTCAGCTCCCATTGAGCTAACTGTCAAATTCCCATTGATTTTAGTAGGGACTGGAGAAAGCCCATTATGCCTTGCCTTGTATTAAAAGTTTATATTACATTTGTTTGTATTTTTCCTGTTTTCTACTACACAACCCTTCAAGAAAAATGGTGTCTGAGCTGTAGTTAACAAATATGATTGCAGGTTATTTTGCTGATGTTGATGCATATATAAAACCATATAAAAAAATAAAAAGATGTTTCATCTATATCACCTCAGAGGACTGCACTAACCAGTCTCCATTATAACATGATCTTAAACCAGACAGAATATGAATCCCTGTTCTTCTGGGAAGCTGATAGTATAATGGTGAAGATGTCTGACATAATTAAGATACATGATTGTGTTACATAGTCAAACAAATTTTATCTTTGTACATTTGACATTTTTCCTATACTCTTCATGATTCTAATAGGAACAAATCAAATGCACATCTTCTTAGTAGGAGTCAGAGGGAGAATAAAGTACAGATCATTGCTAAATAATTGTTAGAAGCACCAGGAGTCTGCAAGTTTCCTTCAGATAGAATCCTCACCCCTTTTTCTTTTCAGCATAAATTCTTAAAGGCCAAATTCTGTCTTTTGTGACTTATATGTGAATTGTGCAGAAACTTTGGCAGATCTCTCTGTTCACTGAAGAAAGTACAAACCTAATAAATCGCAGCATCTACTCTCACTGTGACTTTAATAACTTGGTGGAACAGTCCAACACAGAGTTATATGATATTTGGCATCTCCTTGGGGATGGGTGAAAAGTACAAAACATTTTCACCATTCATTTGATCATGTTTTTAATGTATTTTCTTCGGCCATGTACATGTCCTTTTTGTCCACATGTAAGCAATCGTGTCCGTTACCATGATGCTTATGGAAAGTGAATTTCAAAGCAAATCTCAGCACTCGTGTTGAAAGTGTTTGCATGCTCTGCTACTGAGGAAGTAGAAACTATAGCATATAAATTATGTTACCAGTCACTATGAGGAACACAGCTCCTATTTTGAATATTTGTCATCAGTTCATGATCTCAGATCAGTATAATTTTATTGATTTTAGTAGAGTAATGCTGGTTTACACCAACAAGGCTTTCAGAATTCACCTCTGGAAAATTGCATTATATTTCAGTGAAATCAATTTAGTCTCTACACAGGGATAGATTCACAAAGGGATTTAGGCACCTACCTATCATTTTCTATACCTAAGGCCAAAATGTACTTCTTCAAAACTCCTGCTCATCTGCAGCATTTAAGTTTCCACTGATAAAGTCTCCTAGACACCTACATTTCTCCCAGTGGGCATGTGCACAGTAACCTGACACCATCAAGTTACTCAGCACCTCTCAGCCAAGTGGGACAAAGGTGATGTAACCTAGTGGTCAGGGCATGCATCAGGTATTCCCCTGATGGGCTCAATCCAGTAGGAATTCTTAGAATCTGCCTAAGAGCTCACTTACTGGAACAGGCCCTGCACAGTACACAGCCGGAGGAGAAGTACCGACCCCATAAAACAGTGGTTAGAGCATTCACCTAGGATGTGGATACGGGAGACCCAGGTTTAGGTCACTACTCTGTGTGCTTTATCTCCTGGTAGGGTGACTAGACAGCAAGTTTGAAAAATCAGGATGGGGGTGGGGATTAATAGGAGCCTATATTAGAAAAAGACCCCAAAATTGGATCTATCCCTATAAAATCAGGACATCTGGTCACCCTGCCTCCTGGAAGAGTGCCCTAACCATTGAGCTATAGGCTATTCTGGAGTGAGTGCTTCTCAGTCTTGCCTGTTGAAGTGGTTCCACGTTGTATAAAATACTTAAAGAATCATTGGGCAAGAGAGTGTGAGAATGATTGTATAACTCAGTGATCAGCACAGTCTCTTGGACTACTGGTGGAACAGCTTCAACAGGAGAGACTGAGAGAGCTGTCTCTCACCCCACCCCAGGATACTCTATAGCCCAGTGGTCAGACCACTTACCTGAGAGAGATCTGGGTTTAACCTGAGTCTTTTATTTCCAAAGTGAGGCCTTCAACCACTAGGCTGTGGGAGGACCAGCACCACCACTGTTTTTGTTTTATAAAACAGGGCTGACCTGTCCTTGGCACTTACCTCCAGGAGCAGGTTCATGGCTCTCAATCCGAAGTGGATGCAGGTGCCTCGCTCCTTTTGCGGTGTGGGGTTTAGGTGATTCAGCATCCTGCCTTCTGTGAATACACTCTCAGGTGCCTAACTATCCCAGGAATTGCAAAATGAGTGTGGACAGCTAAATCAGGGCTGATGATTTGACTGAATGGCCAAGTGCCAAAAGTTAGGCATTGCAATGCTGAGCTTGAGTCATCTTGGTGGATCTAGCTCTTAGTACCTAGTGATATTTGATCATAGAACACATATTGACATAGTGTGGTTCTTTGTTTTCCTCTAGAGGTTGGGCCACATACTTCTAGAGGTTCATCAGTCAACTGTGACTCCCAAACTAGTGGCACTGGTATCTTTGACTGAGGCAGTGGTACCTCGTAGTTCTAGTTTCAGTACCTGTGGCTGATCCAGCCAACAGCATTGTTATATTCACATCATAAAACTATCTTAGAATGCCAGTCTTTGCTCAGAACTGGAAAAGCAGCTGCAGCTAAGGTTCACTGGGAGTTTGAAGTGGCCTGGAGAGTGATAAACAATTACTTTGAGCCAGGTACTGAGCTTACTTCAGTGGAACAACTCCCATTGAGCAGTTTCCCTTCGTTGTAAGTTTTGGCAGGATCTAGCCCAAGCTTTTACAAGGCTTCCCATGTGAAGTTTGGGCTCAGCCCCTCATATACATAAGTATTAAAATAAAACACCATGGAAGTTAAAATAATACAAAGACTGGCATAACAGATTTAGTAGCATATATGTTTTAAAGAATCTTGTTATAAGAGTGATGGAAGAAAATTACGGTGAGCTTGTCACTCTCCTTACATGCTCTTGCAGAGAAATTGAGGGTCCATAAAGCACCTTTTGTTTCCCTGCATGGGTTGCATGCCCCATTGATCTGAATGCAGGGCAACTTTGCAGAGGCTGTAGTTAAGCTGCCACAGACAGGAAAATAATCTACTACAGGTATATATCAGTAGCAGATTACTTCCTTCCTGGAACGGGGGGGACCAGAAAATGAATTGTACCTCTGAGTCACAATTCATTCCTTAGCCTGCTCCAGGGGCAGCAGAACTATGAACCTCACAGAAGGAAGATTGTTATGTCAAAATCTAGCCCTTAGAAAGTAGATAAGGGGAAAGCGGACATATTAAATAATGGTTATATATGTCCTGATAAAAGATGAGAGTAGATATTTGACTACATTTGAAATCAGATTTATGGAGATGGATGATTGGGAATTAAGATATGTACAGCTTGCATCAGACATGGATATTAAAAGGTAAAATGACTTTTAAAATTTATAGGGCCATGACCAAACAATATATGTGTAAGAAGGGTTAAGAAAATAAGGATGGAAACTGAAGAAGCTTTGGCAGACATTTTTATATACTTGTGCTTTTCAAAATAGATCAAGAGAAATCTGTGAGGACTGGAAAGTAGCCAACATAATGCCATTATTTAAAAAGGGCCTAAAGAGAGACAAGGGAACTAAAGACTCATTGGAATTCTCAGAGGATATGGCTGTCAGCCTAGACAAAGGAGATGTGCACATCACACCCTTATATTTTCCGAAAATGTTCAACACAATTCTGCATTGGAGGTTACTGTCTAAGTTGCAGAGTCAGGAAATAAATTGAAAGTGGGCATATTAAATTGAGTGCAGTAAAGGGGCTATCATAAATGCTTTCTGAAAATAGAAAATAAAACTAATGAGGAGGTTTCTGACCAGGAAGCCTTCTCAGAAAACATGTAAATGAAAAGATATGCTGCTAGCCTGTCAGCTATACTTCTCCCTTTAAAGATTGTTTGAAAACTGATTGTTAATTTATTTCTCTTTCAAAGGTGTTTTTTCTCATCACTGTATTGTGCTATTTGCTGCTCTCACACATTTGCTCTTCCACCATTAAAAAAAAGGGAGTTGTGCTTGAGAAAGATATTGGCTCAACAGCTGAATTCTTGTTTATTTACAATATGGGTAGCTGTAGGCCAAGCTTTTTGGATTGTCCTTCAAATTTGCCTCATATTGAGGCTCTCTTATCTGGATGGAAGAGTAGTTCGGTTTCTACCTCCATTCAGCCCATGTCTGCTTTGTTGACAGTGCCAACAAGGGTGCGAATATGTTACAGTTTTGGGACAGAGATGTGAAATGGATGAAAGACGCTCATAGACATATGCCATCAAAAAGCATCAAGGGAAAACATTTCAACACCACTCACACTAGATTTGAATTGATGGGTAACCAATATATAAGAAGCTCCCCCAGTTGTTATATAGCTATTTCTCTAGAAAACTATTTCATATTTTAATTGGAAAGAAAGCACTAGAAATGATCTATTGAAAGCATATATCTATAGCTTCACTACCCAGCATCACTACTTCCAACACAACTCACCAAGGGCATTTGGGTTGGGAACTGGAACTCACTATTCACAGTTCCCATCACCTATAGTATTTACTAAGGTTCCTAGAACATTGAGATAAACCAGTGTTGAGAGTCTTATGGGAATGAGTTATGTTTGTGACATGCCCTGAGCTCCATAGAGCCCTGAGAAATGCCTTTAAAGAACTTGAACACTTTTCCCCCCCAGAATTTTGTCATTTTGAAAAGGACACCTACAACAGTACCCTCATGTTCCATTGCATAGATCCTTGACTTTTAATATTACATTTGCCTTTACAAGATTTTCTGATGACATTAATGGTATATTTTTTTAGGTTGCTTGTGCAGCTCCATGAGATCTGGGGAAAGGGCCTAGGAATATTTTATAGGAATATTGTTTAGCAGGGGAATAGATTTATGTTGTGTGCTTCCTGAATAGGTCATAATCTTTGCTGAACTTGAACTTGAGCTTGCTTAACTCTTTTTGTGACAGAGATTGTGGCAAGGTCAGACAGCAACACAACATAAATCAGTTCCCCTGCTAACAACAATTCATATGTGCCTGTTCCACCCACAAAGAAGCTGTAATGAGGGACCAGTTCACAGGCCCAGTGATTTGTGGGGTTGCTGTTTATTTTACCCATGAAGTCCTAATATCTTTTGTGTTTCCAGATCCTATCAAGGATGATGGAACATTTTTTATAGTGGGGGTGCAGATGATGGAAACCATGTATTTGGTGTTTATTATTACTACTGCAAGCAAGGGGAAGTGGGAGCACCTCTAGTTCCAGAACCACTGTGTCTTATATCCAAAACTTATCCCTATTGAACTCTATGGATTTTCCAGCAAATATTTTCCATCCAACATATTGTTTCCATGGAGAAGGGAGACCTAGACCCCTAAGTACTTGGTAGATATAAATATTTATTATTGATTTTAGTTGAGTTGAATTAGACATATTAAATACTCAATGCAATATTAACACACATTTTGATGTGCCACTCATAAAATGGTGTACAGAGGTATTGCTAGAGTCTCAGAGCACAGCAGATTTTTTTTTCTTTTTACTAACAAGTGTTTCAAAACTTGGCTACAAATGGGTGAGATCACAGTGATAGCATCAAGTTGAGATTACTTTACTTTCATTGGTTTAAATCAAATATTGAGATCATGGACATTCAGTTACGCATTGGCCCATTGTTAGGATGCATACTTTAACCTTGCTGCCTCACCCACCCACACAGGTGGCACCATGGTTTTGTGTCCAGTTTCCAGATGTATCATGCCCTGCAGATAGAATCCCTGGGCATGTTATTACACCATAGGCACTGCTGAATCAGTAGCACTGTAATTTCTTCAAAGAATAAAATGTTAGAAGAGAAGAGGCAAAAATTATTTAAGTTGGGAAGGAATTAATAATTCCACTTCAAAGAGAAGATAACTGTAGAACTATGTCACCTGGGGCCAGCTTGGTACTTGTATTATTAAAATATAAATTATGATGCATGATACAAAGGAACAAAGTTTGGTCAGCTATAGTTATCCCAAAAGGGCGAGTAGTATAGGCAGTTTAAACTTTGTTTATTCCTTTGACATGTACATAATTCTGTCCTCCAATCATATTTATAGATCACTCACTCATAAACACAGACAGTGTAAATACAAGAAAGAAGCATTTTTTTAATTCTCTATTGCATAAAAATAAATGTTGGTCTATTTACTACTATGTGTCATCTTAAAGTATTGGGTACTTAAAATTTTACTTTTACTTTAACTACTGTATAATAAATAATATCATAGGGCTTAACAAAATATTCACTTGTCTTTTTGGTATGACATCGTACATTCTAATTGAAATGATCAGACAATGATGTTATCAGCTTCCTGGAAACTGGAATAACTGAATTGCAAAAATTGGAGCAAAATGCAAAGTATTATGGCGGATTTAAATTATCAGCTTTTCATCATTATTTGTATTGTGCCACAATCAGGAATTCCACTCCCCCACCCCCAACGCACAGGCACAGTACAGATATTTATAATGTCAAGACAATCCCTGCCCCAAAGAGCCCATAAGTTAAGTATACTGTTGAGAGTTAGTTATAAACTAAAGCAATGAAGGACAATGGCTGTGCTGCAGTTGGAGCTGAGTGATATCCATTTTACGTACTGAGATAGGTAGAACTTGTCTCTCTATCATAATTTATATAGACACTTAGAAGGCAACAGTCACTGTGATCTGTAGGTGTTTACATTATCTGAGTGCTTAAGGCTACATCTATCCTGCACAGTTTAGCTGGGCAATTGGCACCCAGGTCTGAGCACCAGGTTAGTTTAGCCCATGTGTGAGGATCTAGTGCAGTGGTAAGCAATCTATGGCCCCAGGATGCATGTGGACGATCAGGGTAAGCAGGCCTTGCAGGCCACAAGATGTTTTGTTTACTTTGGGTACGTCTACAGTATGAAATTAGGTCAAATTTATAGAAGTTGATATTTTGAAGAAATTTTATACAGTCGATTGCATGTCCCCCCACTAAGTGTGCTAAGTCTGCGGAGTGCGTCCACAGTACGTGGCTAGCATCAACTCTAGGACCAGTGCACTGTGGTAGCTCTCCACAGTCTCCGCAGTCTCCGCTGCCCATTGGTATTCTGTATTTTTTAACAGAGCTCTGCCTGCGCAGATTCTTCTCTCCATACTGCAATCAGAGCCAGTACCTCCCGTTCGGTCTATGCTGGACCTCTTTTGCAATTCTGGGCCTGCAGAAAATTAAATTCAAAAGTTCCTGGGGCTTTTTCTGGGTACCTGGCTAGTGTATCTGAGTTGAAAGTGCTGTCCAGAGCGGTCACAATGGAGCATTCTGGGATACCTCCTGGAGGCTAATACCATTGAATTGCATCCACAGTACCCCAAATTCGAACCAGCGAGGCCAGGGAGGAGTGCAGAAATCAATTTTAAGAGCCCTTTAAGTCAACAAAATGAGGTTGATTTTGTGGACAGATTTACTTTTAATTCGACATAATGCGGCTAAATTTGACATAATTGCGTACTGTAGACCAGGCCTTTGACTGTCCGCAGGCATGTCTGCTGTCCCCGGCAGCTGCCAGTGGCCGCAGTTCACCATTCCTGACCAATGGCAGCTGTGAAAAGTGAACTGCAGCCACTGGGAGCTGGGAAGGTGGAGCATGCCTGCAGACGGTCAACAAAATGTGTCACGGCCCACAGTCAGCTAACCCTAATGAGCCACATGCCATCGCTGCCCTAGTGTAAAGCTCTACCCATGTTTTTTTCTGAACCTCACAGTTCTTTGCTCTGAGACACTCCAGGATTCTTTCCCAGGCAACTGTGTCAATGCCACAAGAACTTGTCTGTCATTTGGGGGGGCGGGGGTGAGAATTGTGGGAAGGGCACTGGAGGGCTATTCACACTAGGGTGACTTTGTCTGCATCCTCGCTGCAAAGTGAGTGGGCTCCCGCCTCCCACCCAAGACAAAACAGAGTCCAGCTGCCCCAGTCGGGTAAGCTAGCTCAGTTTAAAATACCTCCAAACGCAGGTCTGAGGTTATTCTGAGTAGATGGTAGGGGAGTTAAAACTAAAACCAATGTAACAGCCTGGGTTTACTGGGCAGTGCAGACATACCCTCTGTGGGATATAAGTAGTGTATACGCCCTGTGATGACCCTCTACATAGAGGTGAATTCCAGCAAAACTCCACAAATTAGATAAGCCTTTATTGAAACAATTTTTAAACAATGTGCCTTCAATAAATAACTCTAAATTTCACTTTGGGGCTAGAAATGAACCGTTTCAACTCCACCCATTTTTCCCTGCACATACTATGGAAAGAACAGGGGAGGTAACTGAACTATGATGTGTGATTATTTTATGAGCAATCATAAAGACAGTCTGTGGAGAAAACTCTCTGAAAAGTTTACTGCTAGAATTATTCCCTTGTTGAAATTATTCAAATACTAAGCAATGGTTATTAACTGTATTCTGCTGGGTGCTACATACAAGCATTCTTTTAGTAGAAATAATGATACCCATGACGCACCAGTCCATAAATTGCAACCAACTTAGTTATGTGACGTGGGAAACATGAATGCACACTGTAACAGGAGAACTATTTTTCTTTTTATGTGTTTGCTGAAACAAAACTAAATGAGAAATATAGATGGAAATAAACTGATTCATGATGGCTTCCCCTGATGGGAGTGGCCAGATACCCAAAAATTAGGTAAGGGGAGGATCAAATTGGAATCTAACATTCCACAAAATCTTTCAAATGCTGGCAAGAATGTCATTTGCTTATGTAACCCATTGTTCACTGTGTTTTGTATTCTTCTCTGTGCCTGAACACTTAGTGCATAAGTTTATTATAACACCCATCTATGCTGCTGGATCCTTTGTCTCTAGCTGTAGCGTCTCATGCTTTAACTCTGGAGGTCCCTGAGCCAATTCCTGGGGTTGGTCAAGATAACAGTCTTCATATTTACAGTAAGCACGGGTTTTGTTTACATAACATCTGCCAGTATAGGACTTTGATTAACAATTTAACTATATCTATGCAATCCATTCGTTTATAATGTTCAGCTCATCACAGCTTCCGATTTTTCTATAAAAAGATACTCTCAAGTAGTTGTTATAAGGCTTTTTTTTATTTAACCGTGGCAAAACTTTCTCTTCCTTTCTTCCTTTTTTTCATAGCTCTCAAAATAAATCATTATTTGATTTTTGGTTCCTTCCTTTGTTTTTGCTCCTGAATCACTGGTGATGCTGTTATTGCTCTGAACTCTTGACAAGTTTTCTGCTGATACCCCACAGCCAGAAAGGTGAAGATAAGCTGCCATCAAAACAGTGGCAGCTTTGCTGGAGTAAGAAAGGCCAAAGAGGAACCTCAGAGTAGTTCCGTGGTTTTACAATTAACCCTGAAAGGCACAGGAGCACACCGGAGAACAAATAATGACTTGGTAGAACTTCCTACCTTGGTCCCCTCTTTTTCTGTTACTGGAGTAAGTTACTTCATCTCTTTTTATTGAACAATTTGTGCCACCATTATGTGATTTACCAGGCAATATTGCCAATCAATAGGAGATCCTCCCAGGCCGCACCCTTTTCACTCACTCCCTGCCTACTAGCTCAGAGGGAGGAGAATATAATGAAGAGTCCCATCTGTTCCACCAGCATCAAAGTTATAGACATCTAGGTCCCATTGACTGATTGGAAGATGGGCACCTAAATACCTTTGAAGATCTAGCCCCCAAACTACAGTCTGAGTAAGGCCAAAACATAAAAGGGTGGAGGGTCAGTGGAAGGCCTAACCATTCCATGCAGCTGCGTAAGGGGTATGGCAATCTACCCCTATATGAAGAGTGGCTAGTGTGCATACTTCAAAAATGTTTCTTAATAACGAAGTAGAAGCTTTCCTAAAATGTATTTTGAAGCCTGAAGCCTTTCCCCAGTAGACTTGTGTGAAAGTCAGTGGAAAGTATTATTGCAACACTACCTGAAAAAACAACTAACTAGTATTATGGGAATAAAATGTCAGTGATTTAATGTCTGGAATTACAAATCGGAACAGCAAGCGGATACTCTCCTGGGACTTGGTGTATACATTTTGGGCATCCAGATAGCTACTCAAACATTGAACTATGGTCAAAAATATATATCAGAGGCAGATAATGTATGGGGGCATTGCAGCCCTGCCCCACCATATACAAATTGCAAACACACTAAATCTATAGCAGCTTGCTGTGTTCACAATTCACATTTCATAGCAGTCATTCTTTTCCAGTACTCCTGTGGTACGTGGGCAGTTTTGACTTCCAGTGACAGGAGGTAAAATCAAAATGGTTTTCAGTAGGACTTGGGGTGCTGGATTCACTACCCAAGCCACAGACTGTAGCAACTGTAGTGTTCTCTAACATGCCGTGCTCTGAATGCCCTGTGTAGATTCTGCTGACACACTCTGTAAGGTACCTAAACCAAGTACCTTTTAGAGAGTACCAGCAGGGTCTACATGGGACAGTCAGAGCTTAACATGTTAGAGTGCTCTACAACACCCATCCAGTCCAGTCACAGACTGTAGGGGACCAGCTTTCATATGCCCCATGTGCAATTAGCACAGACTCCAGGGCCCAGGTTAGTGGTTACCCAGGGACAAGACTTCTTTTTTATTTTCCTCTGCTACATCCTACTTTCCCCAAAGTTCACCAGCCACCACTGTACCAATGTTGATAATGAGCATCTATCATGGATTTCCATGCTTCTGGATATATTGTCCTCATTTACTAATAAGAGTCACATGGCACTCTTCAATTCAATAAAATCCTGTATTCTGCTGTTCTTAATCAGCTGTGTAATTTGCAGGCCTTCTCCACTGTCCAAATGTATCAGTTCAATTTAAACCATTAAAACTGCCACACACCACCTTTCCTCCTCTGACATTGACTGCCTGTTCTGAAACCTGTGCCTTTCTTCCATCACAAGTGAGCTGAGAAGTGGTGGGGCTTTTAAAAGCTGGTTCAGCACAACATGAAGACAAGAGGAAAGTAACACTGGCTGTAATTGCCAGACACTCTAGTAATCTCCTTTTAAAATGTGACAGAAACACACAAGAAAGAAGAACAGAACAGAAGTTAGGAGAGTAGGAATGAAATGAAAAAAGATATCTGAGAAACGTGGCAGAAGGGGGAAAAAAGAAGCAAACTGAAACTCTCATAATAAGTTGCTAAAAAAAAGTGCACCAAAAATGTTCTGTAGGCATTGCAAAAGAAGTTTCAAAGTGCAGTGGAATGGGCAGTGCCTCTAAAATCAGAATAAACTGTGAAGAGCAACCACTGCATGGGCTTGATCCAAACCTATTGATGTCAATGGGAATCTTTCCATCTACTTTCATAATGTATAGGTCCAGCCTCTTTTCAGCATTAGACCTGGAGCAATAATGTAAAAATATTTCTATTAATATTCATCTGAATTGGTTTATGAATTTGATTCAGCCCCTTTCTGTTTGAGTTCCATGAACAATCCAAGTGATCAAGTTTTACTGGCACATATATTTGTAGAAGGTAAATTTCAAAGTCATGAATGAATATTCAAAAAAATGATCTATTGCTTATTAAATATCTGAATGTTTCAACATTGTGTATGTGCAATATGGTTCTCCTTTATATAGTACATATTTTAAAGTATCTCTTTGGAAAGTTGAAGGAAGAATTTTGTGGCCTGAACTTTTGTGTAAGCTGAGATATGTAAAAGTGCAATTTATTTCCATGCTCCTTAGTGAGGTGTAAATTTTCATTCATTCATGTTAAAGCTCCTTAGTGCCTGTAAACCGGTGAAACTACTTGTATGAAAAAGGAAAAACACATTAATATGCAGATGTAAGCTGGACAAATAAGTCCTAACAAAAATTCCATTTGATAAAAGCAGAAAAGGGACTACACTTGGAAAATATTTGGGAAAATTGCAACTTCCTTAGATGTATCTGTTAGTCAAAATGTAGTCCACAAACATATTTTTGAATTTGTTAATGTTGTACGACTTGACAATGGAAAATTTAACGCAAATCATGTCTGCCTCAGCACTGGTCTACAGCAGGGGTTCTTAAACTTCATTGCACCGCGATCCTCTTCTGACAACAAAAATTAGTACATGATCCCAGGAGGGGGCACCGAAAGCTGACCCCCATTGCCCTCGGTGAGTAGGCCAAAACCCAAGTCCCATAACCCCAGGCAGGGGGACCAAAGCAGAAGCCAAGGTCTTCAGCCCCAAGCAGAGGGCCAGTAACCTGAACCCCGCTACCCAGGGCTGAAGTCCTTAGGCTTTGGCTTTGGCCCCAAGAGGTGGGGCTCAGGCTTTGGCCCCGGGCCCCAGCAAGTCTGAGCCTGTGCTGGTGACAACATTAAAATGGGGTTGTAACCCACTTTGGGGGCCAGACCCACAGTTTGAAAACTGCTTGTCTACACACACCCTAAATCCTCTCTGCCCCAGTAAAGTGCTCCCACTTCTCCTATAACTTTGTGAGTTAACAAGGTACACAAGTGAGCCAGCAGAGTCCATTTCATACTTTCCTGGCAGGATGAACACCTGTAAACAAGGCAACATGTTTCAGGCAAACATTGTCAACTTCCTATTCTGGTGGTGTAAAATATTGCCCCAAAAACAGAAAGAAGGAGATAATGAAGAAACAGAAAACCGTTATATTAACCCTAGAGGCCTGGTAGTGATCCAGTAAAACATGTTTAATGCTGTGTACCCTAACAATACAACTGAAAAGACCATTCAAAATGACATTGCCAACGGGTATGAAGTTGGGGAGTTAATAAAGTTATATGTTATATCTGTGTAATTTACTTACATTTGCAAAGCTTTCAGTCTGCACTTTATCTATAATTGGTCACTCTCCCCTCTAAGCTAGATTTACTATCTAGCATGGTTTCTCTGTACTTCCTGTAAAAAAAAAATACTGATAAGTCAAGCACTCTGCCGCTTGATATTGGAACATTTAGTCTTATATTTTCAGTCTGATATTAATAAAACCCTGTATATTCTTATGGGTGGAGATTCTTTATCATTGAGGAGAAACAAAATAAAAAATGTAGGGAAGATATTTAAAAAACAGGAGAAAAATGCAGGGGCAAATTCAGACTGGTGTAAGCTGCTTTGGAGTCCGCACTGATAGGATAGTCATATAGTCACATCATGTCTTTGATTTTTAAGCAGGATTCTCCAATCTGTTATTTCACTGGGCAGTTCTGGGTAAAAGTCAATAGCACAATATGGCTCTGGAAGTTCAAGACCGTGACTACCAAATAGAAAATATGGAACTTAACTGTTGATTCAATTAACATCATATGATAATTAAATAGGAAAAGAAATGGGAAAATTGTGCAATGACACTCTTTGATCTACTCCTCCCTCTCTCCATGTGACCAAATGAACTGACTATAGTAAGAAGATTTGAACTGGAATAGCCAGGTCAAATGTCATGAGGGACCTAGGTTGGTGAGGAGGACCCAGGTCTCACATTACAAGCCCCTGTGTAAGAATGGTCCCTCACCATGTTTAATAAAGTTCTGTTTTATGCAGCTCCACCTGCCGGCTATGTCACTGCAAATGAAACAAGGACAATTGCAACCTGAGCACAGGGGCTGCACCCTCTCAGCAGCTTGGGGACAAAGGTCACTCCAGAAGGGCCAGAGATGGGTGGAGAAGTCAAAAGACTGTTCTCCTACAATATTGATTCTTTTGTTTGCTGTGAATTCACAGGCGTCAACCAGTTCTTAAATAATCTCCTGCTCCTTTTCCTAAATGCCACAGGTTTTGGTTCCTGAGCCCTAATAGCTCTCCAAAGACAGATTTGTTGTTGCTTAAATATTTAAGAGCAGGTAAAGAGAATACTGAATTGTTACATATAGGCTTGTTTTAATCTAATAATGATAATTTCCATACATGGATATTATCCTTCCCAGCCATTAGTACAAATATATACGAACTCTCAGGCAATATTAACATTTTAAGTGTGTTCTATTTCATTACTAAGAGGGAAAGCTGTTTATGAACAGACTGCACTACACAAATTAAGGGAGTTATAGATAATAAGACAAACTAATGTTTTTTGGTTATAAAGAAATCATCCTCATAAAATGCTGGCCCTATTTCCAGTGAAAAAGCTAGAAGATTATTAAGAAGAAATAAAGCTATCTCTGTTTACAGACATTGTGGGATATTAAACAGAAATCACAATACTAGGATTTCTCATACAGATGTTCTTGCTGAAACAAATCAAAAAGAGAGAGCCAGCCAGTAATTCCTAAATGAAAACAGCTACGGGTTTATGGAAAGAGACATTAAGAATTAAAATATACCATAAACATGACCAAAGCAATCATGACACTTTCAAAATGGACTTTCTGTGGGGCAAAGCCTGCACACGCCATGTCTGGGAGGAGCTTTGACTACAAAGGTTGCCATCCACATATCCCAGCATAAAGAAGGGCACAACTTGTGGAGAGGCTATTGACTGTGCTACCATTCTGTGGCCTGGAAGGGGGGATTTTTTTGCCATCAACTCTCCAGTGCCATGTTCTGCTGGGATTGCTAGAGTGGGAAATGTTGGTCAATTTCCTGTATACATACACAGTGATACTGGTTACATGATTCATGGTATACCAAAGACTGACCTTTGCACTATATGAGCCTGAAAAACACTTCTTAAAAAAAACAATCTTCACTTAGTCATATTTAAAGTATTCTTTAGCATAGCTGTCTTTTTGCTCATACATACAGCATAAGACTGGGTTCTAAATTGGTGTAACCACTCTACATTTGTATCTTCCTTTAAAATCAATGGGAGTTCTGCACCCAGAGTGCTTACAGGAAAAGGTATTATGCAGAATTTTCTGTGGGTGAATCAGATCTCTATAAATAGTCACTATATTGTTGCAATGAGAAAATGGAGGCATGAAAAATATAATACCAAATTGCACAGAGACTATCAATAGTTATGACCAATGTACACTCCTCTCTTGTCTGATGTAAGCAGTGTCAGGATGAGCTCTATCCTGACATATGTTGTGAATTGTGGTGAGTTGTGGAAAAGAACTTCAGGGGCTGATCTTATTTGCATAGGCACACTTACCCCGCCTAGCATGAGCTCACAGCAACCCAAATGGTCACTTTGGCTGCTTTGAGATTCCAAGTTTCTCTGTTATTGGGAGAGGAATAATAAAGTGTTATTACCCTGATTATGTGAATCAAGGACTGTGGACATATACTTGGCCTTTGCTATGATGGAGGGACTCGCCATCATCTAGGTAGCACCCACTGGGAAAGGTACAGGGGTTCCAAAACCAGGTGAATTGAGAGAGGCTGTAGACAGGCATCTATACTTTTTGGTGTGGGCATTGCTTGAGGGTCCTACAAGCCTATTGCACCCTGCCTCTCTCCACTGTGGAATATAAGACCTAATTTTTGATTCCATTAGGAGACTAGTTTCAGACTGCTGAGCTGAAGTCACTTTGGGCCCAGTGGGGCATCTGCACTAAGGCTCCCCTACTATAAGCTGAAATCACTGAGCACTGTGTTAAGTAGGGGGACTGAAAATATATTGCTGAGCAGCTGGTGGAGCAGAACAGCTGGCAGAGCAGAGCAACTTGTAGAGTGGAGTTGAGCTACTGGCAGAGCAGCTGGCGGAGCGGAGCAGTTTGTGGGACGGCTGGTAGAGTGGAGCGGCTGGCAGAGTGGAGTGGCTGGCAAAGCGGAACAGTTTGTGGGACAGCTGGCGGAGCAGAGCAGTGAGCGGAGCGGCTCATGGGATGGCTGACAGAACAGCTTGCAGTGAGGGCTGCAACAGAACCCCATGGAGAGGCAGAGCAGTCGGCCTTGGACCACGTAAGGTGCCCCTTAACCTTCCCCCCATTTCTACCGAGGCTCGGAGGTAAGACTCTACAGATGAACTTTTGAACTCTGCACTGAACAGGGACAGAGGCTTTTGGGCTGTGGCACTTTTGGGACTTTGGGTGATTTTTGGGTTGCTGGACTCATGAACCTAAGACACGGCCCGATTTGATCGGGTGGGTTTTGCTATGGGTTGGTTTATGAACCCTAGTTATGGTGTTTTCCCAATTTAATGCTGATGTCATTTACCTCATGTTATTAAAGATTTCCTGATACACCGACCTGTGCTTGCGAGAGGGGAAGTATTCCCTCTTTGAGGTGCCCAGGAGTATGTGTAGGATTTTCCCAGGTCACTGAGTGGGGACTCGAGCCAGTTTTGCATTGCGTTGTTGAGAGGAAACCCCTATGTACTGAACCCGGCCCTTGCTGCTATCAGCTTGGCCTGGCAGAAGAGTTGCACTACTATAAATCCTCTTTGATTTTTTCTAACAATTATATTAGTTTTCCAAACAAAATTACAATTTTGTTTTTATATAGCAATTTTCACTTTCGGAGAGCTTTGCCAATAATTAATAATTAATTCTCACAACACTCTAGAGAGGCAGGTCTAAACTTGCACAAAGAAAAATAAAGGTTAGTACCCAATCAAAAGCCATTTGTGTAAAAATAGGAAAAAGTGTGATAATCTTTTAGGACAAATGTTTCTTTTACAGTACATTATTTTTATACATAAACATTTCAAAGGCTGCTTATGGTATCTAATAAGACTGGATGCTTCAGATATTTGAGCCATCTGCTTTTTGGTTACAAATGCAAAAATATAGATGCCAATAATAGATGTTTGCAAGTGAGCACTTCTTTCCCACCCCCTTTTTGAAATATTTGTAAATAGACTTTACATGTTTGGAGTCAAATGATTCCCCAGTTAGAGAAACAAACCTATCATGATGGATCTTGTTCCCATCCACGCTTCAAGATCCTGAAGATCCTTCAAGATTCTGAGGATCCTCCTAAACCCACACTGGTAGCCCAGCATGTCTCAAACCCAAAAGTCTAAAACAAAATATTGTAGATCCCTGGAGGATCTTAGCCACTTCAAGTGTGCCAGCTGGATCAAGTGGTTTCCCTCATCTCCTGAATTTGCCTAGTACTTTTGAAGTACCCTGCAAGCCTAAGCCTTTAAACTGAAAAATAATTAATAATGAAAACAGAAACATCCATTGACTTATCAGAAGGAAGTCGCACCATCTCCCTTTCTTGACTTGTCTTGGAACACATCCAACCTAAATCAAGTGACAGACTGTACCAATTTCCATGGAAAACAGCCAATAAATGTGTTTAACCTGGATAGAGTAAATTGTCATTATTTAAATTAACTCATCCCTTGAAGTTAAAAATATATTTCTGAAAAGTGTTACAAGATTTGAATCCCATATTCAAATGACCACTCCAGTATAGTATACTTGGTACCCATGGAACATTCTTTGTAGGTCCACTAACCTCCCTTCCTTTGAGTCATTTCTCAAGACTCATTTTGACAGTGATGCTCATAGTAAACTGCCAGCTGATAATGACTAGACAGTTGGCCTGCAGATTTATTTCTCAGCTTTCATTTACTTATCTTTAACAATTATTTGGAACCATCAGGAACCAATAAATTCAACAACTAACTTAGGCAACTGCATGATCTTATTTTCATGATTCCTGTCCTCCTTTCACCCCATTCTCTCCTTTTTTATGGTCACATTCTCTTGTGGCTTGTTTAAAATGAGGTTGCAATCTTTTCAGGATATACATTGTCTCTTCCTACTGCTGCTACTAATGTAATTTCAAAATGTAACCTCCTAAATCAGACATTATAAAATCCTTTGGATCCTAAGATTTGTTACCTCTTCTTGATCACAAAAAATCCTTGTTAATACAAAGGGCTGTTATATGTGTATGTTTATTGAAGATATAATAGAACCAACAAGGATGTGGTGGATTCTCCCTCCCTTGAAGCATTTAAATCAAGAATGGATGTTTGTTTTTTTCTAAAATATATGATTTACCTTAATGGAAATTAAGGGGTCGATGCAGAAATTTCTGGATGAAATTCTATAGTCTGTGCTATGTAGGGAGTCAGACTAGGAGAGCAGAATGGTTCCTTCTGGTGTTAAAATCTAAGAATCAATTAAAATCTGCCTTTAGTTGAATGCAATGAATTCCCATTGAAGTTAATAAGAGCCAAATATGGCACTTAATATTTATTTTTTATTTAGATTTATGCATTGTACCTATTAAAATTGTAGGACCTAAGTCCTGTCCTGTCAAAGACAACAGAAGAATTCCTACTAATGTAAATGGATATTGGATCAGACCATAGGTGCATAGAAAATGTACAACATAAAAAGTGAATGAAAAATTTGCAGTTCATAAAAGACATTAAAATATATTTTTAAAGAAAACATTTCCAACTCTGAGAACACATACCTCCCTGTCATCCACTCCATAACCTAATTATCCCTAACCTATGAAAAGAAGTCAAGTCCACCACTATGATCTGAAATTCACCAGATCTGGGCTCTGCCAGATCAAGTTGAGAAGTGAATTCCAAACTGGTTATCCTTCTCCAAGAACACTAGCACTCCTTTGTTTTAAATCAGGGGACTGTTAGGTTCAGTGCCTCAAATTACTGAAATTGCCACAGCATCACATTGACTAGATGACCTCCTGAGTCCCTTCCAACCCTGACATTCTATGAGAGAGGCAGTAGTTCAGTTATCTAGGACCCAACTGTTATGTTCATGGCATACATACAGACAAGTTAGGTAAAAACATAAAGTACTCTTGCTGGAAGGTTTCAGCATGAACCTACTTTATTCCTTAGAATTCAGAATCATAACACACAAGAATCCAAAAACAGAAAGACAAAGAAGGCTGCTCCCCAAAACTGATATGTACAACTTATGTCACCTCTTTCTAGGCTGGCCCTTTCCAGAGTTATTGTTGCTCCCAGATCACACACTTCATTATGGAACTCCCTACCAAACCTGTAAGAAGGACCAGGAAACCCACACAAATACTCTTAAAGAAAGAGCTTGCAATTCCAATACAGTGCTTAGTACACCACACTAACATATTTAGGCTTCATAGAACAAAGCTAATATTTTAAACTTTATCTGGAAATGAACTGAAAGCCAGTTCAAACAGGCAGCTACATGCTTCTGATTGGTTTGCAGACATATATCCTCTACAGAAATCTAATCTTGAGGTGACAAAGGTAAAGATAACTTTAGCAAAAACTCATATTTGAAAGAAAAAAGGTCACAACCTTCCTTCCATACAAATAATGAAAAGATCTACTGACAACTGTCTCAATCTGGTTCTCTTCAAGCTGATGAGGATCTATCAAGACACTCAGGTTGCGAATCTTAACAATAAATGGTGGACATAAGGCCTAAATCAGAGATATCCATATAATCTCTGCTATTTCTTCCAGTTATGTTCTCCTTAAGCAAGAATTATTGTATTCCAAGTCACCATTTCTGAGGGGTCAACAAATAATGTCTCAGCAACAGTGAGTAACAAAAGAAGACTAATTTTAGAGACATGCTGTTATCATCAGTGATGCTCTATGTCAAATAACCATCACAGCCACTGATTTTATACCATAACTACATTGTACTCTGATGAGTAAGTAAGAGCAGACTCAGACCTTTGATTTCTACAAATGTTTTGGAAGGGCCGGAATCTGCAGATTACGATGAAATGTGAATTGTATTTGATGGGACAAATTTTGTTTTCTGATGAATGTGCAAAGCAAGGCCCACTGACTTGATTGTCATTTGCATGTGCACATGTCCATACAGGCACACTCAGTTGCAATATTTCACCCCAGGGGCACATAATGGGCTTCAGTGAGCCACAGTACAATAGCCTGTGATTTGTATAAAAATCATTATCACAGCCTTATTCCAAGACAGCACCATTTAAAAAAAAATCCATATGGATGACAGAGACACATACTAAACAAGTGAAAAACGGTGAAAACTACACCCAAGAAATAAGTCTGTATTCCTGTGATGAAGGCTATATTTAAGTGTAATTATTGCTTATGCACCAAAACTAATAACTTGTAAGTATTCATTATACGCATTATTTACTCACCTTCTTTTTCCAAGCAAAACTAACCACCTACTCCTTGCTTTCAAAAAAAAAAGAAACCACCAACACATGGATTCTTCTTTTAATTATAATGTATTTCTGATGCAGTGGTTAGGTTGTGTCAGAACTTTTATTATTGAAGCTTGTACACATCTGCTTGTTGCAAATGTTCTTCCAAATGAAATTAAAATGTATTGTACACAGCCTAAGAGTTTGGGGGGAAATGTGAAAAAAATAGCTAAGGATATATAAATGGTACAGTGTAAAATAATAATAATGGACGTGGTTCTCGGTTGCTGTAGATAGGCATAGCTCCATTGACTTCTGTCCCTATATGTCAGAATTGCAGCATGCTTCACTTATAATTCCAACATGGCCTGGATTGATTTGCTTCTTAACTGTTCAAACTAGCATTTAAAATACGTGGGGTTCTGTGCATTAATAGAGGGCCTGTGGTTAGTGCTTTGCATTGCCATATGAGATCCACATTCAATTCCTCAGTCGGATCACTCTTTCCCCAGTCTATCGGGGGTTGGAAGAGTGATTGTGACAGCATATTCAGCCCTTCTGAGGGAGGGAGCATCCTGAACCTATTCTTATCTAGCATCTATAGGAGTGGCAGCACTGATGGACTTCAAAAGGGAAAGCCTTGTCCACCTGGCCAAATGAAAGGCACCAAGATGTGAGGCCTTTAGAGGAGAAGAGCCAAAAATGGAAAACCTGTATAAAAGTGCACGTAGCAAACATGAAATTATTATGTGTCCATGTAATTAGGAATTTGCTGGTCCATGGGTTATTTATACAGAAGCAAATTCTGGCCCCAATGATGAGTCCAAGTAATTGGGCAATGGAAGCAAAAGCCAATGAAGGTGGAAATTAAATGGAATGTTCCCCAACACCAGGCATGAAAGCAGTATCAGGGCCACATCATAAGGAGTTACTGTAGGAGGACTGGAAGGTGGACACCAATTTTTTCAAATTCATCATACCATTCCTCTCCTCAAGCCCACTCCTGACCCCCTGCACAGGCCATATGATCATGTTCCCTTTCAAGTGTCCATACAGAGCGGAGGACAGTATTTTAACTCTGGTATTTTGACAGACAGAATTGATTCTGTGGACTAAAATGTATATAGTGCACTGTGTTTTAGGGAAATATTCTTTTCTTTATGTAGGCACAAAACTCTCAACACACTACTTGGAGTTAGATGTGGTAATCAGGAGAACAATTAAACTCTGGGAACAAAGGATTCTATTCTCTTGATAATAATACATAATTTCCATTTACAGCAACAGAAGTCTAGAGAAAACTTTAAGTTAGAAGAAACATCATGCACAGACTGAACATGTGCTTACAGTAAACTGTGCACCATATGAAAAACGCTTGCCTGATTTTGTGTGGTTAAGTTCTCCCCTAGCCCCACCTCACATACACACCCAACAAAAACAGTGAGAACTGGTATTAAAGTAAAACTAATGTTACAATAGCAAATAATAATACTTAGTATTATATCATGCTGTATGTTCAAAGCATTGACAGGCATTACCTAGTTATTCCTTAAAACACCTTTCTGAGCTTTTTTAAGGATTTCAGTTTTGCAGATGACACTAAACTGGGAGAAGTGGTAGATATGCTGTAGGGTAGAAGTAGGACACAGAGGGACGTAGACAAATTAGAGGATTGGGCCAAAAGAAATCTGATGAGGTTCAACAAGGACAAGTGCAGAGTCCTGCACTTAGGACAGAAGAGTCCCACGCAAGCTATAGACTAGAGACTGAGTGGCTAGGCAGCAATTCTACAGAAAAGGACCTAAGGATTACAATGGATGAGAAGCTGGATATATGAGTCAACAGGGTGCCTTTGTCACCACTAAGGCTAACAACATTTTATGCAGTATAAGTAGGAGCATTGCCAAGCAGATTGAGGGATGTGATTATCCCCCTCTATTTGGCATTGTTGAGGCCTCATCTGGAGTACTGTGTCCAGTCTGGGGGTCCATACTACAAGAAGGATGTGGAAAATTGGAAAGAGGAGGGCAACAAAAAATTATTAGGGGGCTGGAACACATGATGTATGAGGAGAGGCTGGGGGAACTGGAATTATTTACTCTGCAGAAGAGAAGAATGAGGGGGGATTTGATACCTGCTTTCAACTACCTGAAAAGGGGTTCCAGAGAGGATGGATCTAAACTGTTCTCAGTGGTAGCAGATTACAGAAGAAGGAGTAGTGGTCTCAAGTTGCAGTGGGGGATGTTTAGGTTGAATATTAGGAAAACCTTTTTCACTAGGAGGGTGGTGAAGCACTGGAATGGGTTACCTAGGGAGGCGATGGAATCTGCTTCCTTAGAGGTTTTTAAGATCTGGCTTGACACAGCCCTGACTGGGATGATTTAGCTGGGGATTGGCTCTGCTTTGATCAGGGGTTGGACTAGATGTCTTCCAGAGGTCCCTTCCAACCCTGATATTCTATGATTCTAGTACGTAGCTGAGTAATTCCCATTTTAAAGAAAGGGAAAGTGTCACAGAAAGTGTGTTACAGTCACACAGACATGTCAGTGGCAGAAATAGACATAGAAACCTGGACCTTCTGATACCTCTTGCTGCAGAACCACACTGCTTTCTCATAATTGCAGGCAAAGCCAATGTAAAAACATGTATTGAACTCATCCCCATGTCAACCAGTATCCAAGCACAGCAGCCTATCAGGTTATTGAATTTGGTAATGTGTCTAGTGGCACAGGTGGATTAGAAGACGTGGTGTTTCATTCAAGGCTAAATTTCCTTGCTTTTATGATATAGCTTTAACAGTCTCTCATTGTGGTTTTTACTATGTGAATATAATTACAGTCAGTCTTTGTCACCTGTGTCTTTTATTTCATATTCTGTAATGCAGTTCAATTTACAGTTCCTAATAGCAAGTGGTAGGTTTTCTCAGTGACTAAGTAAAGATGATTACTCCTGAGGAGATGGGGGAAAGAGAGATAAATGATTTGGTTTGAAATTCCATTTGTTTCTAAACAAAAGAATTAAGGATCAATAAAGATAACAGTCCACATTCAAAAAAATTTTACTTATGATGCAAACCTAGATTTTAGCATGTTTATGGAGAGTCTGCATAGCAACTTGGTGAGGAAAAAAAATGATAATCTCACAGCCTGGGGGGAAGAAGACTGGAGCATTGTCCATTACAGACTCAAGGAAAGGATGATCACCTCAGAGGTGATAATGGCTATGTGTCGGTGGTGCCACAATCAGTCTGTTGCTCATGTTGCGTATGTGCCAGAGTGGTGGTATTCTGCAGAGTCCTGGACAAACCTTATGGAAATAAGATAAACTTTATTGATTAAGTTAAACCTTGTTCATTGAGGTTTAATACCCCTGGGATCCATTGTATTAAAAATGTAATTGTTTATGTGTTATTGTAGAATTATACATAACTCCTCTAGAAAGAGGAGGATGCTAATATAATTCCTCCAGTTATCAGCCCCTTTAAAACTACCCCACCCCGGAGACATTTGCATATACTAGCTCAGATTGGATTCTCCAGGGACCAACAGTCAAAGAAAGGATTTTTAGATGAGTAGCCTGGTTTTATACAGGGTCAACGCTTTCTTCTGCATCCAGAAATTTAATAAGACCCCTGGCTCATAGAGACCCCAGTCCTTAGGAAAGGATTGGGAGTACTGGGCCGATGGAGGCCCAATAAGACCACATGCTTGTTCTGAGCTGAAGCTGTGATGAACTTGAAATCACAAGGAAACCCCCTGGGTGGGGTATTGAAGGAGTGCTACTACCAGAGTCCATGTTAGGGTTGGAGTGCCCTCTGATAAGCTGATTAACATGTGTGCACATTCCTTTATTGTTTTTATATTCATTCTCTGTAATGCTTTTATCTTAAGAAAAAGTAAGCTTAGTAACTATAACTATAACTGTGAGAAGTCACACTGTTAACTGTTTTGAAAAGAAAGCAAGCAGGCCTGCTTATGTGGCCTATCTTTTGCTGGGGTATCACCATATAGTCAGGGCAATATGCAACCTAGAAATAAATGGGTCGGAAGGGAGTGAGATGCCATTCTCCACCCACGAAAAGCTGTGGCTGAGGAGGCAGAAACCTGAGAGTGGATGCATTTGCTCAACCACTTAGAAGAAATATAGGTGTAGTTGCCTTTAGCTGTGACAGTATACTCAGCCCAAGTTGTGATTCTGATCTTAACCCTACACCTGCTGGAGTGAATGGAGCATGGCTGCCATGGTGGGTTACTTGGCTTGTCTCTAAACTGGCATCTATTGGTCTCCTTTTGCTTTATTTCTTCTCTATTGTGGAGAAAGAAAAAGAGTTGTGGAACGGCGCCATGTGCTACCTGCACCACTCACTGCACCAAACTCACAGCAGATAATGCATATAATAATACAACCATCCTTTTTCTTTCTTGCATGCTTTGATCAGCAGTGAAATAGTTAATAATATTTACATTAACATAATTAGGCAGCTGACTTAGCTCGTTGAGAGGAGAGGGGACAGCTTAAACCTATTATTTCAAGCTTTCTGAAATCACAGTGTATAGTATACTTGAATTCACAGTACAAAGGGTTTCATTTACAAGCATAAGGTACAGAAAATTCCTTTTGAAAACATTGAAGCTGAGATTCCGGAGCACATGATGGCTAATTGGAGGAAATTACAACATAATGAAACCCACATAAACCAAGTATGCTCCCTATTCAATGCTCTATACTACCCACTGGATTGGCAGGTAGCAATCAATCTTTCAAGGGTCGATTCATTGCATCTAGTCTAGACAAGATAAACTGATCCCCGAATGCTCTCCCGTCAACTCCGGTACTCCACCTCCGCAAGAGGCGCAGGTGAAGTCGACAGGGGAATGGCAGCAGTCGACTCAGCACTGTGAAGACTCCACAGTAAGTTGACCTAAATACATCGATTTCAGCTACGCTATTCCCATAGCTAAAGTTAGGTATTTTAGGTTGATTCCCACACACACACACAGTCTAGACCAGGGCAGAGTCTACCATGAATTGGTCTTAATAAGATTTTGCACTTATATAAAATGTTTAAAATGTTATTGAATTATGCTTCACAACAGCTGTAGAGGGTAAGTCAACTTCATTAATCCCTTTTATTAGTGGCGAAACTGAGAGGTTAAGTGACTTGCTCAATGACCCATATTAAGTTAGTGTCAGAGGTAATATGGGAACCACATTCCGCAAGACTGCAGTGTCTACTGTGCAACACACTTAGCTCTTATTAACAAATTTCCACATAATTAAAAGAGGGTTAATGATATCTACCATGCTCATAGGGCATTGTGCGGCATAACCAAGTCATGCCTCACTTAAAGTGCTATACAAATACAAAGTATGATTTGAGACAGTGGAGGAGACAGGATTAGATCAGGTTCGAAGTGCTGTGCTATGGACCACTAGATTATTCTGCATCTTTGAGAGATGCAAACACAGAACAAATTTCACTTTAGTCCATGGTAAATAATTTAAACTTTCTAACAAAAATGGCTATTCAATCTTTTTCATAAAATACTGTTAAATACTGTCCAGGCCCATGAAATTCAGAGGATGCTAAATGACATAAAATGAAATAGTTTCAAATTTCAAACTAATGTTGAGAATTTGACCCAGTTTTGCCTGATTCAAGTTGCTGTATGGTGGGAATGGTAGGGAGCTTTGATCATCTCAGAGTCACATTTTCACAATCATCCTCTGATTTTGTGCCCCAAACATTGCAAATACAATCAAATACAAGCATAAATGACAGAATTACCCACTTTAGGAGCGCAAATATAGTTTCATTTGAATTTCAGATGGTTACTGTCTAAATGATAACATTTATGCTCATTAATGAGTTTTCCAGAAAACCTGTACCAGCCATTGACTGTGAGAACAACATTGTGGATACAAGCTCAGGGGCTGGATTTGGCCGGTTGCATCAATCTGAATGTGGCAACCATTTGAAAGTTAGCCAAGCTCACTTGCTCACTGGACAGATACTTCATAAATTAATAATCTTGTACCTTTTAATGGCTGTGTCACACTTATTTGCTTGCTGAAAAGGAATTTTCTAATATCTAAGCAGAAGGAAGAGGCTCCTCATCATCTCTGGGTAAATATGTAAGCCTCATGTTTTAAAGAATATAAACCTCTCCAACCTTCTGTACCTCTAATATTTATCATGAGCTAGACTGTGCTGCCCTATGTAGCCTGATCTATAAAGTGATATTTAAATTTATCTACTGTGAAGATCTGAGCGGGTTCTGCCTCCGTCTCAGCTTGAGTGGCGAGGTTGTCATTAGAATGAGGCCCTCAAGGAGCAACAATCTAGTGTGTATTCTCTGACTAGCTAAATTATAAATTTTATTAGTGAAATAGACAAAATCACAAGCGCTGTAATATAGCAAAGGAGATAGAGACAATAAAGAATGCCCAGCACTTGCATTACACACATCGCTTGAGGTCCATCCCCAAAGTAGGTAAGGTGGAAAAAAAACATGATCATAAGGCAGTGTGATCCAGTGAATTCCACTGCTTACAGGCTGGGCTTCACATTTTATAAGGGGTTGTGCCTTAACCGACTGTACTCTATACATATTCAGTTATGGTTTCAGCCTCTTTTCCTTACACACTTCAGTAATATTGGGTTCTCAAACAGCAATAGGTCAATTAGCCATTTATGTTATACTTATTAGCATTTATGTCAATTAATTGACTTTATGTCCGCAGTTAATACATGTAAGTTTCAATTATGCTCAATATCCTTTGAACTCTCCCTAAAATCCCAGAAATATATTTTTGCAGTTCCATACCCCTCCTTTTCCCAGCACATAACATTTTTGTTTACTGTCATATTCATCTTGTGACATAGGGTCTTTTAATGGTTAGGTCCTATGCCATGCTACGCATGTCATGCTATTCCTTGAAGATGCTAAGCTAATTGTCATATAAACCCAAAGATCCTGATGTTACATCTTTAGAATACCTGTGCCCTACTTATATATATGGCTTTTATACATATGACCAGCTAAACCCTACTTATTTGGAGTAATACCTCATTTCTTGAGCAGTCCTGCTCTACTTAACAGAATGATGTGTGGAGTAAGGTGCTATTCAATGAGTGTAAGGTTGGCACAATCTGGTCCAATCAAATTAAGCAGTAATCATAACAACACAAACAAGGTATAATCAAAACATTCCATCACCTTAGTGGCTGGTATTTGCCTTTAGTTTTATTGCACTTTGTTTTTATGAATGCTGGTAGAACCACTGATTATCTCTACACTGAAAAAACCCCAACCTTTTGGGTCAATTGACTTAGGCTCGCAGGCCTCTCACTACAGGGCTAAAAACAATAGTGTAGACATTCTTTTTTGTGCTGGAGCCCAGGTTCTGAGACCATCCCCTCTCCTCAGGTCTCAGAGTCTACACTCCAGCCCAAGATAGAATGTCTACACTGCTATTTTTGGCTCAACTGTGCAAACCCTGCAACACTGAGTCAGTTGATCTAGGTTATAAAACTCACTGCTGTGGTTTGTTTGATTGGTTTTGCAGTGCAGACATATCCATGGAGTAAATATTTTTTAAGGGTAGCAAGGGTATGGTGAACTGTGATCCTTGCTATAACATCCCTTGGCCTAACAGCTATTTCTGTTCTCACCACTGTTCTAACGTTTTCCACCTGCAGTACATATCCTTGGCTTTGATCCACATTTTAGACATTCTGAATGTAGGCCCAAGAATCCTAACAAAATGTGAGATGAAGATTCGAAGGTTTCTCTTAAGTCTGATTTAAACTTTGGTATATTGGTATAGAGAAATTCCAGAAGCTACACAAGAGAAATACTGAAGTGAAATAAATTCTGAGGATTGGGTGGGAGTCAGTTTGTGTTATATTTATGCTGTCACTCATTTGATTTGGCCTGAGTGAAGTGATGTGTATGATTATTTATTGAGTGTATTTTTAAAACTTTTGTACTTTTTAAAAATCACCCCAAAAAAGAAGAAAGTACATAAATAATAAAGTAAAATGACTAGTATATTCATTTCATACTAATACCCCAAATGTGTTTTGCTGTTTATTTCTATTTTGGAACAGTGATGATGTCTGAAAACTGATCTGCATGTGCTTGTGGATGATTTAAATTCTTCCCATAATTGTATTGAGTTACTTTTTTAAAAAAAATAAAAGAACAAATGCCTATAAGGCAATGCAAAGATATTCAGGTGATGCACTTATAATTTTGTTTAGGAACAGGGAGAAGGACCCATCTCTGAATATATTAAACTTGTTAAGTAAACAAGCTACAATCTAAAGTCTACATCAATTGTAACATACAAAGTTAAAGAGAAAGACTTTGGATTGTAGCTCTTTCACTAAATCAATATAATAAATTTCAGAGATGTGATGTCAGCAGAAAAGTCCTATCTGATGCCATAAGCTTCTGTAAAATATTTACTAATTTAAGGAGCACCTGTCTTTTTGACAAAATTTAAGACTCCAGTTAAAAAATATTCAAGCCTTTCAAGCTAATTTTCCATATTTTATTCAGAAAAATAGTACAATATGCTGTACTCAGTACAGACTGCTGATAGTAAATCAACATCCAATCTTATCACATCCTCACACAACAGGAATGAGTAGCTCAAAGAAGTGGAATTGGGTGGACAAGGTGACTTCTCAATTTTTTATGCATTAACTATTTCCCATCAAAAGCTGGGCTTTCTTATGCTGTTAATAAATGGAGGGGGAGATTGCAAGTCTGGCTCCCTTCTGGCACCTGGCCATACTTCAGAAAGAATCTGGTGTTCCCTGATGTAAATTAATTATTGGCAATGGGATATGCCACTGTCATTGACACAAAGGGTAAGAAAAAGAAGTCATATTTTATACATGTCAGAAAGTGGTATACAGCAAGGGACCATGGCAATTTAACACAATGTTGTTCATTTATAATAGAATGTCTGGATCTGCATCATGAAACTTGCACTTTACTGGATGTACATTCTATTTCCCTAGATCACTGAAGCTATTAAACATCTGCACACTAAGTTATTGGTATGGAAATGGAAGACAACTACCCTGTTGCATTCTTAAATCTACCTCTGTCTCTTTCTCACTCATAATTTTTCAAGGACTTAGCTTGGCAGGTTTGTTTGGGTTTTTTTTACCTTTATTGTTGTGAACGAATAAGGGACACTTTTCCTTTGGGGTCAGAGGCCTGGAGCTGGCCTGGCAGTCTGAGTATTCCCACCCTCTGCACCTGAGAAAAAGGTTAAATGTAATTAGCTTACCCATATATAAAGAGAGCAGTAGGAAGGGGTGGAGGGAGTGAAACTGCATCACCCTCCAGGAATTTGAGAGGCCAGAGGTGTTGCCCCAATGAACTGCTACTAGAATTACTGCGAGGGGGACTGCTCCAGAAAACCAAACAAGACAGGAGACTGGTTAGGAATTCTGTATTGCTGCAGCTCTGAGGTGAAAGCCAGGAAATCTAGTCACTGGAATTACTAGTGTGAGAGACTAATCTGGGGAAAGGACTCCTATGCTTGCACAGACCTTGAAGAGTCTGCAAGGGTTTGATTATGGATTTTTTAAGAAGAGAGGACAAGCCTGTGCCTGTGGTAGAAGTAACTGCATGGAGTCTGCAGAGGAACCTTCCTAAGGAGCTGAAGCTCGGGAGGGAACATCCCAATGATCTGCAGATTATCCTCCACCCACTGACACTGCAGATCCACTTTCCATCCTAGACTACAGTGTCTTGAGTCACCTTTGATGTTGGGGCAGCCCAACAAGAAAATCAAGTGCTCCAGGAATGTTTCAACTAAGAGTCTGCTGTAAATAAAGCAGTGACTCCTGAACACATCTCATCAGTTTCTCACTTTGAATTATGGAATAAGATTTTTGTATTGAGTAGAGAGAAAACCCCAAACCAAAGACCCCAATTATCAACTCCTAGTCCGAAACCTGGCCAGTGGGATCTCTTGTGGCTAGCCCATGCTCTTCCCTGGCAAGACACTTAGGTAAGGTGAAAACCCCAGAAAGTTTGTTGACCCAATTCTTTAGGCCAGAGATGTATAAAGAAGAAGCTGATTTCTGCTTGTCATGCCTCAATTGCCAAAAAGTAGGCCCAAGGGGATGGGACTGGAAACCTCTAATCCCGCTGTGTCTCATCACCACCCCCTATGAGAGAATAGGAATTGAAGTAATAGGCCCTCTAGATTAGATCATATAAATTCAGAAGTTCATTTTGGTGTTTGTGGACGATGCCACATGATATCCAGAGGCAATCACTTAAGAAACCCCTTTGCCTCCACTACAGTGCAAGAGCTACTCCAAGTGTTTTCATGGGCTAGTTTTCACTGACCAAAGGAAGAATTTCATATCCTAGATACTCCAACAAGCTTGGACATTATTGAAAGTATGCCCACTCCAGACCGCAGTCTACACCCTCAGACTGATGGTCTGGTGAAGCAGTTCTGGAATATGATAAAGATATTTGTAGAGACAGAAGTCAAAGACAGGAACTATCTGCTCCCCTGTCTCTTGTTTGCAGTATGAGAAGTATCATAGATATCTATGGGCTTCTCCCCTTCTGAGTTTCTCCAGAGGAGACAGTCCTGAGAAGTATTAGACTTAGTTAAGAAGTCTTGGGAAGCTAGGACTTTTCAGCTTGGAAAAGAGGAGACTAAGGAGCAATATGATAGAGGTATATAAAATTATGAGTGGTATGGAGAAAGCGAATAATGAAAAGTTATTTACTCGTTCCCATAATATAAGAATGAGGGGCCACCAAATGAAATTAATGGGCAGCAGGTTTAAAAGAAATAAAAGGAAGTTCTGATTCACACAGCGCACAGTCAACCTGTGGAACTCCTTGCCAGAGGATGTTGTGAAGGCTAGAACTATAACAGGGTTTAAAAGAGAACTGGATAAGTTCATGGAGGTTCAGTCCATTAATGGCTATTGGCCAGGATGGGTAAGGAATGGTGTCCCTAGCCTCTGTTTGTCAGAGGGGGGTGATGGATGGCAGGAGAGAGATCATTTGATAATTACCTTTTAGATTCAGTCATTCTGGGGCACCTGGCGTTGGCCACTGTCGAGAGACAGGCTACTGGGTTGGATGGACCTTTGGTCTAACCCAGTATGGCCATTGTTATGTTCTTATATTCACCCCACCCACTCTGCCAATATCCTAAATATGTCATTCAGATGAGGGAAAGTTTAGAATGTCTAGGCCATTTTTTTCCCTGAATTAACCTATCTCAGGCTCAATAGACCCACATATAGCCAATACATCAAAAGGGGATAGAACAGTAGTGGACAACCTGCGGCCCACGGGCAACATGCAGCCCATCAGGGTAATCTGCTGATGGGGTGCAAGACAGTGTTTACACTGACCATCCATAGGCATGGCTGCTCACAGCTCCCAATGGCTGTGGTTCACTGTTCCCAGCCAATGGGAGCTGCGGGAAACAGTGGCTAGCACATCCCTGTGGCCTGAGCCATTCCCCGGAGCTCTCATTGGCCCGGATATTCTAGTCTGGTACAGATTTTGAAGTAAGAATCCGAAAGGGTTTGATTATGCTTTGTTAAGAAAGCTCAATTAAAGTAACTACCCCCCGGCTGAGAAATAGCTACCCTGGATTCCTTGGTGTTATGAAGCGAAGACTCACTAGCATGGCACCTCCTCTGGTCATCTTTGGAATTAGCTCTTTCAACACTCAGCACGCCCTTTGCTGGCCAGAGTCTCATCTGCCTCTGACCCCCATGTCCCTCCTGGACTCCAGTTCCCCTTTTCCAGTGCCCCAGCAGTACCCCCACGCTCTGGGTCTCCCTTCCCAGGGGAAACCAACCCCCTAGGCCCACCATGCCTCAGTGGCTACTGCCAGTCATCTAGCTCCCGCTCATTGGGGCAGACTGCAGTCTGTAATGGCAACTCACCATTGGCAAGGGGATAGGACCTGCTGCCTTTACTTGTCCCCCAGGCTGCCCCTCTTCAGCCCCAGTACCTTTTGGGCCTTTAAAAAAGCCTGCAGCCTTTATCAGGGGGAAGAACCTCTTGCCTTCCCCCAGCCCTGCTCTACTTCAGGTACCTTCCTGTCAGGCAGATAGCCCTTCCTACTCCAGGGCTAGAGTGAGCCTCCTCCAGCTCCTGGCCCCCAGCCACCTTATCAGGGCCAGCTGGGCCCTAATTGAGCTGACCACAGCAGTGGCTGCTACTCCAATTACCCTAGCTTGGCTGCTTCAGGAGTGGGGCAGCTGCCCCACTACATTTGGAAATAAGCTTCAGAGATTGAGCTGACCCAAAAGAAAAAACCTTAGGGCTGGTCTACACTGAAAACTTACATTGGCATCAGAAAAATCCACAAAGTGAAAGACATAGCTATGCTGACCTTACCCCCAGTGTAGACTGCACTAAGTCAACAGAAGAAGTCAGCCTATCTACCATCTCTCCAGGAGGTGGATTAACTATAGTGATGGGAGAAACCCTATGGCATTTCAAATGTAGACATAGCCTTAGCCCACTAGGAGAAGGCTTATATTAAAAGACCTAATCCATTACAATTGCATAGTCAAAAGCTTGTCATTTAATTAAGACAGTTTCTTATTGATGATGTAACTGAGAAAATATAAATACAATGACTACATGAGGACCAAGTCCTAACCTGATATAAATCAGTGTTGCTCTGTTAGCCTTTCCTGTTTAAGAATAATACAAAATGTATAAATTTGCTAGAGAGATTTTCACTCATAGATGTCATCATTGCCACCAGTACTAAGAATTAGCATATAACTGTCATCAGTATATTAACAAGACTCATATTAAGTAACACCTGAGAAACAACTGAGAAAACCAGTCAAAATATAGCCCTGTCATTTATCAACCCGTTCATACTATTCAAAACACATATTCTAATTATGTGTCCTACTACTTAAGCACTCAGCAAAATTAGAGAGTTCTTTCCTAATGATGTGGGAAGAAGAGAAATGAGCTATGATTCCTGATATTTTAGATGTCCAAGATACAAATGCTCATTGGCTGATAAACTATGGTTACAACCATTGTCTCACCTTTGATAATATTTAGGTAAAGAGATATAATGGATAAAATGGTCTGTTGTTCAATAATTTGAACCTTGTAGATACCTACAGTTTTTGGTATTTGGAGGCAATCATCACTGATAAATGATCCAAGGCAGAAATTTGGGCAAGAACTGCGCAAACAACAGCGGCAGTGGTAAAGCTAAAGCCAATTTGGAGGAATAAGAATATCTGCCTGGAATCCAAACTGAAACTGCTGCACACATTGGTCATCTCCATTTTTCTGTACGCATGTGAGACATGGACCCTTATGGCAAAACTTGAACAGAAAATACAGGTAGTAGAGATTAAATTGCTTGTTATATCAGCTCAAAGATTTTTTTGCCTCAGTACATCACATAAATAATAATATTTATAAAGCACCTATCTGAAAGACAGAATCTGAAGCATTGTACATAATATATAAAACTTTCACTGAAGTAGGCTCAGTGCCCAGAGAAACCAATCATCCCAACAAAACTGACCATAACTGGAAAAGTTCCAGACAGTGGAAGAAGTGGCGAGAAAAGGGAGGAAAAAAGGTCAGCGATGTACTAGCCTTTTAGATTTATAATGGCTTTACTTGGGGTCTTGAAGACAATTACAGAGGAACTCACTATATTTTATGTTCTCACCACTAATACAAAGATGATAGTTATACATCATTATCTCAACACTGGTGCAGTGCCTAAAAGATGATGAATAAAAAGCATCTTGTGCCAATTCAACCTTGGCAACACAGGAGGATACAATTTGAGGATATGATTGAAACATTGACCTCACTCTCCACTAAGTGCACCCACCTTCTGATCTTGTAGTTGGTGAAGTGTTGGGGCTCTATTGGACTCATTAATTCTGAACAGGGAGATTACAACAGAGGTGAGAAGAGCCAGAAGAATGTATAGCTTTTATAAGTGGGAGTTTCTCACAAGAGCATCAATCTAGTGTGGGCATTAGTAGAGCAGGATGGGGAGAATGACACAGGGAAAAGTTGCAGACTCCATGAGTGGGGCCTTTTGCAAATGCACAACCTGGTGTCAAAAGGAGGCTGCAAAGAGCCTTTCTCCCTTGCACTCTCTGCACATGGAGCAGGTATAGGTATAGCCCCAAAGCCAAATTTAGAAAGGTATTTCAATGCCTAAAGATGCAGAGATGCACCTAGTGGGATTTACAAAAGTGCCTAAGCGAGTTAGGCACCTAATTCCCATTGACTCAAATGGGAATTAGGCACCTAACCTGCTTGAGCACTTTTGTAAACCGCTCTAGGTGCCACTCTGCATTTTAAGGCATTGAAATATCTTTGTAAAGCTGGTCCCTATGTTTTCTTGAGACATTCACCACCACAAAAACTATGTTATAAAGTACATGTATCAATACTATATATTTCATATCAGGTTTAGTGTCAGGTTGTACGATTAGGCCAGGGACATTCCCATAACCATTTCAGACTTTGAGTAGTCCCAGGCAGACTTCTTTGTGCAGTTTGCTGGGGGAGGAATCCTTTTCTGAGGCCATCAATTGGCTGGAACGGCATCCATGGATTCCCGTGTGGGTGAGGACCAGATGTTCTGCATAGCAGCAGATTGTAGCATCAACCTAAACCCTCTTGAATCTTGACCATGCCCTGTCCCAATCCACTCTGGTGCAAAGAGTGATCTCTGGTGTAAAGAGGGCAAGAAAGGGGGTGGGAAAAATGCAAGCAGACTTTGCCCCTTATGGCACTGACTCCCACTGAAATTCTACGGTGTTTAGCCTCAGTAATCAGGCCCAAAATATATGTTGTAATTGATGCAGATAGAAAGATTTCAGCATCATACATCCCCTCAGCCATGAAATTTCCAAATATATTTTCAAATATTGTAGGTTAGTTATTTGTGCAGTTGGAGTGTTTTGGAAAGCATACGTTAACAGGGTCTGGTAATTATAACCATTTTGCTCATCCTTAACTGAAAATGAATTAGCATGTGCATCTTTAATTTTAGAGAGAGCACATAATAATTCTGTAGTCTAAGTTACTATAAAGAATAATGCCAACTATTTAACAATAAACACCACAATCAGCATTATAATATTAAAGATTACAGACAACTGTCTTCCTTCAAAATTCTGTTTGAACACAAAGGAAGATGTTAATAAAGAAAAGGGAAAAAACAGTTAAAAATCAATGGCTGTCTAATTTTGAGAAAGTATTGAGTTCTCTTAGTAGTTTGATACTTTATGCATTAAGTTACTCAAAAAAGATTGCAATGCTTTGTGGGAAGTTTCAAGGACATGGTGAAGGAGAATTAAATTATCAAGTAATGTTACAGCTTGTTCTTATATTTACATTTATCTTGAATGAAGGTAATTTATTTTGGGGGCAAAGAAAATCATACATCACACTAATGCAGACTCTGTGAAAAATTTGCCCTTCATGCTGTGACTGGACACTGTCAAGCAAGGTTTACAACCTTTTTATCTACATCCAAGCAAAGTTGCAGTATTTAGTTACCAATGTTGCTACCAGTTACAATATATTTCCCTTGTTTGTATTTATGAGGAAATGGAGGAAAACAATTCATTTGTTAAAAGAAATAACCTTTAAAGAATAACCTCCAGAATCTGATGTATTGATTTTCTTATGCTTCCCCAGATGGCAAACAGGTTAAACAGAACCAAGAACACCCAGAGGCAGTTCCTGCTGCTTCTCTGAGGAGAATTTCAGGATGGGGAAGCTTGTGCTGTCATTGTATACACTATTGCTTGGGTTACTTGAACATTACATGCATACAAATCTCTCAGTGAAACCTGTAAGAAATCAGATTTAAAATATACTGCAGTCATGTCTGAGGAGCTGTCGGTGAAACACCTCATCATGTTCTTTTCCATTGGCACCAGTGCCATACAGTATGTGTTCAGAGCTAAGATTTTAATGTCACAGAAGCAGAACAGAGCTAGAGCACAAGAGTCTGCCTGACAGTAAGATAATGGCAGGTTTAAAGGATGGGCTCTTTCTGCAACAAGGAGTTAATTTAGGATTTTTTGTGGAGGAAGCTCACTGAAGGCAAACTTTTTTTAAAACCATGTTCTTCTACCTGATTAATGGCCTACAAATTAAGGTCCTCAAAAGATTTATGCACATACATACCTTTAAGCATGTGAGTAGTCCAATGGTGTTCAAAATTTAAGCATGGGAGTCTTTCCAAGATTGTGTCTCCACTATGCTCCCGCTATTGTGAACTGGGGAGGGACCAAATAAAAGTGAAACTGGCCTGAAAAAGCTCTGTGAAGGGACAAGAAGGTGCGTAGTGAGAGTTAATACTGCTTTTCACGACATTATTTCCCTCTGTTTTTTCCAGCAGTATTTCCGTCTCTGTCATTTTATCTCAGTAGTTCTCTCTTTTTCAGTGGGCACAATGCTGTTTTATGCCTGCTGCCCCTGAACCACAGTGCACTAGCTATATGGATTGTCCCACAGAGATCTCTATGGGCTCAGAAAGGCTCTGCAGCCCTACATTTGGCAGTTTTCTTGCTCCATCCTACCTCGCTCATAGTCAAAGTGAGTTTTGGGCCTGTAAATAAATCCAACCTGCTATAGATTAAAAATAAATCTTAAACACAGGGGCTGAAGAGACCACTTCTATTTGCATTTATGAGTGGTGGTAGTAAAAACAGTGCTGCTAGTGAAAGACCTGGAAAACTTTTTGATTTTTTACAAAACAGGAAAAGGAATGTAGTAGCACTAGTAGGATAACATTTAAAGTTATTCACCAGATAATATTTTCTGGCCGGAACCATTACACAGCTCTAAGCAAAAACCAATTACAAAGTGGGAAAAGTACCAAAAATATACAATATATCTTCTGTCAATACTCAGAGGAGATTTATTTTTTTTAAAGGGCTTTCAATAAAGTTAGGACTACCTTTAATTGAAACATCACTGTTTAGTATATTTTTATATCTAAATTTAATGTAGAACAGTACCTTTAGAAATGGAACATATTATAGCTGAATATTAAAATAAGGAATGTTGGGAACTAGATTACTTAGGGAGTCAGCAGTGGTCTATAGATCATAACAAACCCAGACGTTCCTTAGGTATCTGGCACTCCCCTTGACCATATTAGCACACTTCACTATGACTAGATGGTCACCTCTTCTCAGGTCAGAGTTTACATTCTGCCTCTCTGAGGCATCCAGTACCATTGAACCTCAGTTTAAAACTTTCCAGTAATTCATCAATTGTTATTCCTCTCACTGAGGTGGAGTACCAGGAGTGCTCTAGCCGCAGAATCAGAGCACTCTACATGCCTTGCCAGTGTGGATGGGGAGTGAGTTAGAGAGCACTGGGCAGCTTTAGGATGCTCTAACTTGCAAATGTAGCCAAGCTCATAGTTTTGTCTTCTAAACTTACAGTGGGATCCCATTTGGTAACTGCCAACCAGTCTGGGTACAGAATTTTAGTAGGATTTGGGTAGTTTACCAATTTCATTAGGAATCTTTACTATTAACTACAGTAACACTTTACTGAGACCTGTTAAAATATTATTCAAAAATATTTATGGTGCAATAGATATTTTAACCTGCATTCCTCTGTTTTATTTGGAATACATTTAATATATAGATAAGGATAGTTTAAATAATTTCAAAACAAAGTGAATATTTTATACTTGGCTCTTAACAACTGAATAAAGGAGGGAGATACACAAAACCACAGTTGAGGTTACACTCAAGGTGAAATCTCTAATTCATTGTTGTGAGATATTAAAATAATTGCAGAAAAAATTTTCCTCATTCGATCTTTATGGAAAATGCTAAACAGCAGTCAGCAGGATAGCATTTTTTCAGTGCAACGTACTGTGCTTTTCAATCAGGCATGAAAATGTACATGTTATCTTCAGTGGCAATTCTTCACTGCAGATTAAAGCACTGGATCTGTCATTGGTCGGTGATCAATCTTCACTTTTGTCCTAGATTAAAAGGAATTTTAGATTCCATTTTGATCTGTTTTTGTTAGATGAAGTATTCACATGACTAAGCTCTTAAAAATCCACTACTGATCCAGAGGCTATAAATACTAAACCTTGTCAGGGCCTAGCTTATGTACATTTCTATTCTGTGCTTAATACTGTCAGTTGCTAGGTTGCACAAATTGGCTCAAACAAAGGGGAAAACGTCAAACTTGTCAATTTGAACTGATTCACACTTCTAAAGCTCCATCAGTCTCATGATTTTCAATACCTGAACAGGATTCATATAATTCAACTGTGCTCCTTTATATATATTCCAAAAAATATTGTTACAAAATAATTCAGTCTCTGAAAAATATAATATGTATCTTCTACTATGTTCTTTTGACTGAATATACAGAAATGGTATGATAAACATTCAGCTAGCACTTTCCATGTACAAACTGTTGCTGAATTTATTGGAAGTGTAAAAAGGGCCTATCTAGGTGAACCATTGGGGGGGGAATAGGGTAATACTGGTTTTATGTAACACAGAGACTCCTTCTTCGCTGGCAGAATTTCCAGATCCCACTGGCTTTATGACCCCTTTTTTTTTCATGTGTAAAAAGGTTAGGGGCAATGGTGAGTCAGACCGAGTGTCCAGACAATTATCTCAAGTAATATATTTAACAGGCCTTTGTGTGATGGAGTAATTTGTTACAGGTGCTTAAGGGAAGTGTCTGCACAGCTCATTCATCACAATGTATAAGTACACCTACTGCATCATTTATTCAGGGAAAGATCTGCCATTCTTGTTCCTGTTGAGTAGTATCTTATCTAGTAAGGACTCTGGATCTTCAGTTTCACTTTGGAGGAAGGAAGGCTGTGAGGTTTCTGGGACTAGTGACTTCACCAGCTTTCCCTGACTCTTCAACTCTTAGCATTATGCACCTGAGCACAAAAAACTGCAAGTGTATATTGCCGCTGCAGGGGTAAGGAGAGGCTCCTGGGTTCTCCTCTCCCCTAGGGCATCTGAGCAAGAACGGGCACAATCAGGCTCTTAATATGCATATGTATTCAGGACTTCAGTTTTAAATCTTATCCAAAAGACAGTATCTTATACAGCATTGTCATTTTAACGCCATGCTGGGACATTAAGTTAGTACTGAGTTAGAAGAAAGGGTGTGACCTTCCAATCAACATCTGCAGCAGCTAGGTGGTTTCTACAGAGATTTCACTGCTTTAGTGAACCTTTCTGCCCCTGCTTAGTTAGTAATGACTGACAATGTCCCAGCATTAAGGACACAGACTATTCAGGATTGCTCTCTTTCTCACAATTTATCTCTATGCCATATGTATTACTGGAAATTCAAACTTTGCATTTTCTTTATCCCTTATATTTGTATTTACAACAAAAGAGGGCTTTTAAATTTGTTTTGTATTACTCATTTTTAATAATTTAATGTATGTTGATTCTACAGCACCTTTACTCAAAATTTCATATGCTATGCAACATTTTCTTATTTACTATTCCAATGGAAATTTAATTGTATTATTTTACAGAGATGAGAATTTTGCTTAACGATTATCTCTACAAACGGACATCTGTTTAAATTACTATTTATTTGTTTATTTAATTCTGGTTCTACAATATATTTCTTCTGGTCCTGGTAATATGCAGTATGTGACGCTTTTTAGATACCTAAATGTGCATCCAAATTGGAAAATGTTGGCCGAATTCACTTGCCTAATAACCTAGCAGATCTCACGTGAATATTTGAGAATACATCTCAGGAGCCTTTGCTTCCAGTTATCTGCTCTAACCACTCAACCCTCTGTTGCCATTTCATAACTGTTCTGATAAAGCCCCAGTTCTAAAACTGGCTTCATCCAGGCAAAGGATTCCACGTGAAGCCAGTTGCAGATTTTGGCCTTCAAACTACTAAAAATGCCCCAAACACTCTATTAAGTAAAAATTTGTCACTTACAGAGCCTAATCTTTTGGAATTTTAATACAATTAGCAATGACATACTCTAAACAAGCGAGATTTTTTCTGTTTGCCCATTTCACTACTTAAAGCAAAACTCAAATGTCATTTGAAAAGATATTTCTAAAATTAGAATCTAATCACAAAGAAGAATAAGTCACCAGAAAAAATAAGAGTCCTGTTATGATAGAATCATAGAAGATTAGGGTTGAAAGAGACCTCGGGGAGGTCATTTAGTCCAATCCCCCGTTCAAAGTACTACCAGCCCCACTAAATCATCCCAGACAGGGCTTTGTCAAGCCAGGCCTTAGAAACCTCTAAGGATGGAGATTCCACCACCTCCCTAGATAACCTATTCCAGTACTTCACAACCCTCCCAGTGAAATAATGTTTCCTAATATCCAACCAAGACCTCCCCCCACGACCATTGCTTCTTGTTCTGTCATCTGCCACCACTGAGAACAGTCTAGCTCCATTCTCTTTGGAACCTCTCTTCAGGTAGTTAAAGGCTACTATCAAATCCCCCCTCTTTTCTTCTGCAGACTAAATAAGCATACTTCCCTCAGTCTCTCTTCGTAAGTCATGCCCTAGCTCTCTAATCATTTTTGTTGCTCTTCGCTGGACTCTCCAATTTGTCCACATCCTTTCTGTAGTGAGGGACCCAAAACTGGATGCAATACTCCAGACGTGGCCTCACCAGTGCCGAATAGAGGAGTATAATCACTTCCCTCAATCTGCTGACAATGCTCCTACTAATGCAGTCCAATATGCCATTAGCCTTCTTGGCTACAAGGGCACACTGTTGACTCATATACAGTTTCTCATCCACTGTAATCCCCAGGTCTTTTTCTGCAGCCAGTGGGACACCAGCCTGTAGCAGTGCATGAGATTCTTTCGTCCTAAGTGCAGGACTCTGCACATGTCCTTGCTGAACCTCATTAGATTTCTTTTGGCCCAATACTCAAATTTGTCTAGGTCACACTGAACCCTATCCCTACCTTCCAGCCTGTCTACCTCTCCTCCCATCTTAGTATCATCCGCAAACTTGCTGAGGGTGCAATCCATCCCATCATCCAGATCATTAATAAAGATGTTGAACAAAACCATCCCCAGGACAGACCCTCTGGACACTCCGCTTGATACCGGGGCTGCTGACTAGACATTGAGCTGTTGATCACTACTTGTTAAGCCTGATAATCTAGCCAGCTTTCTATCCACCTTATAGTGTGTTCATCCAATCCATACTTTTTTAACATGCTGGTAATAATACTGTTAGAGACCATATCAAAAGCTTTACTAAAGTTAAGATATATCACATCTACTACTTTCCCCATATCCACAGAGCCAGTTATCTCATTGTAGAAGGCAATCAGATTAATCAAACATGACTTGGCCTTGGTGAATCCATGTTGACTGTTCCTGATCACCTTCCTCTCCTCCAAGTGATTCAAAATGGATTCTTTGAGGATCTGCTCCATGATTGTTCCAGGAACTGAGGTGAGGCTGACAATCTGCAGTTCCCTGGATTCTTCTTTTCTTCTTTTTAAAAGATGGTCATTATATTTGCTTTTTTCCTATAGTCCGGGACCTCCCCCGATCAAAGATTTCACAAGTTTTCAAAGTAATGGCCAATGTCTCTGCCATCATATCAGCCAACTCCTTCATCACTCTCAGATGCATTAGATCTGGACCCATGGACTTGTGCATGTCCAGCTATTCTAAACAGTCCTTAGCCTGTTCTTTACAATTGAAGCCTGCTCACCTCCTTGCTATACTGTGCTGCCCAGTGAAGCCATCTGGGAGCTGACCTTGTTTGTGAAGACCAAGACAAAAAAATCATTGAGTACTTCAGCTTTTTCCACATCATCAGTCACTAAGCCGCATCCCACATTCAGTAAGGGTTCCACACTTTCTTGTTGCTAACATACCCGTAGAAACCCTTCTTGTTACCCTTCACATCCCTTGCTAGTTGCAATTCCAGTTGTGTTTTGGCCTTCCTGATTACAACCCTGCATGCTCTAGTGATATTTGTATACTCCTCCCTAGTCATTTGTCTAAGTTTCCACTTCTTGCAAGCTTCCTTTTTCTGTTTAAAATCACCAAAGATTTCTCTGTTAAGCCAAGCTGGTCTCCTGTCATATTTGCTGTTCTTTCGGCACATCAGAATGGTTTGTTCCTGCATCATTAATAATCCTTCTTTAAAATACAGCCAGTTCTCCTGGACTCCTTTCCCTCTCATATTAGCCTCGCAGGGGATCCTGCCCATTAGTTCCCTGAGGGAGTCTAAGACTGCTTTTGTGAAGACCAGCGTCATATTCTGCTGCTCTCCTTTCTTCCTTTAGTGAGGATCCTGAAATTGACCGTCTCATGGTCACTGCCTCCCAGATTGCCACCCACTTCTACTTTCCCTACCAGTTCTTCCCTGTTTGTGAGCACTAGGTCAATAGAAGCACAGCCCCTAGTGAGTTCCTCCAGCATCAGGAAGTTGTCCCCAACATGCTCCAAAAACTTCCTGGATTGTGTGTGCACTGCTGCATTGCTCTCCCAGCAGATGTCAGTGTGATTGAAGACCCCCATGAGAACCAGGGACTGTGATCTGGAAACTTCTGTTAGTTTTCCAAAGAAAGCTTCATCTACCTCATCCTTCTGGTTTTGTGGTCTATAGCACAACATCACTCTTGTTGCTCTCACCTCTAAACTTATTCCAAAGACTCTCAACATGCTTTTCTCCAGTTTGATACTGGAGCTCTGAGCAATCATACTGCTCTCTTACATATAGTGCAACTCTTCCACCTTTTCTCCCCACCTGTCCTTCCTAAACAGTTTAAACTTTATACCCATCTAGGACAGTTCTCCAGTAATTAGAGTTACCCCACCAACTCTCTGTTATTCCAATCACATCATAGTTCCTTGAATGTGTCAGGATTTCCAATTCTTCCTGTTTATTTCCACGATTTCTTACATTTGTGTACAAGCATTTAAGATAACTAGCCAATTACCCTGCTTTTTACATATTCCTCCTTGTGTTTCCTCTGGTATGCCACTTCCACAGTTACCTCCGGGCTTAGTTCACCATCCTCTGGTGAATCAAATTTAAAGCTCTCCTCACTAGGTTATCAAGCCTGCCTGTGAAGATGCTCTTCTCTCTCTTCAGTAGGTGGATCCCATCTCTTCCTAGCAATCCTTCTTCCTGGAACAATATCCCATTGTTGAAGAATCCAAAGCCCTCTCTCCAACACCACCATTATAATAAAGAACAACCATTACCATCAACAGGCAGCTGCTATCTTGAAATGTAATGATGGACACAAGAAATGCAACTCAGAAAAGTGAATGAAGGACCAATGTAGAAAACAACCAAGATTATTGTACTGTAAATTTTAATTAATTAAACAACTAGCAGGAGGAGATTAGTAAAATACATATTGCTATATTAATCAATAAAAAATTGATTTTCTTAAAAATTCTGCATCAACTTCTAAACTTATACCTGAGTCAGATATACAGATATCTGAGATATTTATGCTGCTTCCTAAATTACATCATCAGCTTGACCCAGCTGCTGGAGAAATATTAAACAGGCAGCTCTTACACATGACAACATTATTTCTAATTATGAAAAATTGCAATGGTGGCAAGTGTATCTAACACTTGTTTAGAAAATTTATATTTTAACAAATTCTTTCTGCCAAATATTGCCCTTGAGCTCCCTCAGAGATAAATGCAAATTTGGCTAATTCATAGGATATATAGAGAGCCTTATTTAGTAAAAGATAGATTCTCTTCTGCTCATACTACTCATATTGAATACTACCAAGAGTACAAGAAGTGGTCCCACTGAAGATGAGGAAGAGTATCAGCACCTAGTCCGATACATTTTTTTAGCTATTTTTACCAACAATCTCTTCAGTTTTACTAATCTAAAAGGATTATTTTGATTGCTGATAGCTTCTACATGATCTACTCATTAAACCTGATTCCTGACAATTTCCTGATGTAGGTTTTGATTTAACAAAATACTTAAGCATATACCTAAATTTAAGCAGGTGAGGAATCCCATAAAATTAACATATTGATGAATCATGGTCATAATTACAAAGATTGGCTCTCTTTGTCTCAATGGATTCATTGGTTATTTGTCATTATTGGGGGGAAACCTTATCTTTAGGGAATTAACATTATGATTTTTAAAATATATTATTAATAGACAGTGTTTCTTATCACTTCATAATTGTAATGTTCACCTGTCTCAGGAGATGAAGACATACTATTAGGCACAATCCGATTCTGCCTAAAACTATCTTTTTAGTTTTCTGATGATTGGTTTTCGTTATTCATTATGGCACTAATTAATATTCCTGTATATAGAAATGCTTTTAGTCTATCTCTGACATAAGCTTCTCCCACCAGTCCCGAGTAACTTCTATACTGAAAATACCACTGATGCAATACAGAGGACCAGCCATAATACACACTAGTGCATCCAGACTCTGATGGCTGCTCTTTATGTTTCTGAAGAGGTACAGGGATTTCATTGTGTTACCGAATGGATTTCTTTCATTATAAAAGAATAAACAATGGTATTTTACATTTTGTGTTATACAGATAGCCAGAACTGCTGCCTTATGTAACACCCTCTCAAGCTGGACTATATTGAGTTGCTAGCAATCAGTTCCACGAAAAGCCTCAAATGATAAGTCTATTTCCAGTAAAGATGTTGAGTCTACGATTAGTAAAGAGAAGACATCCAGAGACATCCAGACCTTAGAGATTTGGGGCAATTACATCAGGACTCCTACTAAAATCAAGATCATATAGGGTTACATTAGTGCATTAATCAAGCCTTCAGCTGCACAGCCTTTACCTTTAAATAATAATTGTGGTACAGATCAAATTGTTAATCACTGGATGACTAAAGCATAAAGGCCTGTAGAGATGATGAACTCATTGGCATGAACACTTTACCCTTGTGCAGCTTCCTGCAGGCAGTACCTGCAGAACTTCACAACTAACTACTGTAGTCCAAATGACTTTGATGCCCAGTAGGTTCAACCAGCCATAATTGCTGCAGCTTCTTTGGTCTTGTACAGCTAGAAGGCTTGGCTCGTTTTTGAAAGCTGAAAGAGAGAACCTTTAGTATCTGCATGACAGACTTTCTGTGTAAATAAACTTTCAGAGATTCTGCATCAGAGTGCCACATAAAATATTCTTCAAATGCCAGCAATATTCTGCGAAGTTACTTTATAAACTATCTGTAGTTCAAGTCTGCAGCACAGAACAAAAGAAAAGGGATTCATACCCTTGTGGGGTCTGATTCTTCACTCTATCTTGTGCAGATCTATCAACTCCTTTTTGGCATAGTTACTGGATCAGGTCTCACATCTGTGTAAAGTGTGGGTAAGTACTACTGTATCAGATTGGTAGCATTTTATACGTGCTCTGTGCCCATTCTCAGAGTGTTAATGACTACACAAGGTGAACGTCAATGGAGAATCAGACTCCTGTTGCTTTGTTATCTAATCAAGATGTGTGCACTCATCTGAACTGCTTAGACTACAGGTTGAAAGAGAAACTCCTAAAAAAAAATAATTAGATTTTGCAAATGAGATTTTGGTGCTTTTCTAAGATAAGATGAATGAGCCCCTAATTTGTCACCAGGTGTTATGTATTATTTAATTGTACAAAGGATAGGTTATTTTCATTTCAACTACCTCTCAAGCTTCAGCCAGACATTTTGTCAGCCTTGTATATTTAAAACCTGGGGAATGGGTTTTCAGAGTGCAGCTACTTAATTTACAAGGTCCCACATTACACAGGAAATACGATCAGGGTAAAAGTATGTGAAATTGTAGAGTAAACCTCTGACAATTTTACCATTAATCAAAGAATGACCCCTTGTAATTTTTTTCTTAGCTCTTGTATGTTCAGTCCATCATTTTGCCTTCTAATGAACACTAATTAGTGGCATTTTATTCAATGTTCTATCTTTACTCTTTACTTAATAATATACCTTTAGAAAGCCATTAATCTGGTTTTCTTTAATATTGTACAACTAAAATCATGTAGATCAGTGCAGCAACTCAGTAAAGCTAGTAAAAAAAACCCCGTCCTCTGACTGAACACTGCAAATGCAGTACTGCTTCATATGTATTTCACTGGTATCGCCATGTAAACCTTTCCCCCTTGTAATCAGGACTGTATCAGAATCCTTTATTTTTGTTTTTCTTTATAGCCTATCCTAATCATTCAAGCTTTTTAGTATTCAGAGATCTAATGTTAATGTTTAGTTCATGCCAGCTGAAAGGAAATGGATTTCAGTGTGTTTCTCAGATGCCAATCTAATTAAACACCTACTGCAGAAAATTTAAGTGACATAGGTACTAGAGCATAAAGGTGTTTATGTAGTTTACATAGCAGTTTTCAGGTATATAACAACAATGATTAAAGTAGTGGATTGTTTATTTACTCATTATAAAGCAACTGAGCTTAGTGCTATGCAAAGCAAAGACAGATTTTCAGTTTAAATTACTCTTACGGGAGTTAAGTATCATTCAGTAATGAGAGATGAGAAAAAGAGCAACTAAAACAATCCAGCTGCAAATTAAACAATTCAATTACCTAGTACAGTAGCTGGGGCAAGACCAAATGCTAATGTGCACTAAATGGGAAGGTGACTTTCTCTGGGTTTGTTTTGTATAATCAGCTGCTCTTGCACTTCGCCACTTCCCGAACTATGTCCCCTTCCCGCCCCCTCCCCCAGAGCTTAGCCTTTGAGGCGAGGTCCTTTGGTTTTAGTGGCAAGATGGAACATACAGGATTTAATGCATTTTTATTATAATAAAAAATAACATAATCAATATATATATCTGTCATAAGTGTGAAGTAGCCTAGAATTAGTGTTTACCTGTAAGGGGTTAA
>ML677333.1:32419571-32446796 GCA_007922305.1 Dermatemys mawii
CTCTCGCTATTCACACTTCCAGTTCAGCTGCTAGAGGAACACCTCACTCTCCCTGATTAGAGATAACAAGCTGGTTTAGCCTCATTGGACTAACCCTGTTATCTCCAACCTGGTTCTTGCCTACCTATTTATACCTGCCCCTGGATACTTCCACTGCATGCATCCGATGAAGTGGGTATTAGCCCATGAAAGCTTATGCTCTAATACTTTAGTTAGTCTTTAACGTGCCACAGGATTCTTTGTCACTTCTGCAATTCCAGACTAACATGGCTAGACCTCTGATTCTTGATCCTCTAGTGAGTCAGAGACAGAGGGCTTGCAGAGAAACAGACGGTAAGGGCAAGGCCATACTATCATTTACAGGAACACATGCAGCTGTGATGCTGTTAGCTCTCTAATGTAGCCACTCCAAGCTGATGGAAGAGAACTCTCCCATTAGCTTTACTACTTCTAGCCCCCTCTTCCTCCCAAGTGTCAGAAGCTATGTCAGTGGCAGAAACTCTGCCGCCAACATAGCACTCTCAACACTGGTACTTATGATGGTGTAACTTACATTGCTCAGGAGAGTGATTTATGCACACCTCAGAGTGACATAAATTATGCCAACATAAACTGAAGTATAGACACAGCTTAATTTAGTACCCAGAAAAGTGGGGAAGGGAGAAGGAATGCAAAAGCTAAATCAGGCCTATCTACTTGCATGAGGCAAATGCTAAATATGAATAAGACAATAAAGGAATTATTTTAACTCCTTTCTCTCCACTTCTGATATTCCCACAGATAACTAAAGCATAATGTCACTGTGTTTACCAGCTGGTCACAGAAGGGGGCCAAACCCAGCTGGACCTGCTGAGGAAACACAGTTGGTAAGCAGAGGGTACTATAAACTAGTGACCCAGCAAAAGTGGGGCGAATTGTAGTATTCCACTCTGGGCCAAGACATCACTGATTTGGTTCACATTTGATTCAATTTTTATTAACTTCATAAAATCAGCCAATCGTGGATTCCACAGCAGCAGAAGAAGAGAATTGACGGGTCCATAATTTGGAAAAAGTCAGCTGATCAAATTTTGTGTATGGGCTGGTAAATTTTTGTGTAACTTTTGCAAAGTATGGGCTGGACCAGTGGTACTATTGTTAGCACTATATACTAGAAAAGAGAACTGAGTTCAGTTTTCAGATCTTACCTCTTTTGTCTCTTGAATATATTTCAGTATGTGCTATTCTGTTACATCACTCCCTTGCAATGATACTTCTTGCAATAGTGATGTCATAGTCTAAGAAAGTCTCAGTAAACCAGGAAGAACCAATAATATTGCATTCTGGTGGAAGTGGGGAACTAATATTTAAAATAATTGGGACTTTTTCTCAGTTACATTAAGGCTTCTTTATGCACCTCTGGAAGAATTAAGAAACACAAAGGAAGTAGATATTATCTCTCGATAATACTCTCTGTGCAGGAGATCTCCCTGGCTGTTACAGAGTTACCATAAGGGCTTCATGCTGGCTCTCCTCCCAGCCATCAGAGTAGGGAAGAGTGCTTGCCCAAGCATACTTCATATGGGTTATTCTTTGCTTCCCACAGTTCACAGAGGGCTATGGGAAACAAAGCATAAGTTAAGACTACTCTTAACTTACACTGGAGTGCAAACAAATTCATTGCTGCCCCAAAATACCCCAAGTATGGGAATGGAGTAAATGAGAATCAGGTCCATTATTTCTGTGCTAAATACTTCAAAACCCTGTTTAATTGACATATTCAGCAAAGAAAACTGGGGAAAAAATCAACTCAACTTTTATTTCTGCTTTAAACTCACTTTTAAGGGATTCTGAATCATCCTAAAGGAGTGAATATTCTAACTTCCATTTTTCAGTCCATGTGTGACTCAGAAGTATACAATCTGGAGAGAGAGGAAGAGAGAGGGAGAGAGTGAACTGTGAAGTTTTTTGCATTACATTAGAGTGAACCTCATTCAAATTATTACCGTTTTAGTAATTCTTATAATTTTGTTACACTGTTTCTGTGAGCATCACTGAGTTAACAGATGCAAAGGGGGCTTTATAAGAGCAATGAGGCCTTTCAAACAGTTCTGGCATTGGATACATAAGTGCCACTATCATTTAAGGACTAAATTCACTAGGGGATTTGTACATTTACCTGCCCCTTCAGGCACCTAAGTCTAAAATTATCTCCTCAAAATAATTGCTCAGCTGAAACTTACCCCTGTAGATGCTTAAAATTCCTACGTTTCTGCTGATAAAGTCCCCTAGACACCTAAAAATCTTCCAGTGAGCATGTGGACAGCTGCCTTACTCCTGACGCCTGGCTGCCTAGCTCATGCCTAAGCCCCAGTGATCCTCAAACTGAACAATGCCGTATCTTTCTGGTCTGCAGAGCCCAATCCCATTGGCCACCTTAAAACACATGTACTAGATCAGGCCCAGCACAAAACACAGCTGGAGGAAGAGGTGACCGTAGTGCCCACTTTATAATCTTTAGCCCAATGGCTGGAGCACTCACCCAGGATTTGGAGGACCCATATCTCCCATTTCTGAGAAAAATACCCTAGTCACTGCACTATGGGATTTCTAGGGTGGGTTTCTCTCCTGCAGAAGCTGTTCCACTTGGTATAAGTAATTAAAGAGTCATGGGGCAAAAGAAAAATGACGCTGTTCAACAGTGGATATGACACTCACCTTGAAGTCAGAAGACCTGGGTTAAAGTCTCTAATCCAAACCAGGAAAACAGGGTCTCCCACATCCTTTAACTATTGGGTAAAGATTATAGAAAGTGCACCTGCTCCTTAGTTCTTTTCTAAGAAAGGGGTAGGCCTCTAACCCCAAGAGAGGGTTCACAGCATTGAATCCTGAGCAGAACTAGGCACCTAAACCCCTTTGAGAAGCAGGGCTTAGAACGCACTGTCAAGCTGCCTGGAGTGGTTTAAATGCATGGATACCAACTAAGAAGCAGAATATACACCGCAAATTGATTGTGAGTTCTATACATAGATTTCACCAACAAAGCAACAGGTGTTTGTCATACTGACTGAACTATGGTGTGAACTCCTTAGACACTACAACACCCTTAACATGGAGTCACAGACAGTCCCCTTGGATACTCTGGTCTACTTGCCTTCCACATAAGTTTGCCTTTGGGATAGATGGTCCCTTACACCAAAAATGACAACAATATTCACGTTACTTCCAAAGGACCAGTCACTTACCCCAGGTCAATCACAATCTAGATCTTACATCAAAGACAGCGCTTGTAGCCAGTACTGTAATACACTATTTGAAGATATATCAACTATGGAAAAGAAATAACAGAATTATTTACAAGGTTGAGGCAGGTGAACATATACACACAAGTTAAAGTCTTAGATTCCAAAAATAGAAATTCTCTAATACGCATGCTCTATATGTCATTTATGGCTAGCCAGGCCAATCATTGGGTATCTTTTGCTTTGCCCCTCAGAGACCAAGATACAGTTTCATCCTGTCAGGGATTTTGATTCCCTTCCCCCAGAGTTCAAGCTGATGGGAGGAGTCCACACACACATCTCCTCTTCAAGAGTGTAGTGGGCAGTACTTAACAAAGTCTTTGTTCTTTGCTGTTTCACAATAGCTCATTTGTTTTCAATGGGTCTTGTTGGTGGGCAGGACCTAACAACTTCTGTAGGAAGACAGCATTTTATATTAGTTCATACTTCTTTCTTGTTTGATGAGTTCACAGATACAGAGATTTATAGTACAAACATTCAGTCTAACCTTATGACATGGGGCAGAGATGTAATAAGTGAGATAATGCATGCAGCAACTTATAAGAATTTCATGTCTAAATACTAAACACATTTTTACAAATCTAATAATTATTTTCCAAAAGTCTTTCACACAGATGAGCCAAACTGGTTTCCAGCTATGCAGTTGTCTATGTTCATTTGAGGCTTAGGGGGCTTAACATGAGCTGGCACTTGGTCTGCCAATGTCACATATACCTCTCTCCTTATCTTCTGCTCTTGGCTAGCATAGGCAACTCCCTGATCAGTGTGCTGGCTTTTGTAGAACCCATTTTTAGGTGCATAACTCTCCCCATGCCTGTATGGCACTTAACTCAGGGATGCGGATTCTACTTTTTAACTTCAAGTTACGAGTTACTTTTGAGGATCAAACCTAATGTTTTCACTGGTCAAATATAGGGAAGTTTTGCTTTGAATCATACCGCTTTAAAATTCAAGTATATCCAGCTACATCCAGAAGGCTGGATAGTTCACACATTTGTGCACTGCACTAGAGCGTGTTAAAAACTTAAATAACACAGAAGTTACAGGAAAGAAGCATCAAGTCAATTCCTCTCTGTCTCACAAATTTTTAAGCTTTTATTTTTTTGAACCTCTAGAGAAGTTCACAGCCTTTGAGCCAGGCTTGCACAGCTCTAACTATGTCCCTGCTGTGTAGAGCATGTCAAAATGCATTGAACTGCTGACTGCAGCTGGCTTGATAAACTGAGCTGTTTGTTTCTGTGAATTTTATGCATTTGACCAGTTTTGCATTTTTAATGAAATGCCTGTGGCTCAACACAGCAGAAAACAATGAAGAGGCTCTGATTCTCCTCTCTCTTACACCATTTTTATAGCAGTGTGACTCCACTGATGTCAGTGAAATTAATCAGAATCAGGAGAGTCTTTTATAATAAAATTATCCATTTTATTTTTAAAAAATCTCTTCCATGGTATTTACTCAAATGCATTAAATACATAGCTAAACACACTAAGCTAACAACACATTGTATTGTTCTTTCAAGCTCTGGTTCAATTTTCTCAGTCTGATTAGCTAGCAATTTGTACAATTATACCTAAATGGATGCAATGCTGATTTCACTGCTTATTTTATTATAGCACTAAAACAGGTACAGTGTTATCGCAATCCTTGTTTACAATATTACTCATAAACAATTTTTTACACACTCTATTTCAATTTCCCAGCTTGATTAGCTACCAATCTGCACTAAAACACTCAAGTTAAAAGGGAAGGCTAATTGCTCGGAATTTTTTAGCTCATTTGCATGCAACAGGATTTATTCATGCTAATGATGTTCCAAAACTGTATGACTTCTCTCTCACTCTCTTTCTACCTCTGATAATTCTCTCTGCTAATTAAAAATGTACAGAGTTTCATAATGAGGAGGAGCTTTAGATCCTGGAAACAGACCCATATGAGAGCAACTGTGTGTCCCCGCTGAAGTACTGTAGGACTCCATTGGCATGGATCAATTTGCCTGATCAGGGTCTTAAAGAGGTACAGATGTATCCTCTACAACAGGGGTGGGCAAACTTTTTGGCCTGAGGGCCACATTGGCGTTGTAAAATTATATGGAAGGCCAGGTAGGGAAGGCTGTGCGTCTCCAAACAGCCTTGCCCTGCCCTCTATCTGACCTCCGCCCCCGACTTCCCCCCTAAGAACCAATCTATCCAACCCACCCACCCCCGGGCTCCTTGGCCCCTGACCACCCCCTCCAGAGACCCCCTGCCCCTAACCACTCCCCCGAGACTCCACCCCCTATGAAAGCCCCCCTCCCTGCTCCTTATTTCCTGACTGCCCCCTCCTGAGACCCCCCCACCCTAACTGCGCGCCTCCCAGGACCCTACATACTCCCTGTCCCTGACTGTCTCCAGGAACTCATGCCCCTTATCCAACCCCCCGGCCCACTTACAGTGCTGCTTAGAGCAGAGTGTCTGGATGCTGCACAGCGTGCCGGAGCTCATAGCCCTGCCCCCTTATCATGCCACTGAGAGCGACAGGAGCTCCAGCCCCGCCAGAGCCAGCCACAGTGCTGCCCAGGAGCAGAGAGCCAGAGCACTGGCATTGTGTCATGCTGAGGCTCTGGGCGGGGGGGAATGTGGCAGAGGCGCCAGGGGCAGGACAGGCTCGCGGGTTGGATGTGGCCTGTGGGCCATACTTTGCTCACCTCTGCTCTGCAGACTCCAGTGTGAAGATGGTCTTCTCAGTAAAATAGCTTTATTTGTTGTGCCGATCACACTTTACTGATTCAATGATAGCCTGAAATCATTTCAGAATGCTCAAAATAAAGGATATGGAAAGGATATGGACTTCTTGAAATCAGATGCATTGCCTACGACTGGCACTAATATATAATTTGCCATTAAATTGCTCTTGTTACTTACTTCTCAGTAGTCATGGCTCCATTTTACAAAAAAGCTGCAAAACTGTAAATGCTATAAGGAATGGCTAATTATAGATGTAATGATAAAATATATATTGCAGAAAATGTTATACCCTCTGTTATGCAGGAGGTCAGACTATATGATTTAATGATCAGATTAGTGGCCCCTCCAGGCCTTAAACTCTATGAATCTATGATGAAATTTAGGAGGAATGTAAAAGTCTTGTGTGAGACATAGTGGGGAGTGTTTTTAGTTAACACATGGGAAAGTAATGGAAGCTGATGCTCCTTTTAAGCAGTTTGTTACTAGTTTAATAAAGAAGAGATAACATGATTTTTGGTTTTATTCAATATAGTGTTGAAGTAAAAACTGTATAATGATGATATGTACCAATAAGAAAAGTTAATAGAAAGAAGGGACTATAAAAGGAATATTTGACTGCAAAAAGATATAAAAACTTTTTCATGCTAGCCATTCAGGGAGTTGGATTTGTTGGAATCTGTGCATTGTTCGCTACAGGATCTCTATGAAGTTGAATAAGGAGTTGGGAAATACATGTATGTGGCTTAATTCTCCATGCCTTACGAAGGCAGAACAAATATTTTAATGCTTATTTAAAAGTAAAGACAACGACCCTGATAAATAGTAATGGAAAAGACTGATGAATATTTTATCTTCAAAGAGAACCTGATTCATGAGAGAGCATGTTTATACCAAACTATAAGCCTGGGGGATACAAAATAGATATTTTTAAAGGTTCTGCATGTATTAGCTGACAACTGTAAGATGGGAAAAGAAAAGTAGGAACACATCAAGAACTGGGATCTCAGAACAAGAACTTCCCTAGAAATTACAATTAGTATTTTGCAGACTGCATGGCTAAAAGCTACAAGTCTGAGAAGATATCCTTTTCTAGAACAGGCCCTTTCATAGCTGTATATCACACACACAGGAACTGAGAGAAGTTAGACCATGTGGAAGAGATGATATCATTCTTTCATGCATCAGTTGTCCAGATTACTTAGTGAGCCATGACTCAGTGTGTAAACAGGCAGGCTATCTCACCAACCCAGGAAAGGATCAGTGCTATGCCTGAGTCTGTTTCAGGCCCTTGCCTCAGAGCACAATATATCATTGAAACACAAACTCATGAAGCAACATAAGAGAAAGGATTCTCCTGTGTAAAGCAGATTGCAGTCCCCAAAGCTTTTTCCCTTGCTTCTCTCACCAATCTCCTGCTGCATCAAACAGGCTGCCCATAACCGTTTCCTAGTTGTTCACACAGTTATATTGAAATTTGATTTAAAGTTGCTGCAAAAACTAATGTTATTGCTATATCCAAATTAATGCATGAAAATCTGCATAATCTTCCTAGTTTAAACTGTCTTTGATTCTATCTTAGACAGTGCAAAGGAGAACATTAATTATAAAGGTTAGTATCTAACCAAAACTAAAGATAAATGTATCACTTCTCAAATGATCAAATTTTGTTGATTCAGTATCTAGGCAGATATATACCAACCTGTCAGAAATATTACATATTTTGACAAAACTCGTGAAAGGACCTAGTATTTCAGTAGAACAAATTCCTACCCATTCAACAGAGTGAAACTCCTCTTATCTAATATACTCATACCTACCATCTGAGATCCCTTCTTGGGTAAAAGCTGACCTTTGGAAGTCCATGATCTTTTATCTGTGTACTAGGGCTAGTGTTATTGCACACTCGTAATATTTATTTAACTATAATCGTTATATGTAGAAAAGAAATTTTAGATAACATTTCTCATCCACTCGGTATGCAGAATCATTCCCAATGAAACATCATCTAGTGTTTTGTGCAGTCTAATGCTGAAAGTGCCAAGCGCTGGGCTTCCACCATAGTGGTCATGCAGAAATATATATATATATAATGTGGATAGTGAAGTGGTCTTGGATATTTTAGAATGAAAGGAATTGTGTGTGAAATATTATGTCCATGTCTGGATTCTCCAATCACTCTGAGGCCCAGTGAGTCAGCCAAAATGACTAATATCTCCTGAGTGACTTGGAGTTATTCGGCTGCAGAAATGCAGTGATTAGCTTTCTCAACTCCATTAAGTTTAAGCATTTCAGTTTCACTGTTTTTCTCTCAATTCTCCTTTCCACTTGCTTATAGCAAATTCAGCTGAAGCAAGTCGCATGTTCTAAGATTCGTTATAATCAAAGATGTTTCGCTGGAGAATGGGCATGCAAACTGCAAAATATTTGAGGACTAAGGGCCAAATTTCGAAAGGTATTTAGATGCCTAAAGCTACAACTAGCTTAGTGATTTCAATAACTATTAGGTGCCAATGTGCTTTTGTAAATCTCACTAGGCACTATGTCTTTAGGCTCTTAAATATCTTAAAATATCTGGCCCGACGTTCTCTAATTTTTTTTTACCTACTGCAAAGCACTTGTTCCCCTGATAAGTAGAAGAGCTTAAATGTGTGCCAGGGTGTTGATAAAGACTACTTTGCATGATTAGGTGCAATTTCCAAGAAGAATCTGTTTCTAACAAGACCCTGATAGTTGCTGTTCCATGTTTAGACAACCTTTAAATATGACTGATGCAGGAACATTATAAATAACTGTGGAAACTTACACTTATGTAAGAGCTTTGTCTAATTCACTATGACACCAAATCAGAGAAAAATCACTGCCAAAAATCTGGAACTCCAGAATGTGTTAAGGATTGGAAAAAGAGACTGGCAGATTCAACGCTCTCTGCGCTGCTTCCCTAGAGGAAAAAAAAATCCTTTCAGGATGTAATGTAAAATTAGTTTGTAGAATCAGGGTAGTCATTCCAATAGAAATGTAGCAAAATATCTTTATATCTGCATGACTGTTAAATATTAAAGATAGTCGGGAGAAAAAGAGGCAGGAGGGGGGGGGAAGTCACAGAAATGTTTTCATTTTTCCCCACTTTTTAAACATTTTAAAATTCTAAATTGTGTTGAAATATCAAGAACCAGCAATTTTTTGTTTGTTGGAGATAGACTGGAAAAGAAGTCTAAATAATCAGAGTATTATGCACTGTGTCAAAAAACTGAGTGTACCAAGTGAAATTAGCCCTGAAATTAGCCTCACTCAGTTTTTTGACACTGTGCATAATACTCTGATTATTTAGAGTACTGGAAAATATAAAATATGATGTGGAAAATATAGAAGTGTTTGTCCACAAATGACTATTTTCCCCACGTACATATAGCATAAAAGGTTCTGTGTACTCTGAGGCAAGCTGGAATAGTGTGCAAGATCCTTGGATTCTGCATGCTTGTAGTGCAGAAAATTTGAAATTCTGACACCATTTTACAAAATTGGGCTGGGAGGAGGAAGAGTAAGGAATGTAATTAATGAAGTTCATGTGAAAAATGAATTATACAACTTGTAGATCAGCTGGGCTATTTACTTTCATATTAAATTCAATATTTTTACTCTGTTGCATATTTACAGTCTGATATACTGTAGATTTTATATTGATAGTGCAGAACTGCATCAGAGAAGCTGGTGCGGTTGCTGGCAACTAGGTAAGAAAGAGTGCTAGGGTTTTGAGGAACCCAGGGAATCATGAAAAGCAATTTAGAATTATGGGAAAAGTACATTACTTCGATGTTCCTGTTAAAATGATCAGCATTGAAATAGTTAACAATGTTGAAACTCATGGGTGAGATTTTCAAAAAGGGGAATTAGGCACTTAGCTCCCATGTGCCCAGTTCTCTTCACTGCTTTTGAAAACCCCGCTCTTTAAGTTCATCTTTATGCTTCGGAGTTTAACAAACCATTGAAAAGAATGAGGCAGTTCTCATCTCCCAGAGGTCATGTTTCAGGCTGGCTGCATTCTCAGGAAGGCTGTAATCCACTGGTTTATACTTTCAATGTTCTCTTCATAACAAGGAGGAATAGAAGTATCTTCAAGAAAATAAAGGGAAAAAAAGTTCAGAGTGGAGTTATTTAGAAATAGCTCTTCTAAAAAAATCCATGAACAGACATGCTCTTAGAATTTGGAAGCACAAAATGCTCTTGGATCCTGGAAGACAACCTCCCACTCCCTGACCAGAGGGCTCCATGAATTCTCTCCTTCCCTTGTGACAGCTAGGGACATGTCTACACATACTGCGCCACAGTGGCGCAGCTGTACTGATGCAGCTGCCCCACTGCTGCGTGTCTGGTGAAGACCCTTTATGCTGACAGGAAAGAGCGCTCTCCCATCAGCATAATAAAACCACCTCAGTGAATGGCAGAAACTATGTTGGCAGAAGAAGCTCCCATCAACATTGCAGTGTGCTCACGAGCACTTTATCCAGTGTAACTTATGTCCCTCGGTGCTGGTCTACGCTAGGGGGAAGGGTCGACTGAAGATACGCCAACTTCAGCTACGTGAATAACGTAGCTGAAGTCGGCGTATCTTCAGGCGACTTACCTGCGGTCCTCATGGCATCGGTGGCACACTCCCTCATCAACTCCAGCTTGCTCCTCGCGGCAAGCTGGAGTTCTGGAGTCAACAGGGGTGCCACTGGTGATCGATTTATCGCATCTTAACGAGACGCGATAAATTGATTGCCAAAAGATAGATCACTACCTGCCAATCCGGCGTGTAGTGAAGACCTACCCTCAGGGGGTGGTTTATTCACACCCCTTGAATGACATAATTTATGCCAACATAAGCTGTAGTGTAGACATAGCCTTAGTCCCTCCCCTCAGAGGTGGTGAGGATCCTGCATCAGCAGAGCTGAGAAGAACAGCCTCTGTGCCTTCTGGACCCCAGTAATGATTTCAGCACACCACACATTCCATAGTTAGTTCTAAATATCTGTCTGCTATGATGATGTATCATCCTCTCCAACTTCCTTTCTCCCCCGACTTCCTCTTTCCCTCTCTCCACAGTCCCTTCATGTCTGCAACAGCAGCTTCATCAGGAGCTGGAGAGCTCAGAGCATGCTGTCCCCTCTTCTCTGCCCTCATTGGAGCACTTTCATTCAGCGCGGGAAGGTGTAGGAAGAGCACTGAGAGAAAAGTTGTCTTCATTGTCATGAGAGAGGACAACGAGCAGTGGAGAGAAGATCAAGGATAAGTGGTTATTTTAGCAGGCTTTTGGTATATTGAAAAAGGTAAATAATTAAATAGAATGTGGTATTTTGGAAAATAGAAATAGGCAATAGTTTTTAAAAAATGGTTTAGATCCATTACATTGTGCACCTGGCTAGATTATTGAATCATTTGATTTTATTCCTGATATCTTTATCCTCCTTTACTTTTGCACCTATGGTTTCTTACAATAATTTCTTTAATTAGACTGTAAACTCTTTGAGGCCTTGGGGAGTTGTCTCAATAGAAACAAATACTAGTATTAGTGCAGTGTTCCCAAACCACAAGCCTTCAGAAATCACTAATCAGACACCCCCAAAATAATGGGATTGGCTTGAAAAATCACAAGAATTTAAAAAATAACTCTTGGGTCTTTTTTATTTGCCTCTAGTGTGTCAACTTTTAGAGTTAACAATTTCCTGACTTTTCTCCACAACTATGAGGGCTAAAAACATACTTTTTTATTTTGTAAAGAAAGCTGAGATTCTGGTTTATTTGTATGACTTTAAGAACTGGCACAGAGGAGAGGGGAGGATAAAACATATGAGCACAATGATCAGGGTGATGTTAGGCATGTGTCTTGTTAGTTATGTTGTTATTATTTTTATATAAATTATTCCATAACATCCTTCTTCCCAAGCACTGTTAAGTGTCTGATTGCTTTTCTTATCCCCACTTTTAACTATTACCCCAATATCTCTTTAAACAGAAGTTATTGCCCAAGCTATTATATGCTCATTGATTAATGTTTTGGTATTTTTAAAGATTGAGAACACAATATCCCCTCCTATGCCAAAGTCAAGTCCATGGATAGCATGCCCTAGTATCGCTCTAAGGGCCTCTTTAATGCACCTCCCATCAGCAGAAATGATCAGAAGACTCTGTCACATCCGGAGGTCAATGAAGGTGACCCTTCCTCCCTCAGCACTACTGCCAGGCGAGCAGCACCTGGAAAGTCTATTGCCCACTGGAGCTGCCCCACCCCAGAAGTTGAACTAGAGAAGATGTCTACTTACATGGCTGCCTCCAGATTGTATGTGTTCGGAGAGAGTGTAAGAGTTAACTCAATCACTGCCTCAGTCTGTACTTCAGGGAGTGTGTATGGGTGGAAGAAGCCCAACAGGGCTTGCTCTATGTCTTGCACATGATGATCTGAAAGGTAAAATGGTGGACCGGACTACTAGAACCACGCAAAATATTTTTATTAAATAAATATATTATTTCACAGAAGGGGATAGGTGTTGATACTGCAAATGGTTTGTTATAAGAAAAGTACTGTGAATGTACAGTTCCCATAGAACTTGTACTTTACTCTATTTTCAGTGAGTACACAGAAGAAAGTAGTGGAAGTTCCTTTGAAAGTAGTCTATTGCTGGTTATTAAATAAAGCCAAGATAATTCCACTCTGATATCCCAGTTTTAGTCTCTGGATCTGAAAACAAAAGCATCTCACAAAAACTTACTAATATTGAATAACTCCTGATTAAAGTGTAATACCGTGTGGATAAAGTAATGCTTACATGGTAGGGCATAACGCTGGATGCTATCTCATTTTGGGGACATTGGTATCATAAAGGAGATTGGAAATTCTCCAGAACCAGTCCACAGGCCAGACACAAGGCTCTTCTGGGAATCTGATAAGTTAAAACTATACATGAGTTGCTTGCTTTTATAGAAGAATTTGTCCCCAAGTTCAAGATCAAGGATGATGCCTTGTCAACTAGAGTGACCACTTATATTTAAAGAAAAGAGATCAACTTAAGAAAAAATAATGAGCATACTTTAAATTTAAGAAAGATCCCCATAATGTTTTATTTGTGGTACAAAATCCTGCATTTGTATCAGTGTATGATACTATGCATAATTATTGTTTTAAAGCATGAGTTGGAACAAATGTGTCTTAGTATCTTTTTATACAAATAGCAGGACATTAACCACCATATAAGGGGGTATACTATATACCATGTAAGGATATTCCTTAAAATACAGGATAGAAGCTCAGCCTGGGCTCACTACTGATACAACCCCAATATTATCCCCCTTCCACTTTTCTGCTGTCCTAACCAGTACCTGGATCCTCCATTACCTCACCACTCTTCAGCATGAGAGCAAGAATGGTGAGAGCAGGGATCACTCTCTGTCCAGACATCACTATCATGTGTCTCCTTCTACTCCATTCACTATTGTTGGCACAGAATATTCCCTGCAAAACAGTCTGTTTATTAGGGAGAGAGCAGGTTCTTCAGGGAACTATTAGCTCCAATTGGGGGAGTTGCAGAGCAAATTGGCTTTCCATCAGTAAGACACATGAGCTGTCCATGCACCAAGTCAATGATTCTCCTGCTTCAGCTGGATCTGTAAACAGGTGGCTCCAATCCAAAAATCCAAGGGCTGACCAGAAAAGAAGTAAAATCCAGGAATTCTAGGATTTTTCATGCAGCTGAAGAGACCTGAATTCACTTATACACAGTGGGGCATAGATATGGAGGTAAAACATGAGAATTGAGGGTTGTGGAGTAAATTGCATTCTGTATGCACTTTGGACTACTCTGTGCATTCATTCAACTCCTCCAAGACTCCTTCCAGTATTCCATACCTTTGGGAATATATTATTTGGCATTCACCAACATTTCCTTCTTGTCCACTACAAATTGATATTCTCCTGAAAAATTACATTGATCTGAGGTGCAGAGTGGACCATATTCAGTCTTTCACCAGCAGTAAGTTAAAACATCTCCCAAACCCACCAGCTCTACTGTGGGACATCACAGAAGAACAAACTTTAAGGAGTGAAAGTTTGTGCATCCTAATTTGGAAACAGAATCTGTAGGGCTGAGACTCTGAAGCAATGTTTCAACCACAGAGGTTGAATCCAGGCACTACTGTTTTGTAAATGTATGACATAAGGACGATGTGACTGCTTTGCAGATATCGATAATGGAAATATCCCTGAGGCATGCAGCAAAGTGCCTCAGTTCTAATCTTCCTTGACAAGGTTGTCAGATTTAGGCCAGCCAGATCATAGCAATATGAAATACAATCAGACAGTAATTTAGACCTGGTCTTCTTGGTAATGGCATTGCCCATGGAACTGGTATCAAATGAAGCCAAAAGTTGGGTTGAAAAGGGTTTTACTCTGTTCAAAATAGCATCCAGGCATCTTTCAGCCATAAGGGCAGGAAAAAAGGTAGCATGGGAATTTGGGCAGGAAAATATGCTCATTAAGGAGCATGCATGAAACCACTTTGGAAAGAAATCTTGGAAAAACCTGTGGTGCCACCTTATCCATACGAAATTTGGTATAAAATAGGTCAATCACTGGGGCCTGAAGGTCACTCACTCTGAAAGTTGAAGTTATTGCATGACCTTCCATGTGAGAAACTGGAGCTCACAGAGACTGAGTTAGGTAGGAATCCTTTAGCAAGCTGGGTAGAGAACAATGGGCAAAAGAGCATTTTTATGAACAGGATCCTAATATACATGGCAGCACTACATGTTTGTATATATATAAATGTATATACATATTCTAGTCCTAAGAATGAAAAAAGGGCCTTGAAAAACATATCTGAAGATGTGTCTAAAAACACTCTTACAATGATAGGGTTTGATAAAACCACTTTTGTATATATAGGTCCCAATCCAATTCTTCGTTCAGTGAGTGAGTGATTGCCTTGCAGTGTAGACTGCAGGAGTTTCAGTTGGGAAGAAATGAAAGAGAGTCTCAGATCAGTAAGCAAAAGACAGGCTTTCCTGAGGTAATGAATGCTATTATATAGAGAACAAGCACTGAAAGCCTGTGGTATCATGCACATTCCACTTGTGTGACACTTACAGAGTACTTCAGTAATGTAGTGTCTAGAAGACGATTGGACTAAATAGAAAATCATCAGCAAAAATTTTGAAAAATATTTATCTTATAAATACAATAAATCTCTTAACTGGAAATGATTGATAATAACTTATATAGCCAAAAGAGAATATAGAAGGTAATTTCTGTGCTTCTAATTAAAAGGAAAATATGACTTCCTGGAGTAAAGCATGACTAGCTCTTAGGGATATTAAGAGACCTGGATTTGGTTCTCAGATCTGATATTGATTTATGGTGTAAACTTGGGCAAGTCACTCAGGCCAAGATTTTCAAGTGACTAGTGGTTGTGAGAGCTTAAGGGGGACTTTTGAGTGCCTATCTTTAAATATATAGAAGGATCCTATATTTCAGAGGAGAGTGCTCAGCCCTACCTGGAAATCAAACCTCTGTAAGATGTTTCAAATTGGGCACCGAAAATCACTAGTCATTTGAGAAAATAATAACTTTCAATAACGTCCTTCTCGCTTGTGCCCTACTGCTCTCTCTAATGCTTCCTGCCCCTCTCACTGGCTCCACCTAGCTGTTCCTTGATCATCTTCAATGCTTGACTGACTCTCACAGCTACTCCCCTTTGCTTTCTGTGACAGTCCTCTATCCCTCTTCTTTTTTGTGATATTCTCCTCTCCTCTGCTCACATTTGTTGCTCTCTCCATTTCTATCAGAGACAAGGCTTTCTTTACAGAATCTATCAAAATTGATTTAAAGTTTGGTTTCAAAGGAAATGATGCTTAAATGAAGCTGAAGCATCACATGAGCTCTGTGCATCAGAGTTTACACATGTATAAAATAGGATATTTCTACTGAATGGTAACTTTAGTAAACACTGAAATGTCTAAAATATCTGATAGTATATTAAAAAGTAACATACCAAAAGCACTAGAAAACTGTGCATACTTAACACCTTCACCATGCAGGAGAAAATCTTCATTTACTAATTGTCAGAAAAATCTCAAATATTTTAGAAGCCATTTCTGTTTTTTTAATTATGATTATCATTTGTCTTTTCTTTTAAATAGAGAGAACATTTCACACCAGCATTGCAATCTTCTGCAAGCAAGCTAAGGAATCAACATCCTTCTCTTTTTGTCTAGTCTTTCCAACTTCTCCAGACTGTCATGATCATGTAGCTTCCTCATCTGCAGTCTGCAATTATTTATGGGCAAAGGTAGCCTCACAAAATGGTTATTACTGTGGATCAGCCTGGGCCCAGGTTTACGTTAAAAATACCACAGGGGATTGTTTTTATTTTGTCAAGAAAACATAACTAATTGTAGCATTGTTTACTGTGCCAGGTGCTATGTCCAATCAGTGTCAAAGAGAATCTTAGGTCTTCTGCTGGAAAGAAGGATTGCTTAAATAGTCTATCTTATTGCTGTCAGCTACAAGCTCAATTTACCTCCCTTATAAATAACCACTATACCTGAACTTGAAATTTCTTCATGAAAGAGACTTTTTTTTTTTTGGTTGGTCTTGACCTACTGTAACACTTAGAGAAATGAATAACTTCTCAATATACCCTAGATCTTGTTACTACCATCCAGCTCTTGACAAAGACTTATTGCATCTGCTAAACTTGCATTGTTTGCTGTACTTCAAACAATTGTTAAAGCCTGTAAGATCAAACAAGGTTTTATGCAGAGGCACTGTGTTCTTTTCTTCAAAAAAAAAAAAAAAATCGGCAGCACGGCATGTGTGTAATTGACATCTGTAGTGTACAGAGGAATATAAAAGTTAACTGTCTCTCCTTTTTAGTAATTTTTTAATTTAATTGTTCCTTTTTCAGTACTGCAACTTAGCATCATAATGCTGCAGGTCTTATTCTTTGCATTCAAAATTCCCAGTGACTCTCACAGGAGTTCTTACTGGACAAGGAATGTAAAATTGGGCTCTGTAAGTTACCTCAGATACTTAAACAACAAAAAGAACCATCAGCATATTTATAACATCAAAATACTGCTTCAGGAACATGCTATTTTAAAAATAGAAATTATGTGTAATTGCCACAAGAAGTTTTTAAGTGCAAAAGTTTAGTGGAATTTCTGATTAGGGTGACCAGATAACAAGTGTGAAAAATGGGGATGAGGGTGTGGGGTAATTGGCAATTATATAAGAAAAAGCCTCAAATACCAGTCCTTATAAAATCTGGACATCTGGTCACCCTATCTCTGATGTTTGAATAATTTAGCTCACTTTAATTTCAGTTCCATATGGCTAACTGAAAACCAACATAAAATGCCCAAATTAGGGCTTGAGGTGCCAATATAAATGGGGAATCTTGATTAATTGAAAGGACATCAAGAAATAGAGTACATAATAGCAATTGAAGGGGCCTCAGGCAGGACTGTAAAACAGAAGGAGACAGGGTTTTTCCTTAGACTATACCTCTCGTATGATTGCCTACACTATGGGCTGCCTCCTTCAGGCTCTACCCCACCAAGCCAGAGAAAATCAGGTTCCCTGAGTTCTGCCACTGTGGGCACTTCTTTCTTGATCCTGCCTCACAAAGCACCCGAGACTCTGCCTCCTCCTTATGTCAGCTCCCAAACTATCCAGCCAAACAGAAGCTGCCATTTTGCTACTATACTTAGTCCTGGATCTCAGTCTTCTCTTCAAACATCTGCTGGATTTTCAACTGAGGACAGTAGGTGAATATTTTCTAATGATTTTCCTGGGCTGCTTTTGGTGGGCCTACACACCTCTCATTGCAAGACATTTTATCTCCCTTTTTAAATGAATACCCTACAGATATTTGTAATCAGTTATTGTTTCCTGCCTTAAAAGTCATTTGGTTAAACTATATGCATATGTAGGGTCTGATCCTGAAATCCTTACTCACTATCTCTCTCAACATGCTTGCAAGACAATGAGAAGAAAGTAAAGCGAAAGTCCAGAGTGTGTTACATTTACTTGAATTAAAAATAAGAAAAGAAATGTATTGGATCATATTTTTTGTATTCAAATGGCACAGCAGAATCCCAGAGGAGAAGTGGGGGAAGGGTTAAACAAGAAGAAAATCTTCAACTTTGTTTTTTCATTGTTTGTAGCAGGACTGGATTTAGGTGTGGTGATTGGTGAGAAGGCAGAGTGCAGTGCTGGGCTCCTTCTATTAACTAGGAGTCTCCCTGTGTTGAATTAATGTTAATAGAACAGATAGATTCAAAGAGTCAAAGGTGTTAACAGGACCCTGAAATTGTCCAACACTAAACAGTGTTACAGAAGGTCTGGGTTTGGTATACAGAGACTTCAGCCTGCTTAGTACCATGGCAAACACAGCATTAAATATCCTTTTAACATTTTATTAAAGATACAGAAAAAGAAAGAAAACAGTTAAAGCTTTTTGAATATAAATTATTAAGTAAGGCTTTTATTTTAATGATAACTCTTGTTCCCTTTTCTTTTAACTGTTGAGTGTTTTCATAAGGAAAAATCCCTTGTTTGACAGTCTTTTAGATACTATGAAGATGGCATTAACTGTCTTTTCTGTGAAAAGAGAAAAAGTTGATTGAAATGGGCTGGAACTGTTATTATTACCGTTGCTATTGAAGTCTGATCCCATATCCTAGAAGACAAAATAAGACAAATGCACACAAAAGAGGAAAGAAAAGAACAGAAAAGATAGAAAACACAGCTTCTGTCTCTGTCATTGATTCTTATTTTCAGTCTCACTGCTGAAGAAATATATAGTCTTACAGGCACTCTGAGACATGGCAAACTTGTACAAGCATTGGGCTATTTAGGACATTGCTGTTAGCGGCCTCTTTCTGATTACAGGCTTACAATAGTGGTGCAAAATATGCAGTCTTTGTCAACTAAGCCACACTCTGATTAAACAGAAGACAACTGGAAAGAAAAGAATATATATTTTTATTAGCACAAATTCTGTTGGTGAAAGAAACAAGCTTTCAAATAAAACAAAGCTCTTCATGTCTGGGAAAGGTAGAAGAAGAGCTCTTGTCTCTCTCACCAACAGGAGTTGGTCCAATTAAAGATATTACCTCACCCACCTTGTCTCTCTAATATCCTGGGACTGACACAGCTACCACTACACTGCATACATAAAAAAATGTATTGCACAAGCTCAAAAAAGTGAACACAGATCTTCCTCAGGACAATATATGAGATAGTTGACCTTCCAGCAGGTTATTTTTCTCATCACCCATTGCACCCAATTCAGTAATATAAACCCGCCTGGCTTTTATGGAAACCCACTCAATCCCCTGCAAACTCAGAGACTTTAATTTCACATTTTGTCTGAAGGATGATTGCTTCAAGGAGCTTTTGTTGAATGTGCCCATTAGTCATCTTTTGGCACCAGGTGTGGCCTCTGCTGCTATATGGTGGCAGTGGTGAGTTCAGCGATAAGGACAGTCAAATTGAGGTTAAATCTGAGAGGGAGAAAATATGTAAGATTTACCACAAGAAGCAAAGATGAGAAAAAATGGTGTGGTATCTTTTGTTGTTCTTGGGCTTCCCCTCCTCCCCCTTTTGACAATGCCGTGCTACTTCCTCATAAAAAGGGGTAATACATCTCAGTGCAGTCACTCTGTCAAGCAGGTTGACAGGCTAAACACACATATATAATGCGGTTTCTGAAAAATAATCCATCTGATACCAGGTCACATGAATGAGCTATGAGCATTTATCAGCAGTGTCTGAATATTTAGAGTAGAAAAAAACACAAGATTTGCCTTAAAAGTTACTGTGCTTTGTGACAAATACATTTATGAAGCTTGTAGACAATCAAATATTGTCAGTGTTGTACAAACACCTAATTGGATAGACCAAGTACATGGACCAATATATGTTAAAAATAGCTCTCTATTGTTTTGCTTTAGATACAACATCTATCATAGCCTGTAATGAAACTGTGAGAAACCGGTATGTCACTTCCTTTATTCTAGCAGCAATCATAAAATATTTCACGTCAAGTATGTTCAGAGTCCTTTGTGGGTTTCATTTCATTATTTGGCTGAATATAGTCCTGCAGCACAAGTAATGTTCAGTTACCTGGGGTCATTTTGATTCATGGTTGTTGTTCAGATCTGTCATTTATAAATACAAGGGGTCCTTGTATACTCAATCATAAATTGTTCATTATAGCTTCAATGACTTCACACTTGCTAAAGTCAATAAAATATATGAGATATTTTCTTAGAAAAATGCACAGCTTTAAAAAAATTAAACTTATTTGTATCATCGTCTTAAACATTCAAGCGTGCCTTCGATTCTTGAATTAAATAGACTTCTGATAGAGGTTTTAGAGAATTTTAAAAGCCATTGTATGAAAAGCTGTGAAAATTCTTACTTCAAATTTGTTTATGCACTAGTTCTCCAGATTTGCCTTTAGCTGAAAAAAGCAATGCTTCTAAATTATAGTCTTCTGAATAATGTTTGGATAGTTCAATTCAAACAACAGACACAAAAGACAGTGAAATTAAGGTCATAAGGATACACTTATGATTTTATATATTTTTGGAAACCTATTACCCTAGCATACAAAATGGACTAGATTTTCAAAACAATTTGTGTTGTTTGCACATATACAAAGCTGAAATTTTGAATTGAATTGTCTACATAAGCAGATATGACAATTTTTTAAAAATGGGATATATATACAAATCTGTGGGACTTGCCCTGCATTGTCTAGCAAGAGACTAAATGGGTACAGACAATAGCCTACTATCTTAACCCTACAGGGGAGGAGTGAAGAATATTGGCAGAGCAAGGTATGGATGCTTACTCATGACTATTACTAAGCTTCATGAGCTCTATGAACAAATACAATAGAGAGCTAATAGTCTGGTATTTTCCATGATAACTACATTCAAGAAAGAAAGACTCTTAGTTCAAGTATATTATATGGTTGCTAAGGAGAACAGCGAGGGGAAGAAGAAAGGAATCCTCTCCCTATGGCTATGGAATGGCAATGGAGCCTCTCTGTGTAGGTTACTCCAGCCAAATAATTTTATATAGCTATAGTGCCTCCCTCAGCATAGGAGGACCCAGGTCTACCTAATAACAGTTCCTCTGACCCTTCATTTGCTTTTTTTTTCTGCCGCCGAAATAGCCTAGCCAACACTTGCTTTACAAATAAGAAAGAATCTACATCTTAAAACCGAACAACATTTAAGTGGGAAAGTGTATGAACAGGCTTATTTATTTGTAGACCAGAAATAAGCCATAGACACACTTTCTCTAAGGTATCTTAAAACACATACTCCTTCAGACTTTGTACAATCCCCTATACCATGTCATTTTTTAAATAAAGCACAACATTTTTGTTTTATACTCATCCCTACCTCTGGTTGAAAGCATAAACCTTTACATGGCTCAGATTGTATTCATGACAGAGTGTTGATAATCGCCTATTCCCTCTCCTCACAGATTTATGTTTAACAACAAATTTTTAAAAGAACAAAAGATAAAAAAAGTTCTGTCACATCAAAGGGCAGTTTATTGCTTTCATAGACGGTAATCATGTTAAAGGACTATGGTCATTCACCATTGTAAATTGCCCACCTAGTAAATACTATTTCAGTTGTTTGTAAGAGGCATTTTTTGGAAACTCATTCCTTCTACACTAGCACAGTTTTCTTCTCTTGATAACAACTGCTTTGTTGCTAAATAAAACAAATTACACATCATCTTCAAATATCAGGCTTAATATTACACCAATATATACATCCAAAGCCTCTGTTTGAATGAGAAATGATAAATTAAACTCTAGGCTCCTAAATACCATTTCTGAGCATAATTTTTGTTCCATGACTGAAAAAGTCTTATCACAGCTCGTTCTGTTGTATTTTTTTTTTCTTAATGTGCCTGTCAGAGCATGTGGGTATAAAATGGAACACATTTTCTATAATATCTTATGATTCATAAGAGAGACCTCATCTGTTCCTTTTTCTGTGTCTGTGGGGGTGGTCAGTCATAGATAGCTATAATTTTTGCCAGACCATGGCCTACCACAATTTATATACTGAGTTTCTTGCAGGCCAAATTATATTTTCCTAGATGTGCTGTTTGCCATTGGCTGTACTGAGTTAACAGCCAGATGCTCAGTATGCTCTTGCCAGGTTTTACATAAGGTGATAATGACAACTAGTGAGCTGTTGCGTAAACTTCAGCACCTACTAAAATAGTATACACGAGCTCTTGCTAAATTCCTGGGAGTTCAGATGAAATTATTTTTAAATGCTATAAGCTGAGGAGAATGAAGAATGCTGTTAGAAATGTTATTATGAGAACATCATCATGATTTTCTGGTACAGTACAAAATCTTTGGTTATTGTGGAACTAGCAGCAGCCTCTGTATTAAGCAACAATTATTTGTTCTTAGCTAACATTTCAGATTTGGTTGTCTGAAAGAATATGTGGTTGTCCCATTTTCATGCTGTGGGCTCATTGACTCATGTAAATTGAAATGAAATATTGTTGCTGCTAAGTCTACCTAAAGACATCTCTCTATTCTAGTTTGGACCATTTTACCATAGATTATTTTTTACTCTATTGTTTTTATTCTGTCTGACTCTCCCTTAGTGTTAAATATTTAGTTTTGTCCGCACAGTAACCTGAGTTTAAATGCATCTGCTACAACCAGTCTGAGAATATGGGTCAGAACTGAGATTAGTTTATTTCAAATGCAGTTAAAAATTCTAGTACCTAAAGTATCAGTGTGGAAAATATGCATCTGGTTTGAACCCTAAATCTAATTATATAGAATAGCACTGAACTAGAGTCTCTGGTTGTGCTGCCTGCTACAGATGTGTTTTGTTCCCCTTGAAGCCAGTGAAGAGCCTGATTGGGCTGGAAAGTATCAAAATTTGTTCTTTAGGTCCAAAGTAATTTATTACCACCAAATAAAAAGGAGAGGAGTTAAAATAATATACATAGAGACTTTATTTGGGCTCTCTGTTTCTCTCTCTCTCATATGTACACACAACAAACACTCCGGACAGTTCTTATCTACTCCCCCAGATGAATGCCCCCACCTCCAGCCTCAGCATAAATAAGCTTTCCACTCAAACTTCAGACTAGCTATGCTTGTCCAGAGCACCAGTGTGAACCAATGATACTAGGGTCAGACACTGGCTTCCCAAAGGTGAGCCTTTTTCTCTCGTTCCACCACTCAATAATCACATATGAACGTGAGCCTCCTCACTCTTGGAGAAATCAGTCCAATTGTGCTGCTGCAGCAGGAGGCACTGAACCTCCCTCCAAAGCAAATTTTCACACATGGAGGTAATGCTTGTTTAAGTAATGAAGAGTGCCTGTTGTCATAGATGCCTCAGGGAACGTCTATGTGGTCCAGAAAGGAATGGATAGAAAATGTCCTAATCTCTTTCTCTCCCTCTCTTACTCTCTCTCTCTCAGAAATTCAGTGCTTTAGTGATTTCTTCAATTTCTCCTCTGATTACACTGGTCTACAATTTTTTAGAAGTCGTCTGCTTCAGAGATAAAATGTGATATTTATGATGTATTTTGATGTGCTGAATTCAAATATGACAATTAAAACAACTGATTGGCTACTGTTTCTAAGTTATTTAAGTTTTTACATTTTATGTCTATGTATATTGTGTAGATAGTAGAGTTTTAATAATAAATTGTAAACCTAGGTCTTTTCATGTGTTTTTGGTTGCTTTACATGATAATATTTCACCTGTCCTGTTTAGGTAACACTTTAAAAATCAGCAAAAGGGTTATATAAATCAAATGTATTATGAAACAAAAGGCAAAAAACTATTATGCACATAGTTTAGTCCTATTCAGTGTCTACTCGGCGCTTCTTGGCTTGTCTCTTGTATTCATTAAATGGAGCATCTCTTCTCACTGTCCAGCAATAGTCTGCAAGCATTGATGGGCTCCATTTGCCCTGATAGCATTTCTCCATTGTTGCAATGTCCTGATGAAATCACTCGCTGTGCTCGTAGCTCACTGCTCCGCAGTTCGGTGGAAAAAAATCTAGATGAGAGTGCAAAAAATGTATCTTTAGCGGCATGTTGCAACCAAGGCTTTTGTATGCCTTGAGGAGGTTTTCCACCAACAACCTGTAGTTGCCTGCCTTGTTGTTTCCGAGAAAATGTATTGCCAGTGACTGGAAGGCTTTCCGTGCCGTCTTTTCCTTGCCACACAGTGCATGGTCAAATGCATCATCACGAAGAAGTTCACGAATCTGAGGACCAACAAAGACAACTTCCTTTATCTTAACTTCACTTAACCTTGGAAATTTTCCATGGAGGTACTTGAAAGCTGCTTGTGTTTTGTCAATGGCCTTGACAAAGTTCTTCATCAGACCCAGCTTGATGTGTAAGGGTGGTAACAAAATCTTCCTTGATTCAACAAGTGGTGGATGCTGAACACTTTTCCTCCCAGGCTCCAATGACTGTCGGAGTGGCCAATCTTTCTTGATGTAGTGGGAATCTCTTGCACGACTATCCCGTTCGCAGAGAAAACAGCAGTACTTTGTGTATCCAGTCTGCAGACCAAGCAAGAGAGCAACAACCTTCAAATCGCCACAAAGCTGCCACTGATGTTGATCATAGTTTATGCACCTCAAAAGTTGTTTCATGTTGTCATAGGTTTCCTTCACATGGACTACATGACCAACTGGAATTGATGGCAAAACATTGCCGTTATGCAGCAAAACAGCTTTAAGACTCGTCTTCGATGAATCAATGAAGAGTCTCCACTCATCTGGATCGTGAACGATGTTGAGGGCTGCCATCACACCATCGATGTTGTTGCAGGCTACAAGATCACCTTCCATGAAGAAGAATGGGACAAGATCCTTTTGACGGTCACGGAACATGGAAACCCTAACGTCACCTGCTAGGAGATTCCACTGCTGTAGTCTGGAGCCCAACAGCTCTGCCTTACTCTTGGGTAGTTCCAAATCCCTGACAAGGTCATTCAGTTCAGCTTATGTTATGAGGTGTGGTTCAGAGGAGGAGGATGGGAAAAAATGTGGGTCCTGTGACATTGATGGTTCAGGACCAGAAGTTTCATCCTCTTCCTCTTCCTCATCTGACTCAAGTGAGAATGATTCTGGTGCATCAGGAACCGGCAGCCCTTCTCCGTGGAGTATTGGGCGTATAGCTGATGGAATGTTTGGATAATGCAACAGTCCACTTTTTCTTCTTTGACACACCTTTCCCAACTGGAGGCACCATGCAGAAGTAACAATTGCTGGTATGATCTGTTGGCTCTCTCCAAATCATTGGCACTGCAAAAGGCATAGATTTCCTTTTCCTGTTCAACCACTGGCAAAGATTTGTTGCACAAGTGTTGCAGCATATGTGTGGGGCCCACCTCTTGTCCTGATCTCCAATTTTGCAGCCAGAATAAAGGTGATAGGCTTTCTTAACCATAGTGGTTATACTGCGCTTTTGAGATGCAAAAGTCACTTCACCACAAACACAGCAGAAGTTATCTGCACTGTTCACACAAGTACGAGGCATCTCTGCTCACTTTGGCTAAACAGAAATGTGTCCCTTTGCAAAATCAAACACTGACAAATAAGAGAGCACGACACTGTATGATTTCTACAGCTGATATAGGGCAATGTGTTCACCAGAGTGATGTAAGCTTTGTTATGATTGCATCATCCATGACTTCTAGGAATAACATGATGCAATTCATATCATGTATGATGTAATACCAGCTTCAGATTGCATCATTCATTGTTTTGCCTAAAAAGCAAGTACTGTCCAAACCCAGTCATAGATTTATTCATAGATCCAGTCAAAGATGTATTTTAGTCATTTCTGGTTTAAATTGAGATCCCTTCCCTTTACAACTCACTTATCCTCTGCCATTCCCATGTCAAGGGTCGTATATACTGACCCAATAGCATATCTTGAAAACTAGAGCCAATCAACAATTTTAAGCATCATTTTCATTCTCAGTGACCCAGAATTAGTAAAGTTTGACTACATTTATTTCAGAAGCATTTTGACTGTAGAGCAGTGTATGAGTTACATGGATCCAATTAGAAAAGTGTAATGCATGTCGCTACTCTACGTAGTTGTTGAGAAGACTGAGAAAGTTGTTGATTTTATGGAGATATTTGGTGAGTGCTCAATAGCTGATTTACATAAGGACAGCAAATGTCATGGGTGGGAACGCTGTTTTGTCCTAAAAGACTTTTTGAGATTTTAATATGTTCCTGTCCCACATTTGGACAATCTAAAGACCTTTCAGTTTTTTTGAAAAAACAAAAACAGAGCAAGTGAGAGAAATTGTTTATGTCCCTGTGGTGAGAACACAGATGTGGGATGTGAGAAACCCTGGTTCAAGTCCCTTTGCCAGTGAATATTTAGCTATTTATAAAAAGTCAAACTTTATCTGAAGAGATTCACCCCAGAATAGCCAATATCCTGGTGGACAGTCAGCATACTCCTCTAGGTGAGTCTCAATAGGGTATTGGTGGGGAGGAGGGGCGTATTTTAGGGCCTCTCTCTCTTTCTCTTTCTCTTTCATTTTCTCTCAGCAAAAATTCCATCCTGGACCTGAAGGCTTCATCAAGTCTGGTACGTTCCTGTGAAAAGGTCTGGTTCCAACAATAAACATTTCTTTTAACAATTCTTGACCAGCTCTAATCCTGATCAGCAGGCAGCAGTATGACAAGAAAGAAGCTTTAGGAATAGGGAAATTTCTGTGCTGCTGGTCAGCCCCAGTCTCTCATTGCCTTAGTGTTCAGACAACTCTGGCCACTCCTTGATGTCTTGCTTCTGCAGTTGCTTCTGCACTGTCCTAGAATCTATGGTGACTGGATTGCTAGTCCTGGCCTGGCGGTTGCTTGTCCTGAGCTGGTAGAAAACTCAAGCTGCTTCCTTCCGTCAGCTGACTGGACTGCTGGCTTTGGCTGCTTTTCGGCTGAAGAAGCTCTGGCTGCCTCTTATTAGAAGCTTACTGCTGGCAGACTGCAACTAGAGAGGTACATGTCTAGTACATAGCCCAGCATTGCTCTAGACCAGGGGTGGGCAAACTATGGCCCACGGGCCACATGTGGCCTGCCGGCTATTTTTTTCCAGCCCACAAAGGGCTGGGGAGTGGTGCCAGTAGCCC
>ML677333.1:32446896-32520904 GCA_007922305.1 Dermatemys mawii
GGGGGGGGGGGGGCAGTCAGGGAACAATGAGCAGGGGGGATTAGATAGGCTGGGATCCCTAGGGGTGGTGCTTAGGGTGGGTAGGTCTCAGGAGGGGGCAGTCAGGGAACAAAGAGCAGGGGGGCTTAAAGTGGGGTCCGTGGGGGTGGTGGTTAGAGTGGGTTTCGGGAGGGGGCAGTACGGGAACAAAGAGCAGGGGGGCTTAGATGGGGTGGGGCCCTGGGGGGCAGTTAGAGTGAGGGGTCTCCAGAGGGGGCGATTAGGAGACAAGTGGGGGAGTCAGGAGTTCTGAGGGGGGAAGTCAGGGGGTGGGAAGTGGGTGGGGTGGGGGTCAGATAGGAGGCAGGGCCAGGCTGTTTGACGAGTTACAGCCTTCCCTACCCGGCCCTCCGCACAATTTCAAACCACAGTGTGGCCCTCGGGTCAAAAAGTTTGCCCACCCCTGCTCTAGGCACAGGTCCATTCTGTGGTCAGGGATAGATTGCTCTAGGCTATGAGTCTTCTTGGCTGGGTCTGTAAAATTTGGAGCTATAGGACTCTCTCTAACTCTGGATATCACACTTAGAGCAATTCTAACCACAGTGAAGCAACTTCGAATGTCTCCTTAGCTATGAAAATCAGGAGATTTAATCTCCTAAACAGGAGCAGTGCTGAGAATAGGAGCCTACGGGCCCAATCAGGAAGCTTAACAAGTCTGCGCAACTGTTTTGGTTTTCTTTTCTGTGCCACTCCAGCTGTAAATGTCTAAGAGTCAGCTGTTTGCCAAAGGCAGCTGCCATTTAGGAAGGCAGCGTATTAAGGAGGAGACACCCACTGTGCTTTCTGATGGTGACCTTATTTGTGCTCTTTAGTGTTTTGTTGCACCTCTTCATGTAAATAATAGGCAATCAACTATTTCGGAGATGGGTGTCAGTGCAAATCCCAAAGATAGAAGTCATTCATATGCAAATTTGCCGTCAGTGTATGGGAATACTTCAGTTTACACATGGTGAAGAAGGGATTGTAAAAAATACAAGAGACATCAGAGAAAGTGAAGAAGCAGTGAAGACGATTCTGGTGTGGGAGAAGGGTGGAAAAAATAATAAAAAAAGGAACCAGGCGAGATAGAGTATAAGATTGAATAGAGATTTTAAAAAAATGTTCCATGTACCAAAATCAAACTTCCTAACTGAAAGGTATTTCATGTAAAAAAACAAATAGATGAAGCGTATGCCTGAATTTCTAGCCAGTATAGAATTTACCACTCCCTGTCATTTTGGTACCTCTTTGTGAGCTGCCCTCCCACCAGGTTTTGTTTTAGTGATAAGCAATCCTGAACTGGGAGAGGCTGCTCAGTGCTTTTCATATAAAAACCAGACCCTGGAATTAGCTTTCAATACAGTTTTAGGGCTAGATTATGTCTTGTGGCACAGACCTGAACAAGGGTGCTGCATTTTATGCCCCACTGCTGGAGTAGACAGTAAAGGCACTGAGACATAGACACATCTGTCTGAGACATATTTCCTTCCCTGATTTCCCTGTGCTCCCAGAGGTGAGCAATTTACTGCTTGCCTACACTGTAAATTCCAAACTGCTTCCTTGCTAGCTAGACTGTTGTTGTGAGTGAAATGAAAGGGCTGGAACTAAAGCTTGACCCATTCTCACACCTCTCTTCTCTCCTGCTCTGGGACTAATCAGATGAGGAATCCTATGCACAATCTAGCCCTTAGAGTTTAAGTCCAGAAAGCAAAATTACAATTCAGGAGCAGAAAACAGAATCATAGCATGCCTGCATCAATTACTTAGCTACATACGCTGTATTCCACCTTTGGGGGGCAGGTAGGGGTTGGGTTTTGTTTGTTTGTTTTTCGTCTCTGAGGCCAGGATTACACTATCATCAGTGTAACTATGTCAGCCAGGGGTGTGAACAATTCACACTCTTGATTCATGCAGTTAGACGGACCTAACCCCGGGGTATAGACAGCGCTATGTCCCCAATGAGAGATCTTCTCTCATTGACATACCTCCCACCTCTCAAGGAGGTTGATTAACTTCGCTGATGGGAGAACCCCTCCTGTAGGCACAATAGCATCTTCACAGAAGTGCTACAGCAGCACTGCTGTGCCACTGCAGAGTTTTAAGTGTTGATCTGCCATTTCTTTAAATTGTTCTTGGAGGTACCATCAGGACAATCATTCTGCACTTCCTCCAGTTTCTTTTCCATATTACAAAATTTATCTTCCTGAGCAACATCTTCATGTATTTCAGTAGGCCAATGAAAAGCAAAGTTATTTTCTTTTCCAGTGATTGCATTGTCATCAGTTTCAATTTCCTTGCCTTTTACCTTTTCTGAAGATTTGTCTTGCAATAGATGGTCAATAAGATTCTTCAGTAGCTCCCTTTAACCTCTGCTAGATAGACTACAGATTCCAATGCTCTCTATACAACATCCTTTTCACATACACATGCACACGCATATATGCACACTACTTTTCTCCCGTAATTTCATAGAAAGTCCCTTTGGTCTCTGCACAAAACTTTGGATGGCATATGTCCTGTGTTCTGTGTTGTTTTTTTAATCTGGTTCTTCTACTTAGGGTATGTTTATACTACCTGCCAGATCAGTGGGTAGTGATCAATCCAGCGTGGGTTGATTTATTACATCTAGTATAGACGCGATAAATTGACCCCCGAGCACTCTCCCATCAACTCCTGTACTCCACCACCATGAGAGGCGCAGGCGGAGTTGACAAGGGAGAAGCAGCAGTCGACTCACCACAGTGAAGATGCTGCAGTGAGTACATATAAGTATGTTGACCAGCTATGTTATTCTTGTAGCTGAAGTTGCATAACTTAGATTGATCCCTCCCACAGTGTAGATCAAGGCTAAATCTCATCAAAATGAACCAAAACTACTAATTCATAACCGGCATTTAAGAAATAACTCAGCTGGAGTTTTCTGAGTGGTAGAATGTGATGTAGGACCTATGTATGGTAGCAGAACATTTGCCACATAGTATTGCAGGGTACTACCGTCACTTTTTTTCATAATGACCTTTTAAGTAACTGCACAAAGAATTTTTTTAATACATTTAATGCTTGGTGTTAAGCAACAAATCTACTATGCTTTTTCAGGAGTAACTTAAATTTCTCAAAAAGAAATTGTGGGCCTAATTAGAAATGGCCTTTTCTGGTTGAGGACAAAGGAAATGAACTCTGCTCATTTTCAAAGGGCATAACATTGAGTACACTCCTCAAAGCTTTACTGAGGCAGTGTGCCTGCCACAGGAGCAATATCTTTGGGAGCTCCCACTGGGGTGAAGAGCTGTCATATCATCCCAAAGAGCTGTAGTTTAAAGCTATGATTCATCTCAGAGAGGTTAAGTTACTCACCCAAGGCCACAAAATAAATCAGTGTCCAAGTCATGATTAGAACTCCAAGTTCCCTACTCTTCTTCTTAGGCTCCTCCTGTTCCTTATTCAAGGTGAGGTGATGTAGCTATCAATAATAATTGTAATTAGACTCTCAAGTCTGCAATATACTGTACTGGCAACAAAGATACCTTTGTGCAAAGGTACATAGACCTTGCAATTTGTATTACAGAGTTTAAAGTGACAGTGCCAAAATCCTATTTCTAACTACATCTTAGAAACAGATTTGCAACTCAGCACAGTATGGAAATAACATGACAAAGCTTCCCTCTTACATATCTCTTTTCCCTTTCTGAACATCTGTTGAGCACTGGTCAGAGTTTGCAACTGCCTCCAAAATCACAGATGCCTCTCAGAGATGTGCCTTTTTTGTGGCACTTCAGGTGGTCTGACCTCATAGATGGTTTTTCCTACCCTCAAAGAAACAAGCGAAGACAGAGATTTTGATGCTGGAGTTCAGAAGCTAACAGGATATTTTAGACCACAGAAAAATAGTCCCTGTGAGAAACATGTGTTCAAGTCAGATAGCAGAACAACAGGGTAACTCTGCTGATTATTTGGACCCAATTTTGGCCCCTGCTATTTAAGAGCACCCTGGGATATTCGAATTTCAGAAAATTAAACATAAGGTGGTGCTTCCATCACATCAAACTGGCACAAAATTTCTGAATTGTAACCCCAGTCTGTGATACCCATGCCTTTAGAGATAGTGACAATTGCAGTATACAAATGGAAACATTAATATATTAGCCTATGGTCAAGCAGTTTACTAAGGATCCAAGACATTCAGGATTATTTTTGGCATGACCATAATTGGAAGGGGCATTGGAGGAGGTATTCTGAAAACTAAAGATAAAAGGCTGTACTGTACTCTTCATGAAGAAACTGAAACACCAGAGATGGGATATAAAAATTGTATCCTTCAAAAATATGTGGGAGGACTAAAGTACAAGGCTAAAGAATTAGGAAATGTTAAACTGTTAATGGGTGATAAGTGTGTATGATTCAACAACAGGGCTTTTCACAGGCAATTAAGAAGTGTCCCAAAGAAAAGATAATCATTAATGGATTTCTGAATCTTGAAGAACATTTTAACATATGTTTCAAATAGCTAGCTAAAATCCAAGACCTACAATAGATTGTGATCAAGAGTTTTACTGGCTCTACAGCTAGTACTATACCAAAAACTGGGAAACAAGTTTTGATAACATAAGGGAATGCACTTTCTGCCATTTCTTGCTCTCCTGCGTCATTCAATCCCTTCTCTGACTTCCCATTGCCATTCTTATCAAACTCAAACTTCTTGTTCTCTCATTCCAAATACTCCTCCAGTCTGCCTCAGACTACATCTCTGCCATGTCTTACTGCATTCTCCTCAGTCCACTTTGCCTGTAAATCCAGTCTCAAAGCCTCCCTCTTTTTTTTCCCACCCACTCTAATCTATACCTTTTTCCACATGGTGTAGTGCATGGAATACCCTCCTAAACCTCGTTCTCCAAGCCAACACCCTCTCTTCATTCAAAAAGTGCCTCCCTTAATATTCTCTAAAAAAAATTAGGTAAAGGATCTTAAAATATTTAACTTAATGGGGTGATTAACATGTGTACATACCATAAATGAATAATTATTACTGCACCTCTGGTCCTTCAACTTGCTTTCGGCCACACTAGCACTCTGATTCTGCCTGGGAAAGTGGCATCGATTTTACATTACTACTATTAGCTTCCTCTTCCTTGGGATCTGCTTTAATTTCCACAGTTTGATGCAGAGGAGCATGTTGCACCTGTTGCAGCCTCTCCATCATCAGCAAGGGTTAGCCTGACATTAGACCCTCAATGCTGTTATCTATAATTCTCATTTTGAAGAAATGAATATTCTGAAAACATGCACTCTCTAGACTGCCACATATTTTAGAAGACATTTTGTCATGCTAGTTTTAATATTTTTCAACAGCACGTGTCAAAATGGAAAATATATACCCTTTAATCTTCACAATAAATCATACAATTAAAATATATTTTAAATTGAAATAATCTACCCATCAGTTTTATCAAAGATCCCTTACCTCAGTTGCAAAGGAAGTTGACAGCATACAATAATAAATTTGGCTCTGTTGTAAGATGACTGAATACTTACAAATAAAGGCAAAATTGTGATTGTAGTGATCTCTTCAGCAATTTTATCTCAGCCACACCAACATCTGAGTTAAGAAAGAAAGAAAAACTTTCTGGCACATTACTTTGAAACAGTAGGATTCTACTCACTAGAATTCTTTGTTCTACAGTACCTCATGCTTGAGTTGTTTCAAAAACAAAGTTACAACATTCATCAATATTTCTGAAAGTGCAGGATCAGGTTAATGTGCTTCATCTTAATTTTAAACCAGTTTGGTTACTCTTTTCTGCTAGGGAATTCAGTTGTTACCTCTGATTCATATGCTATCATTTTTTGGGTACTTCCATCATGTATCTGATGGACATGAAATATATTTGATCAACTATACAGCATTATAAAAGCAGGGGAGATACTGTCACAATGGCAGTCTGAGAAGACATTGAAGCTGTCAGCCAAACTCAGCTTAAGTAAAATGCCTGCAAGGACTGAATGAGATGGTAAAATTTCTCAACATAGAAGACAAGGGAAACATTGAAACAATGCTCCATAACTATGTCCTGCAGGTCACTAGAAGGATGTTCTCATAAATTTCCCACTTTTCAATTTCAGGCTAAATCTGTAGGCAAAAGACGCTGCTGAATTACAATCCTACAAGGTTATGAAATACCTTGCCTCCCCTCCCCTCACCCCGCACCCCCGTACCACAATTTTACCAACAAAAATAATTTACAAAAGAAATGATCATATGAAAATCCTACCAATATTGTTATGAATGTATTGCTACTCAGTCTGAGCAACTTCTGTATATGATTAGAATATTTTAAGAATATAATGTTATAATTATGGGCCCAAATGAAGACCTGCTCATTTAATTAGATGCACAGTGCCAATTGTAAACATCATTTGCAGAGCACTCCCTCCAAACCAACATATTATTAAGTAGGCAAGAGACCAGTGTTAATCATCAAGTGCAGACTGAATGTCCATTTATTAATTTTCCTATTGTCATGATGTCTGGAGTGGAGTGCCTACCTCTGAGCAGACTGTTAGAAAACAGGGCAAACACCCCAAACTGGCAATGTGTTCTATAATTAAATTTCACCAAACCAGTAACAAATGTGAACTCATGGATTTCTATACTAGTCTTACCATGGAGTCACAGACAGCCCCTTTATACTTTCCAGTCTATCTTACCAGCCAGACGAACTGGACTTTGGGATAAAATGTCACCACAAAAATCACACTATATTAAGATTGTTCCCAGTCCCAAGACATCAGTCACTTATCCTAGATCAGTTGGTATCCTAGGTCTGACAGCAAAAACAATTTTGTTAGCCATTTCTATAGTAAGCTAACTAAATGATTATTAGCTAAGAAAATAAATGACAGTTATTGAGAGATTTAAAAAGTGTAAAACATATGTATATGTGAGTCACCAGTTTGTAATTCCAAATGCTGGCAGTGATGTCATCAACTACCACTTCCCCAAAAGTCTTTTCGGCATTCCTAGATTGTCTGTGTGGATATCCGCTTTGACTCTGATGTCCCTTCCCTATAAGAGTCCAAACAGTCCATAGGTGAAAAATCTTTCCATGAATCCACACATAGCTTTTTCGCACAGAAAACAAGCTGTTAGGGTCACTGTCAATGTGGGCTCTTCCTTTGAGGAGGGTGAGGAATGATTTTAGAGTCTTTGGTCTCTGATCAACACACACAGTGACCATATGCTTTGAAATTAGCACTTTTCTGTTAAAGTTCCTCATTTGCATTCCACGAGGCTTCTTCCTTGTTTGAAGAGCTATTTAGTTACAGGGGTACTCAATGTATGTGTTTGCTACTACATTATAACAGGATACAGGTAAATGAAAACAATGCATGTTACATCCCATTAATTTTCATTAAGTTTAACACCAGAAACTCTTTTCTTTTATATATTAACAAGCACTTTGGTCTATATCAGGGGTGTCCAAACTTTATGAGACAAGGGCCATATTAGATTTTTGAAGGGGCTTCACGGGCTGAAGTGACTGCGAAAAAATTCAATATATCCAAATATACGCAAAATCCCCCCTTTGCTTCTCCAGGTGCTGCTGCGACCTCCACCCGCCTTTGCTCCTTCTGCCACTGCCGCAGGGGCACTTGCACATGGGGCCACCTGCAGCAGCTTGTGGGGTGGGGTCGGGGGAGTGGTGGCTTCTCCACGGGCCTGCTTGGTGTGCCTGCTCAGCTGGAGGGCCGGACAAATCGAAGCCATGGGCCAGATCCAGCCCCCGGACTGTAGTTTGGAGACCCTTGGTCTATATCAGACACATGTAATTGCCCTGGGTTCAAGCTATGCTTTTGAAAGCATTCAGTGATACATGGGGCAGTGTGGAAAGGCTTCGCAACAGGAGTGCAGCCTCATTTTGCTAGCCCATCCCCAAATCCCCTTTGTAAACATAATTGGAATTAAGGAGGGGGTGGGAAAGGTAAAAGAGCCAATTCCTTATCCCTCTGTCTTTTCCCAGGCATCCTCCTGATGCTGCATTTGTCCAATAGTCAAAATAATACACTTTGGACCCCAGCAGTGGGAAATGAAAGGATCAGGCTAGATGCATGGATACTTCTCGGTCATCTAGTTCATTTTATTTATCTACCTAAGCTCTAATATGGCTCCTATCACTATTCCATCTGTTTTCTGTCCTGATTTTCAAATGTACTGAGCACCTATAACTCCCACTAATATTAATGGAAGCAATAGATGTTCAGCACTTCTGAATGTCAGGACTTCAGTGTGGTGCAACTCCTTTAGGGTGGTGTCTGGGCAAAGATGGCCATTAAGGCCCAATGGCCTTCTTGATTTTCTCAACTCTGTGAAACTAATTTTAGCTTTATCTTTAAAAAAATCAGGCCCTTTCCATTGTGATGTCAACCTTAAAAATTTCAGTCAATCCATAAGATTAAAATTTGTCACTCTTCCCTTTTCAAAAATATCATGAGTATTCATTCCCAGTCTTCTTTTGCATATCACTGCCCAATAGTACACTTTGTGGCCTGTAAAATCCATGATGTGTTGTTTTGATTTTGGATGAAGAAAGATCTCAGACCAATATACATCTCTGATGTGGGAAGTGGGACACATGAGGCTGCTGTTGATACTAGTACAGACACTTCTCATTCCCTGAGCAGCCAATGTGGATCACCTTGAAGAAATGGTAGGTCAGTACAATGAGGGGCAAAGCTATGTGTGAGCCATGCTAATGTAGTGTGGCACTTTGTCCAAATCTAGTAGAAAAAAACATATATTGCAGTTCAAGTTTATGTATCTGCTACTTTCTCCAAGATAATGAAACTAGTCCTTTAATTCAGGCAGTAGAGTCAGAGGTCCCATGTTCAATCTGTGCCTATGGCTGAGTATCATTACATAACCACAGGACTGAGCACAAGGCTTGCCTTGTGCCTAGTGGTACAATTTAAGAGACAAGGTGGGTGAGGTAATATCTTTTATTGAACCAATTTCTGTTGGTAAAAGAGACAAATTGTCAAGCTACCTGGAGTGAAGAAGAAGAGCTCTCTGTAGCTCATAAACTTTTCTCTTTCTCCAGCAGAAGCTCGTGCAGCCAAATAAATAAATAAATAACCTCACCCGGCTTGTCTTTTCAATAGCCTGGGACTAATATGACTACAACAACACTGCAGTGGTACAACAGTCATAGATGGTAGTTGGTAATGTTTGTGGGATAGAGGGGTGAAAATGATTCATCCCAACTGTGTGCCTTGGGAAATTATGTTTAATTGGCCTTACTATAGGATTGCCTTCTCAATATTAAACTTTTTTTCTTTGTCTAGTTACTGACAGCAATTTCATCTCGTGCCATCTTAACAACATAAAAGAATTCTTCACCTATTCTGTGTCTATTAGCTCTCAACTATTTACAAAGGGATATATTATCAATCATATGGAGGGCCTGGGTCTAGGTAGCTGAAAGGTGCCCTCAACAAGCAAACTGGATGAGGAAAACCTGAGGTATGGATTTATTTTCTCTTGTGACTCAAAAGTATCACAGTTATGAGTCATCAGCCACTTTCCACCTCCTGTAGCTCACAATGACTAAGTTGAAATTACAACATTTGAACAGTACTGAACTTATATGGTTCATGATGATTTCTGTGAACAAGAAGCTGGTCAAAATAGATCAGCATGTTCCTGTTCCTTTGTCTCACGTCTGATTTCAGACATGCCTCAGTTCTATGTTATCTGAAAAAATACTTAAGTGTGCCCAGTTAGGCTGACCAAACTAGTTACATTTTGATTCAACAAAGCACTTTAGCACACGCACATTTAGTCAAAGTTAATCATTTGAGCTGATGGAATTTTCCATCAACTTTTTTTTTAATGGAAAATAGAGTTGTTGAGTAACCAAAAAATTCCACAGAAAGTATCTGCTTTAGTAAAAAATTACTAATGGTGTTCCTTAGTCTGTTTTCAGAAATCACACCTTTTAACAGCTTTGACATATTTCTTTGAATTTCCTCTAGTTTATGAATGTGTTTTTCTTAGGAGTGATCACAGCCTGCACATAGACGAGCATAGTACACCCGGGTATATCTGAAATAACTCCATTGATACATATGAAGTTACTAAGGATTTATATCACTGTAACAAAGAGCAGATGTTTTTGATGTCCCATGAAGGCTTTCTGCCTGGTACATATTTAACCTGTAAAATGGTGATTTTCACAGAGATTTTGAAAGGTCTTTTTTTATCTAATGGGTTCTGGCTTCATCCTTGGTGCAAAAAGAAAAGAAATGTTTGTTACGGTTTCCATGTTCTATGTATCATTCATATAGATCTCACCACACTCAAACTACCAGAAAATATGCCTATTTTTAAAAAAAGCTAAACAGTTTTTCAAAAATGTTGAAGTTAGCAAGATCAAAGCTAGCTCCAGTATGTCTAATGTGCTGCAGTTACACCCTTGGTTGCAGTGTAGGCATACCCTTAGTGTTTAACTAACAACCTGAAGCATGAAGGTTTACATCCTTAATCGTTTTCTTTTATCCAATCTAATCTAACTATGAGTATTTTCATTAGCTGTATAACTCTTCTTAGGGTATGTCTTCACTACTGCGGATAGCTATCGATCTTTTAGTGATCGATTTCTCGCGTCTTGTAAAGACGTGAGAAATTGATCACCAGCGCTGTCCCCGTCGACTCCGTAATTCCAGCTTGACCAGATGCGTAAGCTGGAATCGACAGGGGAGCGCGCCGCCGACTGCCGCCACCGTGAGGATGGCAGGTCAATCAGCTGCAGATACTCAGACTTCAGCTACGTGATTCACGTAGCTAAAGTTGTCAAGAATCAGAGGAGTAGCCGTGTTAGTCTGGAATTGCAGAAGTGACAAAGAGTCCTGTGGCACCTTAAAGACTAACTAAAATTTTAGAGCATAAGCTTTCGTGGGCTAATACCCACTTCGTCGGATGCATGCAGTGGAAGTATCCAGGGGCAGGTATAAATAGGTAGGCAAGAACCAGGTGGGAGATAACAAGGTTAGTCCAATGAGGCTGAACCAGTTTGTTATCTCTAATCAGGGAGGGTGAGGTGTTCCTCTAGCAGCTGAACTGGAGGTGTGAATAGCGAGAGAAGAGAAGCTGCTTTTGTAGTTAGCTAGCCACTCGTAATCTTTGTTCAATCCTTGACTGATTATACCAAATTTGCAAATGAATTGCACCTCTGCAGTCTCTCTTTGCAGTCTGGTCTTGAAGTTTTTTTGCTGCAAAATGCTGACCTTTAAATCTTTTATGGTGTGTCCAGTGAGGCTGAAGTGCTCTCCTACAGGTTTTTGAATATTGCCATTCCTGATATCTGATTTGTATCCATTTATCTTTTTTCGTAGGGACTGTCCAGTTTGGCCGATGTACATAGCAGAGGGACATTGCTGGCACATAATGGCGTATATTACATTGGTAGATGTGCAGGTGAATGAACCAGTGATGGTGTGGCTGATCTGGTTTGGTCCTGTGATGGTGTTGCTGGTGTAGATGTGTGGGCAGAGTTGGCATCGAGGTTTGTTGCATGGATTGGTTCCTGAGTTAGAGTTATTATGGCACGGTGTGCTGTTGCTGGTGAGAATATGCTTGAGGTTGGCAGGTTGTCTGTAGGCCAGGACTGGCCTGCCTCCCAAGGCCTGTGAAAGTGAGGGATTGTTGTCCAGGATGGGTTGTAGATCACTGATGATGCGTTGGAGAGGCTTTAACTGAGGACTGTAGGTGATGGCCAGTGGTGGTCTGTTGTTTTCTTTCTTGGGCCTGTCTTGCAGCAGCAGGCTTCTGGGTACACGTCTAGCTCTGTTGATCTGTGTCCTTATTTCCTTGTGCGGGTATTGTAGTTTTGAGAAAGCTTGGTGGAGATCTTGTAGGTGTTGGTCTCTGTCTGAGGGGTTGGAGCAAATACGATTGTACCTCAGTGCTTGGCTGTAGACAATGGATCGTGTGGTGTGCCCGAGATGGAAGCTGGTGGCATGAAGGTAGGCATAGCTGTCAGGTTTTCGGTATAGTGTGGTGTTGATGTGGCCATCATTAATTTGCACCATGGTGTCCAGGAAGTGGACTTCCCATGTAGACTGGTCCAGGCTGAGGTGGATGGTGGGGTGGAAGCTGTTGAAATCATGGTGGAATTCCTCCAGAGTTTCTTTCCCATTGGTCCAGACGATGAAGATGTCAGCAATGTAGCGTAGATAGAGGAGGGGCATGAGTGAACGAGATTTGAGGAAGTGTTGTTCCAGGTCAGCCATAAAGATGTTGACATACTGTGGGGCCATGCGGGTGCCCATAGCGGTGCCACTGGTCTGGAGGTATATATTGTCACCAAATTTGAAATAATTGTGTGTGAGGATAAAGTTACAGAGCTCAGCAACCACTTGTGCTGTGGCATCATCAGAGATACTATTCCTGACAGCTTGTATTCCATCTCTGTGTGGGATGTTTGTGTAGAGAGCCTCTACATCCATGGTGGCTAAAGTGGTGCTACGTGGTGCTACGTCGTGGCATCCACATAGCTAAAATTTTGTATCTGCAGTCGATCCCCACCCCAGTGAAGACCAGCCCAGTAATGCCTGGTGTAAATGATGCAATGAGTGCCAAAGATTAATTAGTATTTTGTCAAAAAAGTATTTCCTTTTATCATTTTTTTGCCTTTTTGTTTCATTCCCATTTGCTCCTGCATTGTGAGAGCATAAATACAAGTACCCAATTTACCTTCCCTATAACATTTATTATTTTGTACACCTCTATCATGCCCTATTTTATTCATCTCTTCTCTAAACTGAACAATCTCAATCTTCTTGAGTTAGAGAGCAATAACATTTAAACACCATTAATCTTTTCCTTAAAATGCAATAAAAATATCTCCACATACCGGTCAAGAGCAATCTGGTTATACACTTAATATACAAGGTCATGAATGTTTTCATTCTGTAATCACAGAACAGCTTTTCATTACCATATTGTTCTGTCCAGAATGTAGTAGTTTGGGTACACAATGTAGATGGTCACTGTTTAAAATATAAAAAAGCACTTCCATGTTCTCCAGCCTGCACGGGAGCAGGGTTAGAGAACAATTTTCCACTTAGAATCCAAATATCTGTTTCTGATGAAGCTAGCCTAACTTGTGGAAGGTAACAGGGGCAAAGCCATTATTCAAATCTTAAGTTTCACTAGCAGAAAGTTTTTATTTAGAATGGTGGAAAAATCATTTGCCAAAGTAGTGTTTTATACTAATTAACAGCTGAATATATTTGTATTTGAACTAGAAATAATTTTGCATAGTGGAGAAATCTATTTGCTTTTTTTTTTGTTTGTCTCCAAATGGACATTGTCTTTGTGCTCTCCTGTGATGCTCTGAAAATAAAATACCAGCAACAGTGCTAAAACCCCTCAAGCATTCACATCCTAAGTGCACTATAATAAAGTGCCCAAGTTTTCTTTTTTCATTTGTCAAGTAAAAAGCATATTTTAGTTCTTTATTGTGCTTGCAGTAAAACAGTAATTGATGAACAGCAGAAGGGTTTTCTGGGGCATATTCTACATTTGACAAAGTCTAAGTAAGCTGACGAAGAAACCACAAAGGATATTGATTTTCCATGAAAGGGCAAGACTGATCTTTCTTCATTTGAAAGGTTCTACTTTCCCACTGAATGCTACAAAGAAAATCCAGAGTATAAGCAAAAAACACAAGAGAATAGTACAGCAAGGAAAAAAGATGAATTATTTCAGGATTAAACTGTTCTGCTTGCCATTCTATTGCCCATTAGTGCAGGGAGGGAGAGGAAGCCCATTATATCGTTAAAAGAAGTCCACTTAATACAGATGAATAAAGCCATTCAAAACTTGTAAAAATAAATATTGTCCTATTCTTCTCCACTGTATAATCCCTTCTACATGTGGACAGAGAGGCAAGGAGACAGGTAAATGCAATAAAATTCAGGAAACATTTGCTTATCTCTAAATAAGGTAAACATTAGAGATGGTCAGAACGTTTGAGACTAAATGAAATTTTGTTGAAGACAGAATATTTCACAGAGACATATCAGAAGTTTTGACCAGGAAGGAGGAGAGACAGTGAGACTCTCACATTCTGCACCCTGGTGATTAGACCACTGTTCTGGATGTGGGAGAATCAAAGCAGGACCAACCCCAACTAAATCATCCCTGCCAAGGCCTTGTCAAGCCGGGCCTTAAAAAGCTCTAAGGATGCAGATTCCACCACCTCCCTAGGCAACCTATTCCAATGCTTCAGCACCCTCCTAGTGAAATGGTTTTTGGCCTTGAACAATGGTTGGCATGAAACATACACTCACTATGTGATGAGACTGAAGCAGAGGCGCAAAAAATGTTGTGGTGATGTAGCAATGCATCTTGGACAAACATTTGTAGCTATGAAAAAGAGCCAAATGTTTAGGTTGTTGAAATTAAAAATTCAGGACATTTCAGGTGTCCCCAAGAGAGGTTTTCAGGACACTGGAACACTATATGAAAAACTGGGATTGTCCAAATAAAACTGGGACATAAGGTCTTTTTGTCTTTATAGCTGTCATAAGTATAAAGTAGCCTAGAATTACTGTTTACCTGTAAGGGGTTAAGCTAAAGGTAACCTGAGAGGGGGACAAGTGACCAACAGGAACCGGAGATGCTAATCAACCTCAGAAGACAAAGAGGGTTTTAATTTCAGTTTCTCTCTGCTCTATTCGCCTTGGCTATGGGATGAACCACATCTACTTCTCTTCTCTACCTATCTATGAGATTTCTAACCAGCAACAACAAGTAAAGCTATCCAGACAAAACAATAAGTTTTTTCTTGTGAATTTCTCAGGGTTGTAGAAATTATCACTAGGTTTGGCTGTAATTGTAAAGCTCAGCAGAGACCCAGCAAAGAGAGAAGTTGGCGGTCTACTTAAGTCTTTTTGGTGATTGTAGTGCTTTTGCTATTGATTCCTTTCTTTTTTTCTTTAATTAAAATCTTGCTTTTAAGAACTTGGTTGCTTGTTTTCCATTGTGTAGATTCAGGCTTTGAATCAGTCTCTCTCATAGGATCAAGAGAAGTTTTCTCAAACCTTTCCAGGGGGACAGGGCAGATAGGTTCAAGGGGTATCTTGGAAAGGGAAAGAAGGGCTTCAAGTGGCCCTGTCCCATAAGTCTTGGGACATTCTTGCTTGATGGTGGCAGCATATCAGTTCCAGACACAGGAGAAGTTGTGTTCTGGGGGAAACGTTTTAACCTAAGCTGGTAAAATAAGCTTGGGGGGTTATTTCTTTTTTTTTTCATGCGGATCCCAACATCTGTACCCTAGAGTTCAGAGTGGGGAGGCAATCCTGATAATAGCTTTATAGTTTTTTAGCTTCATTACAATTTACTACCTGACCTGTTTTCAAACCAAAGTCTGATGCCTTCTTGAATGACCTGATTCCTATAAAGTGTCACCTCCTAATGTGATATATGCTCTAGCATGATATTGAAGCTATGTTGATTGGCTAATGCTGAGAAGTTATGCCCAGGAAGATAAATACAAGCATACTGATCCTTTTATACCTGACAATACAATACATACTGTACAATTAGAACAGATATTTTGCTTACAAGCATTTACAGGGCTGGAGTATATAGTATATTTTTATGGTTTAAGAATAGCAGTTGTGTTAGTCTGTATCCATAAAGAAAATGAAAAATACTTGTAGCACCTTAGAGACTAACCAGTTTATTTCAGCATAAGCTTTTGTGGGTTATAGCCCACTTCATCGGATGCATAGAATGGAACAAACAGAAGTAAGATACATTTATACACACAGAAAACAAAAAAAAGGTTGTAAATTACCATACCAATTCTAAGAGGCTGTTAAATGTGGATGGGCCATTATCAGCAGGAAAAAAAAAAAACTTTTGTAGTGAAAATTTACACTGTTTGTTATCTATGTCTGACAGTTGATTAGAATCTGTAAAAGAGACTAAACTAGGAAAATGCAATCGATTAGTATAATGACAAGCCACTCGTAGTCCCTGTTTAATCCTTGGTTGGCAGTGTCCAATTCGCAAATTAATTCCAGTTCCTCAGTGTCTCCTTGGAGTCTGTTTTGGAAGTTTTTCTGTTTCAGACACCATCAAGTCTTTAATGGAATGGCCAGGAAGATTGAAGTGTTCTCCTACTGGTTTTTGAATGTTATGATTCCTGATGTCAGATTTGTGTCCATTTATTCTTTTGCGTATTTTTATGATCAGCTTCTAATACATCTTGCTCTTCAAACTTTAAATCTCTCTTGGTCATATGACTAGAACAAATTCCTTTATTGGTGCATCAAATTTATTGTCATTGTCATACAGTATGATATGTAACTCCACGGAATCGATAACTAAGAATTACTGAAAAAGGATTGTCTGTTAAGCTTTGATCACTGTCTGCTGCTTTGGTCTGGTTCTGCTAAAGTTTTTGAAGAAGAAAAGCACTTCCCTTATTATATTGACCTTTGTTGACTCTGTACCTAATATTAGAATACTCACTGTATACATTTTACTCTTTTAAAGCTTTCTGATGGGGCATTATTTCATTATTGAAAGTGTATTAAAATGAAAATTCTAAATTATAATCTTTATGGTTTGTAATGCATAAATCTATCTGAAACTAGAAGAACTCAGAATGAAAAACTCATTAAAATTCTATGGACTAACTTACTTTCAAAACTGAAGAACAGACTGCACTTCATGCTGTTACAATGTTTACAGGCTTTTCTTTAAAACTCACAACATCTGTTGAGTGCCTATGAGGATTTTCAAAGCTGTGCTCAGCCTTATAACTGAAATATCATTGATTTTTATCTTTCATAAAACTTATTTCAATACGTTGTGTATATGTAAATCCGTACACTTTATATAATATATATACTGAAATTCTTTATTTTTTGAAATGGAAAAGGTGGGAATTATACAAACAGTTTCTAAAAAAGTCAACGGGTTAATTTATAGAAGTGATTATAGAGTAATATTATAGTTGTTTTACATTAGAGATGAGATAATCAAAGAGAACAAATTGCCTAAAGAATCTGGTTTTGAGCATATTTAGTGTAATTTCTATATAGGAAATGAAGTGCAACTACATAATTTAATGTAGTTGTTGTTGCTCTGTATCTAACTCTGTTTTCTCTCTGGACACATTCCCTACCTTTGAATATATTTTTACTTGAAAATCTTTCGAGATTTGTGCAACAATATGTGCACCTGATGATCTTTCACTAGTCTAGCCCTTTTACTGCCATTCTCATCCTTGTTTATGCTAGAAGCATAGAAATGTTGGGCTGGAAGGAAACTTGAGAAATCATCAAGTCCAGACCAAAGTACTGAGGCAAAACCATTAGTCTCATGCTGTGTTCTACCTTAGGGATTGTGTCTCTCCTCATGCCATACTGTATACTCACAGTCAGCAAAGGCACACAAACCAACTCTCATTATAAAAGAGAGGGGCTGGCAGTCAAGGAGTTCTCTAAGAGGGCTCTAAGTGTCACATGCCAGTAGGTGGTACAACCTAATGCAGGGGTAGGCAACCTATGGCACGGGTGCCGAAGGCGGCACGCAAGCTGATTTTCAGTGGCAATCACACTGCTCAGGTCCTGGCCACTGGTCTGGGGGGCTCTGCATTTTAATTGAATTTTAAATGAAGCTTCTTAAACATTTTAAAAACCTTATTTACTTTACATACAGCAACAGTTTAGTTATACATTATAGACTTATAGAAAGAGACTTTCTAAAAATGTTAAAATGTATTACTGGCAAGTGAAACCTTAAATTAGAGTGAATTAATGAAGACTTGGCACACCACTTCTGAAAGGTTGCCGCCCCCTGACCTAGTGTTTGAAATGGGAGTCAGACATAGTGGCCAGAGGAAAGTTGGAGGGAGAAAATGGAGCTATGATTGAGAGACAAACCAAAGGTCAGAACAAGGAAGCAAGAATCAGCGCAACCCAAGTCATGGTCAAAAGACAAGCCAGTAATTAGAACCAATAGTCAGGGGTCTGATAGAGACTCATGCTGAAGAGGGAACAAGCACAGGTTGGATTAAGGACCAATACAAGATGCAGATCTGTCACTGCTATGGCCATGGAATGTATTGAGCAGCCATTGTGTTGCTATCGCAACAAGGTTTAAATGATCTGCTGGCTGTTCTGTCCAATCAGGGAGAAGAGTCACTTAGTGAGAGTATATTGGCCCAGCTGAGCACATGGGGTTGTCAGGTGACTATGCCAAAGCCAGATGAATTCCTGACACTAAGACTCTGAAATTTGAACCCCATGCCCAGTTTGGTCCAAAATAGCTCCAATTTTGTGATTGTCTGGGCACACTGCAAAATACACTAATTTATAGGGGCTCTGGAAAAAGGCTGAGGATATGATTCCTAGACGGTGAATGGGGTAAATGACAATCTGGTTGAGTTTGAGCTGCTGATACTTAACTGTATTTACTGTGTAATTAATTATGTTAGAGCACCTAGAGCCTTGGATAAGAATCTTTATTATTTTAAATCTAAATAAATAAATACCTAGATTGGATGGTAAACTTCTCAGGATAGAATTTGTCACATTCAGTGGTCTGTAAAGTGCTATACACACCTATGACACAATATAAATAATAATTAGATCCAGCTCACCTTCCTGCAAGCCTCTCTTATACACCAGTCTATTACGAGCTGGTATAATCCCCTTTTCTTTGGTACATGGGAAGTGAAGAGACCCTCTCTTCTTTCCCAGATTCTCTGTACCCCAGTGAGTTTCAGTGTTTAAAGAATTTGGAATAACTTCTCTAAGTGGTAAAAGGGTGAATGATTATTTTAGTTTTACAGTTAGGCTCAAAAGACTTCTCAGTCAGTTGCATGGCAAAATTGAGTTCTGCCTGATCTGAAACAGAAATGAAAACTTCAGGTGAATTAAGTGTATATATATGGAATATATGTGTCCTGTACAGGATCAAAGGGAAAAAATGGAGAAGGATAATTAAGAAAGCCTTATAACACCTTTCCACATTTACTGAACTGCTTGTAAAAAATTACCACCTATCTGATGCAAGGGCACCATTTCAGATTTTTTTTTTTTTTGAGAGGGGTGGGGGACAACTTTAACTGTGATTCCAATAGCTACTTAGGCACTAGAAAACTTTCTTTCTTTTTTTTTTTTTTTTGCAGATAATAACTTGGATACAGTGTTGCTGTCAGATAAACAATTTCTAATTCCTATATAAAGAAATTTTAGACCCAATCAGCCCTAATATTTGTTCTGACATCTTGTGTCAATTCACTTAAAGGACACTGATTAGGTTTAAAAAATATGTATATTCTTACTTTGTTACTAACTCTTCATTACAACAATTGGAACAATTGTAGAAAAACCTAGAAACTTCATTTTTCTTTAAGAATAAAGGATGAAATCATCACATATCACTTGATTCCAGGAGCTGGGGCTTTAAGGAAAACAATAATTATCATGAGACTCATGACAAAGTTATGAGAGTTGTCAACACTGCACTTCTGTTTAAAGGCTATTTACTTTCCAGAAGGCTCTTAAACACAACACTACAGTGTTGCAGTTTTCACATGAGAATATTTTAAATCAAACACCAAGAAAATTCAGCATTTAAAGTTCAGAAAAAAATTGAATCTTCTGAGGTATATCAGGGCCACTGCAGGCAGGAAAGGAAAATAAACAGGCAAAGGAGCTCTTGAAAGGAAGTTGAAGGGTCAAATTTTCTAGTCCTTAATCTAGTAAAACTTCTATTGCCATCAGTGGCATAGATATAAATACCACACTAGGTGCCTAAATACCTTTGAAAATCTGGCTGTTATTCTCTCTGTGCCTCAGTGCCCCATCTGTACAATGGGGATAACAGCATTGTTTACCGCACCAAGGCACTCAGAAACTACAGTGGTGGGGTGAGGGCTATCCTTAGGCATACACAGCATATGCAGCTGCATAAGGCTCCTGGGAATTTGGGGTAACTCTAGGTCTTAGTGTCCACTCTTCCATCTCTTCCTATCCCTGTTCTGACCCTTCCTGCAGGCTCTGACCACAGCTATCTGCTGCAGCCTGGTGAGTCTTCCTCTGGAGGGGATATAGTAACTTAAAAATGAAAAAGTCTTCCAACCTGCCAGAACTATTATCACACCATTGAAACTGTTAAAGAGCCATTCAAGTGGTTATGAAGCCATTTAACAGACATTTGCCAAGCCGCAGGTGTATACTGTCAGTTTCTGAATTCAGTTTCTGAATTTACTGACAAAAACAGTTGTGCATTATTGTAATATTTACACAGAACATGTTAGTCTACAGGACCTTAGTTTAAAAATTGCTTTAAAATACTTCATCTGTCTGTTGCTGAAGATTATAAAATCACATCTCTAAAAAATCCTTGCACAGATTTTTTAGATGCATAATCTGAGTATTCATCTTTAGCCTTATATGCTTGGATCTTCAGCATATAGATTTTTAAATAAATCCTTCAAAAGACCACTCTTATCAAAATAAACATGCAAGCCTGCCAGTAGGCATAGGGGCACCAGTTTAATAATACTGCATAGGGCCCCATAAATCCTAAGGAAGGCCTTGGATTGGTCCATATAAATTCCAAAGGTAGAGTGATAATTACTCTACCACTGCTACCCCTTCCCTGGATTTTGGCTCCTTCTTTTCACTATGCCCCTCACATCTTCCTCTTTTCTGAATGTAAGGCTGACTCATTAGGCTTGGCTGCATTTCTTCTAAGTCCCCTGCTTCTCTCTTCAACACCACCCCACAGGTTCATTTAAAGACTTCCAGATCCTTCATTTAATTATCAGACTTTTCTTATCTTAATCACGCTGCCTCTGATGGTAAACAAAACACTGATTCCCTGCAGCAGAGACACAAACTGGGAGAAGCCCCTCTCTGCAGAACTCACATTCCACATTAATGATGACCAGTTAAGGACTCCGCCTGGGAGCACATCTCCTATATGAAACTCAGGAGGAGGAGAATCAGAGGGGTAGCCTTGTTAGTCTGGAATTGCAGAAGTGACAAAGAGTCCTGTGGCACCTTAAAGACAAACTAAAGTATTAGAGCACAAGCTTTCATGGGTGAATACCCACTTCGTCGAATGCATGCAGTGGAAGTATCCAGGGGCAGGTATAAATAGGTAGGCAAGAACCAGGTTAAAGATAACAGGGTGGGTCCAATGAGGCTGAACCAGCTGTATCTCTAATCAGGCAGGGTGAGGTATTCCTCTAGCACCTGAACTGGAGGTGTGAACAGCAAGAGAAGAGAAACTGCTCTTGTAGTTAGCTAGCCATTCAAAATCTCTATTCAGTCCCAAATTGATTGTGTCAAATTTGGAGGAGGAGGGGCACCCCCCACCTCTGTCCTACCTAATTGGCACCCTTGATCTGATGAGATGAGTAAATGGAATCAGAGGGGTAGCCATGTTAGTCTGGAATTGCAAAAGTGACAAAGAGTCCTGTGGCACCTTAAAGACTAACTAAAGTATTAGAGCATAAGCTTTTGTGGGCTAATACCCACTTCGTCGGATGCATGCAGTGCAAGTACCTGGAATGGAATGTACCTCACAAGCAGCCAACCAAATGTGATCGTGACAGGGCTCAATGCTTTGAGTGCTCAACTCTTACAACTCAATTTGAAGACAATAAGGAGCTCTGCATGCTGAGGACCCTCTGGAATGGGATTCCAGTATTGCTACAAAGGGAAATTATACTACTCGGCTAGGGCCTAATCTAAAACCCATTGAAATCAGTCAATGGAAAGACTCCCAAAGACAGCTTCACAACTTAAGTAAACTGTTGTAGCTCAGTTGAAGCCAATGGAGCTACGACAATTTACACCAGCTGAGGTTCTGGTCCCAAGGGTTTTTAATAGTTTTTGGATTAGGTTCATAACTGAGTTTTAAGGTATCAAACAATAAGAACCTCAGAAGGGGAAATCCTCCAGTTCTCTTCAGTTTGTTTCAGCATTTCCATTACAAGGTTTGCATGGGTGCTTGACCAAATATACTTTATAGCATGCTTATGTCATTTTCTGGAAGATGTACTTAATGTAAAAATTAAGTATTGCAATAGGCAGATTATATTCCAGTAGGCTAAATATTAAAACAAATATTCCCTATGGAAGAAATTCGCCCCAGTATAGAGAGAGCATGCACCAATTTAAGTCCTCTTTAAACCTGACACCAGTGTAGTGTTTTTGCCAAATTTGGGACTGCAGCAGGTGTGATTTCACGTGAAAGTTTTCTTTTAAGGTCTTCATTGGGACTGAATGGCACACATGTATTATGCTGTCAAGTATCAGAGAGGTAGCCGGGTTAGTCTGTATCCACAAAAACAACAAGGAGTCCGGTGGCACCTTAAGAACTAACAGATTTATTTGGGCATAAGCTTTTGTGAGTGTTACCCACAAAAGCGCTTTATGCCCAAATAAATCTGTTAGTCTTTAAGGTATTGTGCTGTCTTTTTGCATAGGAGTGGATTTAGGGAATACATAATAATCATTTGAGTGAATGATAGGCTCTTCTGGAATTCATAGCATGTGTTATTAATGGGGTTTTCTTCATTTAGGAAGAGTGAGAAGTCTTCAGTGCTATTGTCTGCCACATAGCTATTTTTATTTTTTATAAATCCTGCATGAGCTTTGGACATAATATTGGGGAAATATTTTTCCAGCATTATTGCTATAATTTTGCCAAGACTTTTGTATCTGAATTCAGCAAAGACTTAGGGCTAAAAGAGCTCTCATTGATCTTATCTTTCCCCTGTTTATGTATTATGGGTATAAAAGTCAGCAACATGGTTGATGGAAGTTCTTTTAGGTCAAGTACTTCATTGAAAGTGTCACACTGTCCAAGGAAGAATAAGTAAACAGACAGCAGGCAGCTTATGAGATGGAAGAAAACGTATGTCTCCTCACATCTCTTCTTTTATAATGGGTTTGACTGCACGTGGTAGATTTTGAAACCTTTCTATAAGTAAATTAATATTACTGAGGAACACTATGGTGTTACTGAAACTAACCTTTGCATCAAGTGTCTATAATTTTTGTAATATTTCAATGGTTAGTTTTATATGCCAGATTCATTTTTATCAAAATTAATTTGATTTTTGTGCTTGTTGTATTCTGTAATCTGTCATATAAGGGCTTTAACTTCCTTTTGCACTTAAATAATATCTTTGTTTAGTCCATAAAAGCCATTTTTGTATGTTCAGTCAAGTGCTTTTTGTTTGTCTCAAGTATTAACTAATAGCCTGTATGTACATTAACTTTCAGTTTTATGAACTTTATCAAGTTTCTAGTTTTCTTGTTGAAATGTTCTCTCTTTTTCAATTATACATTTTACTGTATGATATAGTAATTCAATATGATATCTCTAACTGATCCCCTAGCATTTAAGTCACCTATTCACTTCAATGGGACCACTCATGTTAGTAAGATTATCATGATCCAGCCAATCAATTGTCCTCTAACATCTGTCTATTGTATTACCCAGTGAATTTGGGAGCAAATATATAAATCATTTTATTTGTGGTAATACTGATTATTTTAGATTTTTTTCCCATCTGTGTGCCACATTCTCATGTAGATGGAACATTGATGTGGTGGTAATATCCGTGTGCTGAATTGCAGAACTATGTGACAGACTTTAGAACTATAGATAAAATATTACTACATGATTTTGCAATTTATCATTAAGGCTATGATTTAGTCACAGGTATTTTTGGCAAAAGTCATGGACTGTTCACAGACAAATAAAAATTCACAGCCCATGACTTGTCCAATAAATACTCCTGACTAAATTTTAGGTGCTCTGGGAAGTCTACAGGGTGCTGCAGGTGCTTGAGGAAGGAGCGGGGGGCACTCTAACAGATGGTGCTGCTGTTCCCTGGGGCTGCCCCAGCTGCTAGGGTACCCCTGGGGTCAGCCACCCCAGCCAGAAGTCACAGATGTCCTCGAAAGTCACATAATCCGTGACTTCTGTGACCTCCATGAAAGACTCACAGCCTTACGTATGTACTTTCAATTGCCTACTAATTCATCATCCTTGGGACTCATTTCCAGCATTCCAAACCACATAAGAGTGGTCAGATTTGATCAGACCAATGGTCCATTCAGCCCAGTTTCCTGTCTTCTGACATGAGCCAGTGCCAGATAATGAACAGATCATGGCAATTAGCAAGTGAACCATCCCCTGTCAGTCAGTCCCAGCTTCTGGCAGTCAGAGATATAGGGTTATACTGACAGCAGGAGTTTGCATTCCGCACCATCTTGGCTACTGATTGAACTATCCTCCAAGAACTTATCTAATTCTTTTTTGATCCCAGGTATACTTTTGGCCTTCAGAAAATATCCTGACAATGAGTTCCACAGATTCATTATGTATTATGTGAAGAAGTACTTCCTAAGTTAGTTGTGACAAAGAGTCCTGTGGCACCTTAAAGAGTAACTAAAATTTAGAGAATAAGCTTTCGTGGGTTAATACCCACTTCGTCGGATTCATGCAGTGGAAGTATCCAGGGGCAGGTATAAATAGCACAAGAAGAAGAACTCCACATGGACTCCCCCTGAGGGTCGAAATGACAGTCTGGACCTATACATAGAATGCTACAAACTTACCAAGTTCTGTGTATTAAATTGAGTGGCAATCTGGGGAATAACTGCTAAGTTGGTGGGTCCTGTTCCTTCCGGAGCAGAGAATCTGTGAATACTGTGAGTGTCCAGTGGACAAGGCACTGGACAGACCAAGGGTTGGTGTGTGCTAGTCGCTAACCGATAGAAAGAAAACAAGACCAGCACGGGCTTTGTGGAGTTGAGGAGCTTGTGGGCCTCCATGGCCAGTGGAGTTAAGGAGCTGGTTCCCACACAGGCTTCCTTATTCTAAGGGCAGCTGGCAGTGACGTGCCTCACAAACCTGCGTACCTCTGGGAAACGTCATAGTGGCGTAGTTTGCAGAATCTGCACCCTTTCCTGGTTAGCCAAGGGTCATGCTTCAGGCAATTATCTATCAGATAACACAGATACTCAGAGATTTAAAATGAGAAGGCTGAAAACAATTAAAGAAAAAGGTTACAGTTTGTTATTTTCTATTTGTTTATATCAGGTAAGGGAGCTAGAGCAAATGAAAGGACAAGATGAGGAAGCCAGAGACATATGCTAAACATACCAAGCAGCAGTTGGGAAAAAATCTGTTTGTTGAATGTGGCTTGAATGTTACAGAAGAAATAATATGGAGAGGATGAGATTTACTGATGGCAGATGATAGTTATAAGGGAGATCTGAGTCCATCAAAAGTCCCCAAAGACCCATTGAAAACATTTATGGCATGGGTCCCAGGAATATAGCAATGCAATTAGAACTGGCCAGAATAGCAGTCCAAAATCTGAAAGTAGCGAGGCCCGAGGAAAGGGAGATGCTGGTCCAGGAAAACAAACTGCATGCAGAGTGGCAAAACCTTGAAGCAGAAGCCAAAGAAAGGGAGATGACACCCCCCACAATGAGAAGGAAAGGAAGTCCAAGCCAAAAGACACCCTAGAAATACAAAGACTGAACCCTTTGCTGGTATTCCTCCACAGGAATTGTACACCTCGATAAACCTAGCACAAGTTACAGAGAAACAGTTTGCATCAAAAAATATTTGACCACCTTCAGAAGGATACACAGGGTACACAAAATCCCTGATGACCAGAGAATGATTGTCTTATTCCCCAAATTGTCTGGTAAAACTTTACAAGTGTTTAATCATATGAATGCAAATGATGCTGTATTGTATGATTAGTTTAAAGGTCTGTGGTAAAAAAGGTTTGAATTGTTCCAGAGGCACATTGCCTAAAGTTTAGTTACAGGAAATATGTTCATAAAATGGCTCATTATTGAAGAAAATTGATAAAAAGTAAAAGGGCAGAAACTTATGACGTTGGTAGATCTCCTTGCTCAGGAGCAGTTCTTTGATGTCTGTTCTGATGAAGTGAAGGCAGCAGTGAGAGAAAAATCCTCCACAACTGTAGATGGGGCAGTCAACTGATACATAGAAGTGAGACTATTCAGAGAGTGCAGGTCACAAAGAAAACGGCAAAGTCTGGCATAAAAGGGTGTTCCTGGTATGTTCCTGAGAAGAAGGAGAGGGAATTAAGTACACATAAGAGCGGGTTCTAGTTAATTTTGTCAGGTCTCACCCCTGGAGGTGGACAAAGAGTTTATTTACAAGGCCAAGGTAAATGGTAAAGGGTGTCAAGGTGGAGAGGCACTAATGTCCAGATTTCTCTAGTCAGGAAAGAAGTGATTAAGGATGTTGATATGCTCCCAGGGAAAGTGGTAAAACTCCTTGCCTTGGGACAATTTAGAACCAGGAAGCCATTGGCCCATATTGCATTAAAGTGGGAAGGTTTAAGAGGTACTTTAAATGTTGGTGGGAAATGACATAGTCTCAGTGCCCAAAGTTGTTAATATTGTGACCTGTAACAAGAGGGAATGTGTCCGAGTTCCCAGAAGTAAACACTGAGGAAGGGGAGGCAGTGGAGAGGGGAGAAGAGACCTCTACACCTACTCTTACTCACAGGCCTCACAACCAGGAAGCATCACAATAGGGAAATACTAGTACTATTTACAAACAGGAAGCTAAGATATAGGGATGATTAAATAGTTAGTCTAACGTCACAAAGGACGTCTGTGGTTGTACTAGGAATTGAACCCAGGTTTTAAAATCTCAGCTTAATACCTTAACCCCTGGATCAACCCTCCTTTTAAGGAGGAGTAAAAGGGATTTGTAGGGGAAATAAATGTCACACTTGATGCAATCCTGGCCCACAACTTTCTTCTTATTTCATTCCCTATATCTTTCTTCAGGATACAAAGCAGGAGGGCTGCAGAGACAGCTAAGCATGCATCCTCTGAGTGAAGGAAAAAGTCTGTGTGGATCAGCTGGGCATGAGTGGAGGATTATTTGTTTATTTTTAACTTGTTTGAAAGAATTGGCTCCAAATTGAGCAAATCCTTCTTAGTTCATGGATCATTGACTGGGTAGATTGTAACAGTTCTTCTGGAGCTATTATGGTTTGTCGTTTCAATCCAGTCACTGAATGTGTGTACTCAGCCTAAGCACTCAAAATATCCCAAAAATGTTTCTTGAAAATCATTACTGTGCCCTCCCCATACTTTCCTCAGCCTAATGTTTTCTTTTTAAAAAATACCAAAAGCAGTTAGAACAAATTATTGAATAAAGCCTTGAGAATATTTATTTTAAAAGCAAAACTAGTTATACGAGTGCAAAAAGTCTCTGTAAATTAAAACGTTCTAAAAACATCATTATTTTAGTTAAACCAGGATTAATTTGCTACTGAAAGTAATATCTTATCTGGCTTAGTCAGAGCCATGCTCAGGTACCCTATGACAAGATGGAGATATGGAACTGGGTTCCATTCGTATAAGGAAAACATCATAGCCTGTACCATCTTACTATCCATCAGAATAGTCTTGTATATAAAACTATATGCTAGCCTACATTAGAGAGCTGTCAGGCTAGAGTTGGGATTTCTCAAGAAAGGAACTGAACCAAACAAAAACAACTTCATATCCACTGTAGATGTGTCCACAATACTTCATGGTCAACATTATTAATCAAAAATAGTAATTAATGGTGAGGGGCCAGATCCTCAGTTAGTGTAAACAGGCATAGCTCCCTTGAAATCAAAGAAGCTATGTTAATTTACACCATCCAAATCTGCAGTGCATAATCTTCATCTAGCACCTATAGATGAAGTCCAGTGCAAGTGCAGTTTCTGTGCCCTACCTAGGTATGAATTTATGTTAAGCAGGGACTCCAGATACCACCAGAGTTCCTTTGCTACAGTCTTCTCCATGATCTTTAACAAGACTGTGAAGTTCTGAACAGGTCATTTAGCAAGAGTGTCCATCTCAAGATGTTTTGTCTTAAGCAGAGGCCTTAACACCATCTCTTCGAGGACACCTGTCACCCCAACCTCCTGAAAGAGGTGTTGGCAGATTCTTTAACAGCACGTTAGAGTGCGGACCTATCTCACAAGCTGTAACAAGAAGTTCTCCAACTCCTCCAGTATCCCAGGCAGTGTTCGTGGCCCTGCTTCAAGCAGAAAAGACATATTTATCTCCATTGTTATTCCTTTCAAAGCAGATAGCTCAGCCTAAAGATTAGTACTATTATCTGCAAAATAAGTTGTGTATAATTTCAAGTTTTAAAGTCAGATTTCTCTGTTCCTAAAATCTCTATTTAAAGGCATTGGTGTTCATGGAATACGCTTTATCATAACACAGTACATCAACCTTCATGTTAGGATGGAAAAGTCAGTTATGGTCCAGAATTTAGATGAAAATTTTCAAAATTTAATACACATTCACTTCAGGGCCTTTTCAATATGGCAGTGTAGTTTAAGGGTACTGTATCCTAGATGAAAAAGCAGCTATATACAAAAGGAGGAGCATTATTACCAGGATATGTGTAATAATTATATTATACATTATACGTGTTAATTTTTTCACTTGCAGCCTAGCGTCTCACTGGCTGACATTTCCCAGTGTTAAAATAATCTGTAAAATGACATGTTATAATGTGGATATAAATTACAGAAGAATATATATTCAAACAACACTGATAGAAAACTCTTACAAAAAAGATTAAATTTAAAATGTTACAGCCCATAAAAAACAAGAGCCTGATCCAAAGCCCATTGAAACCAGTGCAAAGACTCAATAGAGTTAGGATCACAGTCCTAATCAGCCAGGATTTCAAAGAAAAACTCTGTTGATATTTTCCTTTTTCTCTGCATTTTTTAACACTATTAATCAGTAATTAGTTGTGTGAACTGTATTTAAAGTTCCAGGTTCACGATCTAGTAATTTATTTTACTGACTATTAAAAGCTTCCTGTATAGTCATTGTGAAACATCAAGATGTGTGAAAAGGTGCTCAGAAGAAAAAGTACACATACTGTCTGACTCCTACCTTCTCCCTCAATTCCCCTCCCTCACACTCTATCATCAAACAAAAACAACATCACTACCTTCATATTCAAAAGTGGTTAAGAGTAAGACATAATGCTATGCCCTCAGAAAATCTGGGGATTTTATTGATATGGAATTTAGAACAATGTTTTAAATTGTGCTGCTGTTCCTAAGTTTTTACAGATACGGCCTTCAATATCCCTTAGGGACTAATGCTTTATTTCTGCTACATCTTAGATCTGGAGCTCTGAATCATTCATCATTTCTCAAAGCAGTGATATGACATCTCTCTGCCAATAAGTTTCTTACACAGTCTCCCAGCTGATAGGCACTATTATTGCAGAGAGGGCAAAAAGTAAACACCAGAGGGAAAACAGACTTCTGTTCCCCCTCACTCTGCTCCCCCACCCCACACACACTCCTGTTGCCCTCTTCTCCTCTTGTCTAAGAAGCATAGATTGCCTGGAAAACAGTTTTTAGGCATGGTAATTGAATGTGAGATGAACTTTCACAAGCTTTAATGAGGAATAATATTACTGCCCATGCAGCAGAAGTTAGTTTGCTGGCCTGTCCATATCCCAAATTATTTCATTAATATTAACCAAGGTTCCCAACTCTCCTCAGGCAAGAACAGTGTAGCAGGGAGGAAAGATGCAAATGAGAATGCTCACAATCTCCCAACTAATGATTAGGACAAGAAGGAATATCAAGAATATGGAAGTATTTTTGTCAGGTGAGGGAAACAGATCTCTTCCTCTGGGAAAACATAGCTTCTCTTCAGAGAAAATAACCTGTTGTTATACGTAAAATTCCTCTGTACAGTGATGTACTATTAAATTTGTAGGTTCCATTTCTTGCCTTTGGTGCTTTTTAAAAAGAAAAATATTCCAAAATAACAAGGCATGAATATTACAAACTCCTTCACATTGGAAACTCAAGAGAAGGAAAATAATATTCTTTGCCTTTGCCTGCCAGAGTATTCAGTTTAAATGCGAAATTAGGATAACCTTAGAGCAAGCAATGATGGTTTAATTTAAGAAGACAAGCAACAATATAATGATAATACTATTGAATCCTTAGAACATTTCCAAACTAGTCATAAGGCAGATCTATTGTACTGGATGTTGGGAAACAGAATAAGATTTTACAGTGGCTCTATGTGCATATTTATTCAAAGCCCTTCATATAGTTTAAGTTCTTACCACTGGCAGATGTTTGTTTTTAAACATGTCTAATTGTGAATCGCTTTTCAGTTTATTTAAGATTTTATTATTGCAACTCAGTAATATTTAATGTTGTAGATGACTAAATCACAGATTTGAGAAACAGAAATACTGCAAATGAAATCTCATGACCAGCACCTCCTTTCTCTAGGTTTATGAACAGATGCAAAGTATATGTTTATATGTATAGTGTGTGCACATGCGTGTGTACAGGAGAAGAATATATCGTCCAAAGCTGAATGTGAGCAGTTTGGAAGTGCATAGTGACTAATCTACTTTTCATAAAGTCATTTAGCTCATTACTTTATATAATGCTTTGCAATATCTTACATGTAATTAAAAACATACATTGGCATGCATATACACATGAAGGAAGAGAGAATTTTCTACAGCACACAGATTTGATCGTTTAATTCTGTTCTCTAGTTTGTATATTTTCTTTCCTCATGTTTCTAAAATGTTTTTTCTTTTAATGCTGATTGCAATAAATGCCAAATGCTTTGCATACCAGTCAATTTGAGTAATATGTACCATACCAGAGCAACCCTTTTTCTAATACTAGGTGGCTAGGACTTTCCAATCACCCATCTCTAGTTGACTGTTTTTCACTGATTGTGCTGATTTACCTCAGTTTGGGTGGTTTTTTTAAAAATTCACTGTGAGATGACCAATAGTCTTCTCCTCAATTAAGCTGCATGGCATGAAGCAACTTTGTCAACAAATAAAGGGGTGAATGTCACCAGCTTAAAGTGTTTTCTAATAGTTGGTGTTGAGAAGCTTTGACCTTGATCTGACAGTGTTGTTTTGTGCATTACTGTGACACACGTCATAGTGTATAATAAATATGACACTTTCCCCAGGCCACAAATCCTACCAGAATGAATGTCTGTGCATTGTTTAAGTAAGCTATCTTTGGGAGAAAGAGTTGCCTGTCGATGCCACTTATATTATTCAATACTTTTGCCATTTACTATGGAAACTATTTGAAATGCAGACCTCTGAAGGAGCTGACAGATATTGAAGATACTCTAGTTTTAAAAATGTCATGCCAGTTACTAAAGTATAATTTATCTTTTAACACTGGTCATATACCTTCCAACCACTGCAACTCAAATTCTATAGTAATAGGCACCATATCAGACCGTAGGTGGAAATTCTGGTCTAAGAAGCATAAAACTCCACTGAAGCAAATGGAATTGTGCACATTTAGACCATCAGTTAATTTGTTCTTGTTCTCTAAGGCCTCATTGAAAGCCCATTCAAACTACAGTCAGTTGAAATCCCTACCATGCTGCTTCTTCTCAGACCCTTCACACAGTTTTGCATCTTTTGATTCAATAATTTCCCTCTTTGCAGCTCCATACAATATCCTGTTTGCACCCTTTCACCTCATGAATCACAGAATCATAGAAGATTAGGGTTGGAAGAGACCTCAGGAGGTCATCTAGTCCAACCTCCAGCTCAAAGCAGGCTCAATCCCAACTAAATCATCCCAGCCAGAGCTTTGTCAAGCTGAGTCTTAAAAACCTCTAAGGATGCAGATTCCACCACCTCCCTAGGTAATCCATTCCAGTGATTGCACCACTCTCCCAGTAAGAACATAGGAACATAAGAATGGTTGTACTGGGTCAGATCAAAGGTCCATCCAGCCCAGTATCCTTTCTACCGACAGTGACCAATGCCAGGTGCCCTGGAGTGAGTGAAGCTAATGTAATGATCAAGTGATTGGGCAACAAAATGGCATGATGATCAGTGATCAAGTGAGCGCTCTCCTGCCATCCATCTGACCACCAGAGGCTAGGGACACCATTCCTTACCCATCCTGGCTAATAGCCATTAAAGGACTTTACCTCCATTAATTTATCCAGTTCTCTTTTAAAACCTGTTATAGTCCTAGCCTTCACAATCTCCTCTGTCAAGGAGTTCCACAGGTTGACTGTGTGCTCTGTGAATAAGAATTTCCTTCTATTTGTTTTAAACTTGCTGCCCATTAATTTCATTTGGTGACCCCCTAGTTCTTATATTATGGGAACAAGTAAATAACTTTTCCTTATTCACTTTCTCCATACCATTTATGATTGTGTATACCTCTATCATATCCTCCCTTAGTCTCCTCTTTTCCAAGCTGAAAAGTCCCAGCCTCTTTAATCTCTTCTCATATGAGACCTGTTCCAATCCCCTAATCATTTTAGTTGCCCTTCTCTGAAACTTTTCTAATGCCAGGATATCCTTTTTGAGATTAGGCGACCACATCTGTATGCAATATTCAAGATGTGGGGTGCTCTATGGATTTATATAAGGGCAATAAGATATTCTCTGTTTTACTCTCTATCCCTTTTTTAATGATTCCTAATATCCTGTTTGCTTTTTTGACTGCTGCTGCATACTATGTAGATGTCTTTAGAGAACTATCCATGGTGACTCCAAAATCTTTTTGCTGATTAGTTGTAGCTAAATTAGTCCCCATCATATTGTATGTATAGTTGTAGTTATTTTTTCCAATGTGCATTACTTTACATTTATCCACATTAAATTTCATTTGCCATTTTGTTGCCCAATCACATAGTTTTGTGAGATCTTTTTGAAGATCTTTACAGTCTGCTTTGGTTTTAACTATCTTGAGTAGTTTAGTATCATCTGCAAACTTTGTCACGTCACTGTTTACTTTTTCTCCAAATCATTTATGAATAAGTTGAATAGGATTGATTCTAGGACTGACCTTTGGGAAACACCACTAGTTACCCCTCTCCATTCTGAAAATTTACCATTTCTTCCTACCCACTGTTCCCTGTCTTTTAACCAGTTCCCAATCCATGAAAGGATCTTCCCTCTTATCCCAGGACATCTTAATTTACATAAGAGCCTTTGGTGAGGGACCTTGTCAAAGGTTTTCTGGAAATCTAACTACACTATGTTCATTGGACCCCCTTTGTCCACATGTTTGCTGACCTCTTCAAAAAACCCACATAGATTAGTCAGACATTATTTCCCTTTCCAGAAAACAGTTGACTTTTGCCCAACAATTTATGTTCTTCTATGTGCCTGACAACTTTATTCTTTACTATTGTTTTAATTAATTTGCCTGGTACTGACGTTAGAGTTACCAGTCTGTAATGGCTGGGATCACCTCTAGAGACCTTTTTAAATATTAGCATTACATTAGCTATCTTCCAGTCATTGGGTAAAGAAGCTGATTTAAAGGACAGGTTACAAACCATAGTTAATAGTTCCACAATTTCACATTTGAGTTCTTTCGGAACTCTTGGGTGAATGCCATCTGGTCCTGGTGACTTGTTACAGTTAAGTTTATCAATTAGTCCCAAAACCTCCTCTAATGACACTTCAATCTGTGACAAGTCTTCAGATTTGTCGCCTACAAAGGATGGCTCATGTTTGGGAATCTTCTTAATACTCTCAGCCGTGAAGACTGAAGCAAAGAATTCATTTAGTTTTTCCACAATGACTTTATCGTTTTTAAGTGCTCCTTTTGTATCTCTATCATCCAGGGGCCCCACTGGTTGTATAGCAGATATCCTGCTTCTGATGAACTTAAAAAACATTTTCTGATTAGCTTTTGAGTTTTTGGTTAGCTGTTCTTCGAACTCCTTTTTTGCTTGTTCTTATTATATTTTTACACTTAATTTAGCAGTGTTCATGCTCCTTTCTAGATACCTTGCTAGGATTTGTCTTCCACTTTTTAAAAGATACCTTTTTATCTCTCATTACTTCTTTTACATGGTTGTTAAGACAGAGTGGCTCTTTTTCAGTTCTTTGTGTTTTCTTTATTTTAATTTAATTTGTGAAATAGTTTTTTCCTAATATTCAACCAAGACCTCCACCCATGGCAACTTGAGACCATTTTTCTTTGTTCTCAGTGGTGGTCATTTGCCAGCAGTGAGAAGAGCCTAGCTCCATCCTCTTTGGAACCCCCTTTCAGGTAGTTGAAGCCTGCTACCAAATCCCCTCTCACTCTTCTCTTCTATAGACTAAATAACCCCAGTTCCCTGAGCCTCTCCTGATAATTCATGAGCTACAGCACCCTAATCATTTTTGTTGTCCTCCGGCGCACTCTCTCCAATTTGTTCACATCCTTTCTGTAGTGGAGCCAGCTTTCTATCCACTTTATAGTCCATTCATCCAATCCATACTTTTTTGACTTGCTGTCAAGAATACTTTGGGACATCATTTCAAATGTTTGCTAAAGTTGAGATATATCATGTCCACTGCTTTCCCCATGTTCCATGGGGCCAGTTATATGATAATGGAAGTCAATCAGGTTGGTCGGGAATGACTTGCTTTTGGTGAATCCTGATCACTTTCCCCTCCTCCAAGTGCTTCAGAATGGATTCCATTAGGACCTGCTTTATGATTTTTCCAGGGACTGAGGTGAGGCTGACTGGTCTGTAGTTCCCCAATTTCTCCTTCTTCCCTTTTTTTAAAGATGGACACTATATTTGCCTTTTTTGAATTGTTTGGGATCTCCCCTGATCACCACAATTTTTCAAAGTTAATGGCCAATGTCTCCGCAATCACAGCCGCCAACTGCACCATATTTGCTATTCTGTCTGCACATCGGGATGGTTTGTTCCTGCCCTCAATAAGGCTTCTTTAAAATACAGCCAGCTTTCCTGGACTCCTTTCCTTCTCATATTAGCCTCCCAGGGGATCTTGCTCATCAGTTCCCTGAGGAAGTCAAAGTCTGCTTTTCTGAAGTCCAGAGTCCGTATTCTGCTGTTCTTCTTTCTTTCTTTTGCAGGATCATGACCTCGACCATTATTTAGAACATTTCTGGAAGAAAAGCCCCAGAGTGCCAGGTGGCTGGGCAGTGCAGTCTGAGTACTGGGCAGGTAGCATGGCCCCAGCGCCAGCTGCCTAAGTCCCTGCAGGAGGCAGGTCAGCCAGCTCCTGACACAGCCAACCTGGCCAGGGCAGAGTACCAGGAACTGAAGTAGGGGATTTCAGGGCGGAACATGCATTGGGCCATGCCAAGCTGTTTGGGGAGGCACAGCTTCCCATTGCCCATGGGTGCCTTTTTATACTAGTTTTGGCCCACAGTATTTTTTAAAACTGTCTACTTACCTGTGCTGCAAATGATAGTTTATTAAAACTCTATAATTTTAAAAAGAAATCTAAATTTACTAGTTACACTGTACACAGTTTACTTCTTGTGATTTACCCTACTTGGAGAGGGAAAATAAACTGGTTTATTTCCCAATGAGGCAATGTTCTTGTGCTCGTCCAGTAGCACAATGCTGCAGCGTTTTTGGTACAAACACAACAGGGAAATGTAATAACCATCTGTAATATCTTTTTCCCCCCGCAAATTTCCAAGACAATTTTTAGGGTGGTGAGGACTTTCTGCATAAATATTGCATACACCTCTCAGATGGTTATACTCAAATAGCATGCCAATAAGAAAAATATCAGTCCCAATGTAGCTGTGATTGCTTACATAATTACAATGATTTTGGGTGCCTTAATTTTTAGGTGCTCAGATTGAGACATCTTAAGGAGCAGACTTGGTTCCCAGGAAAATGAAGCTGAACAAATGCAGATTAGAAATAAGGATCATATTTTAACAGTGAGGGTAATTAACAATTGGAATACCTTGCCAATGATTGACATGGATTGTCTAGCAATGGCAATTTTTTAAAATCGAAATTTCGTGGTTTTTCCCTAAAACGCTCTATTTCAAATGAGAATTAATTCAGTGAAGTCCTATGACCTGCTATACAGATCAGAGTTGATAAGCACTGTGATCCCTTCTGGCTTTATAATCTATGAATCTATGAAAAGTGCATTGCTGGCTCAGGGCCTCAGTCAGGGATGAGAGGCTTAGATTTGCTGAACTCTGGCAGCCTGAATTGGCTAGCTCTGTGCTTCAACCTTTTCTGGAAGGGGACATGAGTCTGTCTGAGACTAGGATGTGGTGGAGGTGCGTTCTTTGCATCTGCAGAAGATATGATTAATATAGCCTTTTCTTAATATTTTTAAAAATTTCATTAATTTTATTTCTATAAAGTTTATAGATGATCTTGCTACCTATGTACAGCTGATTGATGGAATAAATGCTTAATAAATTAGAGCTGCACCAGGCTGCCACAAATTACCCACTAGCAGCATATTAATATTCTCTTGAATGTAGAGCATAGTATATTGTTTCCATGTCTGAATAGCCTTTAAATCTCTCTTCAACAAAATCAACTATTTTTTAGCATCTCTGCCATTAGAGAGGTAGCTAATTATCATTTCTAGATAGAGACAATATTGAAGTATGAATGAAGGCTTGCAGTGATATAGGTATAGGTATAGTTCAGGTATTTATATATACAGGTTAGAGTTAAGATGCATGGGGCTAGCTATACAAGTGGCAGCATCCATGGTTAAAGATGCTGACCTAAGGCTTGGAGGAGCTAGGTTCCATTCCTGGTTTTTCTACAAACCAGCTGTGTAAGCTTGGGTAAGTCAATTCACCTCTTTTTCCCCTCGCATAATTTACCTGTTTTGCCTATTTAACCTGTAAAATTGATGGGGTCAAGAATTGCCTTTTACTGTATGTTTGGATAAAGCCCAGCACAATGGGGCCCTGTGAGTGCTAATCCCTAGATGCAGCAGAAGGAGGTGCTCCAGCAGTGAGTAGAACACCTCATGACAGGCCCCAATCCCAGGGCTTGGTTAAACTTGCAGCTTTATAGTGCTTTCAATTATACCCGCCTTTGGATACAGCTCCAGGGAAAGCACTCCAGCATGTCCACACTGACATGGCTATATTTGTTGCACTTGCAGCGGCACAGGGAGTGGTGCATTATGGGCAGCTATCCCAGCATTCAGCTGGCTGCAATATGCTTTTTAAACAAGGGGGGTGGGGTCGAATGTGTTTTGTGTATGTGGAGGGAGAGAGCGAGCAGATTTTTGGAATGCTGAGAGTGTGTCAGCATACTGTCTTTTAAATGCAGATCCTCCTAATTTTCTGCTTCTCACTCACTCACTCAGTAAACATTTGCTTTGTTGATTTGCTGAGTTACAGATAAGCTCTGAAAATGTACTTCCACATTCCTCCACCTGAGTTCAAAACAAAAGGAAGAGAGGTCAATTGACTTAAATAGATAAGGGGGCATTTCCAGAGATCACTCAAAAAGCAGTATTGTTACTACCCGTTTACACTGGAGCTAAAGCATATGACCCAATATGCAGCCGGTGTTAATCCTCTGAAAAGGAGGAGTACCAGGACCAGTATAACCAGGGAGTTAGAGCGCTCTACATGCCCTGCCAGTGTGGACGACTAGTAAGGTAGAGCACTCTGGGAGGCTTTATTGCAGTATAAAGTGCCAGTGTAACCAAGCCCTTAGTTTGGTCTCTGGGTATACTGTAAATTATGATAACAGTAAAGGCCAGACTTATCTGTGTTGTAACTCCACCAAAGTCATGAATTTGGCTCATGTTGACCCCAAGAATGATTTTGGTCCATAATATCTGGAGCCCAAAATAGTATTTTATCAAAAAAAAATAATGCCTACCAAATCTTAATGGTTGATGAAAACAGAACATCTAAAGAGAAACATGTGGGACAACATGAATATAAAATGATATCAGTCAGATCAGTGACTGATGCAATGAATGCAAAATGAATTCATCATAACAGGACACTTAAAATAAATTGTAACCAAAATATTTCTGAACCTGACTAAATACACCAAGTAAACATACTATAGCAAATATATTGAGTAGTAATTTAAAATTTCTCACTAAAAAAACACTATGAAAAGAGCATAGGGCTAGGTTCTGCTTCATTTACACTGGATTAAAACCAGAATAAGTACACTGATTTTAGTGTCTCATTGTTATGTGTATTTTTACACAGCATAAACATTGGCAAATGAAGTGTAAAAATACAATTAGGAAGACCAAAAAAGAATTTGAGGAACAGTTAGCCAAAGACTCAAAAAGTAATAACAATTTATTTTAGATACATCAGAAGCAGGAAGTCTGCTAAAGAACCAGTGGGGCCACTGGATGATTGAGGTGCTAAAGGAGCACTCAAGGAAGATAAGGCCATTGCAGAGAAACTAAATGAATTCTTTGCATTGGTCTTCATGGCTGAGGATGTGAGGGAGATTCCCAAATCTGAGCCATTCTTTTAGGTGACAGATCTGAGGAACTGTCCCAGATACAGGTATCATTAGAGGACGTTTTGGAACAAATTGATAAATTAAACAGCAGTAAGTACCAGGACCAGATGGTATTCACCCCAGAGTTCTGAAGTAACTCAAATGTGAAATTGCAGAACTACTAACTGTAGTCTGTAACTTATCATTTCAATCAGCTTCTGTACCAGATGACTGGAGGGTAGCTAATGTGACACCAGTTTTAAAAAGTGCTCCAAAGGTGATCCTGGCAGTTACAGGCCGGCAAGCTTGACTTCAGTACTGGGCAAACTGGTTGAAACTATAATAAAGAACAATATTGTCAGACATATAGATGAATATAATTTGTTGAGGAAGAGTCAACATGATTTTTGTAAAGGAAAATCGTGCCTCACCAATCAACTAGAATTCTTTGAGGGAGTCAACAAGAATGTGGACAAGGGGATCCAGTGAATATAGTGTAGTTAGCTTTTCAGAAAGCCTTTGGCAAGGTCCCTCACCAAAGGCTTTTATGCAAAGCTGCCAGGGGATAAGAAGGAAGATGCTCTCATGGATTAGTAACTGGTTAAAAGATAAAAAACAAAGGGTGGGAATAAATGGTCAGTTTTCAGAATGGACAGAGGTAAATAGTCATGTTTCCCAGGGGTCAGTACTGGGACCAGTCCTATTCAACATATTCATAAATGATCTGGAAAAAGGGGCAAACAGTGAGGTGGCAAAATTTGCAGATGATACAAAATTAATCATGATAGTTAAGTCCCAGGCAAATTGAAAAGAGCTACAAAAGGGTATCTCAAAACTGGGTAACTGAGCAACAAAATGATAGATGAAATTCAATGTTGATAAATGCAAAGTAATGCATATTGAAAAGCATAATCTCAACTACACACATAAAATGATGGGGTCTAAATTAGCTGTTACCACTCAAGAAAGAGATTTTGGAGTCCTTGTGGATAGATCTCTGAAAACATCCACTCAATGTGCAGCAGCAGTCAAAAAAATGAACAGAATGCTGGGAATAATTAAGAAAGAGATAGATAATAGGGCATAAAATATCATGTTGCCTCTATATAAATCCACAATATACCCACATGTTGAATACTCAAAAAATATATATTGGACTTGGAAAAGTTTCAGAAAAGGGCAACAAAAATGATTAGGGGTATGGAACTGCTTCCGTATGAGAAGAGATCAATAAGACTTGGACTTTTCAGCTTGAAAAAGAGATGGTTAAGGGGGGATATGATTGAGGTCATTAAAATCATGACTGGTGTAGAGAAAGTAGATAAGGAAGTGTTGATTACTACTTCTCATAACACAAGAACTAGGGGATCACCAAATGAAATTAATAGGCAGCAGGTTTAAAATAAATAAAAGGAAGTATTTCTTCACACAATGCACAGTCAACTTGTGGAACTCCTTGCCAGAGGATATTGTGAAGGCCAAGACCATAACAGGATTCAAAAAAGCACTAGATACATTCATGGAGGATTGATCTGTCAATGACTAATAGCCAGGATAGGTAGGGATGGTGTCCCTAGACTCTGTTTGCCAGAAGCTGGGAATGAGTGACAGGAGATGGAGCACTTGATGGTTATCTGTTCTGTTCGTTCCCTCTGGGGCACCTGGCACTAACCACTGTTGGAAGACAGGATACTGGGCTAGATGGACCTTTGATCTGACCCAGTAGGGCCATTCTTATGTTTTCATGTATTACAATAGTGCTTAAGTGAAGATTCCATTTTGCTAATCACCATACAAACACACAGTAAAATAGAGGATGTGAAACATTTACAATCTAAATAGATCAGACAAGCAAATAAAGCATTAGGAGTCCCAATTTACAGATAGGGACTGAGACAGAGTATGAGCAAGTGAATTTCCAAAGGTTAGCCATGATATCTGTTGAAATCCAGGAGCTGAACCTCAAGCTTCTGGGTCGCAAACTGGTATCTGAGCCACAAGACTGTCTTCCACGCCCCTGTAATAATGCCTGGTATGTTCAATGATTTTTCCTTATTCCAAATTCTCATTTTCAGCATAATGAAATATCGACAATCAAATTCCTCTCTCTCTCTCTCTCTTCCTCTCTTTCCTCTCTCGGGGAGAGTTTAGCAGGTGTTTAGAGAGCACAATACCTCCCAAAGAAGACTATTTCTGGTTCATTTGTACCTAAAAAAGGCTAAATTAAAGTTGTGTTTGTTTATTTCTTCCAACAAATTTCTTATGAATCAAGTGGAATCTTTTATGTAGTTTTCAATTTTGAGTGCTACTATTAAGCTCTGATAATAGGGATTGGCAAAGTCAACTTTGACACAAGTTTAATTACATTGGCACTGAAAGAGCCACAGACTACACTAATGGCTGTAAACCAAAACTAGATTTACTCTGCTCTCACTGTAATTGTATTTTAAAGCCCACTCTGTGACAGTCATTAGGTCTGTGAAAATGAGTTTTAATAACATGAGAAAGAACACACTAGCACAAAGGAAACACTAAATTTGGCTCCAGATGGGTAGTTTCTGCTCAAATAGAGCCCCAAAAGTAGGAGTACCCTGGGTGTTTTTAATCACAACTGAGGAGCACTGACTATGGTGTCTGAGTTTCACATGCCTGCCTGTGCCATGGCTGACTCCACAATAGTATTCACTTTTAGGGCACATTTTCAAAGGAGCTTCAGGGTGACCTCATGGTATGCCCTTGCAATTCTGCATAAGAAGTATTTTGCTCAGAACTCTGTTAATGTAAAATCTCAGAGTTGTGCAAATAGGCAGTATTAACACATTCAACTCCCCTGCATGTAATAAAACAAAGTAAAAAGGTTGTTTGCCAGTGGGAATCCAGGTTTTTTGTATGTGAAATATGTGTGTGTAAAAATTGCATGTAGAATTCATAGGCATGCATAGCTGAATGTTCTACTCAGAGAAATGCTTTCAAAATGTAGCATATAAATGCAAAATTCATACCAAAATATTCTTTTTACTTATGTTTTATCTGATTTATCAACTGTTGTGTTGATTAAAAATAGATAGGGATGTATTTGTGTAAAAGCCACTTTAGCTCTGTCCCTGACTCATGTTACTTTGGTTACTCTTAAAGTTCTGCTTTTGGAGTTTTGGACTTCAGCTGGTGAGGAAATGAATAACTTTTTATGTCAGGTGACATTTCCTTAGCCTGAGTCATGGCCAAAAGCTCATTGTACTCAAGTAAATAAGTTATATTGAAAAGTTAGCTTTCAAAAATTGCAGCATATGATTATACATGTTACCTCTCAGTCACTGACTACCAGCATACATAGCACTCACTGGAAAGCCATTTTGCAGGACTTGAAAACTATGATTACCACAGAATTAAGGGCCTGGTCCTCTCATTTGAAACCAATATCAAAACTCCCACTGACATTAATGGGAGCAGGATTGGGCCCTAAATCTCCTGCTTAAAAGATTGGCTGGCTTCCAGGCGTTACTTTGTGGGATAGATAATAAAGTTGAAGTGATTTTAAAAGACTGCAGGGAGCTGAATTCTGAAGCACTGGCTTAGAAAATACTGCCTTTGGGCATGGCACGCTTTGTACTAGTTTGGTTAAGGAGAATAAATCTCTGGTAAATAAAATGGATATGTTTGAAAACTGAGCAAGAGGAACAAATTTATGCCTGCTTAGATTCCGAGAAGAAACTGAAAAGGGAGAACTGGAGATTTATTTAATTTTTTTTAGCTTAGTGATTTAGTGAATTATTGGTTTCACATAGTTCACCCCATTCTCTATCTCCCTTTCCCATTGGAAGATTAACCCTTGGAGAAAAATCCTCTTTGTTCACATTGTACAGCTTGTTATTTGCATTAGTTTTTATAGAAGAATAACATAGTCATCCTGGATTTTGAACTAAACAGATTGTAAGTGAACCAATACCATACAAAAGGGATCCATACAACCTTTGGCATGTGGCCTGCCAGGGAAGCCCCCTGCTGGGCCTGGTCAGTTTGTTTACCTGCACGTCTGCAGGTTCAGTCAATCACAGCTCCCATTGGCTGCAATTCGCCATTCCAGGCCAATGGGGGCTGCGGGAAACAGCGGCCAGCACATCCCTCGGCCCATGCTACTTCCCACAGCCCCAATTGTCCTGGAGCAGCGAACCGTGGTCAGCGGGAGCCGCAATCGGCTGAACCTGCCGATCCCCTTCCTGTCCCAGCCCTCTGCTTCTGGCATGTGGATTATGGCCCTTTTGACTCCTCCCACCAGGTGGCTTGCGGCATTCCCTCTGCATCTACATCGGAGGGGGGCCATGCCTCCTCACTACACAGCACTTTTGACTTTAACATGAGTCTTGTGATAGTTGGTGTTTTTATTAAAAGCCCCAACTCCAGGAGTCATGTGAATACATGAGAATATAAGCTTTCATTTTTTTAAAAAAAGATTCTATACCAGATGGTTGCAGGGAAAATCTCAAAAATGTGAATCCAAAAAGCTTGCAAACCAGAAGACAAATAAAAATATTATTTCTTTTAAAAATCTTATGATTTTTAAGCCAATCTCATGACTCATGGGTTTGTAATGTTTGGATTTAGCAATGCTAGATTTTGGTTGCTGAATTCTTTCCTCCTCCAAATGTATAAGATAGAATGAAAGGGTTCGGAGTATAAATATTTGGGGTGGAAGGTTTAGGGCAACTTGGTTATAAGAGAAGATGGACAAGAAAATCCATCATCAAGAAGATCTGGTGTTTCTGGCAAAAATACCATAGGATTGATTTGATTTACTTTAGGTGACTATATTTGAAAGTTTGATGTTTTTCTCAAGTTAACTCAAGTGAACATAGACAAATATGGGCACATATTAAAGAAGTTTTGTGTAAATGTCTCAAGACTTTATTATCTTATTCAAGTTTAAATATTTGGATTTGCTACATGAATCTTTGTGAGATGTCTTGTCTTGCGTGTAGCTCAGTTACTAACACAGTGCTGCTACTTAGAAAGAGGGGCCAGGTTGGCTAATATGAACCACTGCAAAAGAAATATCCTCTCTTTGAAATATTGGAGGGAAACACAGATGCTCTGTGCCACTAGAGGTCCTCTTCCCATGAAAGACTTAGTACACTCTTTATAAGGTTCCTCTTCTTACAAAAGACTTAGTACGATCTTTATAAGATTAAATGTAGAAATGACCAAGAGCCTGCTATCAGAGTGTTATAGACAGAAAATGTGGGCTTCTAAAAAATGAAATGTTCCATGCAAAAATTGTGGAAATTTGTCAGTTTTCCATTAGAAAAATCTAAACAAAACACTTAGTTTTGGGTCAGGACAACCTGAATTGAACAACTCCTGTTTGTTGAACTGAATCAAAATGTTTTGCATCATGTGAGTTAAACCTTGATCTGTGTCTGCCTGAGCTGCCGTAGTGCCCTACAGGAGCTGGCATTCAAATGTATCATGTCCCCATTTTCCCCTGGGGGCCAGGCTCCCACTGTGGTATTCTCTATGGCTGAGACACCACAGTGAATCATATAAGATGTACTTTGGGTGCCTCCTTCCCACAATCTTCCCTATAGGCTGGGCTCCCTGTCCACACTAAAGCTCCCAAGAAATATTGCAGCTGCCAAAGCAGATGCAGTTTAATGTTTATCTGATCTGAAACTAAATATTTTAATTCAGCTGGACAGCGCAAAGTTAACCATTTTTATTTAGGAATGTAAAAAAAAAGTTTTGTTTTGATCAACAATTTCATAACAAAATGTTTTTTGATATTTCTGAATTATTTTGTTCCAGAAAAAGTTTAGATGTTTTGATTTTTCATCCAAAATCTGAATTTCCCATAGGACAGATATTCTAATTTTCCATCAAGCCTAGTTAAATTGAACATGTTCCAAGGGTTACATAAGAACATAAGAACAGCCATACTGGGTCAAACCAAACTTCCATCTAGCCCAGTATATTGTCTTCCAACAATGGCCAATGCCAGGTTGTGACATTATTGACATAATGTCACAACCACTGTTGCAACCACTGTTATATATTTGCAACAAATATTACAAAGGTTGTTATGTGAGGTGTCTATTAAGAGGCTATGGTTTGCTGGTTATGATTATGCTATCTGTATGTGTATATCATTTTTGTAGTTAAATGATGAATATTGGCTATGTACTTGTATCTCAAAATGAATCTAAATAGCATTAGTGAAGCATTTGGTCAGCTTCTTGAGAAAGGAATATGCAAATTAAGTGCCCAGTCAAGAAACACTTAACTGACAATGGACCTTGGGAGACTCCAATCCACATAAGAAGTCTTCCTGGGATGTTCAAGGTAGCATGTGAGCAATGGCTGTCGCTTGCAAACTGAGTCATGCATGGACATGTGAGTGACTTGCCCATGTGACTCCAAACTCCATCCAGTGGCTGTGATTTTCCACTGTAAGAACAAAGAGGTGTCCTTCCACAGGACAGAGAATATAAAAGGCCCTGGAACCCCCTCCATTTTGTCTTCAATCCTGCTTCTCATTTCTGGAGGAACCTTGCTACAAACTGAAGCTCTGAACAAATGACTGAATGACCCATCCCAGCTGTAGATGTACTCCAGAAACTTGATTTGAACCTGCAGTTTATTTCATCACTGCTACAAGCCTGAACCAAGAACTTTGCCATTACTGCATGTAATTGATTCCATGTAACCAGTTTTAGCTCTCATCTATATTTATTTTTTTTGTGATTAAACCTTTTGATTTTAGATTCTAAAGGTTTGGCAAGAGCATGATTTGTGGATAAGATCTGACATATTGACCTGGGTGTCAGGCTTGGTACTTTGGGATAGGGAGAACCTTATATATTTTACTGGGGTATTGGTTTTCATAACCATTCATCCCCATAATGAGTGGCACTGGTGTTGATACTGGGAAACTGGAGTGTCTAAAGGGATTGCTTCTATGACTTATGGTTAGCCAGTGCGGGGAGACCTAAGTCCTCTCTGTTTCACTGGTTTGGTGTCCTTAGAGGTGAAGAACCACCAGTCTAGGACTGTGACTTCCCTGCCCTAAGCAATTTGTCCTGAATTGGTACTCTTAGTTGTGTCCCACCAAAGACAGCGTTGTTACACAGATGCCCCAGAGGGGATGAACAAAGCAAGTAATCATCAAGTGATCCATTCCCTCTCACTCATTCCCAGCTTCAGATAAACAGAAGATGTTAGAGAGCTTATTCCTTCACTCTCCCGCTTCCCTAGTCCTTCTCGCATGAACAGGGATCAACAATACCGAAGGTTCTAAGGTGCAAACAATTCGATGTTTATTGGGTTGAACTTCCAGCAAGCTTAAATCCAACTTCTTTTTTCCTTATTTTCGAATCCCAACTTACTTCCTGTTTGCCCCTAATTTATATAGTAAATAGTAAAAAAAACCTCTCAGCTATACCTTAACCAGTCATTTTACTGAAATTTATCTAACCAATCCTAACAACTTTGTAACATGATTAGCCAACCAATTATAGTCCACCTTAATTAGTTTATACCCAGAAAAATTAATTATACACCAGACAGAAACAATCACAGAGCCAGACAGAGACCATGCAAATAAAGAATAGTAAAGTGGGAACTATAATGACAAACAATACAGTAGTGAGGATTTTACAACTACATCTATAAATACATAAGGGTTCCCAACCTGTGTCTATTGATACGTGGGTTCTTACCAAATAGAAAACTATCAAACTAAATTTCATTTTACATCTTCTAGACTCTTCCCTTTCTCTGGAGTGGATAGATTGGATCAACTTTCTAACAGCCCCAGATTGCCTTATTTCTATATGACTAGTTTGGAATGTGGGGATGAGATTGTTCGCTTCCCCGCTTATGGCTGTTCCCACTGTTTAGCCAAAGGCATTAGCCTAAGAACAGGGCCCCAGACTGTCACAGTGAAAGAAGGCCCTTACAGAGATTCTTTCTTTTATAACTCTGTAACTAGCTAAATGATAAACATATACCTAAATTCTTAAAGTGTAGGCCTTTACAGACAGGCCTGAATATCTATATCCTAACAGAGGACATCACCACTGCCCATCCTGGCTAATAATCATTGATGGAACTATTCTCCATGAAAGTATCTGATTCTTTTTTGAACCCTGTTATACTTGTGGCCTTCACAACATCTTCTGGTAAAGAGTTCCACAGGTTGACTGTGAGTTGTGTGACAACATACTTCCTTTTGTTTGTTTTAAATCTGCTGCCCTTAATTTCAATAGCTGGCCACTAGTTCTTGTGTTATGAGAAGGAGTAAATAACACTTCTTTATTTACTGTCTCCACACCAGTCATAATTTTATAGACCTTAACATATCTACTTTTAGTCCTCTCTTTTCAAAGCTGAAAATTCACAGTCTTATTTATCTATCATGATACAGAAGTTGTTCTATACCCCCTAATCATTTTGTGGCCCGTTTCTGAATATTTTCCAATCTTCAATTTTTGAGATGGAGCGACCACATCTGCATTCACTATTCAAGATGTGGACATACCATGGATTTATATAGAGGTAATATAATATTTTTTGTCTTATTATCTATTCCTTTCTTATTGATGCCCAATGTTCTGTTCGCTTTTTTGACTGCTGCTGCTCACTGAGTGGACGTTTTCAGAGAACTATTCACAATGACTCCAAGATCTCTTTCGTGAGTGTTAACAGCTAATTTAGACCAATCATTTTATATGTGTAGTTGGGTTTAGGCTGTCCAATGTGCATTACTTTGCACTTGTCATCATTGAAGTTCATCTGCCATTTTGTTGCCCAGTCACCTAGTTTTGAGATATCCTTTTGTAGCTCTTTTCAGTTTGCCTGGAACTTAACTATCATGATTAATATTGAATCATCTGCAGATTTTGCCACCTCACTGTTTACTCCTTTTTCGAGATCATTTATGAATATGTTGAATAGGACTAGTCCCAGTACAGACCCCTGGGTGACACCACTGTTAACCTCTTTCCATTCTGAAAACTGACCATTTATTCCCACTCATTCTTTCCTGTCTTTTAACCAGTTACCAGTCCATGAGAGAACCTTCCCTTTTATCCTATGTTAGCTTGCTTTGCGTAAGAGCCTTTGGTGAGGAAACTTATCAAAGGCTTTCTGAAAATCTAAGTACACTATATCCACTGGATCTCCTTGTCCACATGCTTGTTGACTCCCTCAAAGAATTCTAGTAGAATGTTGAGACATAATTTCCCTTTACAAAAACCATGTTGACTCTTCCCCAACAAATTATGTTCATCTATGTGTCTGACAATTTTGTTCTTTACTATAGTTTCAACCAGTTTGTCGGCCTGTAATTACCGGCATCAGCTCTGGAGCTCTTTTTAAAAATTGGCATTAAAATTAATTTGGCTTTATTACTTAAGGTAACTCAAGGTACTTAAGGTAACTCAAACTAAACAAACTCCAGTATAAGTGAATTTCTAGGCTTGGCTTCTGGAGTGTTTCTGCCTTAGGACCATTCTATTCTAGGCCTTATGTCCACTTTTAGAGGACTACTCTCACTTCCTTTGTATTGATGGTGGAGTCTAATGATCTGCATGTTCCTTATTAAGACAGCAGAAGTCAACCTGTAGTTCCTTTCATGATTTCAGTACAAGGAGATCAGTTGAAAACTGCCTTCCCCATAAACTTTTCCTATGGCCAATGGTATAAAAAAGTAATTCTTGTATTTTAACATCTCCTTTCAAGAAAGACACAGTCTTAATAACATTGGTGAGAAACTGTCAAGCAATATATATATATATATATATATAACGATGAGCAGATGGGTCTGGAATGCCATACAAAAGCAATGTCTGTTTCTCCTTATGATGAACTAAAAAAGGGAAGTGCAGAGTGCAAAAATACATATTCAGAATTTCCCACAGAGTACCAAATGGAGCAATTAATTCACTAGTTAGCCAAATATGCTCCTATTAAAACATACATTCATTCATGTACAATATGTTCATTATGAATTCCTCAAATTTCTTGCAGTTAATGGTCAGTAAAAATATGCAGATTGGATTTCTAATTTGGGAGGGCGGAAGGACCAGAGTTGGGCATGGTGGTTAGCTGTTAATTTTAGAGACTTTTTATTTACCATTAAAGAATAAGAAACACCCTTGGGACCTTTGACACTAGCATGTCTTGATGCTTTATATTTTTCCCTGTTTCTCTCATTTTTATTTCACAATAAAATTAAGATGATAAACCAAAAAATTGTTTATGAATATATTCACTGCATTTCAAATCCAGCAACTGCCAAATGCAAATATATCTATCCAGGAACAAAGATAGTAAGTCAAAGTTAAAAGACAGGTGAATCTATCCTGGGAAAGTGTGACTCTTAAAAAAGTTCTGGGAGTCTTGGTAGCCACTAAACTGCACTGAACATAAGCTGCCAATGTGAAACTGTGGCCAAAAGGACTAATGCAATCCTTGGATGCCTAAACAGGGGAACACTGAGTAGAAGTAGGCAGAATATCCTGCACAGTGTGATCGCTGCTGAAATATTGGGTCAGTTCTGATGTCCAAAATTCAAGAAGGATGTTGATAAACTGAAGAAAGTTCAGGGAAGAGCCATGAGAATGCTTAAAAGAATTAAAAAACTGCCTTATAAGAATAGACCCAAGGAGCTCAACCTATTTATTGTAACAAAAAGAAGATTTAGGGGTGACTTGAACAGTCTACGTGAGGAACAAGTCTTTGGTAATTGGCTTGTCAGTCTAGCAGACAGCGGTATGGGATCTAATAGCTGAAAGCTGAAGCTAGACAAATTCAGACTGGAAGTAAGGTAATTAACCATCACAACAATTTTATCAAGGGTTGTGATGGATTCTCCATCACTGGCAATTTTTAATTCAAAGTTGCATGGTTTGGGGTTTTTTTTTTTTAAAAAAAAGATATGATTTAGTTCAAATATGAATTATTTGGGGGAAGGTCTGTGGACTGTGTTATACAGGAAGTCAGAGATGATCACAATGGTCCTTTGTGGCATTAGAATCTATGACTTTATTAATTTCACCCTTCCGTAATACATTCTGCCTAATGATACTTTAGCTTTTCCAGTCTTTAAGTGTCATTCACTTTATTTGTTCTTACGGCAATTTGTTTGTCTCTTCAACTGATACCAAACATATAGCTTTTCCTGTTCCAGTTTTTTTTTCTTTAAATTCTGCTTCATACCCTTGGAGAATGATTGTTACATGGTGAAGAAACAGTTCCTAGAACCAGAGAGGCAGAAGCAGTGGCATAGCCAATATGTTTTGAGTGGCCTAGAAAATTCTTCCTTGTTCAGCTTACAAAACTGATTGAGTATTGGGGAGCTAGAGAAAAGGACCAGCTAACAGAGAAGTTTTGTGAGTGGGTTCTCTGGGTGAAGGAGGAGTTTACAGGGTAGAGTGTGTGACTATACATTATACAGACTATAACATTGTTCAAAAAGGAATTAGATGAATTCATGGAGGATAGGTCCATCAATGGCTATTAGCCAGGATGGCAGGTATGATGTCTCTAGTATCTGTTTGCCAGAAGCTGGGAATGGGTGACAGGAGATGAATCACTTGATGATTACCTGTTCTATTCATTCCCTCTGGGGCACCTGGCATTGGTCACTGTCAGAAGACACAGTGTGCAAGTGCATGAATTCATGTCAGAAGACAGGACCCAGTATGGCCATTTTTATGGTTTTATGTGCATGTGCATGAATTCACAGATGAAGGGCCCAGATATCTCCTCAGGTTTATGCTGGCTTCCTCTGAGCTATATTCTGGCAGAGAACCCTGGCAGAATAAACTCAGTCAGCAAAGAAATATAAGATGATAGGAAGCAACTGCAATTTCCTCTCTATGAGGAGTCTCAGGCCCAGTGCAATTCAAAATACTTGTGTAGGAAGGCAGAGCTCCTGTGACTTGTGCTCAGTTATATATTGTAAATGTGTTGTTTCAAAAGTGCTGATATTGAAATCAAGTTATTAAATATTATATATATTTGAGGGGCAGGTAATATATATGTCTCCTTTTTTGTTTTCTGTTTTTTTAAATCTATGGTGAGATTGATTTCAGTTAAGGAAAAGTTAAGTGCTTCTAAAAAAAACAACATAGTGGGACATTAGTTTCAAATATGGAGGTTTGAGAGCCATAGCCAAAAGTATTAAAAGCATTAAAAGTGAATGAGCTTTGGGTTTCTGACCACTTAGACACTTTTGAAAATGGCCCCCAATGTACACAAAAACACATCTACAATTGTGCAAACAATATGCAGTTCCAGATGCAAGCTAATGTAATGCTCATGCAAGTGAAAATTAGACAGCTAACTAGCAAGTATTAATGTTGTTGTTATAAATATTTATTATTATTTCAGTAACACTGAGAAGCCCCAGTCATGGAGTAGGAGGACCTCATTGTACTAGGCAATGTACAAGCATTGATTCCACATACAATCATAGATGCAGTTTTGCACAGATCTGGGGTGAGAGATTCTGGGATTGCAACATAAATGGGCCTGAGTGGCAAAAAGAGATCCTAAAATCCCTGGTTCATGCCTGGCAGGGTTTTCCCAGTGCAGGCATTGCAGTTCACAGCCATTAGGCTAATTTCCAAGGATTCCTTCACAAGGCCCAGCATAAGGGCTGCAACAGTCTGGGAAGTACTGAGGCCCATAATATAGTTCCAGGAGGCTGTGTTTCAGGGTTTAGTTATACATGGAAATTAACACAACATATGGTTGTGAGTTTTAGGTTGGTTTTGAATTGTTGAATGGTTTTGAATCAATTTTTCAAGTGGATTAAATTAATTAGGAGTAAATTAATTTTAATCCAGAAAAAGAGCATCCACACATAGAGTTAATTAAGAATAGGAAGAATTAGTCCCTGTGTAGCCAAGTCCCAAAACTGGCTAAATTATTCCAGGGACTCCAGCACAGCACAGGATTGCAAATGTGCAAAGGCATTAAAGTCCCTCTTCCACTGTGCTATGAGGCTCTGCTGCTCCGCTTAGAGGCACAAAACAGAATGTCATCCCTCCCTTTCCAATTTATCAAAATATGACCCATTATGGATTAAGGCATTATTGAAACTCTGATAGTTAATACAGTTTAAGCATGACTTTACATGTAATATAGACACCATTTAACATATTTTCAAGGGACAACTTTGCACATGGTGGCCACTGTTCCCTAATATCCCCTACTGCCACAAGCTGGTTCTAGTCCTACAAATCCACTTTACTTTCAAGTTGACAATCAGAAACCAAACTTTTTTTTATATCAATTTACACCTACCACACTCATTTTCTTCTGTTATTACCAGTAATATTCCTGCTCCTAATTTAATTCCTGTATAACAACAAAAATTCTCAGGTTTCCTTGAGGAACCTTCTGAAATATTGATCTTCTGTCTAGCTAAAATTAATATAATATTGATTATCTCCAAGTAAATTAATGGTATCAGGCACCAACTCCTTAACCCAACCTGTTTCTGAGTATATTGACTTTTATTTTAACTCATTTGTAACTTATCCTCATATGACACACAAATTTACTCAAAAATAGCCATTTGATCAACTGAAGCGAAACTCTGTATTTGTGAGATTAAATGTGCATGGATTTTATTTCTCCTGATTAGGGGTGTTAAAATAATTCCTGAACACTGAAAAATATGAAGTTACTCCAAGAGCATATATGCCACCACACTACCAATAAATCTATCACAAAATCTACATTATATTGGAATATAAATTTTGTTTACCAAAACAATGTACAGTAATGACAAACAAAGAAAAAGAATACAAGCAATGGTATGATATTGTTGTGTATAATAAATGAGTTGATTGATTTTTAGTGACTAATTTTGTCATTTTGTCAATATTCATTGCATATTCTGATATTATTAACAGCCGACAGAAATCAAAATAAATAGTAAAACACAATACAAATCGATGCAAGTTATTTGTTTTCTGGCGATCAAATTGAATAAAATTGTGGGTTGGATTAGGCATCACTCTATATACATGACCACCATAACATTTCAGACATATGACCAGATTCTGATACTTACATTAAGTTGTTCCTTATTTCAAAAGAAATCTCACTGAACTTATTACATTATTCCCATGAGCAAGTATTGGAATTTAGCTTATAATATATTCATATCTGGTACTGTGGGATCCAAGGCAGCTATAAAAAAGAAAAAGGTTATCTAACCCTTAAAACAAATACAGCTTCCTCTATTAGACAAACATAGTCTATAGCAGAAGTTCCTATTATCCATGAAGTTCCTCACAGTCATATTTACATAGATGAGTATTCTGAAAAGATCATTCCTCAAAGGAGTGACTTGATCTTGAAAAGCTTTAAGTGCCTTTTGAGAGGTGCTAAGCCCCCTCCAGTCCTTGTGATCTTAAAAGAGATGCTCAGAATCTTGTCAAATAGAGCCATTATTATGCAATGAATCCTTGGTATATTATACAACATCAGAAATAAGGTTACAGTATATGGGTTGGACTATATGTAAGCACCCCCAAAAAAGTACCAGAAAGTTTCTGTTTTTTCACTTCAAAACATTTAGACCAGGTATTTTCCAATCCCACTCTCCCACTTTAATACTAATAGATAACTGACTTTTTATTTTCCGTCTAAAACTATGCAAAATGAGAACATCAGTGTTCAGAAGGAACATCATCAAAAGTTTTTTATCTTGAGCATATTTTTGACAGTATGTCTACACTACAAAATCAGGTCGATTTTATAGAAGTCGATTTTTCAGAACCAATTTTATACAGTTGATTGTGTGTCCCCACTTAAGTGCATTATGTCGGCGGAGTGCATCCACAGTACGGGGCTAGCATCGACTCTTGGAGCAGTGCAATGTGGTTAGCTATCCCACAGAGCCCACAGTCTCTGCTGCCCCCTGGAATTCTGGGTTAAGGTCCCAATGCCTCATGGGGCAAAAACATTGTCATGGGTGGTTTTGGGTACCTCTCCCTTCCCTCCATGAAAGCAACAGCAAACAATTGTTTTGCGTCTTCTTACATGGATTACCCCTGCAGACACTATTGTACTGCAAGCATGGAGCCTGTTTAGATCACCTCTGCAGCTGTGAACATTGTAAACACCTTGTGCATTATCCTGCAGTATTTGCAGAACTGGGTGAGGAAGCAATGGCAGCGCGATGATGATAGTGATGAGGACATGGACACAGACTTCCTTCAAAGCACGGGATATGGGAATTGGGACATCATTGTAGCACTAGGCCAGGTTCAGACCATGGAACGACAATTCTGGGCCTGGAAACAAGCACAGACTGGTGGGACCGCATAGTGTTGCAGGTATGGGTTGATTCCCAGTGGCTATGAAACTTTTGCATGGGTAAGACCACCTTCCTATAACTTTGTGGCTTGCTTTCCTCTGCCTTGAAGCACAAGAATACCAAGATGAGCTGACCTGACAGCTGAGAAGCGAGTGGTGATAGCCCCGTGGAAGCTTGCAACACCTGACCGCTACCAGTCAGTTGGGAATCAATTTGGTGTGGGCAAATGTACTGTGTGGGCTGCTGTGATCCAAGTAGCCCACCCAATCACTAACCTGCTGTTATCAAGGGTAGTGACTCTAGGAAATGTGCAGATCATAGTGGATGGCTTTGCTGCAGTGGGGTTCTCAAACTGTGATGGGGTATCCTTATTTTGGGACCGGACCACCTTGGCAGCCAGTACATTAACTGAAAGTGGTACTTTTCAATGGTGCTACAAGCACTGGTGAATCACAAGGGACCTAACGCAGATAAATCTGTAGTGTAGGCCAGGTGTAGAGTAGGCCAGGGCTGAGACATTGTTAGAACTGAAGATGAAGATTCTGTAAACACATTTCAAATTGAAAGTTTAGGTTAGTAAAATTGGTTAATTAAGCAGCCATCTAGTGACCTGGGTCAGCAAGTGCTAAATCATAAATGAGTGATAATCCTACAGGTTAGCCAGATCAAAGGAAGAAAATGGTATTTTAAATGTTTATATGCAGCAAACTATTGTTGGGAGCTGTGTTGGCCGTGCTAGAAGTGTCCCTAGGCATGGGCATAACTCATACTACAGCACGTGAAACAGGCATGCATGGTGGAAGGGAGGAAATGTTGGAGGCATGCCACAGGTGTGTCTGGAACCCAACTAACATAATGGCCCTTTAAGGTCATTACAAGCTCATGTAGTTTAAAGCAGGATTGGGACTGCTCTCAGTGCTTCTTTTGCAGCTGCCCCTACTCAGCAGTGATTAGTGCTACAAAGCAGTTTATCACAGAGACTTGTTTGCTTGAACTATTAAGTCATTACAGAAAATCAAGCTTTCCACGATAAGCTGTCTGCAACATAGTGAAATGGTAAAATCATTATTATTATTATTTTTATTATTTTATTTTATTATTTTATTATCATCATTATTATTGTTGTTGTTATTGGATAAGCAAATAGCTTGTCACTCTGATAGATTTGTCTATCAATACAGAGAATGAATTTAATAAATTGTAAAATAGTTGAAGCCTCCAAATCATAAAATTCTTATACAAAAGAAGTTTGCAAGTACCCTTAACAATGAAGATATTAAAGATACTTTAAATATAAAGATAAGATATTAAAGATTTCTCAAGTTTTAACTGAGAAATGTCACACACAAAAAAGAAAGAATGCACAGGAAAATAAGGCAAAAGAAACTATTAGGCCTTCAGCTATTGATTCTTATCCTTCAAAGAGAATAAATCTTAAAAAATGTGTCTTTTTCATGAGTACAAAATCACTACCAAGAAAAATCTTGCATCATTGAAAAGTAGTTTATATTTTTTTCTGAAAACTATAAACTATTTTAGAAAATGCTGCTATAGAAATCTACATTTTACAAGGAAATATGTAAGTTTCATAATTGCCAGAAGTGGAGAGCTAAAGATGTCATTTACTTAGGGATTTTGTTAAATTTCAGAACTCTAGCCCATAGGACTAGCTTGCCTTTATTATATTCACTACCTTACCTTCATTATATTCTGCCTTTATTATGTTCAGCAGTAATACAAGGAACCTACAGGCCTGTAACCTATATGACATTAGCTTCAGCAGTTATTATAAGGCTTGAAGCTTATGAACTTTGGCACAGATAAATGGCACAATGATAACTCCCAAGTTTTGGGGAACTGAAAATTAAGTGTGTAAGAGAGAATTTTGTTGGAATTTACCATAATGACACCAGCCAACCACAGGAACATGAGCTAACAGCCACAGATATATGACCACAAGATTTCCATGGCAACAAATTAACATATATGATAATAAGTTGAGACCATTCCTCTGTTAATCTATAAAAGAAAAGCACCCCAAATTAGTAGGGTGAGGAAATACAAATCAGGAAGATGGGAGAAACCTCTAATGAATATATTGAATATGCATCAGACATTGTGGCATCAGCTAACAGATAAAAATTGTATCCAGCCTGGGCGCAGGAGAGAGAAATGTAACCTTTGGGAGTTACGAGAATGATGGCCACTAGTGATGATGGGGAAGGTTATGGTGATGAGGAAGATGATGGCTAACATTTCCAGTTGATCTGTAAGGGATGGTGTGTGTATTTGGGTGTTCTGATGTACATTCTGTAGTATCTGTACCTATTTTACTGAGTTAGATTGTCTTTGGCTTTGCTAAATGTATTAATAAACTGTTGTAATATAGGAAGTTTCCTATAGTGTAAGTTTTGCAATTGTACACATTGAGGTTCCCAGCTGTACATTAATTTTAATAATACTGGGCCTGATCTTGTGACAAGAACCTGTCAACCCACAAGGTAAAAACTGGGATTTCTTAAGTATTCAATACAATTAATACATAATCTATAGATCGGGATACTGTACTATATAATTTTAACTTTATATAGTATTTTTTCTCATAATTAAAAAGCAGTATTAACATATTATGTCTGTGTCCCTATCTATATTACATATTGCTCCTAGGTATATTGCATTTAACACAACCACATCTCAAAAAATGATTTGCAAAAGAAAAATTTCATCTTCAAAAGGAACTTCTGTCTTGAGATGTTGATTACTTTCCTGAAACTTGCAGTTTCTTATGCAAATTTTCTTATCTAATAAATTCTATTATACACATATATTGTCAGTTTTGTCACTTGCCCTTTTGCATATGCCCTGTGGGATAAAGGCCTTCAAGAGGGAATTTCACATGTGCAAAACTGTGAAATATGCTTCAGAATTAAATCCATTAATAAAACACTGACTTTCCTAGTTCTTTTCTACCTTTAGCTAATAATCACCAAAGACCAAATTCTTCTCAAATTACACATGAAACCCTACTGAGTCCAAAGAGACTGCATGAACATAATACATTATAATTTAGCCCATTGTTTTGAAATATTAATGTTTTCATCATGCAGAGAAGTAACAATGCTGAATTTGTGCCTTTCTATTAAAATAAATTTGTGCCTTTCTATTAAATCATTCTCAGAAGTAAAACCAGTGTAAATTCTGAGTAACTCAGTCTTCAGCAGAATGACTAGATTTACAGCTGTATAACTGAGGTCAAAATCTGGCCAACATATTTTAAGAGGTTTTAGGTGAAATTAATAAAAACATTCTTAAGTGAACTTTCAGAAACTCATTTTGTTTTCATGGAAGTCTTATGCACATTTTGTTGCATTATTACTATATGAACATATTTCACAAAATGAAATCCAACTATCCCAGAAAGAACTTGAAAAGTTTGGTTTCTTAGGAAAATAGAACATCTTTTTTCTTTCCATATTTCTGCTCCATAAAAACATCACCCTTTGATTTTCACTGGTAAAGTATGTATAAAAGCAGGTTAATAATTTAAATTAAAAGGCTTATCTGATGTCTGGTTTCTTTGATATTACTTGAGAAAGGCTTGTCCAACCTAGGCATAGATTTGAAGAGCAGCCTTAGAAGACCTGCCAAGATAGAAGCAAACACTACTATGCACCTGTGTCATAGTGAAAGAATGGGATTTACAGGTATTAATTAACCCTTCATGGCCACAATAGTAAATGGACACTGTTGTATTTTTCTAATTGTAATTTATGGCCAAGTCAAAAAATTAATCAGACGCTGATCCACAGGGAAAAGATTGTGTAGTGCTTTAGAACTTTAATTTAAGCTTAATAGTTGGAAGCTGGTACATGTTGTTAAAGACCTGTGGCTATATTGCTGTTAAGATGCTTACATAGACAAGCTCATATGGAGTTGGAAATGAGTGCCGTCAAAGATTATCTTGACTAAAAATAAACTAAAAATAGCTAAAATGGATAAACAAATTCTAACAGACTTTTACTAAGTTAACACGTAGCTATGGAAACCACTGGAATGTTCTAGAGGAATGCACAATATGTTATTATATGAATAAAGAGAACAACTTAGGAAGGGCTTCCTTAGGGGATGTCTACATTGCAAAGAAGACCCCATGGCACCAAGTGTCAGAGACCAGATCAATTGAATTGGGTTTGGACTGAGGGACTAAAAATAGCAATGTAAACATTCCCACTCAGGTTGGACCCTTTGTACCAGACCAAACTGGCTTTCTGGAGCTTCCTTGGCTTTCCCAAAACACACCAGCTTCAGGGCGGGAGACAGTTGCTTTCCCATTCGCTGACCTTCACTGTCTCACTCGTTTTTGCAGCCCCTACAGTTCCGTTCCATGAATCTCCTTTCTCGTGGCTGCGCAGGACTGGAATCTCGGCCCCCATCTTTCTTGGCAGGTAGCAGAGAATCTGTTGTGTACAGTGGCCTTGAGCTGGAGTCAACCTCTTATCTTTGGGCCTAGCTGGAGTGTCGAGTTAACTCGTGCCCTTCTCTCTCTACCCCTCTTCAGCCTCTCATACCCTGCAAAGAAATCTTTCTTTCCACTCTCATATCTTTCTCATTCTAAGATCCTTTCCACTACATACCAAAGCCTTAGCAATATATAACGCTGCTACTCCCCTCGGGGACCACCTGCGGGGGGTGGTTATATTGTGACAGTAGTACTTTTTCTCACTCTGTTTTTTTCTGGTTCGGGCACTATCTAGATTTCCTATTCTCATTGAATGTCTCCTCCACATTCTCTCTATTTAATCTTTTTTATTTATGAAAATAGTTCTTGACCTCTTGAAATAATTAGGAGTGGTCATCAGATATTCAGATACTTATTTTTTCAAAGCATTGGAAACAGAGATTTGGGAGCCTTAGGAGGGATCTTCACAGGGATAGATTGTGAATAAATAACCTTCTTTGAATAAAAGGACATATAAAACTGTTGGCCCATGCTGAACTACATCCCACAATATCTTGCAATACTACAGCTCAGTATTTTACAGAAGCAGGTAAGAAACTTGTCAAAATCAAGATACATTCATTCTGTGTCTTACCACAAGTTAAGGAAGCACCTTCATCAACCAATATCTGGATGCCTAGTCTCCAAAACAAAGATAAGGAAGGTAAAGGTACAGAACAAGAAGTTAAGGAACTGGATAAGTTGGATTTTAATGAGATGTAAAGAGCTTTGTAATGAGTAAAATCATGCTATAAATACTTCTTGCTTAAATATGGGAGTGCATTTGCTGTGTAAAGTGACTGTAATAATGTTGCACAAGACAGCTACCGAGAAACTGGTGTCATATTGAATTGTCTTTCTGTACTATACTATTATTGACCTTTAGCAATAAACCTTACTGATATTGATTATTTGGTCTCTTGAATATATTTCATAATGAACCAAAGTGTGGTCAAGTAATTGACTATACAATTTACAAGTGCAGCCTTTTACCTAAAATAAATTAATTCCCTATCCATGGTGGCTCAGCTGTGCTGCCTGCTGCCTTAGGTGCAGAGTCAAATGTTTTCCAATAGTCTTGGCCATCCACCCCAAACCCACCTGTGCAGGATTATCCCCTGAACTGTAACCCATGATGCGGATAGAACACACGGAGATGTGTTACAGAGAGCAGAATTGGATTGTTTTTAGAGACCGATAATTTTATTTGACCAGAAATGCAAATACTCTAGTAAACTTAAGTCATGAATATTTTCCAGTGCTCTGGTAAGTAAGGCATGCATAGCAAAATGCCACAAACCAAATTTGATATACAGAGTGCGCAGTCCCACTCCCACTGAGTCAAATTCTGCTCGGTCACACCATTATAAATCCAGAATGACTCCAAAGACAATATAGCTAGCCCAGATTTAGCATATTGTATATGAAAGTCTATTAAATTTAGTGGAAAGACTTATGCTGGCTTCCGTGAAGGCAGGATTGTCCCCAGTATCATCAATGACCAAAAATGAGACATGCAAGAAAAATACTTTCTCAGGATGTTTAAGGTAATGGGGAATGGGTTTCTTTAATATAAATACAGTTGTCTATACTCTGAGGCCAGGATTGGTGAGTAGAGACCGCTCTTTCGGGGACTGATTTATCGTGTCTCATCTAGACATGATAAATTGATCTCCGAGCACTCTCCCATTAACTCCAGAACTCCACTGTGCCGAGAGGTGCAGGCGGAGTTGATGGGGGAGCAACTCAGCACCGTGAAGATGCCGATGTAAGTCGACCCGAATACGTCGACTTCAGCTATGCTATTCATGTAGCTGAAGTTGTGTATGTTAGGTTGATCCCTCCCCCTAGTGTAGACTAGCGCTAAGGGTACATCTACACAGGCCACAGCAGCAAGCCTCTGAGCCTGGGTTAACAGACTTAGACTTGGGGGCTGGGGTTATCACACTAAAAATAGCTTGGGCTGGAGCTCTGTTTCTGAAGCCACCATCCCACCCTTGTGTTCAGAGCCCAAGCTCCAGCCTGAGCTGCAAGTTAAAAGCAATGTTTACAATTTTTTTTATTCTTCTTCTTTTTTTTTTTTTTTTAGCAGTGGAGGGTGCAAGCCCCACAAGCCTCAGTCTGTTAGCCTAGACTCTAAGGGTTGCTGCCACTGGCTGTGTAGACATACTCATAGAGTTCTGACAGTATTTCTGCTGTAAATAACATTAAATAATAATAGTTAGACATGTAGGTCTAACTAAACTGCATTTAGTTCTAAAATGAGGGAACATCCCTGGTAACTTGGGACATCTGAGAGAGATGATTTATATGGTATATATTCTTATCTCATAATGCACAAGGATTTATGTATGGAACTCCCAATAATGCTAATAGCAGTTAAATATGCAAATCCCTGCTAACTGAAATGAATGCCTACTTTAAATTCAATTATGGCTGAATGCAAAGAGGAAATAAAACATTTTATGCAATTAGCCACCCCTGACTAATCATATCTATTGTATTCACATAGTTAGAGAAGACAAGTTTGAAAAATCTGAAAACTGACCATGATGAGTTTTACAGTTTGTTAAGAAAAACAACAGCATAACAGATTTTTCTGTTACATCGCACTGAGATTAATTAAAAAAGAAAATAGAAAATAACATATTAATATAATCTGTTACAGATATTTAATTAAAAATATTTTTTCTGCCTACTTCAGGGTTTCTATAATGTCTGTCACCATAGCAGCACAGCTCTTTGCAGATAACATAAAGGCCTTAGTGCAGGTGTTTGCTTTTCTCCCTTCCCTGGTTCAGAAGGCTCCGTTTTGTATATACACAATATAAATACAGAAACGATGTAATCCACAGCCCTGAGTAATTAAGAACATGAACTGGCAATTGTCCCCAAAATGTCCGAAAAACCTCAACCCCCTGTAGAACACCTTGTGATGTCACTGACATAACCTGTGACCATATAGATCATTGTTGCAACCACTATTATATATTTTCAGCAAATATTATATAAAGGTTTTCATGTAAGGTGACTATGGAAAGGTTATGATTTGCTGATTATGATTATGCTATCTGTATGTGTTTATTATTTTTGGAGTTGAAGTTATGAATATTGGCTATGTACTTGTATCTTAATATGTTTTGATTCTAAGTAGCCTCAGTGAAGCATTTGGTCAGCTTCTTGAGAAGGGCCTATTCTCAGTAAGTGCCAAATCAAGAAACACTTAATGGACAATAGGCTTTGGGAGATGCCAATCCACATCTGAGCTTTCCAGGGAATGTTCAAACTATCATGTAAACAATGGCATTGTCCTGTGAAGAACTGAGTCATGTATGGACATGTGACTTGCCCACGTGACTCCAAACTCCATCTTGCTGTGATATTGCGCAGGAGAACCAACGGGTTTCTGCCCATAAGAGAAGGAGTATAAAAGGCAGCTGCATCTCCTCGATTTTGTCTTCAGTCCTACTTCTTACTTCTGGAGGAACCTTGATACAAACTGAACCTCTGAACAAAGGACTGAATGACCCTTCCCAGCTGTGGCTGTACTCCAGAGACTTGATTTGAACCTGCAGTTTATTCCATCACTGCCACAAGCCTGAACCAAGAACTTTGCCATTACTGTATGTAATTGATTTCATTTAACTGATTCTAGCTGTCATCTATATCTTTTTCATTTATGAATAAACTTTTAGATTTTAGATTCTAAAGGATTGGCAACAGTGTGATTTGTGGTAACATCTGATTTGTATATTGACCTGGATCTGGGGCTTGGTCCTTCGGGATTGCAAGAACCTTTTTCTTTTACTGGGGTATTGGTTTTCATAAACATTTGTCCCTGTAATGAGTGGCACTTGTGGTGATACTGGGAAACTGGAACATCTAAGGGAATTGTTTGTATCACTTCTGAATAGTCAGTGGAGTAAAACTGAAGTCTTCTCTGTTTGGCCAGTTTAGTTTGCCGTGGTGTGCGAAAGAACCCCAGCCTTGGGCTGTATGTGCCCTGTTCAGTGCAGTTTGTTCTGAATTGGTACTCTCAGTTGTGTCCCACCAAAGGCAGCATCATTACACACCTACAAAACTGCACTCCCCCACAAAGACCTAACTCCAATAAAATCTTTCCTTTTCCAACAGGAAACAGTTGCAACTTTCAAGATGCCTTGAAAGTCAGTCACTGCTCCAAAGATAAATGAATTATCTTTTTATTATATATATTTATTATATATATTATATTATATTTATTATTAGCACAAGGGGACCATGGTCCCCTATCAATGTTTGGAGGCACTAGAGCAATGGATGTAAAAATAAAGTATGTTTTGTGTTTGTATGTATTTATATATAACTCATATAATTATGCTAATTATGACAAATATGGCCCTAAATTATATGCTGGATTTTAATACACACTTCTAAGGCAATATTATGTAAAGGTGGTGTACAGATTTACTCCTGAATATAGATTTAGGAGAATAATAAAGCAGAATTTGCTTCTGTGACTGAATCTGCAGAGGACAGTGTTGTTATGGCTGCACTGATTCCAGGATATGAGAGAAACAAGGGTGGTGGTATAATATCTTTTCTTGGACCAGCTTCTGTTGGTGAGAGAGACAAGCTTTCAAACTCCACAGAACTCCTTTTTAGGACTTGAACTGAATAGGAGATCTCTGAAGCTTTAGAGCTTGTCTCTCTCACCATCAGAAGTTGGTCCAAGAAAGGATTTTATCTCACCCACATTGCCTCTCTATGGAGGACAATACTTTCAAATGTCTAGTTATGTATGATTCTGGGGAAAAAAGAACTTATTTCCAATCTGTACAAATAAATTTCAGAAAAGACAGAGCTATAGTAGAAATATTGTCATAAAGCAACCACATCCAGAATGCCATATATAATTAGTATATAGCACATATACCAGAATGGCAGCGGAAACTGGATAACATTAAGAAGATAATAAAAATAACATTTTATTAATAATTGCTTAAAAGAAAGGATTATAATGATAGACAAGAGCATTTGTATTTACTGTATGCTAAGGCTCAAATCCTGAGCTCAATATCTCTACGTTGTGGGGATGACGGCTGAGAAGGTGAATGGTGCAGAGGAGTCCTCACAACTACTCAGGCTGCAGAATGGCTGTGAAGTTACTTCATGAAGGCTATTCTAGTTCAATGGCTACGGCCATCTTTGCAGGACCTTTCTTCTTCCTTGCTCTCTCCTGTGCAATGGTGGTAAGTGGGAGGAGAGGATTTATATGTCAGCAGATCCTTGATCTCATCCTTCCTCAGCCCATTCCTTCCAAAGTCTAGTGAAAGGATTCAGCATTGAGCCACTAGAATGTCAGTCTGGAAAACCTGCCTGACAATGAGAATCTGAAGAAATTCAATCAGATTAGAGAGAAGAGAATGTCAAGAAATGCTTGAGCATAGTATATAAATACCTGGGAAGGTATATAAATTTCACGGTGTATAAATACATAAGAAGACTACTGATACTACAGGGCTCTTTAACCTAGCAAACAAAGACATAATTAGATCCAAAGGCTGGAAACCTAAATTACACAGATTCAAAACAGAAATTAGGTGTCAACTTTTAATTGCCACTGTGCACTTAAGCAGGGAGGAGTTTGTCTGGCTGGTCGGGAGAAGAAGGCAGTGCTTTCTGGCTTTGGGGATGAGGGAAGATGTAAAGCTGCTGGAAACAGCAGTCCTCATGGTAAATGACTCACCACATAGGAATATGGGGTTTAAAAAGATCAGTTGGACCTGACCCCTCCCTTCTTTACTCAGAACAGTCTGGGCAACACCCCTCCTTCCTTCCTAATTAGATCACAAATATGCCAGGTGTTTAGCTATATCTGCTGTGGCATTACACTAGGCACCTCACTAGGCAAGGGGGGCGGGGGGGTTGGGAAGGAATTTTTCTCTTACCACCATATTGGCCAGGTGCAGTGTTGTTTTTTGTTTTGTTTTGTTTACTTTTGCCTTCCCGCAGCAGGTTCAGGTAGGCTCAGTTCATGCACAGCATGACAAGTGATAGGCACAGATCTTTATTTAAGTGTACAGTGGCTGTTCAGTGCAGGTACTCCACAAATTAAGGCACAGAAGAATGAACAAATGGCTTGGAAAAGGAATTAAGGAGAGGTGCTTGGTAATTCAGCAAGCCATGGGCAGTTGGGGACTGCTATGACTAGTACATTGGGAGCCAACCTCCCATCATTATAGTCCATCCTAATGCCTTCCTATGATGGTGTGTGGTTGGTAAGGTCCCGAAAGGGAATTGCTGGAGGGACTTGGATGAAAAGCGGTGGGAGGAGGGGGAGGAGAGAGCTGGTGAAAGCCCCCTCCCTCCTCCACCTCGTGGAGCTGGCTGGAAGTGGTAAGGTCCCAGCAAGGGAATTGCTGGAGGGACCTGGATAAAGGGGTGGGGAGGAGCTGTGGAAGCCTCCCTCTGCACCCCCCGAGTAAGATCCTGGCACTGACTCTGCTGGAGAGACATACATTTTGCACCTGCACTGCACACATTTTATCTGCCAGGTTAGTCCCAGACATCTGTCAATAATAAAGTTGTGGACTGATTAAATCTATAGCTAATGTCTCCTGTCATTCTTTTGGCATAGCCAGATAACAACCAGTGTGTGATGTAATGCATTCTCTCTCTCTTGAAGTCTTTACATGAAAACTGAATCCTTTCTAGAATTCTGTTGTGTGTAGGTTCTTATACCATCACCAATAGTATCTAAGTGCCTTCCAAAGTGCATTAAATAACTTGATTAGAGCTAGGTGAATAATGGATTTTTTAATTTTCTGGCAATTCTGGAAACAGGAAAACCCTATAATTTTGGTTCAAACCAAACGTGACATTTTTTAAAATTATTTGGCAAATTGAAAAGTAAAATTAAAGCTAACATCAAAACAAATTGAATAAAATTGGTAATGTCAAAACAAAAAGTTTTATTTTGTTTCAGTTTCCAAGCATTGAGACCAAAGCATAGGAAAGGATTCACAAATCAGCCAGAGGATGAGAAGCAGGGATCTGAGCTTGGATCTCCCACATCCTGAGTGAGTGCCTTACTACCAGGATCTAGCATCAGACTCACGTTCTTTTCCAGGCCTGATGATAATCCATTGTTATTCATACTGGCAATTCAGTCATTCATGATCAAGGTATTCACCTAGGAGATGGAAAACCCATAGTCACATGCCAGCACTAATGACTATTTAATTAATTTTGAAATGTGGAACAGCTTCAAAATGAGATTCAGAAAGTACTACACCAGAATAACTCTAAGCCCAGCAGCTAGAGCCCTTTTCTACAACCTGGAAGACCCAAGTTCAAATCATCTGTCCACATCAGGCAGAGAGGGGATTTGAACTTGGGTCTCACACATTCTAGGTAACTGGAATGAAACAATATGAAAAACTTTGAATGGTACTGAAATATTTTGACTTTCCGTTCAGGCAAAACTATTCAGTGAACTTGACACAAATTTGCATTTAGTTTTGGTTGACCAAAACCTGCATTTTTGGCAAATAAAATACTCATCCAAAAAACGTCACTCAGCTGTAAACATGACTAGCATCTGTTACATATGGTCCATTCTTTCACTCAGGGCTTGTCTTCAACAGAGGTGTGTGAATTATAGTAAACACTAGTGTGTTGTGCACTAACTGACCCATGTGGAACTTGCTGGTGAGTACTAAAAGTTCCTTAATGCAGATTAGTGTAGTACCAGTTGAAAGGCGCACAGGCCAGGTAGTGCATACTGGAATTTATACCCTTCTCCTGGCTCAACTAGCAATATTGGCCTGATATAGAAATTATGGATTGCATTGTGCCTGAGGTCAAAGCAGGTGATCAAAAAAGTGCCTACTAGATATAGGTATGCATGAAACAGAATTTTCATTTTGCAGGAATTTCCACAATTTCAAATTTTTTTAATTTGGAATTGGAGCAAAAATAAAGATTTTTCAAAATTTACTATGATATTAAATCTTTTAAAACAATTTTGGATCATTCAACTTATTTTTCCTTTTTATATTGTATTACGATGCATAATATAATATAAAATTAAATAATTTTCAAAACAAAAAGTCATTTTGAAACAAAGCATGGAAATGTTTCATTCCCTTAAAATTGACCATATCCAAATCCTTTTTCTTTGCTTTGCTCTTTCAAAGAAAATGTCATTGAAATTGACAGATTACCACAGAATGTTTTGATTTCACCAAATTGGCATTTTCCAAAGGCAAAATGCTCCTCTGGGAAATTTTTGAACTCTACTTCTAGCCTTAAAATCTGTGTATATATGGTGCAATATTATAAAAGGAGCATATGCCCTGCATAATACCTACAGGTAGCCTTACTCTGAGCTGCATAACCACAAGCATTCTGTTGCATGGACAGACCCTCATCTGTAGAGGATCTGACTGGATTTTCACCTAAATCAATAAACTATTTACAGTGAATCAATTGACATAAATACTGAAACAACGTTGGAATTGTTTGTACTGGATCACACTTTAGCTCATTAAGACCAGAGTTCTGTCTTTAGTAGATCATTCACCATTAGAGGTAGCTTTAAAAAAAAACACAAAGTGAAATTGTGCATTGTTGTCTGTGGAGAAAAAATGCCTCTCCGACACATGTAGTAATTACTTTGTGCCCTGAGGTATCAGACATGTTTGTATTTTATTAAGCAATACTATAGACATGATTTGATACTATCGTGCTAGCCAAGAGTTTCAAAGTGTCTACTTTAGGATGCCTCCATTTTTGAGTGCCCAGTCTGAGACACCTTAAGAGACCTAATTTTCTGAAAGTGGATGCTTTCTGAAAACCAGGCCCTTGTTAAGATGTCTCTAGTTAGGCACCCAAAAACAGGGGACATCCCTATTTACTTTTGAAAATCTTGGCTAATAATAACAATAATAATATCTGTTTGTTTTCTGGTTTTTGGTAGGCACTTTCAAAGCATAAACAAAGGCATGGTTCCTGCCCCCAAAAGCTGACTTATTGGGGTAAAGTTTGAAGAATACTGACTGGTAGAGGAGTCGGGACTTGGGAGAGTCAATATTTTTCATTCAGTTTGACTGATTGGTTATTTATTGTGCTAGCTAGTTGTTTGGCTGGGTTATTTATTGCTTGTTTATTTGTTACTTTGCCATTTATATGTGAATTGTTATAATTTAAGTTTTGTCAAAGTGCTCTGGGGCTCAGGTTAGGTGTCCTTCTATAAATCAAACTAAACAGCACAAGCAGAGTTGGTAGGAATATGACATGGGAAATTTCCACTCCCACCTGAGCACAGCGAGTTCAGAACTTACAATACGAGAGCATCTTGACTCGGGAACTCTGCTTAAACGCTGCTCCTCCATGTTTGCTGATATGATCATTAGGTAAGGAAATCTGGTTGATAGATGGTGAATAAAGTGTCACTGATTGCAGTGGTTGGTTTAACAATGGCAGGAGAGAGAAAGGAAGGAAGCAGTAGGGAAACCTTGGAGGAAGTCACCCAGCAAGAAGAGATGGAGCCACGGGGATAGATTCCTCAGATGAACTTGAGCATTGCAATACCTAAATTTTAGGTGCCCTCCTGAAATTCACAACCTAAATTTAGGTGCCCAGGCTCCCCATACAATGCATGGTACCTAAAAAGGTATTCACAGAAGCCAGTACTCAGAGCGGGGAGCTGCCGGAGCTAGCTGGTAGGAAATGCTGAGGAGAGGTGTGTGGACTAAGTCCCAGTCCTCAAAGGGTATTTGCAACCTATCTCTGGGCTAAAGGGAGGCACTTATCTCCACTAGGGATTCAGAGCAATTAATCCTTTCCTGGAGTTAGGAATGAGTTGGTTTATGTGCCTGTCTCAAGAAAAAACAAGGAGGATGGGGTTACCTCCTCTCCCATATATCCAATAGTTAGAGCACTCACCAGCGATGTGGAAGATCCAGATTCAACTACTGACTATGCCAGATATGAAGCAAGGACTGGAGCCCAGGTTTCCCTCCTGAGTGCACTAACCACTGGGCTATAGTCATTCTTATTCACCTGTTGGTCCAATGACTATTTAAATATGTCATACAACAGCTTCCCAGGATACTTTCCTATAGTCCAGTGTTTAGGGCACTCTCTTGGAGGTGGAACCTGGGAAAGTCTTCTATTTTCTTCACATCAAGCAAGATGGGCTATGAACCTCAATTTCCCATGTCCTGGCTGAATGCACTAACCATTGGGCTATAGAGGTAAGCCTACCACAATGGGCCATGCAGGCCAGACAGTTGAGGCCTATTTGTGAATGCCTCATTTGTGAATCCCACCAGGATTAGGCATGAGCTAGGCACTGAGGAGCTCAGTGGTGTTAAAACTTGGGTGGCTTTGTGCATGCCCACTTGGAAAAATGTAGGCACCTACCTTTGTAATAATGCTTAACACTCAGATGACCAAGAGTTCAGGTGCCTATAGGGTTAGGCAGCAGCTGAGTAGGGGGAATTGTGAATGCTGATGGGACCTAAATATTGGACTTAGGCTTATAAAGTAGCAGTTAGGTGCCTAACTTCCCCTGGTGTATATAGCTTAGTATGCTTTGAGGAGACAGACAAGGAGATGTAATTTTGATGTCCTTATTACTGACAGTGCCATTCTCTGTTGCCTCCCACTCCAGGTCTGTGGGAAGGCCAATCCGCTCCACTATGTCTCAAGGGGTCACCTGACTGGGCAATCAGTGGGGCGATGGGAGACAGGCCTGTGGTCAGGGTTGAACAATAAACACTGTTACGGAGCCCCAGCCCCTGGTCGTTTCAGGGCAGCAAAGAGTCTCAGGCTCCAGCCTGTACTAAGGCTGGGCAGTAAACAGTCATGTAGCCCAGGCCTTTGAACAGGGTGGGGCAGTAGAGAGTCTCAGGGCTCAGGCCTGGACTCAGGTCAATCAGCAAACAGTCGGGCCTCCTAGCTCTGGTGGAGGGCCAACAAATGCAGTCTTCTTGCCTGAGTGAAGGGGAAACTGCTATCCATGGATTGGAGTGGTTGGGGTGGGGAAACGCAGGCCAACCCATTCCACTGTGTCCTGGCCCAGGGCCCTACAAGTGGCAGAACAGTCAGTGGGGATCCTGACCACAACACGCTGACTTGCTTACTGTCAGAGTTGAAGCCAGGCAGGAGTCGGCTACCCCAGGGCTTCTGCCCAACTTCCCCTCAGGCTGTGCTGGCTCTGTACTGGCTCTGGTTGTTGGGGAAGAAGGCCTCTGTTAGGGCTTGCAGCTTCTCTGTGCTCAGGTTCTTAAATGGCCCTGTTAGTCCTGGCCAGTCCTTGGCTCTCTAGGGGTCTGCAATGGCCTACCAGCTCAGGAGTTCACAGGAGGCATCTGGCTCCTCTGGCAACTGCCTCCCAACTGAGTTCTCCAGCCCAGCTTTCATACTTCCGGTCCTGCCCACTGACTTCCACAGGGAGAGTTGATCATGGTGTTGCTCCGCCACTCCCCATGAAGGTTCAATTAGGGGATCCTCCCACTCCAGGTCTGTAGGTAGCCAACCTGCCCAACTACACAGTAGAAAAGAACCAGAGCACAGAGAACACTGATCATGTACCTCCCCAGCAACTACGACAGAAGCAGGGAGCCAGGACAGAGCCATTATACTGGCTGTACTTTGGCTGAAAGACCCTCCAAAATCGGTGATCATTGGAATGATGTAAAGCAACAAAATAAACTTGTAATAATGCTTAACATGTACAGTAAGTGTGTTTTTGAAGCTTTTGTAGGGGAAGAAGGGTGATTCTATCTATTATCTAGTTATTTTTAGGCATTTCATAGAGCTCAAAACTGTAGCATCTGCCACGTAGAAGACATCGTGATATCTCTACAACTCTGAATAGCTTCTTGACCTTTACAATCACCTAGAGTGAGTCATTCCATCTTATCGCAGCAGATGTCAGTGGGTGTAAGCATCACTAAAGAGGACAACCAGATTTTATGAAAGTTAGACACATGCACAAAATTAGTTTACCTAAAGATCAGTTAATAGTTAAAGAGTTAGGGAACAACCTGAATTCTGCTACATAGCAGCTGAAGGCACAGGAGCTGGGGGCTCAATACCAAGATCAACAACATCAGTGCCTCCAGCAGCTTGTGACCCTGCTGCTAGACCTAGACGTTCCCAGCTGAGACCACTGGGAATCCCCCCACTCCCTCAGTGCTAGTAAGGCTCTCTATTATGAACCTGAGGATGACCCAGAAGCCTTCCTTGACACTTTTGAGTGGATTGCCATAGTGGCAGGATTGCCCCAGGAGCAGTGGGCTACTCTCCTGTCCCACTACTTGACCGGTAAGGTGCAGATGGCATATCGGGGGCTTCCTCTGGAGAAGGCGCAATACCATGGGTGGGTGAATTCAGCCATCTTAGATGCCCTCGACATCATGCCAAAGACCTTCATCGGTGGTTCTGGACAATGACCTACCTGCCAGGTGCCAAGCCCTCATCATAGCCCAGGCAATTAAAGACCTCTGCTGGTGATGGCTTCTCCCAGAGTGATGCTCAGCAAGCAAACTCACGGAACAGGTCGCCCTAGAGCAGTTCATCCAGGTGCTCCCATCCCACATGTAGGTGTGTGTACTCTACCATTGTCCAACAGCCTTGAGTATGGCGGTCAACTTGATGGAAGATTTCCTAGCTGCAGAGACCCCCATCAGTCCAGGAACTGGCGCCATGGGCTCTGCACCTTAGGCCCTGCGTGACCCCAAAGACCCGAAACCAAGCCCAAACACTGACTGGAGGTCCGCAACGCTGACATCCAGCCCTGGTATGTCCCTTGGCAGTCTGTACCTGTGTTTCACGGACACCCAGAGCACCCCAATGAGGGGATGGGACTCACACAGAAGCCTTCCCCCAAAGATGCCAGCTCGGCCAGGATGTCCAGAAGTGGGACCCTGCTTCTCCGGTAGCCATTTTCAGTGTTTATAATAGGAATGTCCTGAGATGGACTGCAGCTTTGGCCAGGTTTGTACCGGAGAGTCCTGTGCCTGCAAGCAGTCCACAGCAAAGCGATAGGGCCGAGATGAGTCATGACCCTCCTGGACTCAGGATGTGGGTAGACCCTCATCCATCAGGGGCTCATCCCCAATTCTAGAGTAATGGAGGGGGAGATCAGACTCCAATCTATCTGTGGAGATGTGAGGGAGTACCAGTGCATCAGGGTACTGCTAACATGTGACACAGGAAATGGAGCTTCTCCGATATGTGCTGCACTTGCAGGACCAACTCGTTCAGGCAGGGGCCCTAGTGCAGGAGCATCTCCAGGTGGCACAAGGGACCAAGGAGCGGTGTTATAATCAGGGGGCCTGAGACCGAACCTTTAAGCCCAGTGACCGAGTACTCCTCCTTCTCCCCTCTGAAGAGTCAAAACTGCTTGCCCGATGGCAGAGCCTTTACAAAATGGGCCGGTGAATGGGGCTGGTCATATCTGAAGTCCACCAACCAGACAGACGAAGAAAGAAGCAGATTTACCATGTAAACCTTCTGAAGCCTTCGCATGCATGGGATGAGTTTCTAGTTACCCCTCACCCACCTGAGTCGGCCTTAGGTCCCCAGGTTCTGGATATGGCCAAGACCAAGAAGCCTCAGCTGAGGGATATGATCTACCTGGAACAACAGGAACAGGCTCAGTGCCTGCTGGCCACCTTTCGTGCAACTTTCACCACCCTCCCAGGCCAGACTAGCATCATCCAGCACACCATTAAGACGAACCCCAAGGAATTGATTCAGGAAACCACTTGCCTGCTCCCAAGACAGACACAGGAAGTTGTTGAAAGGGAAGTCCAAGCAATGATGAAGCCAGGAGTCGTGAATGCAAATGGTGGAGCAAATGGCGCAGTCCCATTGTGTTGGTTCCATAGCCCAGTGGAACCCTCTGATTCTGCACAGATTTCCAAAGAGCAAATGCAATATCAAAGTTTGAAGCATACCTGATTCCCAGGATCGATGAACTCCTCGATCATCTGGGGACTGCCCGATACATCATGACCCTTGACCTCACAAAGGGATACTGGCAGATCCCCTGGGTCCCAGGCTTCAAAGAGAAGACTGTATTCACTATGCTGAGAGGGCTCGACTACTTTACCTGGATGCCCTTTGGCCTCCATGGAGCCCCGGCAACCTTCCACTGCTTGATGATCTGCCTTCTGGACCCACACACGGAGTACTCCACGGCCTATCCGAATGATGTCGTGGTCTACAGCCACCAATGGGAGGAACATTTAAATCAGGTGGCCGCCATCCTCCAGACCCTGCAAGGGACCAGGCTAATAGCCATCCTCAAAAAATGTCGAATGGAATGGCAGGAGACTATGTACTAGGGCAGGGATCGGCAACCTTTTAGAAGTGGCGTGCCAAGTCTTCATTTATTCCCTCTAATTTAAGGTTTTGCGTGCCAGTAATACATTTTAACGTTTTTAGAAGGTCTCCTTCTACAGGTCTTTAATATATAAATAAACTATTGTTGTATATAAAGTAAACAAGGTTTTTAAAATGTTTTTAGAAGCTTCATTTAAAATTAAATTAAAATGCAGAGCCCCCAGACCGGTGGCCAGGACCCAGGCAGTGTGAGTGCCACTGAAAATCAGCTCCTGTGCCACCTTCGGCACCCATGCCATAGGTTGCCTACCCTTGTATCAGGGAGTCGTATCTCTAGATCTGGATCATCCCAATAGGTCACTGTTTTTTCTCCACATCGAATCCTCAAAATCAATCAAAGATGCCTGACCTCACTAGAACAGATGATCGGTATCGTTCAAAATAGGAGATTTTTTTCCCAAAATTTTACTTATAAAACTATAGCGTAAATTACTGTGACATGACAAAATAAATAATAATAAATTTCCTGCTCAGTCAATCTTTATAAATCTGTACATACAGTATATTAATACCATTTTCTGAATGACCATCTAATAAATAATCACTCTAACTAATAACATCTGCTCTATAATAATTTATATCAGTGCTGTTGTTTTCTCACACATGGAGAAATGGTCTGTAATGGCCACATCACTTTGTTTAAGCATGAATTTGCTCAAATTGGAAAAAAAAAGGGCTATTTTGGTCGGTAGATAGATTTTGTTGTTAAAACACTGGAGTGGGACTAGATGTGTGCTCAATTCATAGTTCTTCCTCTATAACTTTAGACAAGCCACAGTTACCCATGGAATATGGAAATATTACCTCCCTCTCGCAAAGTGTTATGTATTAGTGTTTGTGACATGCTTTGATAGCACATTGATGAAAAGTAAAGTGAAAAGTATTGTACCCCTCTAAATGTTTTATTATAGGTATAAAAATCTTTGACTTTAATTGAGCTTATATTGTAATAATACAATACAATAGTAAATGTGCCTATTGTGCTTCTTTTTTATTCTTCTTATTTTGCACAAATGACATTTCAGAAACATTCTTGTTTTTACTTGCTAATACTCTAAGTGATTATGTAAGAAATACCAGCCTCCAGTTGCAGCCTAGACATATACATTAAATAACTAATTGTGTGATTATTCCTAAGATGTCAAATGTAACAGGGTTAATGCACCATTGCAAGATGACAGGGGTGATAAAACATTTATAAACTCTTATAAATCACCGACTCATCCCCTTCCCCTCATTCAATGTTGTTAAATATCTAATATTCTTATGTACTTTCTTGCCTTAAGTGCCATCTCGTGCTGCTCTCAGAAAATTCAGAAATTGAGAGAAATGATTTGCTCTGTGGAGAAAGAAAGAAAGAAAGAAAGAAAGAAAGAAAGAAAGAAAGAAAGAAAGAAAGAAAGAAA
>ML677333.1:32527956-32638461 GCA_007922305.1 Dermatemys mawii
ATGAAGTAAACAAGCCTATTTATCACTGTCATATACGCCTTACAGCACGTTTGTACTTAATAAAAGCGGCAAGCTGGGACTTTCCCAGGTCGCCTCCTTCCGCAAGCTGTCTCCGTCTGTTTCTTCCCGACAATTTCCATTCTTAATAATATGTTTACCTTGGAATCAGTCTGCTCTTCAGTAAGATATTACATGGATCCCAAAGTGGAAGGCAGGCCATGGTGGAAAACCCATTGAGAGAGGGAACATTGAAGTTGAGGCTATAGAACCTGTGCGCCTGGCTCTGAGAATAAGGGAAAGTGCTGAAGTCTGCAGTCCTGCAGACAGGGAATATTGAAACAGTCTCTCACTAAAGACCAGCTTGTTCCGGGGTGTAACATTAAAAAAGTTCATAAACAGTTACTAAGGGAAATGGCTCTGAAACTAGAAAGAGCAATATAAATATGCCAAGCAGGAGAATGAACAAAGAAATAAGAATCTTACAGAAAAGCTCTGAACATATGACTCTGAGTGGCATATCTAAACCAGCAAGGAAAAAAATTGCAGAAATGAATTTGGTAAGGATAAGGACAAAAACATGGAAAGCAGCGAACAGTGACTGTGATCTGGTAACCAGTATGAGAGAGAAAGTCCCAGCATTCAGACAAATATGTAGAAATGGTAATAAACCAAACCATTAAGCTAAAACAGGGATCAGCAACATTGGCACATGGGACCGCAGGGTAAACACCCTTTGCAGGCCCCACCGCTTTGTTTACCTGCTGTTTTGCCAATCGCAGCTCCCACTGGCTGCAGTTTGCCGTCCCGGTCCAATGGGAACTGCAGGAAGCAACGGTCAGAACCACACTGCTTCCCGTAGCCCCCATTGGACAGGAACAGTGAACCGTTGCCAATGGGAGCCGCAGTCAGCGAAACGCCAGGTAAACAAAGTGCCAGGTTCCTCTAAGAGTGCTTATCCTGTGGTCCTGCGTGCCAAGGCTGCCAATCCCTGAGCTAAAATGTTTAGAGAAAGCAGGAAAGTGTATGTATAAAGTGCAGAAATTCTTAAGCACAATAATGGCAAAGTTTGATTACTCAAAATATTGGCCAATTAAAAAAATGTGTACAGATAGCACTTATGTGACATACAAAATAGGGACACAAGTAAATGTAAAAAAAAAAAAATTGTAATAGGAGCACATGAAAATGGAAGTGCCAAAAGAGCCTGAAAAATTATTGTGGAAGAACAATTCCAGTGTTGGGACTCCATAATGACACTTAAATATAAAAGAAAATGATAAAACAAGATTTTGTGGTGGTTCACAGAGGCGAACAACCAGTCCTAAGCCAACACAGAGGAGGTTCTTGGTCTTATCAAGAGGATATTTACCACAGAGAATTAGAAGGACAAAAGAAACAAATATGAAAGTATTTATACTGTCAGATGAAGATGCTTTCACATGAAATGGGCATCTTCCAGTAACATACAAGATATAGAACCATAGTATATGCTACATGGAAAGATTCACACATTTTAAGAAAGATACTAGAAGAAGGGCTGTGAAACATGACAACAGATGATATCATTTGGAGAATAAGAAAATCAACAGATTAGATTCACTTCTTGCTAATCAGAGAGAAAAAAGCAAGGGGATTATAGTTGTGTGTGGACCCTAAGGAGCCTAACAAAAACGTAAAGAGACCATTTCCATTTGGACACAATAAATGAAATATTGTCCAAGACAACAGGAGCCAAATTCTCCAGCAAATTAAATGCATTGGCAGGATTTGGGCAGAAATCCTTGGACACAGAGAGCTCCAAGATCTGCACTTTCAACATATTTGGCAGATACTGCTTCCTAGGGCTGCTTCTTGGCATATGTTCAGCTCCAGAAGTATTTCACCATTCAATGAGACAGATGCTAGAAGGTCTAACAGGAGCAAAAGTGCACATTGATGACATAATTTGGCACAGTGCCACTATGAAACATCAGGAACAACTGGGGAGAGTAATGGAAATTGTAAGACCTAATAACCTTAAACTGAACATGGGCAAATGTCAGATTTAAACAATGGACAGTAGCTGGAAGTTTTTGTGATGCTGGCAGACCAGGGTGCCAGCTCTTGCCAAAACTTTAGGCCTCAGCTGAGCATTGACAAATTCATTGCTGGAAACCAGTCCAGCTCACCTGTGTGCTACTATGGTTAAGATGGATATTGGATTTATAACAATGTATTTATACATTATGAAATACTTGTAAATTGTTATATGCATTAATACTGCATATAATGTCTGTATCCCATGTTATAATTAAGACTTAATTGTTTGCTGTATAGCTGTAAACTGTTTATATTTTCAGAACTATATAACTCAACAAACAAGAAAAAAAACTTTACATAGTGCAACATACTAATCCCTATGAATGGTATTACCTTTTTCCCACTAGGAAGGTCTGTCAAAATTAAATGTACCATTGTAGAACATTACAATATAAAGATTTTGCAAGTTGCCTCTGTACCTCCATGAAGGGGCTACATGTAGAAGGCCTCATCCCATCAGCTTGAATTCTGGAAGAAGGAAATGAAAATAGCTATCGAGAATAACTTTCATCTCTTTTGCTCTTCAGATTCTCGCAGGGACAGAGCTACGAAACAGATGCAGAGATCCCCCAGGTCAAGTTGACACTCATGGTTCTGAACTCCTTCAGACAGTGTGACATTTTTAGTACCACATTTCTGTACACAGTTTCCATTCTTAATAAAGAATCTTTATCTTGAAGCTACTTTATTCATCAGTAAGATGCTACAGGTGCCTCCCTCCACACAGGATTCACAGTATCATATCGTGGACTTAGACATCTAACTCAGGCTAGCCTCTCATAAAAAGGTGAGAAGGTGCCTCCTTCCCATATATAAGTCCAGTGGTTAGAGCACTCATTCTGATTTTGAGCCTGGACCTGAATCCAGGTCTCTTACCCCACATATGTGCCCTAACTACAGGGTTGTAGGATATTCTGAGGTGGACCCCTCTCCTGTTGAAGCTGGCCCTCCATGTGTAAAATACCTAAAGTCACTGGGTCACCTGGACGCAAGGGAGGTTAGGCTTGAGGCCAGGCTTAAGCATGGGGTTACACTGCTGTGTAGACATGTCTTTTGTGACTCCAGACCTTCTTATTACAATTTTTACTCAGCATCTCTAGTCCTATGGGGGTCTCTTCTTTTCCCTTTTCTTCTCTTTATTCCTCCTGTTTTCTTGTCTCACTTTTTCTCTCTTTCTCTATTACTTCTTTTGTAGTGAATTACAACTCTTTTTCTTAGACTCTTTTCACCTATTGGTTACCTATTGCATTACATGAACTGCCGAAACATGTGAAGAAGGAGAAGAAATTTTGACAACATTCATGTGTGTGTCTCAATGCTTGAAAAAATAGTCCCTGAGTATGATTATATTCAACCCATCCATTGCATTCTGCCTGCCTCGCTTAGAAATAAACTTTCTGGCAGAGCCTCAGGGTCGAGCATAAAGATATAGAGGGAAACTAACTCACACTATAGTGTCCGTACACATACACAACTAGAAAATGCTCATGTACAAGTAAATGAGCAGGCATTTATAGCTCTTCCAATTTATTATTTGTTAGCTTGCTAGAGTTGATACAACTGTATGCTGAAATACATCTGTGCAATTCGGTGACAATCGGTGCAACTAAAAAAACATAGTATTTAGAATCTGATCCAAAATTCACTGAAATAATAGGGGGGATTAGATCAGGTCCTTATTATGCTATGGAATTTGATGCAAGTTCGTTATTTGTGCTATATAATATACACAGAATTCTTGTTTTTATTTGTTTGTGCTAGTGCCTACAATGTGCCATGTGCTTTTTTCTAGACATTCAAGAAGCGATATCCACAAATAAAGTAAAAAAGTCAGCAAGGTAAACACTGCTTTTTCTCTTCAATAACTCTCAGTGTATTGATAAGGCTGCTCTTTCTAGGTTTGAGAGTGCAACAGAATATCAGTATCCACATTATAGGGATTTTTCAATCTACTTCTAGCCAGCAAAAAAGATTTTTAAAAAAATAATTACAATTTGCAGAATCTCTTCATATGCAGGAGATAAGATCAAAGTAACCGCCTGGAAAGTGACATGCTCTAAGGTGAAACAATGCAAGTTAAACAACCATACTTTGTATTAAAATCAGAAATATGTCATTGATGGATAATTAGTACTTTCTACCTGTTTTTCAACTATCTGAACTACTGCTGAGTAATTTGAAGCAGTTTAATTAGCCTAGTGGGTTAAAACATTGCTAATGGCATTTCCTTATTGAATCTCAGAAAAAGAGATGATACCTCTATAAGGTGTAGGTTGTAGAATTGTTTTCAGAGGCAAGCAGAACACATAACATGGGGTGCCTCACAGCTGGAGGCCCATCAGAAACAACTATCATCTTTCTTACCAAGTGAGACTCACAAGTTTATAGAATTGCAAGGCACAGCTGAAATAGTAGAAAAAATATTTTTTAAAAATGTCAGTTATCAGAAAATATAACTTTTCAAAAAATGGGGATCATCCTATTTTGGATCATGGCAACATGTACCCACCAAGAGTTTTTCATATGTGTTTCTAGTAGGGCATCTCAGATGCTAATCCTAATTCATACAATTTGGAGGTTGAACTGTGCCTTTTAGGCATAGTCCTCCTTTAGTCACAGTTCCTCTGCTGGAGCTTTGGAAGGAATTCTCATGGAAGCAGAATTCCTTTCAGAGCTCTGTGCCATATGGAAGATTATATGATTGCTATGCCCCTCTGAGGGTGCAAGGTATTCCACTCGGCATTTCCAATCAGCTCTTCTGCCTGGTGCATAAGGAGGCAGGGCTCTGGCTCTTCCTCTTCCCCACCTTTCTTCCTCCCTTTGAGGAGTCTTGCACACCAGGACACAGCAAAAAGACAGTCCTTGAACTCCAGGGAGAGTACAGACTGCAGCTGTCCACCCATGTATCAATACAGTCCACAATTATTCCCTAGAGTTTTATCTCCCTTGGTTTATTTAGACTACCTTTAAAGGGATACTCTCAACTTGAATTTTCCTAGCTGATTAATTTAAAAAATGTTGAGTTTTTGATTGAATGCTGTTTAAATAGCATATTCTGATTGTTTGAATAAATTACTTTAATAACATTAGGGTTTTTTTTGTTCTACTCTACTTTTTTGTTCTACTCTGTTGATGTTCATAAAGTTCTTTTGTGCAAGGGATAAATTGACTGATTAATTACACAGTGAAACAATCTATACACTAAGTACTGTCAACTACACAAAGAAACTGAATAAAATAAAGAAAATATATTTTCTAATTAACTTCTCTCGGTTCTAGTAATCTTAGGGATTGTTTGTAATTCAATCTCTAGTGAACTTGATGGAATTTTTTTCATTCACTTCTTTGGACACTGGTTTGGGCCCCAAAAAAGGTGTACATTTTCCATGCAAAATGTGATTTTCACATTGATGATATATTCATGCAAAGAGTTAAATGATACCATTTAATGAATTTACAGTGTGATATAATTTACAATTCTATACTAAATTTCCACTTAGGTACTTAGATGATTGCATCATACATTTTGACCAACGAATATTAATTTATCTGTTGTCATTCAGGTATTATGTAATGATTTAGTGGCTGACAGCTAAGAGAAGGTGTTTATTACTCCTAAAAGGAATGGGAAGTGGGTTTAGACTTATTAACAATATGAATTTACCATATTGTGATTCTTGTACTGTCAATACTAAATGATGTCAGTGAATGTGCTATGAAGGTGACTACTGTACAAAGCTTCCAAAGCAGATTTTTCTTTTTGGTTTAGAACAGGGGTGGGCAAACTTTTTGGCCTGAGGGCCACATCGGGTTTGTGAAATTATATCGAGGGCCGGGTAGGCAAGGCCCCTCCCCCAATCTAGCCCTCTCCCACTTTCTGCCCCCCAACTACCCACTCCCACTTCTTGCCCCCTGAGAATCCCTGACCCATCCAACCCCCCACACACACATCCAACCCACCCCACACCACATACGCATTCATTAATTGTCCCCTGACTGCCCCTTCCACAGACCCCTAACCACCCCCCAGGACTCCACCCCCTACCCGATTCCCCTGCTCCCTGTTCCCTGACTGTCCCAACCCCTAACCACCTTCCCACCCCCTAACCACCACCCCAGAACCCCACCCCCATCCAACCCACCCTGCTTCCTGACTGCCCCCTTCAAAGCCCCCGCAACCAGCACCCTGGAACCCCTCCATTTCCCCTCTTACCATAGCTGCTCGGGGCAGGGGGAGCATACAGCCCCGGCTCCCAGAGCTCTGCCCGTGCAGGGTGGTTCCGGGGGAGGGGCAGAGTGCACAGTCCCAGCCCCCAGAGGGCTTCCAGGGGGGGCGCGGCTCCGGGGGAGGGGCCAGCGCACAGCCCTGGCCCCCTGGAGCACTGCCCCTGCGGCGCGGCTCTGGGGGCGGGGGGAAGCATGCAGCCCAGCCCCCATAGCTGCCCGCACGGCATGGCTCCGGGGTGGGGGAGGGCACGCAGCCCCAACCCCCCAGCTGTGCCCGCCCCAGGGGAGGGGCTGGGGCAGCCTCCCCAGCCGTGGGCCGGATGGGACAGCCTCCCAGGCTGGATGTGGCCTGCGGGCCGTAGTTTGCCCACCCCTGGTTTAGAATATGAATTACAGATGGATGACGAAGGTAGTTTCTAAGTCTAGGTCAAGACTGGTTATGCAATGATTTGGAGCTGAATCAAGTCTAGCATTTAGATTTAGGGCTAAGGTTTGGAGTCAACAGTTTCAAAATCTTTTGAGTTTTTCTTACAAGATTTTCTGCCTCCCCAGCAGAAAGTGATTACATCAGTTGATCTTGTGATCTCACATTGTTCTGAAAGGTGGAAATCTCATGAGATTAGATTTCTTATAAAATATTTACTATCACGGGCCAAAATCCCTTGCTCTTGGTAGTCTGAATACCCGGGTGCCTAGATTCCCTTTATCTCCATGGTCCCTGGTGGCATCATTTCCACTCTTAACAAACCTTGATATCTAGAATTCCTCCCTACAAATCTCATACTACGACTTTCGGTGGCCTGAATTCTTGCAGTCTCCAGCTGTAGCTCCAGCTGCTCTGATTCCCCAGAGTCTGCTCTTCTTCCCTTCTGTAGGATAGCTGGCTCCAAGATGAGCCATATGTTTAGTAGAAAAGTTTATTAATATACAGTTGTAGGGCCAAGGAAACAGAGGACAGAAGCTGGGTAGCAGCATGGGAGGACAGTTCATAACTGCTTAAGCAGCATATGGCATTGAGCTTCTGTCTCCAACTCAACCCACAAGTGGACAAAAGTAGCTATGGCAGGAGAAGGAAAATAGGTCAGTATCATTAAGTGAGCTGGCAGCCCCTTCCTGCATTCCCTGTTATCAGCCCAGCTGGAAAGCATTGAATTTAAAAACACTTTCTCAGCTGGTGGGAGTGCAGCACCTCTTTAAGTGTGGTGTCTATTAGGCCTATCCTATGTACAATTGTAATTGGTACAATGTTCTCATTTTACCTACCCCTAGGTATAATGGAGTGTAACTAAAAGAAATGAGATGAAATTAGGAAGAAGAAAATTTAGGATGAATATCATTAAAAACTGCTTGAAACTAAAATCTATTAGAATGTGGAATGGTTTTTGAAGAGAGGTTTTGGAAGCCGCAACTATTGAGACATTTAAAACAATGTTGGACAAATCTCAGGAAAAAAGGCCATTCTAAAGGGCACAATTCTACACTGAAAGGGGCATGGAGTAATTATCCTAAAAATAATTTCCATTTCTAACCTTTATTGTTTATATTAAATTGAATTGCAAAGATAAATGAATATATATACCGGAGGTCACTTTCACTACATTTAAGCACACCCACACAAGTTCCACTTGCTTTTTAAAAGGATCTTTAAGGTTAATGTTATAAACACATTTTCAGATTTTTCTAAAGGTTTCCATGCAAGCTATATATTATTGACAGATGTCTTCATAAATGTAATTACTGTAGGGACCTTTTAATTGGTACATTCTGACCTAAGCTGATAATGTGTAATGACTGAGAATAACAATAAGGTATGTTGAGAGATGCTGACAGAAAAAAAAAAATAAAGACTTTGGTGGGAAATTTGCATGTCATTTAATACATTCTCTCTCTCTCTCGCTCTCTGTGTGTGTGTTTCTTTTACTTGAGCACCTGGAGTGAATTCCAGCTATTGTGAAGGCTGAAAAGCACAGTTAGGGAGAGGCTAGAATAGAGACACTTGGGAAAATAGATCAGTAGAAGCCTGTACAAACCACAGTTACTGCTGGGAAGTAATTATGAAGTAATGGATAAAGGCTGGCTGCAAATCCAGATCTTAAAACTGGTTTAATTTACCAAAATCTCTTAGCTTCTTGAGAGGCTTCTAGATATCTTACCAGTCGATGGAAATTTGTGGAATTGTGCAGTTACATTTATTTTTGCATACAAAATATTATAGTAAACAAACTGCATCCAACAATAACAAATCAAATATAATTATGAATCAAAAGCCTTAGAAATTAAACCATAAGGCAGGTCTAATAATAATATGGGACCATATGTCACAAAACACAATACAAACCGCCACTGCAAGGAAAACAGTCTTTGTCAATGTTTTTGCACATGTAAATGGTTCTAAATATATAACTTGCAGCTTATCTTTGTACTGGAACAGCCTACAGAAATTCTTACATTAACATATGAAACCAAATAAAAATCTAGGGATGAAATCTTGGTCTACTGTGTGACGCTGGCAAACCAGGCACCAGCTGCTGCCAAGGTCTATGTTCCTCACTTGGATACTAACAAATATGTAGTTGGAATTATTCTGGCTCCCAGGGGTGTTAGAATTGTTAAAATAGGTATTAGAATTATAAAAATGTGTTTAGACATTACTGAATGCTTGTAAGATGCTGCATTCATTAATCTCATTTATAACATCTGTATCCCATGCTATAAGGTAATACTTACACGTTTGAACTGGAAGTCTCTGCGATTGTGTAAATCACCCAGATATAAGAGAAGCATTAACTAGTGTGAAATACTAGTCTCCAGGAAAAGGCATTATCCCCACTCCCACAAAGAAGGCCCATCAACAGCAGACAAGCTATTGGGGAACATCAGAGGACAAAAAAAAAATTGTTGATTGTTTTCCTCATTATGAATTCTTCCCATCAGCTAAGGTTGCAACTCCAAGCAGAAGTGAGGAAGGAATAAAAAGCCTTAATTTTGGAGGATCTGGAGGGCAAGATTTCTAGGCATAAGCAAGGGATCTTCAGCATCTTAGCCTAGGTTAGTCCTAAAGAAAATATAGAGATTTATTTAAAATGTAAGGTTGGAATTAATTTATGAGTATACAGTGGAGCCCCGGAATAATGTGCCCCACCATAACGCTAATTCGGTTATAGCGCGATCATACCGTGGCTCCCTGGATATGTCCCTGGCAGGCACAGGCACAGTGTGGAGAGAACCCACGGCCCGCGCCTGCCAGGCACAGAGGACAGTGGCTCCCGCAGCCTGCAGCTCCAGAATTCTCTGCCCCCAGCAGGCTCAGGCTGTGGCTTCTCTCCGCACTGCCCAGCAGGGGAGAGAAATCCCGCTATAAGGCAATCCCAGTTTTAATGCAATGGGATTTTTTGCATCCCAAGTGTCATGTTATAGCGGGGCTCCACTGTATATGTTTACCTGTTCTAACCTTTTAAATAACTCTATTTCCTTTTCCTATACAATAAATCTTTAGATAGTTTATTATAGGATTGACTACAAGTGTAGTCTTTGGTGTGAGATCTAGGGTGCAACTGACCTGGGATAAGTGACTGGACCTTTGGGACTGGGACCAACCTGAATATTGCTGCAATCTTTGGTGTTAGGGATCATCTATTACAAAGGTAAATTTACCTGGGTGGCAAAACGGATTGGAGAACCCAAAGGGACAGCCTGTGACTCCTTTAAGACTTATATAGTGCCTGAGGAATTTACACTTGACAATTGATTGGTCAAATCTATGTGGTTTGCATCCTGTTTCCTAACAGTCTGTCCTGAGGTTGCTACTGCTGGACAGCTTGTGTCAGGATTGCCTCCCCACTCTGAACTCTAGGGTACAGATGTGGGGACCCGCATGAAAAAAGAAATAACCCCCACAAGCTTATTTTACTAGCTTGGGTTAAAATGTTTTTCCCCAGAACACAACTTCTTCTGTCTCTGGACCTGGTACACTGCCACCACCAAACTAGGTCTAGGGTAGTTTGGGGACCCTTCTTTCCCTTTCCACTAACCCCCCAAACTTCTTCCTTCCCTGGGAAGCTTGAGAGAGAAAAAAACCCCAAACCTCACCTGATCCTGCGAGACGTGCCCGATCCAAAACCAGGATCTTACACAATGAAAAAACAAGCAGTCAGCTTCTTAAAAGAAAGATTTTAATAAAAGAAAAAAGAAAGGAATAAATCCCTTATAACCATCAATAGAACAACATTTACCATAATCAACAAAAGGATTCAAAAACCAAACCTCTCCCCCGAGGCAATTTTCTCCCACAGTTGATATCTCTGCTGAATCTTACAATATCAAGAAGCACCCAGCCAACACTCACCACTGAGAACCCTCCAAGTGATAAAAAAAAGGTAAACTTACTAACTACAGTACTTGATAGAATCTTATAGTTATAGTGAAAGACATAGCTGTGTTCATCCCATAGCCGAGGTAAACAGAGAGAGACCCAGAGAGAGACTGAAACTTAAAATCCTTTGTCTCCTGAGGAATTTCTCATTGGTCAGTTGTCCACCTCTCAGGTTACCTTTAGCTTAACCCCTTACAGGTAAACACTAATTCTAGGCTACTTCACACTTATGACAGCTTGATGTACTGAAATCAATAGAAAAACTTCCATTGACTTCAGGGGAGCTAGAATGTTATCCATGACTCTGATGATATTACTTACCTCACAAAATAGTGTTATTCATGGCTATATATACTTTTATGGGGAGGAGAAAAGCAAAAGATTGGAAAAATGATGAAGTTAAGAGCAAGGTAAGGTCCATACCAATACACCTCTTTTAATTCCCATAAGTGCTGGAGAGGTTTTCGTTAGGCACACTTCTTTGAGAAAAGTGCCCATTGTCTTTTTCAGAAAACATACAAATATGAGCCTGTAGTCATTAAATTTAGAGATTATAGAGACACTTGGATATTACAGTGAAGAGGTACCTAGTAGATTCATATTTTCACTTAGAATCTGGAGTAGCTCCATTCAAATAAATCAGTTTTCACTGGTGTAACGTTAGTGTGGCTTTCGCCGCAACCTGCTCAAACACATACATAGTCATAAATAGTCTTACACATAAATAGTCTAGAGTCACATGAAAATATAGATTATTGGTCACTTTTGCTGGTTTCCCCTTACTGTTTGGAAGTAAATACCGGTAAATACATGTGATAGAACTAATTGGAGTAATCAGGATACTCAGCATACCTAAAATTGTACATATTGCTTCCAGAAATTAACTTTTGATTTCATTAGCTTTTAGAATTAGTACTCATCTTTGACTTTAAATAGACTGCAGGCTTTGTACTATGCATTTAAATGTTCAGTCTGTCGAATCACTCAGTTGCAATATTTTGCATGATGCCATATGATCTTGTAATTAAACAGTCTGTGTTCAAGTGACTTTTAATATCTGAGGTCTTTGAGAGCTGAGGTTCTTTACCAAGAGTTCCATTTTCCTTTCACCCTGACTGACTATGAACATTATATCAACCACCAGTGTTTATATTCTCTGGATAGACTGTATGTGACATCATTTTTTTCTCATATAATGATGTTAATTACTGTCACCCCATCAGACTCATGTATCATAAAAGAACCAGTGAATATACATTTAATTAATTTCTTATTTTTCTGAATACCTGTTCCTAAGACAAGATGCTTTATCTTTTAATGATAATGTTGCATTTTGAATAAATGTGTGGTATTTCAGTGAGACCTGGTTAAGTCAGGAACTTACTGTTTGCTCTCATAAAATCTATTTCTACCTAGATTCACTTTCCTTTTATAAACCACAGTTATGAAATCATGGTAAAAGGGTACAGGATTACTTCAGATTATGCAAACATTATTTTAATTGTAATGGAATATTAGAACTTCACAAATACAATGGTCATCAATGAAAAAGTCAACTACCATCAGCAGCTACCTGAGATACCAGAACATTTCCATGTTCTGTGCTTGTAATGGGAAATAACTGGAGTATCGCATATAACACTGTGCTGCATTACTTGAATTACTGCACACTCAGTGCAGAAGTAGATGAGGGGAGACGTAAGTGACTCTAACCTATTGCTATGCTCATCCCAATCTTGAGCCAAACAGGAAACCAAAGTGATCTTCAGCTGAAGTTAGAGCAGTCATGGGGCTATTTTGCCAGACACTCAGGTATGGAAGGGTGTCACAAAGCCCAGGAGTTGGCCCACAGTCTTTTTTTAATGGACAATATTATAAGAAATCCTTACTGTTGCACATACAAGATATTAAATAATTAAATTGGTGAATATGCTGCTTCAAATGATTAAATTAATAAGCATAGTTTAATACCTACCCACACATTTCTCCTTAAAAATAAAATACATTTACACCTCAATAGCCGTATATATACAGAAGTCACTATTTTCATTTGTAAAATTAAATATAAATCCATATAATATAGATACACAAAGAGAGAATTCTAGTAATGAAAAACTCACATCAGTTTTTTTATGGCCTCTAACTATGTGCTGAGAAAAGCAAAGCCAGCCAAGTTCATGAGCACTATAGAAGGGAGAAGGTTATTTTATGATCAGAGGTGGTTTATTCACTGAAGACTGAATTCACACATTCTTTTCTATAATTAAATTCAAACATACATTGCTAAGGCTCATTAGATCAACTAATGTGATGTTTTCCTAATTTAAACTACTACTGATGATCTCTTAATATAATTTTTCAGAACTTTTTGGCTTTCATTGTCCTGAAAAAATCAATTCCTGGTTTTTACAATACTTGATTCACTAGCAATGTCATGTGAAGTGCAGCTTTAGTTCCTATGTTGGATTTAAGAGCTTCACTTAGTGTCTCAGTTAACTTGTATAATTCAGGTACTTCACTGCTTATTGATTCATACCGCTGCTTCTGTGCTCACTGAATCTGGCCCATTGCTCTTTTGATTAATAGTTGAGTGGAACGATGGTCCAGTGGTTAAGGCCCTAACTTAATACTTTGGTGTTCTCAGTTCAAGTCCCTATTTAAAGTTGGACAAGTCAGTTAGTCACTCTGTGCCTTAGTTCCTCATCTGCTATATATACATTGACAGCTATATATATATGACTGAGTGGAAGTAGCACTTCCCTACTTCACAGGGGTGTTATGAGGCATATAATACTGTGTGTTAAAGATTGTGAGGTGTGCTCAGATAGTATGGGAATGGGGCCATATGAGTACCTAAAATAAATTCTGGGAGAACAGGGTTTATTAATTTTAGATGCCTAATTTTTTCAGAGGTTCCAAAAAACTCCATTTGACTTCAGTGAGAGCAAGGGATATTCAGTGCCTCTGGAATTCAGGCCATAGATGTCTCAACACTGGCAAACAAAAATCTAACCATCCACTCTTAGAAGTCACTTTTGACAATTTGTGCCTAATATAATAACATGTCAAGTAAAAAAAACCCACAATTAGGCTAACAACACCTTTAAAGAGCTATTTCATTAACCCACACATTAGAGTTATGGCTTGGGTAAGGTGGATGGAGCAAATTGTTTATTGTTTATCCTGTATATTCAAGGACCAAATCCATGGATTTGAATTTGGTACAGTGAATCCAGCTGAGTTAGTATTTTTATTAAAATATCAATTAATTTTCTTCCAAAATCTGACTGATCAATTATCACTTTTTAAAAGGAAATTTCTGCTCCAAAGCATGTGATGAGTTTAAAAAAAATTAGGAGGGGAACACAAAAGAAGTCAACGGTGAGTTTTATAAAGATGTGACATCTTTAAAAACAGAGCTAGACTTTTAGGCCTCAATCTTCTATTCTTCTTCAAATATGGGTGCTCCAATTTAGGTGTACATGTGACCCTGTGCCTTTGATTGGAGACTTTTTGGTAGCAATGTCTTTTTGTGACCACATCCTAAGTTTCTACCTAAAGTGTCTTTGGAATTTCACATTAACCAGACCATTCACATTCCTGTCTTTTTCCCAAACCACATCAGACTAGCAGAAGCTGCCTTCAATAGCTTGGATGTCAGAAGAGCATTAGCCTTCCATCTGGACATAACCAAACCTTTCAGACAGTCTTCTAAACTGTCTGTTTCAATTGCAGGCAGATCCAAAGGATCCACAGTCTCCACTCAATAACTTTCAATGTGACTCTCTGGATGAATTACCTTGTGTTATGTGTCCGCCAAAATTCAAACTCCTTCTAGTGTCAGCCCATTCTATGAGATCTCTGTCTACTTCTGTGGCCTTACTCAAGAATGTTCCACTCACTGAAATTTGCAGAACTGCAATCTCAGTACATACTTTCTCTAAGCACTATGCTTTGGTTCATACACCTAGGTCAGATGCTGAAGCTGGTAAGGAACACTATCATCAGCATTAGAGTCTCTCCAATGTTCCCTTCTCCCTATGGGTATACTTCTTGGGCGTCACCTGAAGTGGAGCACCCATAGGGACACTACTCAAAGAAGAAGGAGAGTGCAGTAACTGGAGTTCAAGATGTGTCCCACTATGGGTGCTCCATGATCTTCCCTCCTTCTCCTTTATTTTGGAATTTTCTTTGCAGGACTTTGCAGTAGAGGAGGAACTGAAGATGGTTTGCCTGAGCAGTCCTATGTATCCTCGATACATAGTATGAGGCTGTGTAAGGCACATATGCATGCTGAATGGGCAGTGTTACTGAAAATTTCTGATCAAAAGTGCAGGGGCACATGCACTCCTGAAGTGGAGCACCTTTAGGAAGAGACATCTGCACAGGATGAGTGATCACTCCATCCTTATGCACTGCAAACCTGTAGTGGACTAAGCAGAGAGAAATTAGGGATAATCTTGATCCACCATGTACTAAGTTACATGATTTTCAGCAAATGTTCCTGTTAACTTTGAGGTATTATTTATCTCCACATAATAGCGTCCACAATTTCATTTGTTTATTGAAAATATATTGAGAGCCAGATTCTGATACCTTATGCAGATTGGGTAGCATCCTATTCCATGGGTACTTCCATTCACTTCAGTGGGACTATTTGAAAAGTAAGTTGTTATTCCATACAAGAAAGACTATCAGAATTTGTGACTAAAACTGACTTGCAACATTTAGTTTAAATGAAGGGTTAAAATCCATGTGCTGTTGCATAACAATTTGGTGTATGGATTTGTGTCAGCTTTTAGAGGCCCAAAGTGCAGAATTTGGTCAAGAGACCAGAAGACTAGCAAATAGTGATTAGCTAAAAGAAAGCAGAATAAACCAAAGATAACCTTGCTTTATTTGTTTAGCACAGTCAGCAGAATGCCAGATATCAGAGCAACAACTAAATAAGTGTATCTAATTCAAAGTTGCAAATGGAACAAAAGACATCCTGTTCCTGTTGTGTTTGTTTCTTCTGTAGGGAGAAGTTCTTCCCACAGACCAACCTTGAGTTTATGAGTTGGTTGGCATGTCAGTATAAGATATGGCTTCCTCCCACCACCCTTTCCCAAGGAACAGTGTCTGCATTAAACACAAAGGAGCAATTTGAAAGACAATCCTTATTGCCATATACTTTTCACTGTTTCTTTGCTTTAATTCCTAGGAATATACCTGTTTAGATGATCAGAGGAGCTACTTCATTCCTATGAAACCCAAATGGGATTCAACATATAAGTGTGTGTGTGTGTGTGTGTGTGTGTGTGTGATTAATAAATTTTATTAAAGTACTAATTAAATGTTAACTTGTTAATTTGAAACCATGGGTGGAGACATCATGTAACCTTTGATCATTGGCTATTGTGCTATCTCGTCTTGCTGTGCTAGGCCTATCCAGAGGTTTGGGACTGCCTACCCAGTCACTCTCCCCCGCACATGGAAAATCCATATAGGCCAGTGTAATTAATTGATTGACAGTGCTCTGAGCCTGATAAGCAAGGTGACACTTCGTCAGCACAGTACATAATAAATTCCTATGCTTGACTTCTACACGGTGTGGATTTATGTCCTTCATTAAGGATTGTGAAATTCAAACAAAGTGTATTAAGTAGTTTACATCAAGACCTATGTGCATGCAAGCTTTCCAGAATATTGGACATAAATCTGAACGTTTTCTATTTCACTGAAATGTTCAAATATTTGCACTGGGTAAAGTCTATTTATAGAACATAAAGACAACTTAGGGCTGAAAATATGTCACATTTGAAACTTACAGCCAAGTACTCAGTGCAGTGCTAAATCCAAGCAAGTGGGCTGAAGCCTTGGCCCTTAGTTTCAAATACTGAATTCCTGGACACCAGTGAGACACATAACGGAGAACAAGGAGATGTCCTCCCCGCCAAGTCTTGGAGGTGGCTTCAAGCTATTTCAACGTAGCTCTAGCACAACCTTCTCCCTTCCCCGCTGCCCATCCCTCAACACTCAAGGTGCAGAGAAACAGAATCCTTTAGCTCTTTTGGCTGTAGTGGGAGTTTTAGGTGGAAAAGGAATATAGACTGAGCACAAACTCTGTAGAACAGTAAAAACCATTCATAATTATATTATAAGGAATAAATTCATCAGAGCATAAACCAATTACTAAATGCCTAGGAGGTTTAGGAGGAAACTTTCCCTAAGGACAGGTTATTCCAGAATTATCCATTGTAAGGTTTCTCTGAAGAATCTTCCAGACTGAACGGTCCTCCTATCTGCTATAATATGACAATTCTGGTGTTCCTATAAACAATGTTATAGATTTGTAAGGAGTATCCTGTCTGAAAGGTAAAGCTTGTCTTTGTATTTATTTTGATAAGAAATGTGACATGCCATATAAGAGATTTTCTTCTTTTGAGAGATTTTCTGTTTCTTAATTCAGTCTTTACATGACTGATTTTGAAGATTGTGATCTGTTGTGCATTGGTGATTTGCTCCTTCTATAACCCTGGTGTTTTAATATTCATTCTAACTTGGTTCATATTTGCTTTGAGTAAAATTACTTTCTCCTTTTGTTGTTTGCTACTGCCTTTTGGAAAAGGAAACAAAAAAAAGTTATTTCAAGTAAAATTGCTTTTTAGTTTGTGGAGAAGTTAAGTAAAATGTTGCATATTCAATAAGGGTTTGAAGCATTTGTTAAAAGGATTAGTGTTGCTATGTAAAATGTGTGTTACATTTTTTAAAACAACACTAACCAGGAGATGAAGTGAGCAGCACTGGAAGATGATACAATATTATATATAGAAAGTACCAATCCAACTGGAGACTGCAACATGCACTGATGTGCAAATGTCTCCGCATCTCAAACTCTAAATTCAGTGCCTGCCAAACCAATTAAGTGCTTGGCAAGAAGAAAGGTGCTGATGAAACAGAGCAGTGGTACTCAAATTGTTGTCTATGTACCACCACTGGGCCATGGAAAGCAGTGATAGGAAAACTGGCTGATCGCATGGTGCCAGTATTTTCTCCCTTTTTATATCTACATTAAAAACTATTAATACTATGATACTTTCCTATTACCTTTTATCATTAGCAATTGTAAGGGGAGGTAGTCCATGATCAGGAAAGGGAGAGGAGGTGGTCCATGAGATAATCTCCTTATCAACATGTGATCCACGCTATTAGAAATAGAATACATATAGCTCTTGTGATGGTTATATTTCAAGGGTCCGGGACTCCCCTGCCTCTACTGCCCCGGGGTGTTTTAAATAGCCCACGAAGCCCAGCTGCCCCTCCCCAGAGCTCCAGCATCGGGGCTCAGGTGTTATTTAAAGGGGTTGCCTCTAAGCAGAATGCAGCAGCCAGAGGACTGCATATCTGTTAAATGAGGTGGGTGGGCTGACCAAGTGGCAGGCAGTAACAAGCTGTCAGTATTCTCACAAATGAGCCTCCTTGCTTATCTGGAATGCTGTACTTTGGATTGCTCCTAGGAATACACATGAGCCAGTCTAGTTCAAATATAAGACAAGGCCCTTTAAAAAGCCGCAAGAGCCCTGCTGCCGCTACCCCAAGGCTCTGGCAGCAGGGCTCCGGGGATGATTTAAAGGGCCCCAGAGCATAGCAGCAGCTGGAGCCTGGCGCCCTGTAAATCGCCGACCAAGCCAGTCCTACCTCTTCTGGTAGAGGCAACACCTCTTCTGGTCAAGCCTCTCCCTTTCCCCTGACTCCGGAGTACTGGTACGTCCTTCAAGTTACTTTCACCCCTGGAGGAAGGAGACCAGTAGAGAAGATCAAAAGGAGTGCCTCCTCTGGTAAGGGCCTGGAGAAGTAAAGCTGGAAGAGACCCAGAGGGAGCTTCTTTTGGAGAGGCCCTGAGAAATACCCCAAGGGGACAGAAGAATTATTAGTTTGGATTTATTTGGATTTATAGTTGGACTTTTGTTAACCCAGAAGGGGATAGAACTTTTAAGTGTCCTGGCTGGAGGACCAGGCCACAGAAAATCCAGATGGAGTTAGGCCATCACTGGGCCAAAGAAGTGGCCACCAGAAAGTGTTCAAGGTGATGACTCCTATAATATCACATTCTGACACCAAGAGGTGCTCTGATGGTTAGTGCACATCTTTATAATTGTCAGTAATAAAAACATTTAGATGAGCAAACTCTTATCAGAGGCTGGGCAGGTCCATTCTGTATTAGCATAATTATTTGTTTTGAAAGAAATAGACTGGATGTCCAGCAAAACAAATGTATAGAATAAGGAACTTTAGTAATAAAAATTCTAGGATGTATTTCCTCTCTCAAGCTATAATGTGACTTGCTGAGGAACCAGACAGGCAAACACTTATTAGAAAGCTGGATGAGTCATTTGAGTGACAGTATGACAGGTTGAAGTACACTTGTGTGTGGTGTTAGATATAATTAGAGTTCCTTTACCGATGAGACTGGTTAAAGCTTAACAAAGGAGATGATGCTATTCTAGCAGGAAAAATAAGACAAACGTTCCTAACAGAGGAGCAGTTTCTATTAGGGTTTGCAGCAAGGAGAATCAGATGTGAGAAGCTACATGATTCAGTAGATTGGATGCTAGATAGAGAGTCATGAAATCTGATTTCAACTCCCAGCTCTGACAGTGGTTCACTGTATGACCTTAAGAAAATTATTTCATCTCTCTTTGCCTGTGTCTCCCTTATGTGTACAATGGGAATAATTATTCTTAACATCCTTTGCAAAGCACTTTGACATCAATGAAAAGAGCTACGTGAATTCTAAGTATTACTAATAATACACACAGAAGAAAAAGGAGAATGAAATATGTATAAAGGGTTGGATGATAGGTAAAAGAACATGTGGAAATGAAATTATATCAAAATGGGATTTATAGACATTGATATATGAGAAAATATGCTTAAAAACAGAGGGATAATAAATTGCCTATACAAACCATAGAAGAAGTTTTCAAAGAAAATTGGAATTATAGCCATATGCCTATAAAGAGAAGTATATTACAGAAATATCTGAAACCTGATTGGAAGATGACAGATCATTTAGATTAGGGTTGATGAATGTAGAGGAGGAGAAATATCCTTATTTATGAAGATTTTGAGAGAGGGGATTTATGAGAAACTGTTGTTTTAGACTTTGGTTAGGGAAATTCAGATCATGAGGAAGTACAAGGATAGTGCTCCTCCATTTACCTTCCTAATCCTGTCTCCTAAGAAAAGAGGCCTCCTCCATGTCCAATTACTCACATCAAGCCCGGCTTACAATATTAAAAATTAAAGTAGTGAGAGATAAGTGAGTTGGTATAAATGCCAATAATAAGGGCACTTTATTTGTCTTGCATATGAAGTACATGATCTTAGGAAGGATGTGAATACCTATAATCTTTAATAAGGATAATGATTGTGTGAAACTGTAGTGTCACTTATCTAATAGGATCCCAATATGCTTTGGAAATTCCAGACGTACATTACATAGATACTGCTATTCTTGCTACTCTGATGTGGCAAATGTCCTTTAGTACTAACAGCCAATGAAGATTCAGAGTCCTGAAGTTTTCTCACATTTATTCATTATTAGATATTAGATTAAATTACTTGTGCATTTTGTTTATTCTCTCTTCCTGTTCAATACCCAAAGTTTGAAATGTGGTTTCTTAGTTCTGATTGGTCACAGAAACAAAACCAATTTCTGTTATTGGCCAGAGCCAATAATTATTGGTATTGAAGTGACTTTATTATTATTATTATTATTATTATTAATTTAATATTATTTGTGTTGTTTGACAAGCTGCTGTCATAGCAAAAGGGAAAGCTCATGATCCAAACATAAATTCCACAAACTATGACATGTTTTCTCAAAATGAAACTTACATTCATGAGGAGACATACTGACACTGACAATCAGACAGCTTGGAAAGTAAAGAGAGAGGTCTGTAGTATCTTGAAAATAACCCTTTAAGGAATGCACAAATTTATTAAGACATTGTTAAAATCTATCACAATTTTGAACAATTTGGCAACATGACTAGTTTCTGTTCATGATACAAGCAGATACAGTTGTGGGCAGAAGTTGCAAAACACCTGCTGGTAGCATATCAAGTGCAGCTAGCCAGTGCTGTTAGACGCTTACTTTCTAAGTAATAAATACAGTGCACCACAATGTTTTATATAGCATCATTTGTACATGTTAGCACAAAACACACAGAGCCACACAAAAGTGCAGAAGAAAAAAGGTTTTAAGGTGAGATTTAAATAGAGGGGAATGACTCAATGGATCAGATGTTGGAAAGGGAAATATTGCAGACAGAAAGGGCAGCAGTTGTGAAATGGTGATACCAACTGAGATTTTACAAAAGAAGGGGTGAGCAAGGAAGCTAAAACTGCAAAAACAGAGTAGGTAGGTGGGGAAATGGGTATATTAACTATGATTTTTTAAAAAAGAGGAGTAGCAGCTCCATGGAAGCTATTGAAATTCAGGAAATAATCATGAATTAGATTTTGAGATGATTAAGAAGACTAGGAAGCCAACAAAGTTGATAGGAAATGTGGTTTCATTTCTCTTATGTGAGCACATTGTCTGGTCATGGCAATCTGGATCTAGTAAAGTTTTAAAAAATAGGGATTTATGGAGAACATAAAACGCAAGACTGCAGTGCTTACAGCAGGAGGTGACTAGTGTTTGAGATCAAAGATGAAAACAAGATCTGTGGCCCTAGGAGGAAAATAAAAAGGGATGGGTGGAGAGAGAGATGCTCTGAAGGAAAGCAGAGGAATGGGAAAAGATGGAAGTTGATTACCAGGTTTAGACAAACATCTGAACTAAGAGATGTTCATTGAAACCATAATCATTAACTGTTTAGTAATCTGAGCAGCTGTATTTGCTGAGACAGAGCCTAGTAGTAACTTTTAGCATGGTTAGTGCTGCTGCAGCAAAGAAAAATGTTGTAGCAGCAGTGAGTCACAATGATGAATGACAGAATATGTCAGACAGAGTCTGGCATTGCAAATATTAGTTTGCAATGACAATGACTGCCAGAAAAACCCAGACCATTAGACAAAAAGAAAAGCACAACTTGCTTTTGAATATGTTGCTATAAGCACAAACTGAAAATTATTATGTCTGCTATTGGGCACTGTTAGGCCTTTTTAAAAAAACATACTGGCTACAGCTAACATTCTTAGTTCAAAAACTTTTATTTCCATAACAAAGTTACTTTAGTATAACAGAAATATATACAAAAAAAAGCAAAAACCTTTCGTTTTGAGTGGACCTAATAGGTGATATGTGTATAGCACCTGCCAACGTCAGGTTTTGTTAAGAGGTTTAACTGCATGTGAATATTTGCTGTTAAATTTTGCTCTTGGTTTTGAAAGCTTGTTTACATTATATGTGTGTTTTAAGACCGTGGAACCCTTTTACTCTCAATTCAAACTAAAAGTGATGACTTTCCCGCTCATCATTTGTTGTGTTGGCCTGCCACTTGTCCCATATAGTAGTCACCAGGCTTCTCTTTCATGTGTCTGAAAATGTGGACTAAGAATAGGAAGATAAACACATTGTCACCTAGCAACCCTACAACTCCTGTCCCTTGCTTCCTCTATAAGCTTTTTTGCCCCCACTGCTTAAACTCTTTCTACTGGTTCTACATTCTGGACAGCTTGAAGCTGATGTTTTATAATCCACTATATTTGTTGCATTAGGTATTAGCTGAGCACTCTTATCAAAGTAAAAGCATAACATATCTTTTGTGAGGAATAAAGGCTAACTAGCAGGAGATGGTCCGATTTTTAGTAGGGCTATCAATTAATCTCAGTTAACTCACACAATTAACTCAAAAAAAGTAATTGTGATAAAAAATTAATTGTGATTAATCTGTTTTAATTGCACTGTTAAAAAATAGAATGCCAATTTAAATATTTTGGGTTTTTTCTATATTTCCATTTATATTGTATTCTATGTTGTAATTGAAATCAAAGTGTATATTATTTTTTAGTCTAAATATTTGCACTGTAAAAATTATAAACAACAGAAATAGTATTTTTTCAGTTCACCTCATATAAGTACTGTAGGGCTATTTCTTTGTCATAAAAGTATAAATTACAAATGTAGAATTTTTTTGGTACATAACTGCACTCAAAAACAAAACAATGTATAACTTCATAGCCTACAAGTCGACTCAGTCCTACTTCTTGTTCAGCCAGTGGCTGAGGGTATGTCTACACTGCCCACTGGATCAATAGGCAGTGAGCACTCCACCATGGGTCAATTTGTTGCATCTGGTCTCGATGTGATAAATCAACCCCTGACCGCTCTCCTGTCAACTCCTGTACTCCACCACCATGACAGGCCCAGGAAGAGACAACAGGGGAGCGGCAGCAGTCGACTTACTACAATGAAGATGTCATGGTAAGTGGATCTAAGTACGTCGACTTCAGCTACATTATTTATGTAGTTGAAGTTGTGTAACTTAGATCGATCCCTCCTCCCCCCATTGTCGGGGCAGGGGGGGTGTCAACCTAAGATACACAACTTCAGCTACTTGAATAGCATAGCTGAAGTCGGCCCATCTTAGGTCAACTTACCTGGTGTCCTCACGGTGGCAGGGAACTCCTTGATCGACTCCACTTGCACCTCTCAGCGAGCTGGAGTACCAGAATCGACAGGGAGCATCTTGGGGGATCAATTTATCACATCTAGACGAGACGTGATAAATCAATCCCTGATAGATCGATCAGTACCCACTGATCCGGCAGGTAGTGAAGACCAGCCCTTAAAGAGATTAATGAGTCTGCTCTACAGCCTTAGCTAACAGGTCATGTGGTAGAGGCTCATGCACTAAGCTCCAGAGATCCCAGGTTCAATTCTGCCTGTTGATGTCTGGGTGCTGTTGGCGTTACAACAGCAGTCTCAGATGATGTCTCAGCACATTATTCATTTTAAGAACACTTTCACTGCAGATTTCACAAAACACAAAGAAGGTAGCAATGTGAGATTTTTAAAGATAGCTACAGCACTTGACCCAAGGTTTAAGAATCTGAAGTGTTTTCCAAACTCTGAGAGGCATGAGCTGTAGAGCATACTTTCAGGAGTCTTAGGCCTGGGCTACACTGGGGTGGAGGGTTCAAACTAAGATACACAACTTCAGCTACGCTATTTGCCGTTCTCACAGCAGCGAGTGGACCACAGCAACTCCCCTGTCAACTCCACTTACTCCTCTTGCGGAGCTGGAGTTCCAGATGGGGAGCATATTCAGGGATCAATTTATTGCATCTAGACGAGACACAATAAATCGGTCCCCGATACATCAAACATTACCCACTGATCCGGCAGGTAGTATAGATGTACCCTTAGAAGAGCAACACTCCGATGTGGAAACTACAGAACCCAAACCAAAAAAGCTGTTTTGGATTGTTATTGAGCAAAACCCGTCATCAGCCTGCATGCAAGTCCTCAAAACAGTGGCTGAAGAATGAAGGGATATTGTTTTATTTTTGAATGTAGGGTTTTTTTGTATATAATTCTACATTTGTAAGTTCAACTTTCATGATAAAGAGATTGCACTGCAGTACTTGATTGGGAGTATTGAAAAAATACTATTTCTTTTGCTTTTTACAGTGCAAGTATTTGTAATCAAAAATAAATATAAAGTGAGCACTATACACTTTGTATTCTGTGTTGTAATTAAAATCAATATATTTGAAAATGTAGAAGACATCCAAAATATTTAAAGAAATGGTATTCTATTATTGTTTAATGGTGTGATTAATCACATGATTAATCAAGATTAATTTTTAATCGCTCTTTGAAAATGTAGAAAACATTCAAAATATTTAAATAAATGGTATTCCATTATTCTTTAACAGTGCGATTAATCACAATTATTTTTTTTAATCACTTGTCAGCCCTAATTTTTAGGCTAATATCCATCTAGATTCCCAAAGTTCTGGACCATGTTGCTTAATGAAAGAGATAGTGTGAGTTTTATAAATTTGATTAAAGCTAGTAAAGAAACAAAATAAAATCAAGAAAACATATCACCAATGCTAAGCTACGATTAACACTACTCAACTGAGAACAAAGCAGTACAACTATCAAATCAAGATCAAATCAACAAGTGATCTTTAATATTGGATTTGAATTACATCAAATTAAATAAATCATCAGATTAATACAACATAAATCAATCCTTGCAAATCCTAAAAAAAAGGATCTCAGGAGGTGGCTGTCTGATTCATAATTATGAATCCCCAACTAAAGAATTTTAGCAAAGTCAGTCAAAATCTTTTGGTACTGAAACCAAATTATTTGGTTACTGTCTTAACAATATCCTCAAAGTCAATAAAAACGTCCTCCTTAGATATAAGTATATCAATTCTTGAGTGATAGCTAACCTTTTTTTTCACTCATTCCCAACAGAGATATTATAATATGGTCCTTAACAGGAAATTCTAAGTGAAAGTTTGACAGCTTTTGCTTAAAAGTTTTATAGCTGACAGCTTCAAGTTGCTTAGGTTCCCCACAGCTGGCCTTTTGTCAGCTGACTTGGACTTAAGGAGCTTGGGTAAATGGGCTTCATAGGTGCACGAACTAGGAGTGCTGGAGATGCTCCTGCACCCCCCACTCCCACCCCGATTTGAAGTGGTTTCCATCATATACAAGATTTAGAGTTAGATTCAATGGCTCTCAGCACCCCCACTGTATAAATTGTTCCAGCAGGTCTGAGGGGCTGTGTATTTGCAGTGTAGACATTCCAGCTTGGTCTGCAGCCCAGGATCTGGGATCCTCCTCCCTTGCAGGAGACTTTACTCTTGATTCTTATGGTTTGTGAGCTTTGCTCACATTATATTGCAGCACCTCCATCCAATGCCTTTGGATAAATCAGATAAAGACTCACCTCAGAGCCCTGCAACATGATCCAATCAGATTTGAATTAGGTCACCTTACCTAGTATCAACTTGGAAAAGTCCTGTTTAAGTTAGCAGCTTTAAAAATATTCAGAGTTTACATACCAGAAATTGCAAAGGCTGAGATCACCCCTCCCCATCTTCACCTTCTACAAAAATCAAAACACAAGACCACTTTTGAGGAAGATGAAATGTCCTTGTCTAGGTGAAAGTCTTATGATGGCATTACACTGACATGTTACAGAAAGTACACCCCAAGTCCTGTAAACTGAAAAGGCCTGTCAACAGCCAATCAACATCCATCCATCAGAAAGATTTGAAATCATGCTGAACATCTTATAACCAGCTGTTGCCATTCTTCTTTCATACAAGACAATTTAAAATAATCTTTATATTTAGGAACTAGGTCATAAATCATACAGCTTATCATGGAAAGTTGTCATCTTGATAAAGAAAAGTTACTTTAAAGCATATCAGCTTATAAATATAATTAATATTTGCATAGAATTTGTATGCTCGTAACTGCTTTTTATCTCACACTACCTTTCTCCCTTCCTTCTGGCTACATATAGCTATGCAAGAAAACTCTAGGTTACTTTAACAGTATCTTTTGTCCTGTAAACAAAGAATAATACAGAAAACTAACCCATTTCCAGGTGTATTGGGCGCTAAGTTTTCTTGAAGGTATATTGAGCTTCTATCTAAGTGAAGCTGTTTTAGGAAAGGAGACTACTTTTTGCCAATCACCTACATAGCAAATGTATACAGGAGAAAATACAGTATTATCACAAATGTATCCATTAATGTAGATGTACAAACAAATTGTTCATGTTGAAGAAATGATAACTGAATTTCTTACTTTTTGTGCATTTAAATTCTCATTCATAATGTTTTTGTGCATTTAAATTTCTCAATCATATTTTTTCATTAATATTTTTAACTGTTTTTTGTCTTTATTTCTGATTTATTAAAGCAAGATTGCTCATTGAAATAAATTATTAGAGGTGCATAGGTCAGATATAAATATAAAAGGAAGAAACAGAAATGAAAACAAAACTGATTATTGAAATAAAAGTTTCAGTCTGAGATTTGAGGTTCATATATGCATGCTACTTCTGGAATTCTGAATCTATGTTTATGAAAGACACTATGGCTGTATGAGCATGGGTTTGGGACTCAGGCTATCCTGACTCTGCCATGGACTCACTACATGGCCTTGGACAAATCACTTCATCTTTCTTTCTCTGTAAAATGGGAATAATAATGTTCAACCTCAGAAAGCTGCTGAGAATTTGTTGGTGCATGTCTATATATTGCTTTGATCATGTTGGGCAATCTAAAAATATTAAATATTTTTGAAATGGTCCTACCGAAATAGGCCAATGTCACACATTTATTTTCATGGGATGTATAAAATGTAATGTAGTTGCATGTGTATAATTAAAGTGATATTCATATGGGGCCTTATCCAGCTCCACAGAAGACACTGCAAGTTGCATGGTTTCTATAAATGCATTCTGTAGCAGCCTCACTTGGATAGAAGCTCAGTATACCTATATACATTTTAGCATATATATATAACCCTCAGGTTCTTAAGTCCAGCAACCCAAAAGTCCTTTTAACATGCTCATTCCTTCCCTGTATACCACTCTCAGTTGCTGTTCTTCGCCAAAACAGCCCCAGAGCTCAGAGGTTCATCCACAGAGTTCGCCTTCCACCCTGTACTGAAGGGGGTTGGGGGAGGTACCTAAAACATAGACCTAGGTATCAGTGATTTCAGCTCTGGAGCATGTAACAAGATTCTCAATTCAATCTAAATTAGCCTTTTTGTAATACCAGGGAGAAAAAAAGGGTCCATGGTATTATAAAAGAGCTAACTAGTGTCTAGGACCATTAAAGAAGGCCCATACCACCCAATCCCTCTCCCCAGCCTCTGCCATCTAATTGAGATTTGGAACCCATGTCCCCTGCCTAGTGAATGCCATTAAGTTAAGGATGAGTCCTTCCATCAGGGTATATCAGGTACAGATCTGCTGCCCTCGGTTCACACAACAAGAATAACAATACTTTATTACTCTTGCCCCAATAAGGACACTGATATCCAATATCAGCCACAAATGATCATTTGGGCAAGCAATCCCATCATGCTGAGCTGCTAGGCAGGGTGACTATGTCCATGCAAATGAGATCAGCTTCTGAAGTCTTTTTCCACAGCTCACCACTGGATGTCATGGGAGAGCTCATTCAGACTCTGCTTACATATATATAATCAAGAGCTCTGTACTTCACTGTGTATGCATAGGGTCAGAAGGTGGGGGGAATGCATCATCCTCTCCAGATTTCAGAAGGAAGTTGTGGAAATGGTAATGCAGTGACAATCTCTCTTAATTTTTGAATGGAGCTACCTATAAGCTGTGATAGCTGTTTATGAAAGATTTCCTGACAGTGTGGGCCATCCTGCCAAAGAGATAGAAACTGAAGGGAGGCAGTTGGTGCTGATATGCAAATATCCCACGTTGATGGTTGTTTGTCTTCAGAAGGTTCCCTGAAATTGACAGAGTTTGGGGGATCCTGTCCCTTAGCTTCCCAAAGAAAAATCTGATTGAAACTCCTTTTGAGAATATCAGAGAAATTACCTCCTGTTAGTCCCCATCCTGATATGCAGAGCAATGGGAAGTAAATTGGTCGAAAAAAAAATCTGAAAAATTTCACTCAAGTATCAAACCCAACCTTTTTTCTGAAACACATAAAGAACTTAGAACAGGCCAAACAATGTATTGCTAGGATGAGCATACTCATGAGAAAGTTCTGCTTATTTCAGGGAATATTTTCCCCAGACAGTTATAAGTACCTGATGACAATAGCCTACAGTGAGAATGCCTCTGAACTACAACTGTGCCATCATTGTTGCCCTTTAGTAATCTGTCAGTGATGACGCCTTTTAAAAAGTAGTGCATAAAGCAACAAATATGATAATTTCTGAAAAAGGACAACCTTATCTCACATAAGCAAATAGAGTATACCTTACAGCAATCATTACTGCAACCACTAATCTGCTGATTTAAGTAGACATATATTTTATGGATTCTGCAAATGTGTACAATGATTGAGAATAGCTCCTTAAATGTAACAGTTATGTAAATTCACTTTCCATGGAGACTGGGGTGGAATCAGATTGCTTATAGTGACACCACTGATGGTAAAGTCAATACATAATAATAGGGTATCAAAATAACCTTAATGTAGACAACTTCAAGTCAGCTTGATTTTTATTGCTTCTTTGCCTTTATAATACTAATTTATATGTCATCAATCTGTCAGCATTTATCAGTGTCAAGAACTTGTAAAAAGCCCTGTGACATGCAACAGGCCTATTTTCAGTTACTCAAGTGTAAAATTTTGTCAACTTGTTTTTGTCTAATTAGCAAACTATTTCCACCTCAAAGCATTCCAACAGGAAAATAATAGTATTTGTCCTTTTCTACTCCTAATTGGAGCTTTTACTGATCAGTCAGCAGATAAAAGGTTTCTGGAAACCAGGCAAGGTCAGATACACCTACTGTACTGCAGAAATGATGACTCAGGTTGGAGTGTCATCATTCAATTATCTATTATTCTGTTCTCAGTGTAAAGACGTTAACAGTACTCTGATATAACTAATGTATATTAAATAAACAAAAAGCTTTGTCTTATAGACTGACACACAGTCCAGTCAAGCTGTTCCATGTGAACCAAAACATAATGGGCTAGATCTACAAAAAGATTTAGGCACTGTTTTAGGCATGTACACCCAAAATTTAAATTATCACAACCCTTTCTCATCCGCTTCCTAATCCTGTAAGGGTCTAAAGTCCTATGTGCCTACATTTCTGTTGGTGTCTAAATTCTGATGCCACTGAGCTTCTCCAGAAGGATCCTCGAGGTAGGCATTCCCCCTTATATTGACTGTAGGCCCCAATCTGATAGGTGTACTCAGAGGCCACCTAAGAGCATGCTCATCAGACTGGGCCCTGCGTAAAACAGAGCCAGTGAAGGTGGTAGAGCTGTTCCATTTCGTATAAATACTTAAGTATTCACTAGGCCAAAGCAAGGGTAAGAGTGAATCTATAGCCCAGTGGCTAGGGGACTTACATGGGAGACCATGAGTCATGTTTCTGCTTCACTGAATATTTGAGTAGGCCATGCAAAGTGGAACAAGTTTTAACAGGAGAGGCCTGGAGAGTGTCACCGCAGAATACCCTGTAACCAATGCCTAAGATTGTGTCCTGTGAGGTTGGAGGCGTCAGCTCAAGTTACTGGTCCAAATCAGGCAGAGTGGAGATTTGGACATGCATCTCCCACATCCTGAGAGATATTATCTTACTCTGTGACCTGTAACCCGTGTGCTGTAACCATTGGGTTATATAGTACAAAAGGGTCTTCCCCTCCTCAGTTTTTAATGAGAAAGTGGCTGACGTGACTTATGTGCCTAACTCCAGGAGTCAGTTCACAGTTGTGAATCCCAAGTGGAAATAGGTGTCTCCCTCCAGCCCAGACTTAAGTGCCCAACTGTTTTAGAAAGGTGGGGGGCGGGGAGCTTAGGACCTTAGCACCTATCAAACTCCCTGGCTACCTTAGGTGGCTCCCTGCTCATTATGCTAGCTTTAGTAAATCCCATTCTTGCAGGCTAACCTCTTTCCCATGCACTGTAGAAGGTGCCTGAGCATCTTACTCAGAGTTTTGAGGATTCAACTGGAGGGGAAGGAACTAAAGTTGCGCTTAAGTCCCTTTGTGGAACTAGCCCAAGCTATGTCTATTATGGCCTTCAGGCATTCAACCAGAGGCTATAATTTTGTTAAATTTCACAATATAAGCAGGTTTGGACCAGGTATTAAGTATAAAGAGAAGAGTGCTCTGGAAAAAAAAAAAACAGCTACAAGGTAAGCATTGTAATGGTTTCAATAGGTGTTGCCCTTCTCTTTGTATATGGTGTTGCTTTAGCTGTGTTGGGCCCAGGATGTTAGAGAGACAAGGTGGGTGAGGTGATACCTTTCTATTGAACCAACTTCTGTTGGAGACAGAATCAAGCTTATGAAATGGAAGCTAGTCTTTCTCACCAACAATATTCTAATAAAAGATATTACCCCACCCACCTTGTCTTCTCCCTGTGTCCATATTGAATCAACATCCCTAAATGTTGTTGCAGGGTAAGATGCCTTGTATAGAATATGTATGGTAATGTTTAGCTCTCATGATCATTGACAAAGTTCCAGTCTCACTAAAGTGAAGGTGTTAGTACTAGAGTCCCAGTCGAGTGCCAGTATGGGCAATTATATTTTCATAACCTGAAAAGCATTAAATATAGCATTTTCCATTATTTTCTTTCCCAAACAATTGTGTAGAAAATGTATAAAAATTAATGTCTTCACTTTAGAAGTGGCTGTACTGAAACGATAGATGAAAATTTTTCTAGCTACATATTAAGAGCCCAGTGTTTCAGATATAGGTCCTTTTCCTAAACTGACTGGGCTGACCCCTGCTCCCATTTGGAATCCCACTGGCTTCCCATTAATTCTTTGGCTGTCACAAACCCTGAACCATCCTGAAATTTTCTGGATGCATTTGTTAAGGTTTTATAAGTTGGAGACTAATTTGCTGATTTAATATGTTCACTACAAAACTTGGCTTGTGTTATCAATGTAATTGAGATTTAAAAGCAAACAAGGCTGGAGGAAAATTAGGCCATTTGAAAATTATGAACTTTTACAAATGACAAACTGGAATTTTTCCAAATTCCACACAGCTACAAAGAAGCAGCTAGTAATATACAAGTTAATATGAAAAAAAGGCAACTTTAAACATTTCAAATTTTAAAGCTGTAAACTAATTTTCTTCACATTTGACATGAAAATTAGATCTCCAGGAGAGCCTCAGATTTGTAGTTTAATCTCTTTGACCTATCAGAGTGCAAAATTTTTAATCAGAAAATATGAGGAGAGTAGTTTTCATCTTAGCATAAATTAAAATTTGACAAGCCAATATTCCTGAACTTTTCCAAATGGATCAAGAATTTGTGATCTGTGAACAAATATTGAAATTTGTTCAGGGAAATTATGAGTCACTGAAAATGAATGTAAGGACAGAAGTTGCACTCAACCTTTATTGTGTACACCCCTGATTTGCTGTAATAAGTATAAGCTAAAAATATTACAGTAGATAGTTTTGTATGTCAGCTGTGAACTGTGCATAGGACTGGGAATCAGGGGAAAATTGGTTTTAGTTCTAACTCTGACATTAATTTACTCCAGAGATCAGCAACCTTGGCACGTGGGACCACAGGGTAAGCACCCTTAGCGGGCCCCACCGGTTTGTTTACCTACCGTTTCGCCAACTGCAGCTCCCACTGGCCGTGGTTCTCTGTCCCAATCCAGTGGGGGCTGCGGGAAGTGGCGAGGTGATGGCTGCCGCTTCCCGCAGCCCTCATTGGACCAGGACGGAGAGCCGCGGCCAGTGGAAGCCACAGTCGGTGAAACAGCAGGTAAACAAATTGACGGGGCCCGCTAAGGCTGCTTGCCCTGAGATCCCGCGTGTCAAGGTTGCCGATCCCTAATTTACCCTGTGGCCTGAGAGAACTCAATTAATCTTCATGTCATTAAATTACCCAATCTGAGAAATTGGGTTAAAGTTTAGTGATCTTTTAAAAGCATTTTGAGATCTATAGATGAAAAAGCTCTGTAAGTGCATAGATCATGCTAGCTGTTCTATATAAGTGGACCTCTGCACTTCCAGAGTCACAAAGATATAGAACTTGGGCTTATAGCTGTTTTGCTTTCCCCACTGTTAAGTTGTAGAATGATTTTAAAAAACCAGCATGCAAAAACCATTTTTTCACTTATATTTTGTAATTACTTAAATTATTAGGTTGCTGCAAAAAGTGACAGATAATTTGTTCTACACATCTTATATTAAATCTCTCATGTCCTGTGAACTTCTTTAACAAGATGCATAATTCACATAAGCAACCAATTAGTACTGATTTATGTAAATGTCCTTTCCTTGTTGTCGAGCATTACTTCTTCTGTTCAATAGGTTTTTTTTGTTAATAATAGGTAATATTACCATTAACTCAGTGTCTAAAATCAAGTTAAAGAAAATGTTTTCCCCCTTTTTTAACAATTTTATATTTTAAGTTTCTTATTAGAAACCAATCCGCACTCTGTTTTTTTCATAACTGTTCAATTAATTAAGCATATTATAGCATGTGTGAAGCCATAAAGGAACAGAGGTTAAAGACCTGATTGTATTAAAGGCATATCCTATCCTCTTCATGAAGCCAAAGAGAAGAGGATATTATCTTTAGTACAACAAGTGTCAATTGTTGAAACATTTTCTCAAGTTAATGATTCTTCTGGATGCCTATCTTAAATAGAGGCAGCTTGCCCTGTGCTTTGATAGGTGAGGAGCAAGATTTTGCAAATTGAATAGGACTTCCTTGATGAACTTTCTGGATTCTGCTTCTGGCTGACCCTGCCTAATTTCCCATGAGGTGATAAGCACTGAAAGATTATTTTGTTGTGGGAAGAGGATACAATATGGGAACATGACTGGTTTGTTCAGTACTTTGTGTGTGTTTTAGATTAGCTACTGTTTAGTACCAGTAACTTGAAAGTTAATTAAACAACAAATTGGGTTTGGTAGTAGGTATTTCATCACCAGGAAGTGTCAGGCAAGTGTGATTAAAGAATATTAAGTGGTAATGGTCATTTCCTAGTGTGATGGGTGTCCAACCCACAGGACTGCAAGGGGTGAAGGTGGCCATGTATGTAGGCCTATTAGCTCCACAGGCAGCACCTGGAGGAAGAGCTGGAGAGCAGAGAATTGATTGCAAACAGGCTCAGCTGTGCTGGGATAGGTGAGGACTAAAAAGCCAGGAAGCTATAAAGCCAGTCACTCCCTGGGAAGAGGGAGGAGTATTTGGAGGCTGCAGGGATGTGGAGGCCACAGTCACTCCCTGGGAAGAGGAAGTAGTGTTTGGAGCTGGTAATCCCAGGGAAAGGGGGGAACCAGAAGTGGAAGAAAGCAGTCCAGGAAGGAGCAGTGACGATTGGGAGAATAGAGCCTGGAATTGCTGGGCTGAGGGACCCTGGACTGGAACTTAGAGTAGAGGGTTGGCCCAGATTCCCCTACTGGCCACCAAAGGAGTGACACCTAAAGCAACAATTGTTGAAGGAAAGATTTTGATTTACCTCAGAACGTGGGAATGCTGAATGACTTGGCCGGAAGACTGAGTAATGAAGAGGACGCTGTGGTTCCTGGAGTGAGAGAGGGGCTGCAGACCAGAAAGAGAGACAGTGATACCATGCAGCCACAGGAATGGGCATCAGCCTGATGAGCTAATCTCCAGAACAGTCAGGAGGAGGGACCAGACAAGCAGTGATGGGTGCATCCCATGACACTGGAAAATCAGACTTCAACGTTATTGGACAATGAAGGTTGTTTATATTGCCTTGTGAGAGACCAGTACTATGGGGACCTCACTTATGAAGAGTAGTATGGTTAATTTATGTTTATTTACTGATTATATGAATTATTGCCTTTTAACAACGCTGTTGCCATTGCCAATAAAATCCTTTTGTATTATCATTTCAAATGTGTGTTAAAGCAACACAAAGCTGAAACTATTGGAGTAACAGGTTGCTTTTCTGCACAAATAAAATAAAATTTACTTGGTGTCTCCTAAATTAAATATTTACTGAATCAAAACTGTTCATATGAGGCTCTCAAAGCACATCATAAGCATTAATTAAATTTAGCCTTACATCAGATGTGGTAAAGATTATTATCTTCATATTACAGCTAGGTAAACTGAGACCCAAGATCAGAAAAGAGTCAATTGTAGAGTTTGGAAAACTCAGAAATCATGCTGGACTCCAAATCCCCTGCTCTAACTTATAGATCTGATTAAAAATATCCTAAATATTTCTTGTTTTAGGTGTAGTACTAATAAGATTATGGCACCCTTGTATTATGCAGACAACCTACAGAAAAGACAATCCCTACTGTATACTTCTGTTTAGAACTAATTGTTTGAAAGTGTAATATAACAATATTAAAAAGACTTGGTAGTTATAACAGATTTTTTATTAGAAAAGTCTTCCAACTTTTATTGGCACAAGTACATATTAATGCCATGAATTGCCGATACTGATATGGTACATTTACAAAGCATATTCGGGGATTTAGCCTCATTGCTTCCATTTACATTAACTCTGAAGTACACACTGCATGTGTTAACAAATGGATGAGTGTGCTCAGAAGAACCATTTAACTAAATCCCTGTATGTAGGTTTGAAAATGTAGAGGATGGGTAAATTTGTTTTGCTGTGTGTAGCAAATCAGTTGAATAACAAGTGTTGCTGTTAACAGAAATTTTGCAGCTAATTCCCTGTTCAGTGAGCTGAAAAACAGTCCTATTATATTTTTTAAAAAATAATCCTGTGTATTGGCAATACTAATTATAAAGAACCTGTCTTAAGAAGTGTAGTTTGATATGTAACAATTGGGGAATGGAATGGAATTCAAGGGATTAATTCTGCAGAAAATTGTCACACCTATTCCTGTGTCATACTATTGAACATTTATGTGCAAGTGCCATCAGCATTTTCAGCTTCTTTCAGTCCATTGTTGGCCAACTGCTCTTCTGTAGAGAATTGTTCACGTCACTGCAGAATCCCATACATTTAATTTTCCACCTAGCATCTCTATTGAACTTTCTAGGCTTTGGCATTCAACCTAAGACTATCTATGACCACCTGTTCTCTGTTCTTCTGGCAGTGGGGACACATTATTTAAGGGGATTAAGAGTGACATAACAAAGTAATGGCTTCAATCTCAAAAAGGGAAATTCCAAGCTAGTCATTTGGAAAACTTCTTTTCTAACAAAGAAGTCAATTAGGCAATGGAATAACTTCCCCAAGAGTTCACTGAAACACTAGCACTAGAGTTGTTTGACAGCAGGCAAAATAGTATGGTTAGGATGTTATTGTACTTTACCAAGAGGTCATTCTCAGCCTTGTTATTTATGCTTATTTATTCTTGGTTTTCCCCATGATGGCAGTTATTTTATTGTGCAGCTATTGATTTGACATTGAAGTTCAATCTCCAATTTACACCATTTCCCTATTTATGGATCTTTGGTTGGTGATAAGTTTCCTCACCAATTTCCAATTGATATTTCTTTAGACATGCTAGAAGAGCACACGAGTGTTCTGTCTGAAGGGAATGGAATGATTTAAGAAAAACTAAAAACAGTCATTTCTAGTAATGAAAGTAAGGAAACTTACCTTAAAGTTGCAGTTTATGTAAGGCATAGATGGATCAGTGTGGCTCATCTGATCCAAATCTCACTGCTGATGTAGACAGGATCTAATATTGTATGAGTACCTGGCTTTAAACTTAGTGGTAAGAACATAAGAATGGCCATACTGAGTCAGACCAAAGGTCTATCCAGCCCAGTATCCTGTCTACCAACAGTGGTCGGTGCCAAGTGCCCCAGAGGGAGTGAACAGGTAATGATCAAGTGATCTCTCTCCTGCCATCCATCTCCACCCTCTGACAAACAGAGGCTAGGGACACCATTCCTTATCCATTCTGGAAAATAGCCATTAATGGACTTAATCTCCATGAATTTATCCAGTTCTCTTTTAAACCTTGTTATAGTCCTAGCTTTCACAACCTCTTCAGGCAAGGAGTTCCACAGGTTGACTGTGCACTGTGTGAATAAGAACTTCCTTTTATTTATTTTAAACCTGCTGTCCATTAATTTTGTTTGGTGGCCCCCGAGTTCTTATATTATGGGAACAAGTGAATAACTTTTCTTTATTCACTTTCTCCACACCACTCATGATTTTATATACCTTTATCATATCCTCCCTTAGTCTCCTCTTTTCCAAGCTGAAAAGTCCTAGCCCCTTTAATCTCTCCTCATATGCGACTCATTCCAAACCCCTAATCAAGTTAGTTGCCATTCTCTGAACCTTTTCTAATGCCTGTATATCTTTTTTGAAATGAGAAGACCACATCTGTATGCAGTAGTCAAGATATGTGTGCACCATGGATTTATATAAGGGCAATAAGAAATTCTCTGTCTTATTCTATATCCCTTTTTTAATGATTCCTAACATCCCTGTTTGCTTTTTTGACTGCCGCTGCGCACTGTGTGGAGGTCTTTAGATCACTATCCATGATGACTCCAAGATCTTTTTCCTGATTAGTTGTTGCTAAATTAGCCCACATTATATTGTATGTATAGTTGGAGTTATTTTTTCCAATGTGCATTACTTTACTTTACTTTAATCCACATTAAATTTCCTTTGCCATTTTGTTGCCCAGTCACTTCATTTTGTGAAAATTTTTTGAAGTTCTTTACAGTCTGCTTTGGTCTTAACCGTCTTGAGCAGTTTAGTATCGTATGCAAACTTTGCCATCTTACTGTTTACCCCTTTCTCCTCTGGGTTTCTGTGCCTTAGGGAGCGCCAACAGCTACGGGAGCACCTACACTAAACACTGCCCCCACGATTTTCGCAGGAGGTCATCCTGGAAGAAATCTCGCTGCTGAGGGTGACCGTGGAAGCAAGGCAGAGTCTTCTACGAAAATGCGGCTTCCAACCTGGACATATCCAGCTTGCCTGTGTGCACAGTGGTTCCCCCTCCCCTCACAGCAAAGTGACACAGACATGTTAGCCTGACTGGAAAAAAGACCACAGTGGCTCTCCCAATAAACCTGCGCAAGCGCATTGCCCAAGTTCTGGATGAGACCTTTGAAAAGATCACTGAGGCCCGATTACTGCAATGTAAAGGAGCACATCAACATCCTATTCCGCATCTAGGCATGCATGCAGCCAAAAGCCTCCTTACCCCAAAAGCCCACACTGAACCTATCCCCCAAAAAGCTGCTTACTGAGAATCTCCTCTGGTGTTTGTCCTTTCCCAAGCACTGGCCACAGCAACTGGCTCGAGAAGAGCTCCTGGCTGTATGCATTGAGGGATTCCGAGGTGTCTTCCTCACCTCAGCACTCTTGCTCCTGCTTTCGTCCTCCTCCTCCTGCCTTGTTTGACTGGGATCTGAAGTGTCCATGGTGATCATCAGAGTGGAGGTGGAGTCACCCCCAAGTATCGCTTTGTAGAAATGGTAGGTCACAGGGGCAGCACGAGAGCGGCGGTTTGCCTTTCGCACTTTGTGGTAGGCATTCCACAGCTCCTTCACTTTATCACTGCACTGCACGGTGTCCCGGTCATGGCCCCTTTCCGTCATGTCCCTTGATATCGACCCAAATGTATCATAATTCCTATGGTTGGAGTACAGCTGGAACTGGACAGCTTCCTCCCATAAAACACTGATGAGGTCCAGCACCTTGCCAGCGCTCCATACTGGGGATCACCTGCTGTGTGGAGCATGGTGATCTGGAAAATTCGCTGAGAGCACTCCATGTCTGGCTGAGGAAACAGGAAGGGAATTTTCAAAATTCCAAGGGAATTTAAAGGGCGGGATCTGGTGGTTGGTCACCTGAGGGCAGGGCAGTAGAGTTCAAACTGATGACCAGAGTGGCTTGAACAGGCATTGTGGGACACTTCTGGAGGCAGATCAGAGCACAATAAAGCCGCCCAGTGCGTCCACACTGGTGACGCAGTGCTTCAGCCGGGGCGTTATTCCTCTCGTTGAGGTGGAGTACCAGGACCGCTCTAGCTGAGGAGTCAGAGTGCTCTACGTGCTTTACCAGTGTGGACAGGGAGTGAGTTAGAGCGCACTGGGTGGCTTTATTGTGCGCTAACTTGCAAGTGTAGTCATGCCCTAATATAGGGACAGAAAGGAGATGAATTAACAGAATGAACAGAGTTGAGCAAAGAAAAGGAAGTTTTCGTTTGCCACTTGTCTAACCAATACCAGACAGAATGATTTATTGGCATTGCAGTCTTTTTATAGCTAAAATATAGAGTATTATTACAGCCACAGTGTTACAACAAGTGGTATTGTTTGGAGAGTGAAGATGAGTAAAAGACTCTTCTTCAGCTTCTCTAATTCACTCAGGGTTCTGTCTGCTCTGAGAGCAGCTCAGTGTTCAGGTACAGAGAGAGAGGAAGTATATGCAGTTTTATAGCTAAGGTACTGGACTGGGAATCAGGAGATCTGCATTTAATTCCTGACTCTGCCGGAGGTTTCCTATATCATCTTTGGTGAATCATTAATTAACCTGTTTATGCCCCAGTTCCATACACAGGGATAGCACTTCCTATCTCACACTCTTTGCCTATCATGTTTGTTTAGAATATGAACTTTGCGGTGAGGATGGGGAAGCAGTGTCTGTCTTTTATTTTGATTATGCACAGCATGATAAATCAGTGGGGCTTTGATTTAGATTGGACCCTGTAAGCACTATTGTAATATAAATGTAATTAAGGTGTAGAATGCTTCCATTTTAAGATTCAGCCCTCTGCATATCTGTAAATAGAGTTTATATTTTTGATCAAGGTATATGCAGGCTCATTTTTCATCTCTGGCTTGTGTGTTTCATTGAGCTTTTATATCATTTGATGTTCTTTCCTTATTGCATTCATATATTCATTTTAATCTTTCCTTTATCAACATTATATAGAAAATAGGGCATACAGGACCATTTTAATGTGTATTTCTTAGAAGCTTAATGTAAACTTTTTCTGTGACTTAGATCTGTATGGCTCATTATGGTTATTTATTTATAAAACCATAAAAAGGCACTGAATATGTGCCAGCAAAGGTGTTTTATTAATTTGGCCATGTTAACAATTCTAGTTCATTTATTAGATGCAGATGTGCCTATTACCACAAAATACTAACTCAGATCTTTACTGTTCTTTTGATTCAAATGCATTGTGACAGGGAGATGATCAGTCAGTCCATTGCTGACAACAATACAGATTTGATACAACCATTATAAAAGTGTTTTTAGTTCCTGATGTCTCTTTTTTTCTAAAATGACATTCATGTTTTTCCAGCTCTCAGGGGTCCTCTGCTTGCTAATGGAATACAAGGAGAGCTTTATTTGTCTAACACTGTCTGAGGTTCTTGTTTCCTGACCTCTATAGTAATATTCTCCTCCAAAGCTGTAGCTTGTATGTTTTTCATACTTCACTCCTTACTCTGACTTCCCAAAGTGGACAGAGTATGCAGGGAGTAGCTTTCTAATTGTTCCTTGGTTAAAATATTTTCTAGGCCAGTCAAACATTTATGAGCAGTAGGTAATTCGGAGGCAAAAATCAGGAAAGTACCCCTATTTACATTTTATCTCAGTTCATCGGGGGGCATGCATTTTACAGTATAAAATATCACTACAAAACTTTGATTACAAGATTAAATTTTGTTAAGAATATGCAAATGAGCTATTAATTGGGGCCTTAATTGTAAGGTACCTTAAACTCCCTTGGACAGACTGTCCCCATCATAAGGAGAAGAGCTGTCCCAACAGTGCTGCTGACACTTCTACATGTGTGGGCAAAAAGTGGACAAAGCCTAGCTCCACCTTTCAATGTGCCATCTGTCTTAGACGAGCTGAGCTGGCAGACCAGAGAATCAATTTGTGCCAGGTATAGGCCTGTGCAGATTATCACCTGCTGGAGCATGGATAGACCTGAATCCAGAGTGCGGCTTTCAAAGCCACAGTGATTCCTGGCCTACTTCTGTGGGCTGCCACTTTCTCAGGGTTTTTGGCAAAGTAGTATTTTTTTTTGCTTCGGGACCCTTTCACCATTTAGTGCACAAGGTGAAAGATATGTTTACCACACCATTTTTTACAAGGCAAAATCCTGTGAGAGAAAACTGAACAAAACATATCAAAGCTGCTTCACTGAAACTCCAGTCTGCATACCATTAAGAAATATTTTTCCTAAACAACAGATTTTTAGCACTTTATTCAGCATAATCAAAAATTGAATGTTCAGTAAACATAGAAAACAATTGAAATGCACATATATAATAGCCAGTTTTTTTAATAAATGCCAGTCTCCATACTTTTTCATCCAAGCATGCCTTACCTATATTTTGCTGGTCATTGATTGATTGTTCATATACTCATACAAATCAGTACCCCCTCTATATTTTTCATCTCATTAATAACAAAGGACACAAGCGGAGAAAATAAAGATTTTATTATCAAATGAATATCACAGCAGGGTACAATTTGATGACTAGAACATTTTATTTTACCACATGGGCCTTCCCAACTGCAATCCATGATCTCCTGAGTAATTTAATGATCTGTGATAGTTGAACTGATGCCAGTTTAATACTCCACATTTTAATCATCCAGCAAAATAAGTTATAATTGAACACTTGAAAGTGTAAAGAAATATGTTATTGAGAGTGATGGAAGTGACTCAGGTTGAATTAGAGAACAGTGCTACTATTCCTATGTCTACTGGACTAAACACATTGGGGACTTTGGGGGACTTTTTATTATGCCAATATCAATCATTTTAATTTTATTGTTTTTTCATCCTTGCACTGACAAAGTACATCATAGGTAAGATTACATTTTAATCATGGGTATTTTTAGTAAAAGTCATGGACAGCTCATGGGCAGTAAACAAAAATTCATGGCCCGTGACTTATCCATGAATTGTACTATCTATTCCTAACTAAAATTTGGGTCGAGGAGCCGGGGACGCTCTGCGGGGGGGACAGTCCAGGGGAACTGTGGGTGCTGGGGGTTGGCTTGGAATCCCCACTGGTGCTTGGGGGAAGGCAGGCAGCAGCCAGTGGCCCGGGATCCCTGCTGGTGCTGAGTGGGGGGCGGGTCGCAGTGCAAGGCCCGGGACCCCACCTGGTGCTAGGGGAGGGAGGATTGGCAGGACTGGTGGGCTCCCTACTTGGCTCCATGTGTCCTTGCATCTCCTAGAGGGAGGGAAGGCCAGGGAGGCTCTGAGCACTGCCCCTGCCATGAGCTCCAGCTCCTCATCTCCCATTATCCGGGAACCACAGCCAATGGGAGCTGCGGGGGTGACATCTGTTGGCAGAGGCATCGCTCTGAATCCCCTGGCTGCAAAGATATGTTCATAACTTAAGGGGAGAGCCCCCTGAGGTAAATGGCATCCCACACCCCACAGATCGTCACAGAACCCATTAATTCCATAATCTCTGAGACAAACACACAACTTTAATCATAGGGGACTGAGATGTTGCTGGTGCTCCTTATTAAGATTAGGATTTGTTTGCTTTTTACCTTTCCCTCCTTCCCCATCTATAATGTATCCATCTGTTGTTGTCTTGTCATATGCGTAGATTGTAAGCAATCTGTGACAGCAATTGACTCCTTTACTATATGTATGTATAGTGATTCTTGTAATGGTGCCCAGATTCAAGTCTCTATATGCCACCATAACAGAAACAATACTACTCATACTCCAAATACATTTTAATGAAGGCCACATTTATGGAGAACTATATGTTCTACCTGTAGGGAAAGAATAGTCTTTGCACATTTTAGGTGAACAAGCAAAATACATCGGTTTGCCAATCCTCCAGGATTGGCCCGGAGTCTCCAGGAATTAAAAATTAATCTTAATTAAAGATGATGTCATGTGATGAAATCTCCAGGAATATGGCCAACCAAAATTGGCAATCCTAAAAATACATCGGCTGAGTCACCCCAGAGTGTTGGGCATATGCATGCACAAGGCCTTCCCTGTAACTTTCTCCAGTACCCTTCCAGTGGGACAGGTGTGAGAGAGGAAGCAACATAGTTTCATACACCCAGCACCCTGTGCAGCAGAGCTCAATATTGGCACTAAATAGGCCAGTGAGGAGGATAACATTGGGGCCAGCCCAGGGAAGGGCTACTGGATCTTTACTTAATTATAAGGGGACACAAAGAGTAGCAGTCACTATTCCAATCCCTTTGCTGGCATAGCCTGGGCTGCCAACAAATTAGAAGATGGATTTTGTCTGTGTGTAATGAGTCATCTCTGATTACCTGAGGGTTCAACATCAATCAACCAGGACTGAGCCAATCCAAAGGTGAAGATCTGACCAGAAGGTCTAACCCACTAGGGCAGGGCAGGCTAGGTTCCCAGTGAGAGCAGCCATTCCGGTCTGCTCAATGTTGCTACCTCACCTCCTGCTTGGTGGTTTTGACAGGCTGCTTCTGCTCTAGCCCTGTTCCGATCCCATCCCATGCTCTGACCCTGGGCTCCTCTCCCCTGTGCAACTATTGGGTCTGACCACCATTTCTTCAACCATTAGCTCTGACCATCCACTTATCAGTTGTTGACATTGTCTTTATTGTAATCCATTTATTTTATCTTATGTAAAAGCTATCAAAGTGTCCTAGAGCCTGTCGCATTCAGCTTCATGTTACAGAAAATTGCTCTGTGTTCCCTCATCTTAGTTTGTTTTTAGAGAAGAATCTGAAAAACAATCTGAGAAGATGCCATCTGTATTCCCATGTGGGAAATGACAAGATGAAGTTTACTAAGCTACTTTCTTCCTTACCTCTAAGGCACTCCAGCAAAAACACAGCTTTGATCAAAATTAAACTAAACCAGAGTATAATAAATGCATCCTCTATATTTCTAATGGGGAAATGATAGAAATAGGGAAATAAAACTGAATTAATGAATCCAGTTGCACTGTGGATCATGATTTCCCTGCTGAGAAGAAAGAGTGTTGGTCAGATACTACTGCACTTGCAGTTAGTTTCGGTATATATCAAATTCCTAATTTTATAATCATTGAGTTTACTGTGGAATTACTTTAAATATTTATTTCTCCTGATTTCAGCTACTGACTGATCACACTGCACATTTGTACGGCTGCTTGGTATGTGAAATAAAATGTGGTTGTTTTATGTTGTACACACTTTCACTTGTAAAAGACTTGTGTAATGCAGTAACGTACGTGATTTTACTTGTTAGTTCACCTCAGAGATTTATAAAAATAATATATCAGAACTGAACTTATTTTATGTATTTTAAAAATAGCTTTTTGGGCCCAAACTTGAAACCTTTTAACACAGAACTCCCATTGTATCTATTCCCCTTCTTATTTATTCCGAATTAGCTCTTCCATTGCTTTTTCCTACCCCGATATTTTTTGTATGTAGTTTGGGTTCCATGGGACCAGTACAATGTCTAATGCAATTGATGGAATGACTCCCATTGAAATCAATTGAAAGGTTCCCATTGCTTTCGATAGGTGTTGGGTTGGGTCTGATGCCTGTATTTGTGTACGCAGACACATCAGAGAAATAAGGATGATAGTGCTTTCATTTTGTTTATAAATCAATTTCTAAAAATCTTAATTAAAAACAAAACTGAGAATAAAGCAATACTTGCTATAATAAAGATATGTTGACACCAGAGAGAGGTTATTATCTCTCCTTACTGACTCATTTGCTACCCTGTGGCTGAGTCAGAGAAAAAATATTCATTTTCAGTGTTGTGCTGATTCATAGTTTGAAACATAATTGCAATTTTTTTTCCCAATTTTTCTTTTGTGGGTGCTTTGGAGCATGCGGATTACTAAAGGGATTCTATTGTCAACTCAAATCTTTTCAAATGACTAACTTAAAAATTCATCATGATGCTTATAAAAATCTTGACAATCATTAGGGGCAGCTGGGGTGGTGATACCCCTGCTTATCAGACTGATCAGTATTGTCTCATTATTTCATTGTACTCCACCTTCTGTCTGTCTGTCTCCATCTGATGTCTCTTTTGTTATACTTAGATTATAAACTCTTTGGGGCAGGGAACATCTTTGTTCTGACTATGTACCGAGCAGAAGAGGCTCTTGGTCCAGGACTGGGGCTTGTGAACTGTAGCTTAGTACAGATAGACAATAATAAAATAAACTACTATTTCAAAGAACCAGTTCCTGCAACATGATTCATTACACACTGTGGCCCACGTAGCTCCAATGACTTCAGTTAGACTGCAAATAGGTCCACCTATGTAGGTCCTGTTGCAGGATGTGGCCTCTTAAACAGTAATTTGTGAGTTCATTTCTAACATACGCATTTAAGGGAGTATACCTGTGCACCGTATAAAATGACATCACAATTTACTCCAAAACCATGAAGTTGAGGAATGCTGGGAGGCATTGTGACTTTGAGGGATGTTTTTGAAAAACATTTCTCCCGGTGCTTCATTTGATGCAGCATGCCTGTTTACCACTTCTTAAGGGCTACGTGCAAATAGCATGATCCAGTCCTTCATTTCTTGGCTAACCTAGAAAGTGGTGAAAGAGAAACTGGACTGTACAAGAAAAGGCAGATGGGATTAATATGAGCTGAAAGGAATAACATTCTGGATTTAAGGGAAAGAAAAACAATGTTAGTAGCCAGTAGTACAGTATATAATTTTTCAACGAACACTTTCTCCCAATACTTTTCTTATACAAAATAAGCAGAACAAAATGCATGTATCCATTATTTTTCGACAATAGTAAAACATTCTGTTAAGGAATTTGTGCAATTTATTCTGTGAAGAAAGAGTAGAAGACAAATCAACATAACATATTGTAAAACTCCTAGCAGATTCTTTGATATCATTTATAAGCTGTTACTAAGATATTAAACCTTTTTATCTTGGAAGATTAAAGACAGCCACATTACATTCTGGCACACGGACTTGTAGAAGAATTAGATAGCTTTGCTATTGTAATGAGGTCAGAAAAAGTGTTTCTTGGTTTTTGTAAATCACTAATTCTTGATAGCAGTTGGCAGTCAAGAATGTTTCCATAATTTCATTTTAATGCTGTAAACACAAATAATATTTTATTCTCCTTCATAATAAAATTTGTGCTGGTATAATTTATGATTGGTTATTATTAATTTATTTATCATAAGTAACATGCCATCTTTATTGGATACAATCTTTACAGGATTTACTTGTCAGCTTTTGGTGAGGGAATGCCCAAGATTATTTAGGAGTAAAATAACATAAAGCTACTATGAGAAATAAGGTGGATTTTATTAAGTATTTTGGTTATAAAATGGGCCAAACTTGCACGGCAACCAAAATAGATATATCATTCATATATTGTCTTGGAGTTATGTATTCCAAATATAAGATAGAACTGTCTTGTTTTTACCTTTGGTTTTGTATTGGAGCTCATACTTTGCTTCAAACATTATTAGCTGAGAAAACACAGATCCAATTGTCCTTTCTCTCACCTCACCCCAGGTCATCTCCCATGGGTCTTTCTGCAGCAAGATGAGAAATATGATGATTTGTTTGGTGAAGTTTTCTCCTGTTCTCTTGTGAAAGAAGCAAATGGTCTGGCACTCTTAAGAAGTTATGTCCATCCACAGTCAGGCTGTGTGCCCTTGCTGCTTCCCAGCTCCCTGTTCTCTTTTGTCAGCATGAGGCTTTCACACAGTTACCCTTGGAATCTCCCTTTTCAATGAGGTTTCATTGTGTATGGATGGAAGAAAGCTACAGAAAAAATAATACAGCTTAGATTGTATTGATTCTTCCAATTTTCCTCACTCAGCTATCAGGAAAATTATGCACTAACCTGGCACTGCCCCAGCAGATCTCTCACCCTACTGTGCTGTGGTAACTTGGGTAACAGTGCTTTGGAGGTGCCATTACCTGCTCCCTTCAATAAGGAAGTAAGGGGAACCATATTTTTATTCTCCCCCTGTGCATACATAGATCTCTGAGGAAAAATTGGGGGTCTACATTTCTAAGACCTTTGTTGACCTATACACTAGAGCAGGTCAGGATTTTTTGTACAAATTAGTTTTCATTTAAAAATGTCAATTGTTGAAACAAAACTGTTAAAAAAAAAGTTTAAAATTTCCCAAATTGAAAAAAGAGCAAGAGAGCAAAAAACTTTTAAAAATGTTGAAATATTTTGTTTCAGCACTTTCAAAACAAATTCTGGGTTTTCCACTTTGAAATTTGTTTTCATTTCAAAATTTAAGCAAGTTAGAGTGAAAAAAACCTTCAAACAACAAAGAGCAAAATTACAATGAAACATTTTGAAATTATCAAAAAAAACCCATTTTGATTGACCCAAAATAAATTCAGATTTTCAATTTGCAAATATTCTTGAAATTTCAGCTTTCCTTCCCAAACTGGGACAGGGAAAAAAATTGGACTCTTGAAAATATTCACAGAATAGGAAAACCATTTCCCACCCACCATTTCTGTACATGTTTTGGAGGACGTACGTCTGTGTTTTGGGGATTTTTAAAATGTATATTTTGTTTTCTTAACATTAATGGGGAAATAAATAAAAGATTTCAGTAAGAGGTTTCTCATCTCTTAGGTAGATCGGTATGTCTGTTTACCTATTTTGAGACTCCTGCTGCCAAGAACCCCAGCTAGTAAGCTCTGGGAGATTACTTTTATCAGCTAATATAATTTGATTGTGGTTGCTGAGCTACTTAAATCATATGGGGAGAAAGTGCAGCCAGTGACTTTGCTTCTGCTATGTTTTTTTTTTTTCCCAAAGTTGCTACAACCTTTAATGATGATCGGTGATGATAGGAAAGATATCTTCTGAGATGCGATATTTTATCTAGCAGGCAAAATGGATCTTATGAAGGGTGGGAGACAGGGGTCCCAAACCAGAGGGAGATAGTAGGTATCAATATCCTCGGGGAAAAGGAGGAGTACTTGTGGGACCTTAGAAACCAGAGAACATGAAAAGATGAGGGTTGCCATACCAACTATAAGAGGCTAATCAATTAAGGTCAGCTATTATAAGCAGGAGAAAAAAACTTTTGTAGTGATAATCAGGACTGCCCATTTCAAACAGTTGATAAGAAGGTGTGAGTAACAGTAGGGAAAAACTTAGCATGGGGAAATAGTTTTCAGTTTTCCTACTGTATGTTCCACTCTATACATCTGATGAAGTGGGTTTTAGCCCATGAAGCTTATGCCCAAAGAAATTTGTTAGTCTCTAAGGTGCAACAAGTACTCCTTGTTTTTTTTGCGGCTACAGCCTAACTCGGATACTACTCTGAAACCAATCTTCTGGGAGCCACCTGCGGCTGAAAATAATCATGCTGAAATTTGTGGATTTGAGATTAAAAAGACTTGGGCCTAGATGCATGGAAAGAGTTAGCTGTTGTAATGCTGAGTGTCATAGTGCCTAACTTTTAAGCACCTAGAAAATAATTGTGATTCACAAAACCTGAGTTAGGCACATAGGCTTCCTATATAATGCTCCCTCTCTTTCTGACCCAAATGACTCTAATTATTTAACTAGAGTGCAACAGATTCAGCAGGCAAGACTGAGGGAGACCCGCTCGGGAGTATCTCCTAGCCCACTCAGGAGGCAGTAGATCCCTATTCAAATTCCTTCTCCCCCTCAGGCAGGAGGGGACTTTACCCAGAGGTCTTCTATTCCCAGATGAATATGATAACAGCTGAGCTAAAAATTATGAGGGCAATCCTCTCCCTCTCCTGCTGTCTTGTGTGAATTTATGTGAGGGGCCTGATCTAGAAGGTGTGGTGAGAGGGCACCCACAAGATCAGGACCTGCACATGTTTTAGGAGGTCAAATACCAATTTTACTCCAGCTTGTGAATTGTTTGGGACTTAGGTGGGAGACAGGTATTCAGGTATCTAAAGGGAAGCAGCAGTGCATATGCTGAGATGCAGAAACATAGGCACTGAAGGAACTATTATTGCAAAGACTTAGGTGCCAACTGATTTTAGACACCTACTGGCTTCAGCAGGAGTTCTGGGCATCACAGTGGTCCCAAAACTGGGAGTTAGGCATTTAATTCTTTTTGTGCTTTCAGGCACTACTAGATCATTCAGTCTATCTCCCTGCCAAACCAGGAGTGTTTTTAAGAATATGATTCTAGTGTTTTTGTTCAATGTAGTTTTAAATGTCCCAAGTGATGATGCTTCTACTACTTCCCTGGCGATGTCAGGAATTTGAAATGTACTACTTTATTATTTTTAATTCAGAACACACAAGAACCCCAAAAGAGACACAGGAGACAGGCTGCTCCCTGAGGCAGAGAGGCAGAACAATCCTCCCCTCCCCTGCATACACTTTGCTAGAGTCCTCTAGGCTGTAAGCAGGGCCTGGAAACCACCCTTACCATTTGTCTTAAAGTGATAGCTTGCAATTCCAGCAGAGCCCTCAGTACACTATGCCTCTGTACTTCCATGTGTAATACCATCCAGAATTCCCTTTCCATTCTATTCATCTTCAGTGTACGCACCTTAAACAGAATGTATTGTTCTTTTATGGCTGTGAGGGAATTATTCAAGCCAGCACTATCCTGTTTGAAGTTTTTTGGATCTTAAAGCATATCTCAGGGAGTAGGTCACTGAGGGAAGGGAAGCAGTCTCAGCGAGGCACTCTAGGGTAGGAAAAAAACATACCTTTGACTCTGTATTTAGGGCCCAAGACCAGGGTTCCATGAACACTGTGGGAGACAAGTCTCCTCTTCCCTCACTGGTGAACAAAGCTGTCTCAGGGTAGTTCTGTGCTAGGCTCTGACTGGGCTCATCTGGCAACTGGGTTCTAATTCTGGGACAAGGTAACTTGACAAATAAGGGATCATATAAAGCCTGATCCTTCCCCAGAAGAGGAGATGCCTGGAAGGAGACAATTTCTGCAGCTGTAACTTAGAGAGAGGGAAGTGAACCTATTTCTCTTTAGTTTTAATTTTGAGGCAGACCCCTCTGAAACTATATATATATATATAGCTTTGTTTGTCAGATTGATGCAAAGACTCTGAGGTGGTAAACTTTTGTGTATATTTTTTTTAACTCTACACATGGCTTTTGTTTTGGTTGGAAAAAAAATAAAAATGTCTTAGCTCATATTTGAACTTTTGTGTTTAAAACTGTACTCTGATCTCTTAAGGCATGAAACAAAAGTCTCTTAACAACTAATGTTAAGAGACTATTGTTTCATGACTATATATAAAACATGGCAATCTTGCCTATCCTTTATTTTTACCTGAAACTAATGACACTCTTCCTGCCCACTTTAAAATGTGTGTTCAAAGGCATATTCTTTTCATCAATGTGTTCTGTTCATAGCTATTAGAATTCTAAAAGGTAAATTTATAGTTGTTTATATATTCCGTTTGAAATATTACAATATAGAGACACTTTATTTGACATATAGAAACAAAGTAGGAAATAAAATAGTCACCTCTCATTTTTGTTTGTTTTGCTTGTTTTAAATAGGTGGAGCGTACTGGTAACACTTCCTATTAATAAGGTTGCCTGCCTCTTCCCTCTCTAAGACCCTGTTTTCAGTTGCTTATACTTTGCTGAATGTTAACTTTCATTGAAATTTTACATGCTACGTGTCTGCCTTAGGCTAAATATTTTTCCCCAAAGTAAGTTTCAGCCAAAATGATTCAGCTGTTTCTGAGAATAAGGCTAAGGAACAATACGTTGTTTTGCCGAAGTTAAAAAAATTCTGGCAATTTTTTCATTGAAAAGCTCTAGCATGTCCCCAGACTTCGGAGAAGGGACTTGACATTTGGTAAGGGGGTGGCCTTGGTATCTTGGATGTGTCTTTTGCTGTCCCCATGAAAATCGGCCCAAATATGGCTACCTTAATAGCCTTTGAAAAACCATGGTTCTTCTTTGAGTATATGTCTCCCTATAGGCGCTCCACCATAAGACACACACATTCTTAATGGCAGAATGCAGACCGGTGTCTGTACAAAGCAGCACCTTGTGCTTCCAAAAGAGGGCATATAAGGAAAGTGTTGTTCCTAGACAATTCTCAAATATGATTGTAACCCTTCTGCCCATCAGAGTTGGCAGCAACAAGGGCCGGGTTCAGTATCCAGGGGTTCCATTCCAATAGCACAATACAAAAACCGGCTCGAGCCCCCACCCAGTGACCTGGGACAACCATATACCACCCCTCTGGGCGTCTGTAAGAGACAATACTTCCCCTCTCGCAAGCACAGAGTCTGAGTGTACCAAAGCCTTTTAATAACAGGGAGAAACAATGTGGCATTATATTGGGGAAACACCACAAACAAGGTTAATAAACCAAACCATGAACCAGAAGCCCCCCTCCCAGCAACTAGGCCATGGCCTTCCCTTTGGCTCTTGAGTTCCACAACCCCAAAAGTCACTCAATAGTCTCAAAAGTCCAACAGCCCAAGAGTCTCTGTTCTTGGTCAGTGCAGAGTTCAAAAGTCAATTGGTCAAAAGTCTTACCTCCAGCCTGGGTGGAATTGGAGGGTAGGGCACGGGGCACCTTACGTGGTCCGAGGCCAACTGTGCCGCCTCTCCGTGAGGTTCCGCTGCAGCTCTCACCGCAATCGGCTCTGCTCCGCTCCGCTGGCTGTCCCACGAACCGCTCTGCCCGTTGATCCGCTAGCTGCTCTGCTAGCCGACACACAGACAGCTGTGCCACGCCGGTCATTCTGCCCCCAGCACCAACGCCTCCGCTAGTCGACAGACAGCTCTGCCGCACCGGTCACTCTGCCCGCAGCACCAACGCCTCCGCTAGTCGACAGACAGCTGTGCCGCGCCGGTCACTCTGCCCGCAGCACCAACGCCTCCGCTAGTTGACAGACAGCTGTGCCGCGCCGGTCACTCTGCCTGCAGCACCAACGCCTCCGCTAGTCGACAGACAGCTGTGCCGCGCCGGTCACTCTGCCTGCAGCACCAACGCCTCCGCTAGTCGACAGACAGCTCTGCTGCACCGGTCACTCTGCCCGCAGCACCAACAACTCCACTAGCCGTCCTGCTAGCCGACACACAGACTGCTCTGCTGCACCAGCCACTCTGCACTTTTTTCAGGCCCCCTACTTAAGACAGTGCTCAGTGATTTCTTTAGCTCTTAGGTGATTTCAGCATACAGTAGGGGAGCCTTAGTGCAGGTGCACCAGTGAGCCCAAAGCAATTTTCAGATCAGCAGCCTGAAACCAGGCTCCTAATGGAAGCAAAATTCAATTCTGACATTCTACAGTGGAGAAATAGGCAGGATGCAATAGGCCTGGGAGGCCCTCAGACAGAGCCCTCACCAAAAGGTATAGGTGCTTGTCCACCTCTCTCAATCTCACAGTGTTCTGAAACGCATGGCCCTTGCCCAGTGAGTGCTACCTAGATGATGGCGAGTCCCTCCATCATAACAAGGGCCAAGTACATCTCCATAGTCCTTCACTCACATATCACAGTAACATCACTTTATCATTCCTGCCCCAATAACATAGAAACTGGGGCTCCCTCATCAGCCGAAGTGGCCATGTGGGCTGCTGTGGGCTCAGGCTAGGCGCAGTGGGTGTGTCTATGCAAATTGATCAGCCCCCAAGTTATTTTTCAAGACTCACTGCAATTCCCATAGTTCGCCACCAAATGTCAGAATATATCTCATTCCTGACACTGCTTACATGATGCTAACCTGTTCAGATAAGAACTAGTCAGTTCTCCTATCAAGCAGAAAACCTAGTACTTAGAAAACATACCTTCAAAAGTTGGAACCCTCCCTTTCCTGGTGTTTTCTTTACTCCTCCCAAGCCTCAGAGGTTCTGCTTTTCAAAATCCTGTACCACCTGTCACGTTTAAAGATGCAAAGTCTATCAATGAGCTCAGTCAGAGTACATTCAGCTGCTATCACAATCTTCAAAGTAACCGTTGAAGACTTCTCATTTTTTTCCAGCCTACTATAGCCAGATTGCTCAAGGTCTTCTTCAACTTGTTTCTCTCTCCTGTATAGAACCGAGACCTCAATTTTTTTCTCCGTGCCCTGAGAAAACCCCAATTTGAATCAACAGCTACCTGCTCTCTCTTCCACCTCTCCTTCATGTTTTCATTCCTCAAAGCCATCCCTTCAACTAAACAAATGTGAGAGCTCAGTGCTCTTATGGCTGATCCACCATATGTAACCTTCTGTAATAAGGTTACACTGCACCCCATCCTCGCTTTCTTCTGAAGGTCTCTTTGGAATACCACATTAACCAAGAGATTCACCAGTCAATATTCTACCCAAAACCTCATGCCTCCAGAAAGGAGGCCAATCTATGTACACTAGATGTCAGAAGGGCTCTTGCCTTCTGTGCTGATGGGACTAAGACATTCAGGTTTCTCCAAGGCTATTTGTATCACTTTCAGGGTAGATGAAGGGTCAACTTATTTCCACTCAAAAACTGTCAAAGTGGGTTTTGGGTTGCATTTTAACCTGTGACACTGGGATGCATCCACTGGGATGCAGTTCTGTCACTGAGCCTGGTTTATCCCCAGATCCCAAATATACACTGCCACACTCAAGGTGATTTATTTTCTTGACAGAAGCAAGTAAGCAAACAGAAAAACAGTCTTTTAACTCAGTCCTCATTTTCAGGTTTCAGCTCCATCCCCCTCAAGGCTTCTGGCAACTTCCTAGTTCTAACCACCTCTGTCTTCTCTCTGGGACAGCAGACCTGAGCATTTGATCCCTTGCTCCAAGGGACCTACCATTGGAGTTAGCTCCACTTCATTGCGGATTTCACTCCCCAGGCACAATCTATCCCAATTAATCATCCTTCTTCCTGCTCACTAGCAGCGCTCTTTTAATTGGAGGTATAGCCGGATCCCTTTAATTGTTTGGCTTGGACTCACCTGCTCTGATGCAGGAGAGATGGCCCTAGTCTGTCTACAGGGACCAGCTGCCCTGTGACAAGCCCTCTTCCAGAATGACAGCACATTCCACTAGAACTATAGCTCTGTATTCCCATAATAGATATTTGTAGGACTGTAACTTGGACTTCCATTCATGCCTTTGCCAAATATTATACCATCTTACCTGTTTCCAGGAGTGACACTACCTTTGGTGATGCAGTTCTCTGAACTGTTCTGGGCTTGAATCCTTAACACAACCTCCTGCTTGGGGTATCTCCTATGGTGGAGGATGCACAGGGACATATAGAAGGAGAGGTTACTTACTTTATTGTAATTTGAGTTCTTTGGGATGTTTTGTCCCTATGAGTGCTCCACTTGATGCCCTCCTTCCCTTTAGATCTGGTGGCTCTGGTGCCTTATTTTTCCTAACTCATCACCACAGTTGAGAAAGAACTGAATGGTGATGGGTTGGAAAACATGAGGCACTGCTCTTTGCAGGCTTGGGCCAGCAAAGTCAGCATTGCATTCTTCAGTTGAGGGTGTACACATACTCATAGTTGAGCACCCACAGGGCCAAAAAACTCTCAAAGAACTCAAACTACTGAAAGGTAAGTAACTTCTTCATCCATTCATTGAGGAGACATTATTAGAGTTTAACAGCTAAAATCTCCGAAGATTCTATCCACACTGGGCATGTTCCAGCCTTGGTAGGTATATTATGACATGTTTTTTTATTATATGATCACACTTTTTTCCCCTAGAGGATCCCTGCCTAATTAGTCCATACCATGGCCCTGCTGTGGGATAATCAGTGCTGTGTAGTGAAGGAAACTGTCTGAAGGACTTCTGCTTCTTTGGTTGCAGAAGTTGGAAGGTGTGTAGCAAATGAAGTAGGGGACTGTAGGAAGAGAAAGGGTGATTCTGTGGTTAAGACAGTTGACTGCCACCTGTGTTTATAGGTAAGTCCCTTAAGCCAAATTTTTCTCACAAGTGGTCACTAATCATGTGGTCCCCATTTTCTGACTGGAGACTGAGGTTTTAGTTGCAGAAGTGGTGATCACTTACAACTGCAACTAACATCAATGGAAGCTTTGCTTTGTACTATAAAGTTCTATAAAATGCTAAGTACTCTGAACAATCAGGTCCAAAGTGTCTCAAATTGGGCACCCAAAATTAGTGGAAACTTTTGACCTTAAACTCTTTGTACCTCCATCTGTACATAATAATATTCTCATCTCCCAGGGCACTGGGAAAAAATAAATTAATGTTTGTGAAACACTTAGATACTATCATGATGAGCATTTAAAAAATGTTCATGAGGAAATTAATAATTCTGTCCCCAGAGTAAGGTTTGATTATTGTGCAGTAAATATGGCCTAGGAACATACATTAAACAATGAGATAAAACCAAAATATTGAATTGATACGTATTAAGGGGTATCATCCATTCTTTGCATTCAGTTAGGTCCTGTGGAAAAAACAGTATATGATCACATATTTTAAAATTGTCATCAGTATTTTTAATGCACAAGGTAGCAAAGAGTGGCAAATTAAGTTTGCACAAATAACCTTAATTTTAGCATTTCCAAACTTCTGAGTGCTTGACTTTGCAACCTTAATGTTATTTATAGTAATTTTGTTTTGTTTGCAATATAAGAAAAAGTTGATGATACTTTAAACATAATTTCAAAGAACTTCACTGTGCAGAATGAATATCCCTAATCAATTATTTTGCTATTTCAGGACTTTCACCATAAAAATGTTACACTATATCCACGGTTATTAAGCATGTGACTTACAGGAAAAACATCACATAACATGCATTTCACATTTAACTTAAAATCAGTATTCACCAGTACAGGTTCCTCAGCATGTAATAGTGCATTGAACTGAGTCACAAAAGTGCTGCCCAAAAGCATACTCATGAATGGTGGGGAAAAGGCAACGTTGAGCAAAATAACTTAAGAAATAAAGACAGAATTAACTGTCTTAAAGCGAAAGCTCTGTTCAAACCAGTATTAAATTAGAATAATCACACTGATACTTCAGCTATGACAAAGTCCACACCTTTTTTGCCCCAACCATCTTTGCTACTTCCAGGTGTTTCTTCAAACTCTGTTCATTTTTCTTTACACATCCAAAACAGGAGCCTGCTTTCTACATCCATTGTGTTAGAGTTACAGTTCATTTTCTAGCTTATAAAAGAGACTTTTGCAATATTATTTCCTTCAGTCATCAAAATGACTTCATTTTGGATTGCTTTCTTCCCTTTTGTAATGTTCGTGATCCCAGGCATACTTCGTTCCATATTTTGATGTTCTGCTTTTGTCCTGTGCTCCATTTTCTTGTGCTGTATTACACTGCTGTACAGCCAAAATGCTTCTGAAATAAATGTAGTCAAACTTTACTAATTCTGGGTCACTGAGAACGACAATGATGCTTAAAATTGTTGATTGGCTCTAGTTTTCAAGATATGCTATTGGGTCAGTATATACGACCCTTGACATGGGAATGGCAGAGGATAAGTGAGTTGTAAAGGGAAGGGATCTCAATTTAAACCAGAAATGACTAAAATACATCTTTGACTAGATCTATGAATAAATCTATGACTGGGTTTGGACAGTACTTGCTTTTTAGGCAAAACAATGAATGATGCAATCTGAAGCTGGTATTGCGTCATACATGATATGAATTGCATCATGTTATTGCTAGAAGTCATGGATGATGCAATCATAACGAAGCTTACATCACTCTGCTGAACAAATTGCCCTATATCAGCTCTAGAAATCATACAGTGTCGTGCTCTCTTATTTGTCAGTGTTTGATTTTGCAAAGGGACACATTTCTGTTTAGCCAAAGTGAGCGGAGATGCCTCGTACTTGTGTGAACAGTGCAGATAACTTCTGCTATGTTTGTGGTGAAGTGACTTTTGCATCCCAAAAGCACAGTATAACCACTGTGGTTAAGAAAGCCTATCACCTTTATTTTGGCTGCAAAATTGGAGATCAGGACAAGAGGTGGGCCCCACACATATGCTGCAACACTTGTGCAACAAATCTTCGCCAGTGGTTGAACAGGAAAAGGAAATCTATGCCTTTTGCAGTGCCAATGATTTGGAGAGAGCCAACAGATCATACCAGCAATTGTTACTTCTGCATTGTGCCTCCAGTTGGGAAAGGTGTGTCAAAGAAGAAAAAGTAGACTGTGCATTATCCAAACATTCCATCAGCTATACGCCCAATACCCCACGGAGAAGGACTGCCGGTTCCTGATGCACCAGAATCATTCTCACTCGAGTCAGATGAGGAAGAGAAAGAGGATGAAACTTCTGGTCCTGAACCATCAATGTCACAGGACCCACATTTTCTCCCATCCTCCTCCTCTGAACCACACCTTATAACACAAGCTGAACTGAATGACCTTGTCAGGGATTTGGAACTAACCAAGATTAAGGCAGAGCTGTTGGGCTCCAGACTACAGCAGTGGAATCTCCTGGCAGGTGATGTTAGGGTTTCCATGTTCCATGACCGTCAAAAGGATCTTGTCCCATTCTTCTTCATGGAAGGTGATCTTGTAGCCTGCAACAACATCGATGGTGTGATGGCAGCCCTCAACATCGTTCACGATCCAGATGAGTGGAGACTCTTCATTGATTCATTGAAGACGAGTCTTAAAGCTGTTTTGCTGCATAATGGCAATGTTTTGCCATCAATTCCAGCTGGTCATGCAGTCCATATGAAGGAAACCTATGACAACATGAAACAACTTTAGAGGTGCATAAACTATGACCAACATCAGTGGCAGCTCTGTGGCGATTTGAAGGTTGTTGCTCTCTTGCTTGGTCTGCAGACTGAATACACAAAGTACTGCTGTTTTCTCTGCGAATGGGATAGTCGTGCAAGAGATTCCCACTACATCAAGAAAGATTGGCCACTCCGACAGTCATTGGAGCCTGGGAGGAAAAGTGTTCAGCATCCACCACTTGTTGAATCAAGGAAGATTTTGTTACCACCCTTACACATCAAGCTGGGTCTGATGAAGAACTTTGTCAAGGCCATTGACAAAACACAAGCAGCTTTCAAGTACCTCCATGGAAAATTTCCAACGTTAAGTGAAGCTAAGATAAAGGAAGGTGTCTTTGTTGGTTCTCAGATTCATGAACTTCTTCGAGATGATGCATTTGACCATGCACTGTGTGGCAAGGTAAAGACGGCATAGAAAGCCTTCCAGTCAATGGCAATACATTTTCTCTGCAACAACAAGGCAGACAACTACAGGTTGTTGGTGGAAAACCTCCTCAAGGCATACAAAAGCCTTGGTTGCAACATGTCACTAAAGATACATTTTTTGCACTCTCATCTAGATTTTTTCCCACCGAACTGCGGAGCAGTGAGCGATGAGCACAGCGAGCGATTTCACCAGGACATTGCACCAATGGAGAAATGCTATCAGGGCAAATGGAACCCATCAATGCTTGTAGATTATTGCTGGATAGTGACAAGAGATGCTCCATTTAATGAATACAAGAGACAAGCCAAGAAGCGCCGAGTAGACACTGAATAGCACTAAACTATGTGCATAATAGTTTTTTGCCTTTTGTTTCATAATACATTTTATTTATATAACCCTTTTGCTGATTTTTAAAGTGTTACCTAAACAGGACAGGTGAAATATTATAATGTAAAGCAACCATAAACACATGAAAAGACCTAGGTTTACAATTTATGATTAAAACTCTACTATCTACACAATATACATGGACATAAAATGTAAAAACTTAAATATCTTAGAAACAGTAGCCAATCAGTTGTTTTAATTGTCATATTCAGCACATCAAATTCAGCACATCAAAATACATAATAAATATCACATTTTAGCTTTGAAGCAGACAACTTCTAAAAAATTGTAGACCAGTGTTCTTATTACTATCAAGTCTTACAGTCCACACACATCAAAAGTCTTTGTCTTTCCATAGATTTTAGAGCAATTTCTATACCATCCTATTTATCTGATATCTATTAAATTCTGAGATTTTCTATAAGCTCCAACTAATTTGTTTTCTTAAGAATGTATGAATGACCATACTCTGAAATCCATAGCCCATCTGAGATAGAATTCTCTCTCTGATTTTGACTAATACTAGATTCTTCAGCACAATGTGTAAATTCAGCTTACCTCACTTCATTTCACATTCATTTCATTATATAATGATAAATATACAATATTTTTCATTACATGAATGGATATAGAGGCAGCAAAGTTTGGGGAGTCGTAAATGGTCATGTCACAGTATCTGCAAGAACTGTCTATTGTCTGGCACTTCTTCCACATTCTGTTATGAAACCAGCCTGTGCATTTTGCTGTTAGTGGACATGCCACTTTTCTAAAGATTACATGGTGTTAAAGAGATTTGCTCACTTTTCTCATCCAGTCCAAATACAAGAAATATCTTTTTTTATCTATCTCATTTAAAATCTTCAGTAAAGTAGTCATCAAGTCATCAAGTCTCCTATCCCCTCCCATTTCAGATTCCAGTAAATTGACCAATATTCTAGCTATCCTTTTGTATTGTAGCTAACACACGCATTCATCCATGCAGCAAACTTGCACAGAAGTAGAAATACAGGCAGTTATGTCAAATATTGATGAATAAGACTCTTAATGTTCTTTCCTAGAAAAAGGTGTCTTCTTAAAGTGAAGTACATTAATATTTTTAAATTAAATAGTCTCTTGGGTCAAAAGTGTACTATTTGAGATGATTTCCTGAGCAAAAAAATACTTTATGTTACAACTCAAACTAGACAAAATCTTGCAATTTCCAAAACTTTTGGCACAGTTAAGTGCCAAAGAAGAATTTAAAAGAAGAATTTTTGTAGTTGATTTTTTTTAATAATTATTCAGGTGCGGGTGGGAGGAGAGTGGTTTTTTTTGTTTTATTTCCACATACAGGGCCATGGTGATATTTTGAAAGGATTAAGAAACAAAAATTAAGTAGATCCTTCTTCTAAACAACTTTGAAGTTGCCCTCTCACTCTTCCTCTTTCCCCTGCTCCATTGCTTTCATCTTACTCAGTCAACGTGAATATCTCTACACAAACCACCAGCTCTTCATCCGTGGGTTAGAACCCTTTTCACAGCTACTGCCAGGCAGCTATGGTGTGGTGGGCTGGAGTGAGGGGGACTGGTCGGCAAAAGGACTCAAAGGAATGGTCTGATTTCTTTCTGTACTTTCTTAAAACAGTGGGACTTTTGCAGTAATTACTTAGGATGAGGGTTTGCCATCTTCTGTACTTCTCTTATAAGATTTTGTCTTCTTCTGCAAGCCAGGCAAGAGAAGATATAAGGTGCAGTTCCTGCAAGGGATCCCAGATACTCAGATTTCCTATGGAATTTATATCCCTGTTTTTGTAGCAAATATGGTAAGGAAAATGGTCAAAAATAATTTACTTTATGGTACAAATTTCAGTCTACTGGGGACTGAACTAATATGCATTAAAAATACAAAAGCAGAATATGATACAAACTGTTCTCTGACTGGTAGAACTCCCTCCCACAGCCCCATTGCAAGGAATATTTCTGCTCAGAGCATCAATAATCTGCACAACTGTGTCTATAATTATCATTGGTGAGGCAGGGGCTTAGTGGACAAACACACACTACAAGGTCTTGCCTTAACTTCATTCCAGATTGTGTGTTGGCAATTCATCTCTTCAGGACTGCAGAAAGACCTCTCAGCTCCTTTTGGGGAACTTAGCCTGGGAAAATAGTCATGCCACCGCATTCCACTGGTGGATTTCTTGACATGCTTAAAAGGTACATGTGACAACCAAAACTTGGCCCAACTTTAGGTATATGCTTTTTTATGGATGGACATGTCAATGTGTCATAATCATAATACCCTAACCATTTTATTTAGTGCCTTTTAAGCTATGGATCTGAAAGAAATTTATAAACATGTAATTAAGTAAGTCTGACAACATCCCTGCGAATCATGTAATAAATCATTTTACAGGTGAGAAATCTGAAGTGCCAAGTTATAAAATGATTTGCTCAAAGTCACACAGCAAATCAGTGATAAAGTGGGAATAAACCCCACTATTATTGAGTCTCAGTTCTACACCAGACTCATACTTTCATAATTATGCACATGAACTCAAATCAAATAGATGTATTTGAACTGATTAAGTTTGAAAACACTTTAGAAGTATTTTTAGTTATGCATATCTTTTCTCTTGCTGTATATGTAAAGAATCCTATGCTATATTTCTCTTTATTAAATTGCAGTGTTTCTGTTCTAAGATATTTACCTTACATGATAGGATGGATGTAGAAAAACCCTGCTTAAGAAGTGCTTTGTGCCTTTTAACATGAAAACAATATTATGCTCCATATTTCTGAGGCAAATAAACTAGCCAAAGATATACCATTTATGGGTTTACTGCAGAAACCATTTTAATACTACTTTCTATATTACAGTCTGTGAGAAAACATTTCCTGCTTCTCTCAGTAGTAGTATTACATTATTGTGAACATTCAGGTAGTTATTGTTTTAAAAAAGCATTTGTTTTCTTCCCTCACATTGGAAGCTTATGGTTATTGTGATCCCATCTTATCTTTAGTGCAGCAGATTTTAGTTTTACCAGTTATAATTGGTATTTGAGCAAACAGTTTCAGGATCAAACTCACTGGAGTCAGAACATTTTAGAAGACTTTGGCAAAATCCAAGTTTATTGGCAAACCTAAATAGACAGTGAGACTCAAACAATCTGAGCTTTTTTCCCCTTGAGTTGAGGCCTAGAAACGGTTTGAATAAGATTTTCTGAGACTTTACATTTTACTTGCTGAGCAGTTATAATGTGGAATGATTGGTTCACATTGTGCATGTCTAAGTTAACAATGTTCTATTCTTTGTAGTATATCACCGTCAGGAATGGAACATGCAGGCTTAGTACCAGCTACAGTAGAAAGTTATAAGCTGCTCTAAAAATGAACTAGATTATTGAATCCTATAATAGTGGCAGTGAGGTGACTAAATCACACCTAGAACATACTGTATCTTTGCAGTTTCTAATTCGTGTAGTGAATGGATCAATATTGTGCTGTTTTTTTATTTCTTATAACAACCTTTGCCATATGAATGTATTAAATGTCATTTTCTTTTCTCATTAAAAATCTTATGAGTTTGCAGAGTACAAAGTACTGTAAAATATGTGAATTACAGTAATGTGTTGTAGAATTTAGTTTTTGATTATACTGCATTTTCATTTACTTTCTCATTTACTCTATTCCCACATGGCTGAAAGGCAGTAAATGGAAAGGTAACATCTGCAAAACCGAAGATATTTTTAAACAGAGATAATGTTTTCTTAACTTCCTTTTTATTGAGATTTTCATGTAACTGCAAAATATGTTGTGTTTTGCTAATTTTAACCATAAAACAGAAGTACACATTTTATAGCTCTCTAGTACTGTTAATTATTTGCCTTCTCTTGCTATCTGCCTCTGTGTTTTCATCATCACTCCTTATTACTCATGAACTCAGAATATTGTTGCTAAGTACTTTCCTCACTGTAAAGAAAACAGAATTTTAAACCTTGTTCCCCATGGAACTCACAATTTTTAAACTTTTCTGATTATGTTTTAATTTTAATACTGCATTCTCAGTTAAACAGTTACCACTGACATGCAGTGCTTTAGAACTTTTCATCATTGGAGTTTTCACTTGAACTCAAGAAGGAAAAACTTTGAGGATGATCACATCAGATATATCAGTTTAGAGGAAAAACAAATCATTGAAAGGTTATGTTTCCTTTGTTCTCACAGCTAGTTAGTGAAGGGTTGTTAGCTTTGTGACAAATAATATGGTTACTCAGGCAAGTAAGGGGTTGGGGACAAATCCTGAGCTGGCAAGAGACAGCAAGGATGATAATAGATGCATTCCCTACTTCATGAATATTACCAGCCAGGGTAAAATCTCTCCAAGTGGCTCCTGTGGAATTCACAATGACTTGATTAATTTCTGTTATGAAAAGAGGAGCACTGCTATTAATTAGTACATGCCATGACTCCAGAATACACATTAACTGGCTTGACCATGGAGCTGCAGTATGTGGGTCAGTGTGATAGTCAGAAACAACTGTTATTGTTTTCTTGACCACAATGGAAAGATACTGCCCCACTGTTTACAAACACTGTAAGCCCTTATTTCTCTTCACATCATTCCCAGACAAACAGATCTAGGAGAATGTCTAACTCTTAAAGTATTTTTATAACTTTTTTATTTTAACACAGCAAGTTAGGAACAAAATATTATCATATTAATGCACTTACCAGATAACCATTACCCAGACTGCACTTCTGTTATACTTCACTGCAACAAATCTTTGTTAATGAATAGTTAAGGTTGCCTACCACTCTCTTGTTCCCTTCCCAGATGTGGAGAGTGTCTACATTTATACCTCTGGAGCCCAGGAAAGTCTTCAGTTAATACCTCCTGCACAACCGTGCTACTCTGGAGATGATAAGAGGTACTGGGAACATATAAATCCATTTTCTTTGTGCCCAGTACAGTTCCAGATAATTAATCCTATTCATACATTCTCACTGACCCTCACTGTGTTATGTGTAACTGTATTGATTGAGGGATTAGTTACAACAGGTTGCCAAAGCTTGCAGTGCTCTTTCAGGAGGTTTGCAACTGCAGCTAAGGAAGCTCAAAGCTTTCTAGGCTGTATTATGCAGGAGGAGATGATCACACTGTCCCTGTGTATGAATCTGTGAAAACGTTCCTTAAAATTTCCTCAACAGGGCTTTTTTTCATTCTGCTATATCTCGCCCACCATGTGTGATAGAGGGATGTGGTACTGTGTTTGCCTGGGAGACTCCTTATTGTAGTGATTAAAGGACAGAAAAGTTAGAGAACTTTCCCCAGGAACTATGCCTTGATGTGGTGGAGGGCTTGCATGCTCCAGTGACCTTGAGAGCTATGATGGCAGGAGTATAACGCTAGTAAGGCCAGTCAAACTAGATAGGTCAAAGGATAGAAGCCAGACTAAAGGCAGACCACCTGTCCTCCTGGTAGGGGGTTGTAAGCTGGGTTAACAACCTGTCGATATAAAAAAGTATTGTGTTATAGGAACAACCTAGAGAAAAACAACCCATGGGAGAGCTAAATTCAGAGGTTGGTGATAACACTGGATATGAACGTATTATTTGACGACATGGCAACAGAGAACAGGGCTGAGAGTGAAGAACATTTTGTTGGACTCTGTGGCCTATCCACTCTTTGAATTGTGGAAACACTATTTCCACACAAGGAAAGACATGAACTGATAGAGATCAAGTGATGGTTTCATTCAGAAACAGCTTGACCATGTTGTCATTAGGAGGCAATGGATAAAATCACTGTTGGACACCAGGGTGTATAGATGTGCTTATGTCAGAAGCAACTACCATCTTCTTATTGGGAGAGTCAAAATAAAACTAAAGAAGACAACATCATGTAAGTCAGAGGGTATGAATGATACTTGTAAGTTAGTAGATTCAGCAATGAGGGCACATGTTGTAACTGAATAGATTTGAAGAGTTAAAGACACTGACAGATGACACAGAAGAACAATGGCAGATTTTCAAAGAAGCAAGCATTGATGCAGCCAGTCTCACTAAGATGAGAAGATCTAAGAAACAAGAATGGCTCGAACCAAATGCATAGAGGTTTGATGAATAGAGAAAAGAACTAAAGAAGACAATTCAACAAGAATGAGAGAGCATTAAAAGAACTATTCTTCAACAAAAATATGTAGACAAAGACAAGGAATTTAAGAGATCAGCCAGAAGAGAAGAGAGAATGGATGGAAAATAAAGTAAGAGAAACTGGGGATGCGTACAAGAGAGGGGATCCAAAAATGCTTCTTCTAGTATTCAAACCACTGACACTACAATTCTCGAACCATTGGGGCATTGTGAAGGCTCAAGATGGTACAATTTTAACCATAAAGAAAGGTCAGAGAGCCTGTTGGATGGAATGTTTCCAGGCAGTGCGTAACCGGCCAGAACTAGTAACACACATTAAGAGATATGAAGAATTAGTGGCTTTACATATATCATTAGAAGTAATTGCCTTTGAGGAAGTAACTAAAGACATAAAATAACTGAAAAGTGGTAAAGTCCCAGGCTATGACAAGATAGATGCTGAAATGTTAAAAGTTGAAAAGAAGTGATGGTGAATTATGTGGGCAGACTACATGGAATGGCTTGGGAAAAAAATCTGTCCTAAAGTTTGGAGAAGATGTGTTGTCTACAAGATCCTTATTAATGGAAACTGAAGAGGGGTGACAGTCCTATCTTTACCGTTTGCATTTTAACAATGTTGTTTAAGAAGAAATTTGAGAATTTATTGGTGAGATCTGTAATCAGTGTGGAAACATTGTTCCATATGGGTTAGCAAACACAAGACTCAATAATCAGACAGATGGCTTCTGGGATTTAGCCATGTCATCAGGCTATTCAGAGGCAGAAGCACAAGGTACTTCTTAGATTAGATTCAACCTGAAGAGAAAAGAAGTTGTCTCATAAGACAATCAAAAAGGATGTTGCCATCATGGAGACAACTTATGGTAGAGTCAAACATCTTGCTCTGGACAGACAGCAGGGGGCAAAGTGGGTTACCTCATGTGCTACTAGGCACAGGAGACTCTAAGGGTATGTCTATACTTCCAAAAAAATAAAAAAATAAAAAATGCAGCGGCGAATCTTAGAGCCTGGGTCAACTGACTTAGGCTCACAAAACTCATGGTAGGGGCTTAAAATAGCAGTGTAGATGTTCCCACTCAGGCTGGAGCCAGAGCTATGAAACCTGAAAAGGGGTGGAGCTCAGAGTATGGACTCCAACTCGAGGGAATGTCTATACTGCTATTATTATCCCTGTGATGGGGTCAACTAGGTCCAGAGACCACCACCACTGAGGTCTCAGAATCCTGCCAAACCCATCCCAGGAAAGAACCACTAGAGGAGTCCTCCAAGCAGTCTAGAGGGACTGCCAGAGAAGCAGCCAATCAGGGACCCTGCAAGGGGTTAGCCAATCAGAGGGTTGCAGGCTAGTATAAAAGGAGCTACCATGCAGCCCACAGTCAGTTCCTTGGTGGAACTGGAAGAGTTCAGATGATGATACATCAACTGTAGCCCCATGAAAATCTCAGTGCTGGCAGGTATCACGGGAATGAGAGAGCTCTGGCTGGCTGCTGGGCATGAACATAGAAGGGTCTTGAGGTAAGGGTGAAATGAGGTAAGGGTGAAACAAAATGAAGGAACAGTTGACCACAGATCTCCAATTCAGAGAATTAAAAAAAAGAGTGCTTGTGCCACACAGTATAAGATTATGAAACACATCTAGAGCCTCAGCAGACAGAGACCCTGAAATCCAAGAGAAAATAGTGAGTCAAGGGACCACAGACACTCTCCAGATAAGAAAGTCCTGGGAGAGTAGACCGTGAAAGACCAGGGCAAACTGCTTAGAGGCTCTCTAGACATAGGACTTGGAGGGAGAGGACTCTGCTAAAATCAAGGTAAAAATGGTGAAGAAGGGAAATTACCCACTATAGAACTACTACCCGAAGCTGTCAGGAGGGAGGGATGTGACAGGAAGGAGTAGGCCCAGAAGGGTGGAGGCCTCAGGGTCCTGCCACACCTATCCCAGGAAAGAACCAGAAGAGGAGTCCTCAAAGAAACCTGGAGACTTCCAATCAGGGAGGTTGCAAGGGGTTAGCCAATCAGAGGGTTGCAGGCTAGAATAAAAGGAGCCACAATTCAAACTGCAGTCAGTTCCTAGGTGGAGCCAGAGGAGTGCAGGTGGTGTGCCTGGCTGGCCAAGGAGAATTATAGCACCATGGACAGCTCAGTGCAGCAGGGATCATAGAGCCAGAAAGTGTTCCTGCCTGGTTGCTAAGCCTGAACATAGAAGAACCCTGAGGTAAGGGTGAAGCATTGGTTAAGGCTCAAGCTGCAGGAAAGGGCCCAGGGAACAGAAAGCAGTTTTGTTAAAGGGATGTGGCAATGCATGGGTGCTATTCTTAGGGTGTGTCATGGGGCAAATACACCCTGTCACCTTTTCGTGGTGTGGGGAAAGGTGTTATAGCACCACAACTGAGTCCAAATGACCACACTTAGGCTCAGGGCAGTATTACCTAACAGCCAGGGGTAATAAGAGGGTCTTCTTTTGCAGGGCTTTGTGGTCAGCAGTTGTTAGGCAGGGCTGCATGCCCCAGTGGGGAAGTGGGTCATCACACAGCAGTGAGTGGTGGCTGGGACAAGCCCCATAGTGCATGCCCCATGAGCCTGAGTCAGTTGGCCTGGGCTCTGAGAGTTAAGCAAAACCCTGGAGTGCATTTTTTGCAGTGTAGATATAACCTAAAGTTAGTAAAGTTAGAACAGAATGTTTCAATCCTTAGGAATAACATGAAAGTGTGTTAACAGTTGTACAGTGTTTGGGGAAACTATTATATACCTGCCTTCATTCCTTTCCTCACTTTCATTCACCTTTCTGTGATGGGTGTGCTTCCAGGATCCGTTACAGGGAGTTACTTGGGCTGTTCCATTAATGGAAGTCGCTCTGCCTGCCCTCATGCTCACTGCTAAATGCAGTGGGTTTGTCTTGGTGCTTATCTCAACAGTTACCTCTGAAAAGTGATAACATTTATCTATAGTACAGGTTATCTAGGACTAACTGATCCTGGAAAAATGAGGAGCAACAGCATGGTGCAAAACACAGATGTCAGAGTCTTTCAAATTTCTTATAAAAGGATCTAAAAAAGTGGGGCAAAATTGCCAAAAGGTATGGGGTTTTGGGGCGGGGGCAGACTTGTACTGTTCTCATATCAATTCATTTTTCATTAAATCATGCAAAATTCAAATAGCACACAAAGCTTGCATTCTGCATTTTTGATTTTTTTTCCCCACTTTTGTGAGTTTTGACAGGTGTGTTAAATCTTTATTTTGTAATCTCAGAGGCCACTTCAGCTAACCTATGCTGCCATGACTATAATACTTAAATAAGTATTTTGTGGAACTTTATAAAGATAAAGAACTCCATCAATTCAACTATATAGAAGTAGAGAATGAAATAACTCTTATGAAAGAGGGAAAAACACAGCTGTAATGACATCAATACAGTAAGGATTTTAATATTAATATTGCTATTAATGTTCTCCATATCACTAGGCTACAGATCTTAAACCTGTGATAGAGCAAACAGAAGCTGCATTCCATGGTTTAAAGAAAGAACAGCATAAGAAACAACTAATCTATTAACAGCAAACTCCTGGTTATTTGTGAATGAACTTCCTTTTTTTTAATTTGTGATCTGATTTACATTGAAATATAGATGATAGTTTGAAGTTGTCATGTGACTTATTTTACAGGGTTATAGTTAACTACATTTTCTATAAAGAAAAGGATCAATAAACTATATGGAGCATTAAGACTATTTAAAATATTCTGGACACACAACCCCTGAATGACAACTCATTGTAAGAGAAAGTTCTGTTGCTAGGAGATCATAATCAGAAGTGTCAGGTGGTGTTTTCTTCTCTTTTAAAAAAGAGAAGTTGGCTAATGAATATACATAACAGATTAGGAACACAGGTATCTGTTATATTAATGCCTGTCTGAGTGAAGCGTTCAATGTATATGTTGAAAAGCCAAGGTGAAGGGAAATCTTAAAATAACCCCTTCAAAGTGTACCATAAGAAGTGAATAGCCACAAGGCTTGTTCATTGCTTGACTAGAAGTACACAGGCTTGCAGCTCACAAGTATTTCCAGCATACAAGTCAAATAAGACAAAAGAATGAACAGGTACAGGTATCAAGGTAAAAGAAGTAGATAGTTCTTTCATCCTGTGGTGCTGCCCACATCTCAGCCTGCTGGGGAATACAAGTGACTGATGGCAAAACTTCAGTTGACTTCAGTGGGTACAGATTTGGCCATCTAGTTTGTAATGTTAGCTAGTTTCAATAATGGAAAGACAGATCAAAGCGGTACAAGCACTGCTCCAGCTTTGCAACTAAAGCAGGATTAGGGATGAAATCACTAGCAACACTTCCATTGACTTCAGTTGTCATGTTCTCACCCTCAGTATTCTGACACCTCATTTTTGTGACAAAGCCACAGATCCACTAAGGGATTAAGTGTCTTAGTCCCACATTAAAGCACCACTGTGAGCCACACAATCCTTAGCTCACCTATTGCCTCAATTCACTGTGTGCCTAAAGCTTCACTCTAGAAATTCCTAGGCCCCTAAGTTTCTGCCTCTGAGCTTGCACACTGCTGTGTTAGGTTTCCTGACTATTCACACCAAAACCCCAGCACCACCCTCAAACCAGGGGAAGATAAGTGTTACACCACCAATGTTGTCTGCAGGGCCTACTTTGGTAGATGACCTCTGAGCATGCTAAAATCTATACAAAACAACCCAGTGGGTGGGGGATAGAGGGAATAGTATTCACCCAGGATGTGGGAGGCCCTGCTCAATTCCCCATCTGACTGATGAGAATGGATTTGAACTGGGTTCTCCTATCTCTCAGATGAATATTTGAATCACTGGACTATACTAATTTGCATCTGAATCTCTCCTGCTGAAGCTGTTCCAATGTGTATAAATAATAGGCACTGGGCCAGAAAGAAATCATGACAATGACTCTATAAGCCTGTGGCTAGGGTTACTCCTCATCAGGCAGAGATGAGAATTGAATTTATACCACAAACCAGGAAAGTGCCCTAACCACTCATCTAAAAGTTATAAGGGAGACCTTCGGCATGCACTGCTGCTGTCTTTGCAAGAATGGCTTATGTGCCTGACTCCAGAAAATGATTTCCAGTTGTGGATTTCAAGCAGAGATAAGGCACCACCCTTCAGCCCTGACTTCAGAAAAGAGTGGGGCTTAAAACACACCCCCTCTTGTCAATTCTGCTATTGGCTAGTTCAGGCAGTTTCCCTCTTAGCATGCCAGCTCTTCTGGATCACACTTCCAGGCAACAATCTCTTCCCAAGCACTGTATAGTTTAGTGGTTTTCAAACTTTTTCTCTGAGGACCCCGCTGAAGAAAATTTTTGATCCCCGTGACCCAGTGGAGCTGGGAATAGCAGTTTGGAGTGTGGGAGGGGCTCTGGGCTGGGGTAGGTGATTGGGGCACACCCTTACCTCCAGTCAGTGGTGCAGCAGGGGTGCTAAGGCAGGCTCCCCACCTGTCCTGGAAGCAACCAGCAGGAGGTTTGGCTCCTAGGTAGAGGTGTGCAAGCAGTTTTGCACAACTCTCACCCACAGGCACACCCTCCCCACAGTTCAGAGCTGGTGTTGGCTGGGGGCAGCACACGGAATCCCATGGCCTCCCTGCCTAGAAGCCGGATCCACTTCCTGGACACAGTGTGGTGTCAGAGCAGGTAGGCACTAGCCTGCCTTATCTGGACAGCACCGACAATGGGACTTTTAATGTCCCAGTCAGCAATGCTGACCAGAGCAACCCAGTGCCTCACATGCTGCAACCCAATACTAGGTTGCGACTCAAACTTTTAAAAGTGCTGGTACAGGGTGTCTAGGTGCCTAAGGTTTTGTGGCTTCCATTAGGGGACAGGATGCCTAAAAGTTTAGTGTTGCAGCGCTCAGTGTTGCAATGCACAAATCCCTCCATAGATCTCGGCCAAAGGCGATAGTAAGAGCAAAACACAAAGGTGACCTGTTTGCATGCCAAATATTCTAACATGACTGAGAAATAGTGCAAAGGTATTTTCATCTAATTAAAATTTGAATGCTGTCATCAGATCATCCTATAAGGAAGCAATAACAAGCTCTCTGTGCAATTTCACAACATTTAAATGATTGGTTTTTTCTGAGTGTCCGATCATTTTAGTTTGAGGCCTTTCTTCCAGACATGTTTACTGTTTCTATAATTAATCATGTTTAATATAATAAAGACCTCCCCACACTAAAGTGTAAGAGTGAATCACAAAGCTTTATACTTTTTTGTTCAAAACAAATCTGAAAGTTAATTAAAATTATTTTATATTTTAAATAAGTATAGGACTGGCTTTTTTTTCTTATTAAGCCCCAATGCATGTGTCTCAGTTCCCTCCTCATTTGTATTCCATGTGCTCGCATTCAAATTCTTCTTGTGTTTTTGCTGCATACAATGGCAATATCTTGCTTCTAAGAAGAACTCAAGAACTTCAGACTTTTATTGGTTTCCATCTAAATTACACGTGAAAGTGACTCAGGGACACCAGTTGCAGCTGAGTTAAAAATTGACCTATAGATGAGAGAGAAGCACATTTACAGGGGCACACTTAAATCTTACCCTACCTGGTACTATGTATGGTCCTCAGAGCAGTAATATGTTAGTGCAGATCCAAGGTTTTAATTGTAGGACCATGGTTAATCATGTTGCAATGATGTCCCCTGTAGAGCTGGTCAAAACTCAAAATTTCATTCCCCATGCAATTCCAACATTCTGAAATTTCCTTTCATCTTAAATCAGAAGAAAAAATAAACTTCACACAAAGTGGAATTTGTAAAACTTTTATTTCAGAAATGCCAAAACAACAATCAATCAAAGGGCTTTGTTTTAATAAGGGGTTAAAGAACTGCACTTCAACTTTTACATATTGCTTTATAATATACGCTAAAATGAAAAGCTTTGATACATTTTATATATATATTCCCATGAAATGTTTCAATTTAATAAAATCATCATTTTCTGATGGTACACTATTCCATCAAAAAAAAATGCTGACCATGTCTAGGCTCTTGATTGGGCTATAGTCATCAAAAACTATGGGAAAATGGTTAATTTTAAGGATTACATTTATCTGATTGGGAGAATGAACTTCCTCAGTCTAAGAACATATGGCCCTTATCCCCATTTATGTTATGATGAGCTTTTGTCATTGTTTCTTCCAAGACCACTTTGGCAACCAGATCAAGTTTCAGCCAACATGTGTTTTTTTGGTCTTGCTTAATTTTCTTCAGAAAGGTCTAAAAGTAAAAATGAGGGTCATAATGAAATGAATCTCAATTATAATGCTTGCTGTTGTGAGCACTATAATATGATAGATGGAAAGTTGAACACAAAGGTAAATGCAACACAAAGAAAACAGAGAAGGGAAAAACTTGCACCACAGAAGATTACAGGTGTCTTGCTGTTTAACCTACCTATAACTGCCTAGAAAAGTGATATCCCACTAAATTCCAAATAACTTGCATAATCTGTCCAGAGTCAATAAATAAAGGAAAAATCTGAAAGGGCAAGGGCTGCTGTCTTTATTTGTTTAAAGCAACTGCAAGAACTACTGAAAGTCTAATTTACATAGAGTTCAGCAAATTTGCTTCCACGTAGACCTTCGAGTGTATTCAGTCAGATGAAAGACACTACCAGTGAATTAGTCTCCTTCTGACTTCATTCTTCCACAAAGTGAGGATGAGTTTTTTGGCAAGCTTAGATGAGAAACCATACTTTTCCATGTGTATCTAAGATTAGCAGTTGCCTTAATATAAGCAGAAATGAACTATTCAAAATCAAAACAAGGCTCTTGCTGCATGGTTAACTCTTTGGTTAATTTTGGGTTATATTTCTTTCCTCTCAGTACTTTACAACATCTGTTACAGCCAGGGAGTGTCAAAACACCAGAATGTGTCTTGGCTGCTGAGAGACTGTCAGTATATATTAGATGCTACAAGACTGGATGCTTTTTATTGAACTGTCTGGAATTCTGTATGCCCTATTTATAGTACTGGCCTCTGAGCTTCAGCTTATAGAAATCCTCCAGATACTCCTACAGCTGGTTCTCCAACATGATTCAGAAAATTTCCCTCAGACATCATCATAATAGTACCTAGCTTCTACATAGCACATCTCATCAGTAAATCTCAGTGTACTTTACAAAGAAGGTCAGTATCATTATCTTCATTTTAAAGATGGAGAAACTGAGAACATGGAAAGGGAATGACTCCCTCAGCATCACTCTTATTACCCAAACAACTGGCACTCAGAGTATATTATGTACTTAATTTGAAACTATGTTTTGAGTTGGTTAGAAATTATGTTTTCCACTATCTAGCTAAAGACTTTACTGCTTCACTCATGTTGTTGTGTAGTAGTACCTTCTCCACGCCTGGTTTGGTGGCCTCAAAAATGCTCCCTGGATTTTCTTTTAACTGGCTTAAAATGGACACTACGTGGTGGAAACTGCACAAAGCTAGAGGCTTTCCAACAAAATGTCAATGATGTATATGGGGCATAAAGTGGAATTACTTCACCTATAATGAAGATGTTTATGGTCATTTGGGTCTACAGACTACTGGGGCCATTGTCTGTGGACAAAACCTTATGCTTTTTGGACATGTCACAAGGATGCCACAAGTCCTTATGGCAAATCCGTTCTCCAGGTGGCTTTTAACATCTGGGATAAAATTCTCCAACTGAGGGGTGAAGGCAGCCAAGAGGCAGACCCCCTATTACATGGGTTCATCAAGTCCATTCCAATTTTGCAGTTGCACAGGACCACACCAAAATGGTGAGCAAACCCTATGGCCAACTGTCTGGCTAAGTATTGAAGAAGCAGCTTAAAGTAGTTTTTCCAGAATAAAACCACATCTTAATTTTTTTAATCAGGAGTGTTATGTCTCACTAATTTCACATCAAATTTGCCTTAATGTATTCATCTAAGCACCAGGTCTGAAACTCAGACTAGGTTCTGAGACTCAAACTGTGTTCATTCCTTGTCATACATCATCTGAGGTGTTTAAATCTATAACAGAGAAAGGAGAAAGCTTTGAGTTCTAAATCTGGAGTAGGTAAAAGAATGTTTGTTCTTTTCTGCTTTCCTCCAAGAACAGTTCAGTGTCCAGAAAGACCGAGCTATTTCTTTTCTCTCAGTTTACACTGCAGATTCAATATCAAATTGAAAATTGTCTATTTATTCCTCTTTCCTTGTATTTTTTTTCTTGTAATTGTGAGCTCTCTTGTTTAATTGAGATATATAGCAGCATGGCTTAGCAATTGAGTGCGGTTCCTGGGTTTCTCAATACTCAGTGCAACTCTTTGAAAACCACGTACGGGGAAACTATCTATAACACACTTTTGCCTTGGGATGCGGGTGCCATGTACTGAGCAAGATTAAATAACTATTGCCATTATGTCACTCTTATAATGTGATTCTGTCTAAACCTACATTCTGCACATGTCCATATAAGTCTCAAATTTTTGGTCTGTGTTCCCTGGAAACTTAAGAGACTGCAATTTTCTAGAGGCTGTGTAAATTCCCTTTATTCTCGTTAGCATTAATGCACAACCTGTATCCTGTGGTTAAGACACATGTATGAGACAGATGTGCATTTACAATATTTTTATGGTCTAATGTTAATCTTGTGTGTAATTTTGAGCAATATAACCAGCTGATACCTCTTTTCGCATAATCTTACAGCATCGGGTTATTTTCCAGTCACTTATGTCACTATTGTTTCCAAGGCCTAAAATAACTAAGCTAAATTCTTGCAGGTCTTGCGTTTCAGCTTGTCGTACTCATGTCTAATACATGATTCTTCTAAATACTGATCAATCTTAGACTTCTATAATCCTACAAATTAACTCTAATTAACATATAATGAATATATGTAATCTAGCACATTATTTAATCATAACCATACAATGAATGAAGAATAAAATAAAATCATTGGCTACAAAGGAGACAATTAAATTTAGGAAAGAAGTTCTGTCCTTGTAATATATTTATGAGCACAGTTAGCCAAATCACAAACACTCCAGTGCAGCAAAGTATATTGATGATACAAGTTGGTCAAAACATCCCACATTTGAGCAGCCATATACTCACACCCAGTCTTCCAAAAAAACCCAAAGTGTTAGCCATGATCCTCATCATCAGCGGACATCATACTGGCATCTCCAAAGGCATGAAGGCTGGGAAACAGCTGTTATAATGTGTTATACTAATTCAAATTAAGTCCCTTTTTCCTTTTCTGTGTTTCCTCACCCTCCTAATGTTGGAGTTCCCTTCTCCCATAGGTTACTAGGCCTTTTACCTCAAAATCATTAGCCTTTACATCAGTTACCTTGGCATTCTCGTGGTCAGATAATAATAAATAAATGCATACAAACACATTATTTAAAAGGAAGAAGAGAACTAGCCAGCTGTATGCCTAGTCTCATCTTAATCACTTTAGATACATGTTGTACCCTTTGTCTGGTTTGCATAATCATATTTCCTTCCCTGAAGAATTTACAATCTATGTTTTCCTGTGTGATTGAACACAATAGAAAATTAAGATTCAGATTTCAAATGTCCTCAGCATTTGAGAATTTGATGCAGTCTATTAAAAAGCTATTCACAAATATTGAGTTTCGATTTTGAAAGCCTTTAGCATTTCTGGGTATTTGGATCTAGAGGTTTTGGTCTGAGCCAATCTCTGATTATAAGGCTGGCATCTGCTATACTGCATGTTTCAATAGATGACCACATTTTCCAAAAAATCCTGTTCTTATTTAGAAAAACAGCTTTTATGGCTAGGACTAATGGGAGGAATCATTACTGTGTCTTATGTTTACACAATATTTTACACTTCTTAGGCACTTATGTAATACAAATAATAACCAACCAATAACCTTTGGACAATGGACAATTGTTCACATACTAATATTTTTGGAATTTTAGCTCAGCATTCCAGTGACAGTCAAATTCAATTATAGTGTGATACAGAAGGCCTCCCTCTACCTAGCAACAGTGTCTAGCACCACTGCACTTATTTTTTTTTCTTGTTAAATATTAGTGATTGGCTCTGGGGTTTTAAAAGAAAGTGATTCAGTTCAATTATTTAAATTTGCACGCAATTGAGCCTTTAGCCACAGAACAGTGGCAGACATTGCTTGATACCTAAAAATAACTCAATTTATATCATCTACACTAACTAGAAGTTGAATCTTAATATACTTGGCAGGCTATACTCGCTTTCCCTTCCTCTCTTGTTGGTCTGCAAGTGGATAGGGCTAGAAAGGTGCTAAGAAAATGGAAAGTGAAAACAAAAGTGTATTTCTTTGTGCACGTTGCCTGTAGCCAGCTTTAGAGGAAGTAGGTATTGTTGTGTAAGAGCTCTGGCTCCATTACAAGATTGTTGGATTTGAAGACTATGTGATCTCACTTCATTCATTTGGATACTTCTATTATTTTAGTATTACCTGTTTACAGAGCGTGCAGAGTACCTATTAAGTTTCTACTGGAGTGTTTAACAGCAGCATCCAATATGCCCACAAAGACACTGCTAGTGTAAGAGCTGTCTCTATGTGAGGTCTGATGGGCTGGAAAATCTTAATGAAATTGTAAGACATATTTATGAGGTTTGCTGCAACATGCAGCATTGCCAGTGGATAAAGGATTTAAAAATAAAACATGTTTGGCAACTTCCAGTTCCTGCTTGCCAGGTTGGATAGGAGCAGGATAATCAGGATAAAGCAAATAACCATTTTTGGCACTGCTTTTCCCTCTGATTTTCTTCATATTATTTCCTGATGATAGGTTACCCTAAATATTGCGTTACATCAGGACTCCAGGGTTGTTCCCCTTTATTCACTGATGTTGGGGGTTCTTAGCCGCAAGCGATGTAATTCCTCTGCAAACGTAGACTAGCTTCACCAACATTAAAACATAGCATTTCCTAGATAGGATTAGTAAAAAATATTGCATTTTATAACATTCAACCCAGCCATAAGATGTTTTTGACATTCTTCCTTAAATGCTGCATTGTGGTGAACTGTATGATTGAGAAACATCACTGCCAAAGGAATCAGACACCAGAATAAAACACTTGTCTCTTTTTTGCCAACCTGCAAATTTTAGGCCCAATTCAATTACAGAACAACCAGTTTTCTCACTGCAGAAGCTGGCTATCATTTTTACTGAAATAAATCCTTTGTTCCCAGTGAACTGATTAGAATTCAGGGCAACCTAATTAACTGAAAACAATTTCATTATTGTTTTTGTGGGTTTTTTCTTCCTCTTGATCATGTTATTTACTTTCAGGTAGCCTTGAACTTCAGAGGTCTTCTAGAAGTCTGGTTCCAAGTCTTATTCCACTCAAGCTTCTTTCTTGATTTTTTGCCCTCACCTGACTTCCTGTATACTTCCCCTCTGCACATGTCCATTTGGAAGAGCTTCACAACCAGTCTACAGCAAGTCCTTTTACTCACTTCCTTCAAAACCTCTCCCCATCAGTAAAACACTACAAAGACTGCTACCTGCTATTTCTTTCATCTGTCATGTAGCATCTTTTATCTCCTATTTATAAGCCCATAGGGACCAGAACTTTGTTTGACATTTATTGCAGAATGATAGGGCCTTACTAATGGGGAAGGTGTGTAATTCTGGAATCTTTTTTTCATGTTGACTTGACAGAATTTTGGCCAAGCAGCAGCTTTTCTACTTCTTTAATCTTCCCCACTGCAACCAGAGTAAAGAATATGGGCCATAAAAAAGGTAATATACCCATTAAGGGTTTAATATTGACATCTGGTGGTATATTGTGCAAGAAGTAGGCCAAGGAGGCAAATATCATCTCTGCAGATCAAGGTGCACTTCAGTGTTTCAAATATAGAATTATTTCCAAAAATACAACATCCATTAAAATATTTTATCCAAGACTTCACCTAGATTATGAACAAAAACCAGGACATCAGAATCAGCAAATGGATATCCTCTGACTTCATTGCATCCTTTGTCTTTATTTTCCCCTACTATTCTGTACATGTAATTTCACGTGCAGAATGCAGAGAGCAGAAAACATACAACAGAAAAATGGAGCCTGAAATATAATTGAAACAAACATATAAAGCTCAATCCTTGGCTCCTGATCTGGCTGTTTTGCAGTGGCACAAAGCAGCCAATGATTACTCTGGACTGAAAGCAATCCTAGGACTAGAGAGTGGTGCAGAGGGAGGGAGATCAAGATTAGGTAAAATTGGGGGTAGGCAGGATGCATGGACATCTACTTTAACTGATACGGGAGTCCCAATGAAACAGCTAACATAATTTAGAACAGCCCATGGGCTCCAAGTTACACCAAGGGATAAATTACCCCATGGTCAGCAGAGGAGAAAAATGGCTAAGAGCTACAACTTCCAATCATTGAGCCCACTGTTTACAAATGTAAGGAAAAATCTCCAGGGTTGTGGGGTTTTGTTTTTTTTTTCAAATGTTGATTTAGGGCTAACAAGTTCAGGTCATTATTGCGGTATAAATTATTTTTGAGGATTAGGTGTATAGAATTCACTGCAACTGGGTCCTAGCAATTGTTTGTGCTATTCAATTTAGAAAATGCATTTCTCTAGCTCTAATGTAAATGTAGACTTTCGAAGTACACTTTCAAAACTTCTGACTCATATTACAATATAAGATCTAAAAGTTGAAATGAAAGTCTTATCAAAGTGCTTTGTTCTGATAATGTTTTGATATTTCTGGGGGGAAATTTCATTTTATGGGAAATTTATTTTGCCCTCAACAGAAATATTAGAATTTCAAGATTTTGATAAGATATTTTATTGAAATATTCCATATACATTACATTACTAGATAAAAATTAAATACATCAAATTTTAAACAGTGCAGTTTTGTGATTTCGTTAGTGAGTAGAAAACTGATGAAACTGAACTATTGTGTATTATGTCATTTTGCCAGCATAATGTAATAACTGGCTTGTGGAAAATAAGTCAGGAATCTCATTACTTGACCTAGATTTATGATGGAACTTGTAAATGTATTTGCTTTTAATAAAACTGACAGAGATTGACGACCATCCTTGTTAACATTTTGATAGCCACTCTCTTTCAATTGCATCTAATGGCAAAACAACCAGTGCAAAGATACTATTGAAATCAAACTTTGGGACAGAAATAGCAATAATTGTCAAAATTAAATATGGTGATCAGAAATAGCACTCCACTTTCCTGACATTTAGATTAGGAGAGCTACTTAAAAAGATCAGAATAATTATCTGAAAAAAGGGAAACTGTCTTGGCTATCTGTCTAAAGGAGTTGTAAGGCACATAGTTCCTTGGTACCTAAGGGTTAAGGATTCTCCTGCCTGTTTCTTTAGCCTTCTTAATTGGGGTGATCCAAAATACTGTAGTCCACAAGTGAACAGTTCTTGAAATTGGCAAAACAGCACAAGTAATATATCACCTGTAATATTAGCCACTGGAGTCAACGTTTTTATATTCTAAAGACAAATGCTGTTTTATTTTATTGTCTCAATTATTTTCCCACATATGTTTTACTATCTTCTGGTAGGGCTGTAGCATGCCTCCATCCGCATGACAGTTCACATTGATGTTATTAAATTGTCCTTTGTATGTAATCTTTTTATTAGCAAATATACAATTTCAAATATACAAAATTCCAATTTGTAAATCATTTGTGAGCATGTTATAATGTCCTGGTTTTTGTCACTAAGTGCTACGTTCTGTTAAGAGGTATCAAGAGAATTCAGGATGAGATATGCATTGGACAATTAAACATGATTGAGATATGTGGAAACCAAGATAAAGTCATTTACAAAACAACCTTTGGGATTCACTCATAAATCATACATTTTATAATTCCATGTTTTATTATTCCATTGGGCAAAGGATCAGTGTAAATAATGACCAATTGTTTGTTCAAAGTGAAACAGCATTTACATTTAGTTTTAAATTTTTAGATGCATTGTTTGTTCTATTTATAAGTCTTTTTGCCTGACTCTTTTAGATATGATAAAGTGCTCTTGTGAGCCATTTGAATGATGCTAGATATCCTAAACCACAGGTGAGCAATTATTAGAAATACCATAATAGTACATAAGAGCTCTTTAGAATACTCAAAAGCAAGAGCACACCTAAAAATACATTGTAAAGCACACATGAATTTTTAAAACCTATTGGTGCTTTATTATAAACATGTGCAGCTTTTCCTAAACTATGTTCCAGACCCCAAAGTGGAAATAAGACAAAGACAGTCGTAGTGGCCAGCAACCAGGAGAAGGCTGCTTTCAATTCAGTCAGTGGAATGATGTGATTACTATTACTTTTTATTATTTAATGCTGAACATTTAAGGTTATTACTATAAAAATGCTCTATATGTTCCTCTTCTTCTACTCTACCCATGTCTGTCACCTGTCTCCCTCTTTAAGAAAGAAAATAATTCTGTTTCTATTATTTTTCGTTAGCACATTTTTAAACTATGGGCCATATCTTCCAAAATATCCAGACTCCAATGCACACTGAAACACTGGTTGACGTGCCTACAAATTAGGGTTGCCATATGTTCGGTTTTAGACTGGAATCCCCGGTTGAAAAGGGTCAGCAATGCTGACTGGGCCATTAAAAATCTGATTGGCAGCACCACAGGGCTGAGGCAGGCTCCCTGCTTACCATGGCTCTGCGTGGCTTCCAGAAACAGCGGCATGTCCCGCCTATGACTCCTAGGCATAAGGGCAGCCAGGGAGCTCCAGGCACTGCCCCGCCCCAAGCATCAGCTCTGAGACTCCAGTTGGCTGAGAACTGCAGCTAATGGGAGCTGCAGGGGCAGGGGTGGCACCTGCATACTAGCACCACACAGAACTGCCTGGCCACGCCTTCACTTAGGAGCCAGAGGGGGGACATGCCAGCTGCTTCTGGAAGCTGCTTGAAGTAAGTGCCGCCTGAAGCCTACAACCCTGACCCCCTCCCACACACCAACCCCCTGCCCTGATCCCCCTCTCACAGTCTGAACCCCTCAGCCTGAGCCTGGAGCACCCTCCTGCACCTCAAATCCCTCATCCCTAGCCCCACACCAGAGCTCGCACCCCCAGCTGGAGCCCTCATTCCCTCCACACCCCAACCCCATACTGCAGCCTGGAGCACCCTCCCATACTCCAAACAAATTGGCTCTCCCCCTAGCTGGGAGCCCCCTCCTATACCCCAGAGCCCTCACTTCCACCCCAACCCCTTCAGCTAGCACAGTAAAAATGAGTGAGTAAGGGTGGGGAGAGCAAGCAACAGAGGCAGGGGGAATGGAGTGAGCAGAGAGCAGGGCCTTGGAAAAGGGGAAGGGCACGAGTGCTCAGATGAGGGTGGACAGGGGGCGGGACAAGGGTATTCTGTTTGTGTGAGTAGAAAGTTGGCAACTCTACTACAAACCTGAGGTTTTGTGGGCAGTTTCGAAAATCTACCTGTATTATCAGAATATCAACTGATCTTTTAAATTAGAGTTGGATTAAATTTTTCAAGTTTTAAATTTGGGGAAAAAAAGCAAAGGCTATTTAAAAAAAAAAAGACCAGATTTGTGTTAAATCTCTCAGGGAAACCTCTCTCTGCCACAATGACAACTCAGAGGTAGCCATAAGCTGGGAAATGTATGGTCACATCCTCACATTCCAAACTAGTCACATTGAAATAAGGCAATCTGGGGCTGTTAAAATGATGATCCAATCTATCACCTCCAGCAGCGGTTCCCAAACTTTAACAACCTGTGAACCCCTTTCACTAAAATGCCAAGTCTCACAAACCCCCTCTTAAAAATGAATATTTCCAGGGATTTTCTGCTAAACCTGAATATAAATTATAAGAGCAGTGATCTTGAAAATATAAAATTTGTTTTTGACATGATTACACACTATTTATTGTTTATCATTACAATATTTTATTACATTATGAAAACGGCAACACTCTTAAAGAGCTCACTTTCCTAGCTAGTATCACTTTGAATAAGCCTGTTATAAGACAAGGCACCTATATTTCATCAAGGAGTATCAGATGTGAAATAGCATCAAGGTATTTAAGAAGTCAACTCAGAGTTTCTCCTACACAAGCATTCAGATCTTGAGCAATCCAGGCAAACGACGCACGTTAAACAAAGCTTACATTTGTTCTTCGTAATAATTTTAAAAACAATACTAGCTGCCTAGTTAATTTTAAAAACATCAAAAATCTATCTCCTCTCAATTTATTATAAGGAGTCTTGAAATTGAAATCTCCTCAGTGTGAAATATATGCTCGCTTTGATCTGTTTAGCTCTTGGAAGTCAAAGGCTCCAAGCTGCTGGCCCCGGGGTTACTAGGGATAGCTCTATCCACCATTAGGGATTTCCACCCCCAATAAGCCCCTATAACATTTTGCGAACCCGCAGGGATTCACAAACCCCAGTTTGGGAACCATTGACATCCAGAGAAAGGGAAGAGCCTAGAAGATGTAAAAGGAAATTTAGTTAGTTTTCTATTTGGTAAGAATTCACTTATCAATAGAAACAGCTGGGAAACCCTTATGTATTTATAGATGTAGTTGTGAAATCCTCACTTCTGTATTGTTTTGTCATTGTAGTTCCCACTTTGCTATTGTTTATTTGCAAGGTCTCTGTTTGGTTCTGTGATTGTTTCTGTCTGCTGTATAATACATTTTGCTAGGTATAAACTAATTAAGGTGGTGAGATATAATTGGTTAAACAATCATGTTACAATATATTAGGATTGGTTAGTTAAATTTCATTAATGATTGGTTATGGTATAACTAAGCAGAACTCAAGTTTACTATTCATACATTTACATTCTTTATACATTTACTAAACCTTATTTTCAAGTGCAAGTTTCTAGACAGGATCCCTTAGTAGGATTGCAGTCTAGTCTAAAAAGAACTCCTGATCCCCTCCCTGCACTAGCATGACTGGTTGGGAATCACCTGACTTGATTACCCATATAGACTATCACTCAGAGAAGGAGATATAACTTTCCTTGTACAGTAACTTGAGGACTTCAAGATGTGTATCCCATGAGGGGGAAGGTCCCACAGCCTGAGCTCCAGATCAAGCCCAAACATCTACACTGCAATTTTATAGTCTCATGGCCCACATCTACAAGCCAGAGTCAGCTAACACAGGTCAGACACAGATGTTTTTTGCAGTGTAGACATATTAGAGTCTCTAACCCTCTCGTAACTTTACCTCAGGTGTTCGTCTTATTGTCAGCATGGATCTACTGAGTGTTTGATCACTAAACCCCCTTAAGAGTATTAGCATAATTCCATCATTCATGTAATTCATGTTGGAGTTTAATGTAAAGCCTATTGCATTCAAACCCCCATCTTTTTCCAGTGCTTTGCGCATTCTGATGACTAATTTTAAAATCAACCTGTTAATCCAAAATGCAACATAAATTAGAAAACCAAACAATAAAATTATATAGATCATTTACAAGTTTCTGTTTTGAAATAAATTAAGTGATAGAACAAAGACAATCATTTACTTTCTTCTATCATACATTGATTAGGTTACATGCAAATGAGAGAGATGGCTTTCTATATTATATTTTCACCTTTTGGGTTAAGAGAATAAATCCATAAATAAAGAAAAATCCACCTTATCATCCCTATGGCAAAGGCCTACTTAAGTAAATGATCTTTGTACCATGCCCTGAATTTACTATAGCGCTGTAAGACCATAATTTCAAGCATTCAATCTCCCCTCAGCCTCTCTCAGTGGAGGATGCAGAGTAGCTGTAATGAGGGGAAGACATTCATTCTAACCCCCGATCCATTTTGGGATTCCTCATGCTCAATCCCAGCCCAAAAGTGATTTATTTTTCTGTTGTTCTTGAAAGTTCTGGCAAAACCAAGTGGGCTGTGAAAAATGTCCATGTTTCTGTATTTAACAGTATCCCTTTCTTTTTTTTTTTTCATATTTATTTGCATTGCCATCAATCAACAGTGTTTTGCTTTTAAAGTGGTTTACTTTTCATGTAGCTAATCCTTCATAAAAAAATAATCATGACAGTTTTTCAAACATCTTATTTGGAAGTAAGCTAACGTTTGAATTCCCTGGTCTATTTAGCTCTGTCGCCTTTGATCCTTCATAGTGACAGATTTCCTAATGTGTACCAAGCGCTCATGCATCTCATGTTTGTTGGAGTGCGCATCTTGTAATGGTCAGAGCTGCACTGATTTGAGCACTCTTATTTATGCTACTGATTTGGAAAGATGTTACAGTGTAGGGAAAAAAGAGGGAGGTGAAAAGGTTGTGGTGAATTCACCCAAGCAGTTTTTCAACAAGCTCGTAAATACACAGCAAGTTTCTACACCCTCTAAAGAATCTTGTCACAAGATGATCATTTTCCATTACCCGCTTCCGACCCTTTAAAATATTTTTTATGTTACAGAATCAGCCCAAAATGCAGATAACAAAAGAAAAATGGCCAATTTGATATAAAGCAAGAAAAGAAGCTTCAGTGAGAATATATATTGACTAAAGACATTGCATCATAAGGATATACATAAAAAAAATCCTCAAAATAAATATTTACTAAGTAAAAATATTAGTGCTGAAAACCCTGCTGCTCAAAACATATGATGATAGTTAACGTATACAATAAAAAAGGGAAAATGTCTCAAGTACTCAGCCACAACAATAATTAGTTCATGCATCCTATTATATATTCATCGAGGGCTTGGTTACACTTACAGCTTTATAGCAGTTTTGGTTATACCTGCCTTCGTATACAGCTATAGGGATAGCGCTATAGCATGTCCACACTGAGACCCGCCATCGGTATAGCGTGGCCACATTTGCATCACAGGGAGTGGTGCATTATGGGCAGCTATCCCAGCATTTGACTGGGTGCAACATGCTTTTCAAATGAGGGGGGTGATGGGAAGCATGTTGTGTGTATGCGGACAGAGATAGCGAGTGGATTTTCGTCCTGCTGAGAATGTGTCAGCTAATTTCCTTTGAAATACAGAGCCTGCTAGTCTTCTCTGTCACACAGGCTCACTCCGTAAACATTTGCATTGCTGATTAGCCGAGGTAAGAGAGAAGGTCAGAAAACGTACTTCCACGTTCCTCCAGCGGAGTTCAAAACAAAGGGAACAGAGGCTTAAATGGCTTAGGGGTGTTTCCAGAGATCACTCAAAACGATGTATTCTTAATACCCATTCATAATGGAGATATTACAGAGCACTCAGTATGCTATAGCTATTAATCCTCTGGGAAGGGAGGATTACCAGGACCAGTATAACTGTAGACTTATAGCGCTCTACATGCCTCGCCAGTGTGGATGGGTAGGAGGTTATAGTGCTCCTGGTGGCTTTATAGAGCTATAAAGTGCCAGTGTAATCAATAAGTATTTGTGTAACCAAAATAAATAAGTGTTTGTAACCAAAATAAAAGTCCCAAGATAAACTAGAAGAAATCTAAAGAGTCTAAGTGGCTTTTTCAAGAGGAAAAATCAAGAAATTCCCATCTTGTTCGTCACGGATGCAGTATGTCCTCAATACTCTTTTGTAGATGTACAATTATTACATTCTGTAATTGAGAGAGTACTGCTCCTACAGAGAGCCCCAGAAGTCACTAGCGTGCAATGAAGGTTCAGCTACCTGTCCACATGCTATCGATTGCAGGATCAGGGCCTAAATTATATTTCAAGGGGAAACAGTTAGTTACTTCATAAATAGATATAGCATGACAACCTAGTGTGTTAGGTTTTTGATTCTCCGTGATAACTGAAATTGATTCCTAAGGTCTGTGATCTCAAACTCATAATCAAATAATAATTTGGCTGGTGGGGCCTTGGAAAGTTCATGGAAGACCTGTGACAGTCTGCACAGGTACCAAGGGTTGTGAGACATACTATCATTACCTGTTCTTAGTGTGCACCAGTCTTGTTTGTGCTCACTGTTGATCAGCTCCCTGAATCCAATAGCCTCTGACCACACAAACGGTATCATTCAGACCTCTGGAGACCTTGCTTCCTCAGTTCTGGTTACTTATAGACACACGCCAACTCCCAATACCTCAGAGCATTCCCTGTGTAGTATCCAGACCCTATTCCTGGACGCTCACAGAAATTACCAGGCAAGCCATCCCTGAAGGAGGGTGGGGAGTAATGAGCTGGTCAAATCTGAAAGGAGGTGGCATTGAGGAGTTCATAGGATCACAAACCTCCACAAAGATAAAAATTCATAGATCACATATTTTGATGTATGACACTCAAACACTAGTGCTATAGTTTTCACTGGACTCTTTCACACTTCTTACTGCATTCATTTATGATATAATTCATATCTGGGAAGGAATGCAGAAAAGGATGGGATCAGGACTTTATGTGCAACTATACAACAGTTTTCACTTGGAAGTGTTTGTCTAAAATAACACAATGAAGGGAATCCCATCCCCATCAGCAGGCTTCATCAATACAAATATATTAAGGCTCAGACCTTAAAAACAAGAAAGTGAGGACATTTTCATTTAAGATCCTGATATCATTCATTCTTTTTCTTGCATGTAATACATTACAGTAGGTTTTCTTTTTACATTATCGCACAACATATATAAAATCATGAACGTGCTATATGGACCTGATCTTGAAGCTGCAGTACAAAGGACTTGCCTTGACTGGAGTCGTACATGGGACTCAACAGGAAATGTTAATGAGGCCTGTGGCTGTATTACTGTGCTGAGGATTCTCCTTTGGGTCAGATAGCAATGATGTGCTTCTTCCTGACCTACTTAGTTTCCTCCCCTTATCATTTCACATCTGGTCATCTGCAGAATCCAGGTGTGTTAGTTGTCTAAGCCACTCTTCCATTTATGGAGGAGACCCTGTTTCATGAGCAAAGGGTGAAGCTGAACAGAGGTTAAGTTGAACAAGTGGAACATCATTAAACCCTGTGAACTGCTGTGTTCATGTGGCTGAGCTGCTTCCATCCTAAACTCTAACTGTTCCCTTTTCCACAGGTATGCCATCAATAACAGTCCCTCCAGGGAATATGGACCCTCTGACTCCAGTTCCATTGATCAGGATACAATCCCCTCACAACAGCCTAGTAAGGAACAATCCTGCTTCATTTAATAAGAAGGCTTCCTTAAAATCACCAATAATCCTACCAGCCTAATTTCGTAGTATTCAGCAGCAGGAAATCCAATCAGCCAACAATGTATATCAAAAGCCTGCACATGCTCACCATACCAATCACACTTATAGGAAAACAAAAACATTACTAAAATATATCCATAAAATACCAAATTTCTCATTAAGGAATATCTATAGTATATACAACTGTGTAAACACATGTAGCAAACTGGCAATTGTCAACCCCTTTGCTACCAATAGAATATGCCCTTGACTGTAAAGCTTTATAAAAACATCATAAAGTAATTAACAGATATATCCCTTTTCATTTTTAAGAAAAATATATATTTAGATATGGGCAGATGTCAAAGGACCCTTACATTATTATTTTAACTTTTTTTACTTTGTAAAAATTGAATTGTTACCTGTCTGAGAATGTTTGAAAACCTAATAGGAAAATATATTTACATCATCATCATGCCACCCCTGACACAATGGTTGCTAGCAACTGATCCTTCTTGCTCCTGTACCCATTTTGAAAACCTGCTGTAACACTTCCATGACTGTATTCTCAACCAAGTCCAAGCAGCTCTTGCAGGAAAGTAGGCCATCTGGGAGCTGTTTATGGCTCCCTGATCCCAAGCCACCCAGTCACAAGCAGTGCAAAGTGACCATTGCAGACTGGAGAATCTGGCCTTTAGGATTAAATTATTAGAGGTTCTTGCAAGGCCATACACAAGTACAGAGACACACTAGATCCCTTGCATGGCTGCACCATGGCATTTCATGACAGTGGTCCCTATGCTCCCTGTGCCCAGGGGAGTTCACTATTGTTCTGCCCAAGGAGAAAGCTACCAAAAAATGGTCAAGGAGAAGGCAGAAAATTGTCATGGTCTCCCTATGCACTGGTCCCTCTATATTGTGCAAGGAATGCAATCTCTTTGATGTTCCTCCTGGGGTGAGGCTGGATGGGGTGGATTTGCTTCACTCCCTACTCAGGTCTATGGTGTAAATAGCACCATTATTTCTTACTGTTTTCAAAATAGCATGCTTTTCTTTTTGTTTGTTATGTCATATTTACTTTAAAACACTCCCCCTTTCTAACTCTCACACTCCATTTTCATGAGCTCTTTTATATTTTATGGAGCTATATTAATAATTTTGGGTGATCCAATGTCTGTTTCTGCGGAAAACAGCATCAGCATTGGGGAACATTTGTACCTTTCAGTAGCTGATATTGAGAAATGCAAATGTTGTTTTCCCAGTAAGTCCAGGAGGCTTCTGAAGTCTGCTGATTTAAAACTTTGAATTAAAAGAAAGTATTGAAAATTACAGCTAATTCTTGGGAATTCTTTCTAATGTTATTTCAGGGGATAAAGGTTACTACGGCTAATAAATCTGCATGTGCATATTAATACTGGGCATCGTTACAATCAGAATTTTCCCTACCATCATGTTATTCTCTTTATAACTTACTGTTATAACTTTACATAATACTGTTACATTTGGAGCTATGAAACCAGGATCTCTCTTATTCTGTGTACTATACCTTTAAATAACTCAGACTTTTCCCTACCTATTTTATTGTTTTCTACAATATTGTCTAAGCACTCTATGAAGAGTTCAGTTGCCATTTTATTTTCTGAGTTGCTGCAGCCATAAAAGAAAAGACACAAATCCTGTGCTCACTCCTAGGCTGTAACTTCCATAGTAAAGTTAGACCTTGGTTTTCAGTACTGGTACAACAGCTAGAAACAACATCAGGCCCCTTGTAGATAGCACTCAGGCATTTTGACCACCATGTTATGAAAATTTTGTTCTATCACAGAATACACTATCACTTACAGTGTTTCTAGCACCAGGGCTGAAAAAATGGTATCACATTTGTAAGTGCAGATGCAGCCTGGCAGACTTTTCTTTTATGTTTTATTATTATTTTCCTTAATCTGAAAGAGGGTATGTTTGGTTCTTTGTGTACGGAAACAAAAGAGATGACATTCCAGGAACAGTAAATGTAGAATTTGCAGTAATAATTATACAATAAGTTTACTCTGCATGCCTATGTTTAAGGGATATTTTTGTAACCACAGTTTACTAGAAGGCAGTAAAACCTTCGCTTCCAAAGTGCAGATCATGTGTCCAAAACTGTAGCCCTGTAGGGGCTATAATATTGCACACTTGGATTTGGACCTCTTTCTTCTTACCTTTCTTTAATATCAACTATTAAGGTTTATCTCCTCGATAACCTTAGATCTATATGAGTTAGAAGGACTATTGCTGCTTTGTGTCAATTCCTGTGCTCCTAAGTGTCTGGATTAGTATATGTATAGAACTAAAACACTGCAGTAGCATTTTTTTCTGACTAACCTAGCTTACTTTCTATTATGTACTGAGAAACCATGTAATCAAATTGATTTTATTGATGAAATAAATGTCAGTGAACCATTTTTTTTTTAAGTTTCACATGCCCTAAAAGGGGTTTAGCCTCATAAACTATACGATTCAAAGATGCAAAAGGATTTTATAAAGCCAGCTTATCACTATTTGTCCTTTTAGTTCTAAAATATTGAATGGCTTTATTAGTCAAATTCAAATACAACAGCCCAAATACAAAAAACTTTGTTAAGAAACTTCTGCTAATTGGGTGTCTTACACGGACAGAATATGTTCAGATATCCATGACTCTTTTCTCCACAGTAAAGCTAAGTCTCTAATTATACACTGCATAATGTTGTTTCATCCTAAACATACAGCAAGTCACTAAAAGAAAAAAATTAATACTAACATTATTAGTAAAAAAAATCCCTTTAAAGAGCAGTTGGTTGCTTAGCAACTCTTGCAAAAGGTAACAAATAGTAAAACTTTTTCTACAACCACTCCTTTTAAAAAAGTGCAATGTCTATATGACAGTACATTACATCAGCATGCTTTGTGAAAAGGATTTTAACAGTCAGGAGATGTGACTGTGTTTAAGATTCCTTTTTCCAGTTACTAGTTCATTGTCAGAAGCAGCTAAAGAGCAGCTTTATGTGCATTCAGATACAGCCAGGAAATTAGTTCTGCATGACTGACTCAGCACTGTAGCACTGAGACCAACTATCACCCATTTCCTTAAACTACTGTTTATTTCTTGGGGCGAGAACAATGTTAAATATCACAATTCTGATGAGAACAAAATCCAGCAACTTCATTTAGCTTTTATGTAAATAATAAAAGCACTCGCAAGGTAATGTCCTGATCTAGGCAAACTTTTTTAAAAAAAAATATTAGAGTTCTTGATAACTCCTAATAGCTTATTTGGTGTTTTCTTTGGAACTAAATGAAATCAGAAAGCCAAATGTCAGCTAAATGAATTCTAGTGAAATTATTTTTGAACATTTAAAAAATGATACAGCTAAAATGAAACAAACATTTTCCTTGATTTAAGGATTATTGTATCTTTTGTGATGTGAAAACTAATTGGGTCTTTTAGTGAGCGATAGCTATAGAGAGCCAGATGTCTTTTGGTTAAGGCAATGAGTTAGTCATGAGAATATGGGGTGATCATTTCCCATCTCTGCCAGTGACTTTCTGGGTGACTTCTGTCAAATCACTTAATTTCTGCTTCCATTCCCCACTTACACATGAAATGGGAATGATAATAATAATCTCTTTTCCCTATACTTTGCCTTTCTTGTTGGATTAAATTGTAAACTCTTCAAGAAAGAATCTGTCTTTCATTATGTGCTTATTATGTGCCCAATATCAGTTGGGGCCTTTAGGCACTACACTGGGGATCAGCAACCTTTGGTACACAGCCAGTCAGGGAAATCCGCTGCTGGGCCAGGCTGGTTTGTTTACCTGCAGCGTCCGCAGGTTTGGCTGATCACAGCTCCCATTGGCTGCAGTTCACTGTTTCAGGCCTGGAGGGGCTGTGGGAAGCAGCGGCCAGCACATCACTCAGCCCACACCACTTCCCACAGCCTCCATTGACCTGGAACGGTGAACCGCAGCCCGCAGTGGCTGCAACTGGCAGAACATGCAGATGCTGCAGGTAAACAAACCATCCTGGCCCACCAGCGGATTACCCCAAAGGGCCACATGCCAAAGGTTGCCGATCCCTGCACTACACCAATATAAATTATAGCAAAGATCTTGAGCCCTCTACAGAACATTTTAAACTGCTTGTTTCCTAGCAAAAACAAATATTGTCTATTTATTTAATACATTTATTCATCCATTGAATTCAGTAAGTTTACTCTTGTAGCAATGTGCATTGTTTACTGCTGTGAAATGAAAGAATACAGCTTGCCACTGACATAACTATTTTCTTTGATGCTTGATAAGAGAATTTTTTTTCTCATCTATGTCTGGCTTGCACAGCAAGAGAACTTTCTATCAATACCATACTGCTTGTAAAATGCTGAAAAGGTATGGCTTATGCTTTTTATTCTGTTGAAAAAAAAATTTCTGATCCATAAATATAGATTGCATGAAAAATAGGGAATATTAGAGCATATGATCTATGTGAAAAAAATGGTGGTCATGTTTTGCTTTGTTTTTAATGCATTTTACCAGTACGAATAGCTGAGTAACTTCTGTTTTCAATCTTGAATGGGTCAGTGAGAACCAATGAGTGATGCCATAAGAGTGATATGTGAGTTATGAAAAATGTTCTAGTGTAAGAAAAATGCATTATGTGGCAGAGTAAAGCTAGCAATTTGAAAATTGTATGCACTCTGGCCAATCTGTTGCCTCTTGTCTGCAGTGTGCCTGTAATCTTCCCCAAAAAAGACATGCCATTACAAGCAATGTGACCGCTAACACAGTTGGTGCAGTTAGAGGTAGCTATCTAGCAGTGCGTTAATAAAAAAATCTGATGGAGAACAACTTTTCCAACTCCAGCTAAGTATTATCTCATGGACTTAAGGTCAGAAAGTACCATCATCATCATCTAGTCTAACCTCCTGCACATTGCAGGCCACAGAACCTCTCCCACCCACTCCAGAAATAGACCCCTAACCTCTCTCTGAGGTCCTTAAATCATAGTTTAAAGACTTTGAGTTAAAGAGAATTCACAATTTACACCAGTTTAAACCTGCAAGTGACCTGTGCACCAGACTGCAGAGGAAGTTGAACCTCCACCAGGGTCTCTGCCAATCTGACCTGGGGGGATATTCCTTCCCAGCCCCAAATATGGCAGTCAGTTAGATCACGAGCATGTGGGCAAGACCCACCAGGCAGATATCTGGAAAATAAATCTCTGTAGTAACTCAGAGCCTTTCCCATCTAGTGTTCTGCCTCCAGCCATTGGGGATTTTTGCCAATGGGTCACATATCACCATAGACAGTCAGTCCCATGATACCTTATCTTCAGAAAACTAATTCTTGAACACTGGGCCTACTCCTGTGTAACAACATGTACTAATGTGTCCAGGGTAAATTTCACAGTGGTGGAGTTGAAGAGCAGAACCAGACTTTCCACACCAAGTAAGCTCCATACTGCCTGTCCACTCCTTAAAAAATCTCAAAAATGGGCCAGCACCAGTCTCACCTCAGCCAATAGAAAGAAAAGTGAGGAGACAAGATGGGGCAGAGTGATGGGATCTGCATTTTCACAGTTCGGTCAACCCCAAACCTCACAGAAGTTGCATGGTGTGGCACAATCCATCCCTAACTTTCCTGGTGTTTGGTACCTGCTGGGTGCAGCTGTTATGAGCAGATTGCACCTCTATTCTGTGGGCCAAAACTACTACTCCTCCTCTCATGGGGGTGCTGGAACAATTTTTATAGTGGGCGTGCTAAGAGCCATTGAACCAAACTGTAAATCCTGTATATAATGGAAACTACTTGAAGCCAGGAGGTGCTGCAGCACCCCTAGTGCCCGTAGTTCCAGCATCTATATCCTCTCATTTCCCTTCTGCTTCCTTGTAGACAATGTACACTCCCAGGCTTCATGGAGGGCAGGCTCTGCACTGTCCATGTGCGGGACTGAGATTGTGATAAGCTCTTGTACAGGGTACAAGGTAGTGATGAGATGTATTTGTGCAAGAACCAGCCACAACTTGGTTCTTATGTGCTTTACTGGACTTGGTTTTGGAGAGCCTGGATTTAACAAAACAGAAAAGAAGGAATTAGTTATTGTCAAAACGTTGCTTGAATAATAAGAATATAGCTGTAGGGATAGACTACTGACCACCTGACCAGGATGATGATAGTGATTGTGAAATGCTTAGGGAGAGAGGCTATACATTTCTTTAAAAAACTTGATGATAGTGGAGGATTTCAGCTATCCCCATATTGACTGGGTACATGTCACCTCAGGACAGGATGCATAGAAAAAGTTTGACACCTTAAATGACTGCTTCTTGGAGTAGCTGGTCCTGGAACCCGCAAGAGGAGAGGCAACTCTTGATTTAGTCCTAAGTGGAGCACAGGATCAGATCCTAGAGGTGAATAAAGCTGGACCGCTTGGTAATAGCGACCATAATATAATTAAATTTAACATCTCTGTGGCAGGGAAAACACCACAGTGGTCCAACAGCATAGCATTTAATTTCAGAAAGGGGAACTACACAAAAATGAGGAGGTTAGTTTAACAGAAATTAAAAAGGACAGCACCAAAAGTAAAATCAGTGCAAGCAGCATGGAAACTTTTTAAAGACACCATAATAGAAGCTCAGCTTAAATGTATACGCCAAATAAAAAACATAGTAAGAGAACCAAAAGAAGTACCAAAACAACACAGTAAAAGAAGCAGTGAGAGGCAAAAAGGCATCCTTTAAAAAGTGAAAGATAAATCCTAATGAGGAAAATAGAAAGGAGCATAAACTCTGGCAAATGAAGTGTAAAAATATAATTAGGAAGGCCAAAAAAGAATTTGAAGAACAGCTAGCCAAAGACTCAAAAAGTAATGGGAAAAAAAATCAAGTATATCAGAAGCAGGAAGCCTGCTAAACCACCAGTTGTGCCACTGGACAATCAAGATGCTAAAGGATCACTCAAGGACAATACGGCCATTACAGAGAAACTAAATGAATTCTTTGCATCAGTCTTCATGGCTGAGGATGTGAGAGAGATTCTCAAACCTGAGCCATTCTTTTTATGTGACAAATCGGAGGAACTGCCCCAGATTGAGATGTCATTAGCGGAGGTTTTGGAAGAAATTGATAAACTAAATAGTAATAAGTCATCAGGACCAGGTAGTATTCACCCAAAAGTTCTGAAGGACCTGAAATGTGAAATTGCAAGACAACTAACTGACATTCATAACCTATCATTTTAATCAGCTTTTGTACTAGATGACTGAAGGATAGCTAATATAATGCTAATTTTTAAAAAGGGCTTCAGAGGTGACCCCGGCAATTACAGGCTGGTAAACCTGATTTCAGTACTCGGCAAACTGGTTGAAACTATAGTAAAGAAAAAAAATTGTCAGACACGTAGATGAACATAATTCGTTGGGGAATAATCAACATGGTTTTTATAAAGGGAAATCATTCCTCACCAATCTATGAGAACACTTTGAGTGGGTCAATAAGCCTGTGGACAAGGGGTGTGTGTGTATGTGTGTGTTTATAGTGTATTTAGATTTTCAGAAAGCCTTTGACAAGGTCCCTTACCAAAGGCTCTTAAGCAGGGTAAGGTGCCACAGAATAAGAGGGAAGGTCGTCTCATGGATTGGTAATTGTTAAAAGATAGGAAACAAAGGATAGGAATAAATGGTCCGTTTTCAGAGAGGAAAGTGGTAAATAGTGGTATGCTGAAAGGGTCAGTATTTGGCCCAGTCTTATTGAACATATTCATAAATGATCTGGAAAAAAGGGGTAAAACAATGAGGTGGCAAAATTTGCAGATACAAAACTACTCAAGATAACTAAGCCCCAGGCAGACTGTGAAGAACTACAAGAGGATATCTCAAAACTGTGTGCCTGGGCAGAAATTCAGTGTTGTTCATTACTTTGCAATTATTATTGGAAGTTCAGTGTTAATAAATGCAAAGTAATGCACATTGGAAAACATAATCCCAACTATACATAGAAAATGATAAAGGGTCTAAATTAGCCATTACCACTCAAGAAAGAGATATTGGAGTTGTGTATAATTCTCTGAAAACATCTACTCAATGTGCAGTGGCAGTCAAAAAAGACAACAGAATGTTGGGAATCATTAAGAAAGTGACAGATAATGAGACAGAAAATATCATATTGCCTCTATATAAATCCATGGTATGCCCACATCTTGAATACTGTGTGAAAACGTGGTTGCCCCATCTCAAAAAAGATATATTGGACTTGGAAAAGTTTCAGGAAAGGGCAACAAAAGAGATTAGCTGTATGGAACAGCTGCTGTATGAGGAGAGATTAATAAGATAGAGACTGAGTATCTGCTCAGTCTGATCATCTTCCAGACTACGTTCTCAGTTCTGTTGAATTTGTGGATGGAATTCCCTGTGGAAGGGGCTCAGTTCCTGATAGAGTACCTGGAGGTCCCAGATCCTCTCTTTATTGTGTTGGGAAATATTGAAGATGAACCCAGTTCCGCTAGAGAAAACTCTTTCTGGAGTCTCCACTAGGTAAGATCTGGAAATTTCTGCCAAGTTCAGAACAGTTCCAAATGTGCTTTGGAGCCAAACTTTGTTGCCTGGTCTCAGTTCAGGTAGTATTTTGTTGTTGCCAGATTTTCTACTTCAGCATCCCTTTTTTAAAATTCCTTTGGTCAGGCCACTTAAATCTAAGTTGTATCAGTGACACTGGTAAAGACATCCTTAGTCCTCTTCCTATCAAAAGATCTTTTGGAGATAGTCCAGACACAAGCAGTGTTGATGGATATTCCAAAGGTGCTTTATGTGGGTCCACTGATTTTTGCAGAAGTCTTTTTACAGCCTGCACTGCCCTCTCCACCTCCCTATTACTCTGATGAACATGTGGACTACTAATACATTGTTCAAAATCAAAGTCCTTTGCCAATGCTAGGAATGCTTCAGAGGTGAATTGAGGCCCATTATTAGATACAAGAACTTTAGGAACTCCATGTCTTGCAAATATTGACTTTAGTCTGTATGACCTGTGCTAAGGGAAGTCTGTGTAAGTATAACCAAGTCAATATATCTGGAGAAGTAATCAACTACAATAATGTACGTGTTTCCTTCCTAGAAAAAAACAAACCTGTGGCTGCCAACTGCCAAGGTCTATCACATAGCATTGTACAGGGTAATGGTTGTGGGAATTTTTTCAGCCCTTGTTACATCCGTCACAGGCCTCTACTAAGGTTTAAATTTGCCTAACTAGATTAGGCCACCATACAGAGTGTTGTTCTTGTGCCCTGCACTTTGGGTCCCTCGTGGATTTGGGAGAGCATCTTTTTCTGAATTACCATAGGGATCAGAATATGCCATCTTTTCAGAAGCAGGCTGTCAGCCACGAGGTCCATTTTAGTCCTGCCAACATGGCAGCGAATCTGTTGGAAATTGGCTCCTTCAAACCCACCCTCTTTGGCAGAGTTGAGTCAATTCCTGGCACGTCTCACTGTTTAGTTGTTCATCTCTGATTTGCTGAAGTCAGCTGACAGATGCTGGAACTGCTGTCAGAACAAGGTCAGTGTAGACTCTGCAAAAGTGACAGAGTACTGTGGCACCTTATAGACTAACAGACGTACTGGAGCATAAGCTTTCATGGGTGAATACCCACTTTGTCAAATACTTGCAGTGGGTATTCACCCATGAGGCAGGTATAAATATGCAAGCAAGAATCAGGCTAGAGATAACAAGGTTAGTTCAATCAGGGAGGATGAGGCTCTCTTCTAGCAGTTGATCTGGAGGTTTTAACATGAAGAGAGGAGAAACTGCTTTTGTAGTTGGCTAGCCATTCACAGTCTTTGTTTAATCCTGAGCTGATGGTGTCAAATCTGCAAATGAACTGAAGGTCAGCAGTTTCTCTTTGAAGTCTGGTCCTGAAGTTTTTTTGCTTCAGGATGGCTACCTTTAAATCTGCTATTGTGTGTTCAGGGAAACTGAAGTGTTCTCCTACAGGTTTTTGTATATTTCAATTCCTAATATCCGATTGTGTCCATTTATCCTTTTACGTAAGGACTGTCCAGTTTGGCCCAGAGGGGCATTGTTGGCACATGATGACATATTATATTGGTAGATGTGCAGGTGAATGAACCAGTGACGTTGTGGCTGATCTGGTTAGGTCCTGTGATGTTGTTGCTGGTAGCTGGCATCGAGTTTGTTGCATGGATTGGTTCCTGAGTTAGAGTTACTATGGTGCGGTGTGTAGTTGCTGGTGAGAATATGCTTCAGGTTGGTGGTGTTGTCTGCCTCCCAAGGCCTGCGAAAGTGAGGGATCGTTGTAGTATGGGTTGTAGATCACTGATGATGCATTGGAGAGCTTTTAGCTGAGGACTGTAGGTGATGGCCAGTGGTGTTCTGTTTTCTTTCTTGGGCTTGTCTCGCAGCAGGAGGCGTCTGGTTCTGTTGATCTGTTTCCTTATTTCTTCATGCGGGTTTAAGAATGCTTGGTGAAGATCTTGTAGGTGTTGGTCTCTGTCTGAGGGGTTGGAGCAAAAGCAGTTGTACCTGAGTGCTTGACTGTAGACAATGGATCGTGTGGTGTTTCCGGGATGGAAGCTGGAGGCATGACTCTTACATCTTTCTCTGAAGTCTTTTCTTCTTCCATTGGTGGCTGCTCAACTGGCGTTCTAGAAAGTCAGGAAAGCTGCTATGAGTGCTTTCCCTGTTGTGTGTTCAATGTGAAAAGAAAATCACATTAGCTCTAGTCAAAAATCTTTGAATCATATGTGGAAGGTCATCCAGTGGTTTTTAATCCAATAATGCCACTAGTTTCTATGTTAAAATTCAAGTTAACGAGATATGCACTGAGCTATTCACATGCCCAAGTGACTGCTAGACCTTTTTTTTCCACTTGAGCAAACTACTGCTCAGTTTCTGTGAGGTTTCTTCATCTGAATGTAATAGATTTCTGGTCTCCTGAATGCTTTAGTGGGAGTACTGCTCCTAAACTATATGAAGATTCAGATCCTGCTACTCTAGTTGGATAGTTTACCGAATATTGTGCCAAAACAGGTTGGGATGTCAGTAATTCTTTTATTTTATTAAATGCATTTTATTGTGGGCAACCACAGATCCAACATATTGTGATCAGTAAAGGGATCTCTTAACAGTTTTGTTAGATAAGCTTAATTGGTAAGAATTTTCCCAAATGATTAGTCATGCCTCAGAATCATCTTTCCAAAGAAATTTCTTAAGGTTCAGGCTAGGCAAGTAATGACTTCAATTTATTTCAGTCTGGCTGAATTCTTTTTGTTGTTAATTATGTGTCCTACAGATTTTATCTGCTCCTTTCTCGTACAGTGAGGCTGTCTTGTTGGCAATGTCTCAAAATTACATGTAGTCACTCATTGTGTTCATTTTTATTTCTGCCGTATCCCAACACATCATCTGCTTGGCAAAGGATTCCAGGCATACCTGCCTCAATCTGAGAGGTGTTTTTTTTTTTAAATGTCTGGTGCTGACGATAGTCCAAAAGGCAGATGTCTGAAATAGTAACTTCCAAATAGGGTGATGAACATATTAATTGTGTAGATTCTTTAGTGAGGTGGATTTGCCAAAAGCCTATTGTATTATCTAACTTTGAGAAGACTTTGGCATCTGATAACTGAGCTAATGTCTAGTCAGCTGCAGGAGCATGTGTCTTTCTCTGCATTTTTTTTATTAAGTTGTAAAAGGACTACACAAATTCAGGTTTTGTCTTTGGGCTTTGGTCCTGCAACCATCCCTGTACACCAGTCAGTGGATACTTCTCTTTGAAAATAACTCCTATATCTTCCATTCTCTTTACACCTTCTTTGACTTTCTCTAGCAAAGATGCAGCTAGGGCTGTGAGATCAGAGAAAGTAGCTGATGATCCCATTTTATTTTGTACTCCCCGGCAGCTTTCCTAGCCCTATGAAGATGAGTAGATACATATCTTATATAGTTTGCTTTTTACCATTAATGCATTCCAGTTTCTGGACTAGGTGTAGTCCTTGTATTGCTCGCAACCCTAGTAGGGAGTTGTCAGTTCTTGTATTGCATATATTATTTGTTGAAGAACTTTCTTTCCTTTCTCCAATTTATTAGATGTTCGTTGCCAATTCCTCAGTATATTCTTACTAGCTCCACATCAAATTTTATTTGGTCTTTGCAGATCTCCATCCTGGGGTCATTACAATTTCTTTTTTGGGGCGGGGGGAGATTTCAGTAACTGCTTCCCCAGTATCAATTTTTAATTTAAACTTTTTTACTTTAAATTCATGCTTGTGTATTAAGGTGTTGTCTGCTCTTTTGAGGATATATTTCCTAGAAATTGCCATCTGATGATAACACTACTTGTTTCCACTAGTCTTGGTGACCTGCATGCTATTGTAAAATGTCTTGTTTTGTGGCATGTCCTACATATTGTTGCCAGCTATGGTTCTGTATCTTTGTGACGGGACCCCTGGAGTACAGCCTGGGACTATGGGAACACTGTGCCGCCCTTAACTCTCTCCAACCTGGACTCTCTGTCACTAGCAAGGCACTGTGAGAAACAGCAAGCCTCTTGAGGCACTGTTAGCACTCAGCACAACCGCATGTGCAGCCCCACACTCAGCTAGATAGCACAAATGCTCTCAGAGCTACTCATGAGTCACACAGAGGAAGGTATCAGCCAAATTCCCCCAGGTCCCAGCTTTGTCCCTCAGGAATATACCATCTTGCACTGCTCAGGATGAGCCATGCTTATTTATTAATCGGTTCACCATTTCATCAATGGAAAATGGATATACACCAGCCTTTGCAAATCTGAGCAGATTTACCACACACTTCAGGTAAACTCACTGGTAAAGGTAAATAGTATAACAAATTAATTGACTACAAAAAAGAGATTTTAAATGATATTTAAGTGATAAGCAAAAAAGTCAGAGTTAGTTACTAAAAGAAAATATAAGCACACTATGTAAACTCTCAACCCTATTAGACTGGACAACATGTACATTAAGCAGTTTCTCTCACCCCACTGGATACTGCAGTTCATAGTACACAGATTTCACCTTGAAATCTGGGCCAGTCTCCTCTGTTGGAGTCTTCAGAGTGTCCTTATTACTTGCAGCTTAAGTGGGGGCAGCAGAAAGGTCAAGCATAGACCTCTTGTGTTCTGTTTTTTATCCTCAGTCCATGTGCTTGGAGAACACAAATCCAGGCATGTCTGGTGGGCACTACTAAGTCCTTAGGCAAGGTCGAGCAATTCCCCTAGTGTAGCTTTATGCAGGTGAGTCATTGCATTGTAGATCCCTTGCTGGACAGTGGCTGGTAATGTCTGTTCAGCAGCATCCACCAGGGTGTCGGTTACCTCTCTGGTCATTGTATCTGTAGAGCTAGTAGCTGAGTGCTTCCCAAACACAAACACAACACAATTCTTATAATTTCATATGCATTGATGACACACAGATTTAGATAGAACAGTGTCTTTCAGCAGATCAGAACCTTTCCCCTGATACCTTACGAGGCATGCTTTATACGCAAGATCACAATTATATAAAAATTAGGAATATGGGGGTTACATATAGCAAGCAATAAGGACACTCCCCTAAGATAAAGAGTGTCACAATCTTGCTACATCTTCCAGAGCTTTTCCAAGTTTTCACCCCCATTCACATTCATTGGTCTCCCATTCAAATAGTGCACTGTTCTTATGTTGTACATTTGGTCAGACTGCTCCTTTTCTCATTTGTGTCTTTTCTCTTTACTAAGTCAATATTGTCTGATGCATCCTTTCACACGCTGCTAGCTTGTAAGTCACATTAGTTTTTATGGTTTCTTGCATTCTCACTTTAGCTATAGCTTTTGCTAGCGTGAGATCTGGATCTAACTGAAGCTATGGTAATAAACTTATGTCTCTTATACCAACAACTATCTTGTTTCTTATTAGCTCTTCTTTTAACATTGTATATTTGCAATGTTTATTAGGACTATGAACTAGATTAACAAAAGCCTCATCTGTTTCTCCTTCTTCCTGGCAACTCATACTAAATTTGGTCCTTTCATACACAGTCATCGGTCTGCTTATGAAATGGGCATCAAAAGTAGGGTGACCAGACATTGGGGTAAAAAAAATCAGGATGGGGGCAGGGGATAAATTGAGCCTATATAAGAAAGACCCAAAAATCAGGACTGTCCCTATAAAATTGGGACATCTGGTCATCCTATCAAAAGCCTGCTTCATTTTGGAGTATTCTTTCTTTTCCTCATCAGTGAGAGGTAAGCACATAGGATATCAGCAGCCGCAACCATGGCAAATATCAGAGCATTTAACTGGCTTTCTTGTGCTTTCTCTGCTAAACCAGAAGTGATCTGGAATTGCTCAAGTCTCTGAATCCAGCATGGTCAATTGCTTGAGCTCACAAAATGAAACTTCTCTAAGACAGCCATTTGTGCTATGAGCTCTATTCTTGTGCTGAGATGGGACTCTGCCTCCTTCCAGCTGCAGCTTTCATGGCCTCCTCCCCGATTTTCCATTTTCTCTGTTCACTCACAATTCTGGCAGTCTGTGGGGTGGAAGTGTCTCTTTCCTTTCCTTTACACCTTCTAAAGAAAAAGGGATTCACTCCTGACACCATGTGGCATGAGGATATACAGAGAGCTGTGCTTTATGCAGCAACTAGAGAACTCCTGAACCAGGAAGACTCAATTTCTGCATTTGTTAATCCCCCTTCTGCAACACATCCCTGTTTCCTCTAGTATCTGTGGAGGACAGGAACTATATCACACTCCACAATAGCAATACTTTCTCTACAATCTTGCTTTAAAAAGGCAGGCTGGAGATGGTCTTAGTTAAATTTTGAAACTCAAGCATTTTTTTTTAAAGGTGATTTTTTAAAAAATGAAAGAGAAAATGGAATAGCTTCCTAACAGTGATAACACAAGGGTAGGAATAAAGTGGCAGAAAAGTGATGGAAGTCTCATGCTCTTTTCATAAATGCAATCAGTGATGACTTTTATGGAAACAAAAAGTTAAGAAACCTGACTTGCGAGAACCAAAGAGGCCATCTGTTTCAGGGGATGACAGGAAGATCAGACAAAAGGAGCATTGGTTTAGCAAGAGCAAAATTGAATTTGATGGGAGACTGATCAGTAATGAAAGGTTCTGAAACAGAGTGAAGGAATTACAGATTAAAATCAAAGATATGATACTAAGGATGATGGGAGAGTATATAGAGTGTGAAACAGTGATCAACTCTTACGTCTCAGTTTATTTCCACTTGAGAGATATAGTATCTCCCTTAAAATGGTTTTCCATTATTTTGCAAGCACACGTAAATTGCCTTTGTAAGAGAGCACTGATGTATTGTACAACAATATTGATAAAAAAAATTCAATTAAATAATTATTTTTACAGGAAAAATCCAACTTTTTTTTCCATGTTGGAGTCTAATATGGAGTGTGTTTAATTGAGAGACAAAAAAATCTCATCCTAAGTAACACTAATAGCCAAAGTAACACCAATAATTTTACAAAGATAAGAGTTCTTTGATTGCGAGCAATTAGTCTGTAACAGCAGGTAGCGTGAGATTTCATATCACTGAAGAATTCTATTTTATCTCTCCATCTGCCTTAATTTTACACATTAAAAAACAAAATTTAACAACCACTAAGACGTGCACATGCTTATACTGAATAGCTGCTTTCTTGTATTGCTATAATCTTCATCCTTCCCCAGTCTCCCCCACCCTCACTGTTAGCTACCCTTATTTGTCATACTGCATAAAACTTAGATTGTAAGGTCCTTCAGAGAGGGACTGGGTCTTGCTCTATATTCTGTGAAACACCTACCCCAAGCCTATTTAGAGAGATGAAAATATAGCAATAATGAATAGAATGACAAGTGTGATATAGTGAAGAAAAATTAACCTCCTCTGGATCTAGTTTGAGTCTGATAGTTTTCTTTACTCAGAGGGACTTTATAAATATGTTCCAAAGACAGCAACTCTGAGAGTGATATCTATTCAATTATGGAAAAATATCTTCAAGGGAAATGCTGCAAGGCCTTTTCTTGAGCCATTTAAAACTGGACCACACACACACACACACACTTAGACAACATATTGTATGGGAGATGGATTCCATAGACAACCTTACAGACCTTCTTATTCTGTAATTCCTATGATAAAGCTATGCTCAGCGTGTATATAACTAAAGGGTCATATCAAATCCAAAATTCAGAAGGCAAAATGTGCGTAACAACTTCTTAGAAGCATGACAATCTCTTTCTCCTTCTTAACTTTCTTTTCTTGGGAAACTTTTGTTATATTTCTAGTGTTGCACTAGCAAGTTATCTGGGTGTAACGCACTTTCGCTTCATGTGGGTCTTTGTCATCCTCTAGTGGCTGGATCACAAAAATATATGTTTATGGATTGCTACTACCTTCAAGCCAGCAGACCCAATCCTTTAGCTTAAGTAGTAGCAGTCTTGCATTTAGATTCAGAGATCCTAAATTCAGTGACCAAGCCAAAGGCATTTTGACAATTGGTTACTTCCTTCTCTGTGCACTAGCATCAATCATGATATCAATAAGTTTGTATACAATTATGAAGGAAGCATTTACTGATGAACAGCAACTGAAAAATAGCAAGTTTTTTTTTTTTTCAATGTGATGACACCCAGTATTGGTGGTGATTTTTTAACTTAATTTCTTGGAAACAGACTGATGGATTCTGAATAATAGAAATTTTAGAATGAAAGAGATGAGTCATAGGTTGGGCATGAAGCAGTAGATCATTCCCCTTTAACACTTTATAGTTATAAATACTGGAATAACCCAACAAAAATATGATACTAGATAAGTTGAATAGCAAAGCACTCAAAAGTGAAGATACACCAGAGTTCAGGTTACAAGAGTATCCAAGTGTAATACAGAGAATTCTTTTGGGACTGCAGAGAAAAGGAATGTTCTCTGAAGCTGCAACAGCACCAGCCACTGCTCTGTGGGGGAATAAGAGAAATCCTGTCTCTTATTCCCACAAAGCCCTACCTTAAAACCCAGCTCTGCAAGAATCCTCTGTGATGTTCACCTTTACAGACTGCAGGGAGACTTTATTTCTGAATTTTATAACCTGCAACCATCCTCCACTAGTGTGTAGCCTCCTTCTCTCTTTAACTCCATCACACAATGCACAGTCAACCTGTGGAACTCATTGCCAGGGGATGTTGTGAAGGCCAAAACTATAATTTGGCTAAAAAATGAATTAGATAAGTTCATGGATGATTGGTACGTAAATATCTATAAGGCAAGATGGTCAGGGATGTAACTTTTTTGAGTGCCCTTAAATCTCTGGCTGCCAGATGCCGGGACTGGACAAAAGGCAGGGCTGGCCTTACCATGGGGCGAACTGAGGAGGGCACCTCAGGTGCCAGACTGTGCTTGGCGGGGGGAGGGAGGGCACTAGACCCAGAGTGTAGAAAACTGTGTCTGCTGCTGGTGCATATGAATTCTCTCCACTCTAGATGCACAGAGAGGGTGGAATGCTGTGCAGGAGGAAGGAGGATGCAAGAGACATAATAGGCAGGCAGGAGAAAAGGTGAGAGGGAATAACAGAAAAAAGCAGGAGCTACAAGGGGAAAGAGAGAGAGGGGAGGAGGAGGAGGAGCCTCAAATATATTTATCTAGCACCCCCAGGATCAACTGATTAACACCAGCTTCTCAGGGAACTTCCTGCTGCTTCCCTGAACCCACATGAGGAGAAAAGGCAGTCAACTGAAGTAGTAAGAGCCAGATAGGCCCTTAAGATGCTGATATCTTCTCTCACTCAGGCCCTGTTACCAGCCTGCTTATTTTTCCACTTCAACTGAGTGTTGAGAGTCATTATAGCTGGCACAAACAGCAGTTATGAGTGAAAGAAGCACACACCCCTCCAGGGCAGCATTCAGAAAAAGAAAAAAAAAGCTTCCTTTGTTTTTTATCTAAGCAGGAAGGAGCTATCCTGAGATACAGAGACACACATGTTCCTGGTGAGCTTTCTGGACCCAGGAAGGATGTGAGTGGTGAGGAGATGCCTGATCCCCCAGTTAGTAAGAGTGCAGGTGACCTGGCAGCTACTGCAGCATCCATATCTCCACTTCAAATGGATGTAACCATGCACATTAACAAAGAGAAGTGTTGGTCAGAGAAGAGTGTGGTGGAGGTGCAAGAAACAGCTGCTGCTGAGTTTAGTTCCTTAAGTCTAGAGGATCCAGGACTGTGGACCCCCTTGAGCAGTATCCTGAGGGCCTTCCTTGTACTGCATGAGCCACAGCAAGTGAAAAGCTTCATGTTCCCCAAAGACAATGAAAATAGAAGTTTCCATCCAGCACATTACTGGTGTGAAATCTCCAATGGTGACAAAGTGGAGAGGCCATGGCTTATCTACTCAAATACCCAGAATGCTGCATACTGTTCCCCCACCCCCCGCCGCCCCCTTCAAATTCTTCTAGTCTAATGTTCCAGCCACATTGAGTTCTACAGGAACAAAGGACTAGAAAAATCTGGCTAGAAATCTGGCATGCCATGAGAAGGCAGCAAGTCACCAGGGAACACTCCATAGGTAGAAGGAGCTTGAGATAAGACTAAGATTAAAGACCACCACAGATGATCAGCATCAAGAGAAGATTGCGTCAGAGACTCTTTACTGAATGTTCTGAAAAGGCTCATTGCCACTGAGAATGCTTGCTACCCAAAACCTAGCACTGCGTGGCACTTCAGATCAGGTGTATGTGCCAAACAATGGAAATTTCCTTAAAAGTGTGGAAATGATGGCTGAGTTTGATGCTGTACTCCAGGCACATCTAAGAAGAGCTATCACTCAAGAAATGTACATACACCACTACCTTGGGAAAACAATTCAAAATCTAATCATACAGTTACTGGCAACAAAAGTCAAACAGAAAATTGTGGCAGATCAGAAGTCAGCAAGATATTGCTCCGTTATTCTGGAGTGCACACCTGACATCAGCCATATGAAACAAATTACTTTAATGATGTGTTTTGTAACAACAGCAGAACCTAGTAAAAATGTCCCTGCAATAGTGACTGTCAGAGAGGATTTCCAGTCAATCAGAGGTCAGTAGGTTTCCAGTATAGAGTGGTGTGTATGTGACCATCATTTATTAGCACAGTTGTGTCTAGGAAATGGACACTTGTGTGGATTGGTTCAGACGGAGGTTGATGGTGGGATGGAAATTGTTGAAATCATGGTGGAATTCCTCAAGGGCTTCTTTCCCATGGGTCCAGATGATGAAGATGTCATCAATATAGCACAAGTAGAGTAGGAGCATTAGGGGATGAGAGTTAAGGAAGCTTTGTTCTAAGTCTGCCATAAAAATGTTGGCATACTGTCGGGCCATGCGGGTACCCATAGCAGTTCTGCTGACTTGAAGGTATATATTGTCTCCAAATGTGAAATAGCTGTGGGTGAGGACAAACTCACAAAGTTCAATCACCAGGTTTGTCATGACAGTGTCAGGGATACTGTTCTTGATGGCTTGTAGTCCATCTTTGTGTGGGATGTTGATGTAGAGGGCTTCTACATCCATAGTGGCCAGGATGGTGTTTTCTGCAAGATCACCGATGGATTGTAGTTTCCTCAGGAAATCAGTAGTGTCTCAAAGATAGCTGGGAGTGCTGGTAGCATAGGGATGTACAAAACTTTTTTTGCTTTCTGTGTATATAAATGCATCTTACTTCTGTATGTTCCATTCTATGCATCCAATGAAGTGGGTTATAGCCCACGAAAGCTTATGCTGAAATAAACTGGTTAGTCTCTAACGTGCCACAAGTATTTCTCATTTTATTTATTTATGGATACAGACTAACACAGCTGCTAATCTTAAACCTAAAATGTATTGACATTGATGATTCTGGTATGATAAATATACTTCTTAAAAAGCTAAGATATGGGAATTGCTCTAGCTGACATGAGAGTTCAGGACTACGATAAGGGTGCCAACATGAGAGGAAAGAACAGAGGAGTGCAGACACAGATAAGAGAGTTAAACCCTTGAGCTTTTTTTGTCCCATGCAGTTCTCATTCATTGAACTTGGTGGTCAGTGATGCAGCATCAGCTTCTAGTGAGGCTGTTGAATTTTTTAATATAATTCAAAGCATCTATATATTTTTATTATCTATTTATTTTTTCTCTACATCAATTAATCAATGGCAAATTTTGAAGCAACATCCTCTCTGACATTTAAACCACTGAGTGCCACATGATGGGAAAGTTGAGTGGAAATGATAAAGCCTATCAAACACCAAACTGGGAAAATAGATGATGCCATAGTTGCCATTATGGAGGATAATGCTATGACAGGAACTGTTCGTGGGAGAACAGTGGGAGAGGGAAATGGAATCATTAGAAACATCCATAACTTCAAATTTATGTGTGGCTTAGTGTTGTGGCATGACACACTGTTTGAAATAAAAGTTGTAAGCAAGAGACTGCAAGGTGTTGACCTTGCTATGTCTGGAACAATGGAACAACTGGACAAAGCAAAGTCATATGTACAGTCTAACTGGTCAGATGAAGGATTTCAAAATGTTCTGAAGAGTGCATAGAAGTTGGCAGAGGAACTTCACACTGAAGCTATTTTCCCACCCATTCAAGAATACAAGAGTCACCAAAGAAGACGACGTTTTGATTATGAGGCAAGGGATAATCATAAAAGAGATCCCAAACAACAATTCAAAGTTGAATTCTTTATCCAGGTGCTAGATTGTGCAATACAGTCAGTTGAAGAATGTTTCATGCAGCTCAAGGAACACAGCAGTATATTTGGGATGTTGAATGATATTCCAAAACTCCTCACTATATCTGAAGAAGACCTATGCCACGAATGCAGGGCACTAGAGTCAATGTTGACACATGATGACATGCGCAATATTGATGCAAGTGATTTAGGTGATGAACTGAAAGGGCTTTCAAGATACATTTCAGCAGGACCCACTTCAAAGGCTGTTCTGGAATATATGTGTACAAATAAGATGACCACCCTTTTTTGAAATGCTTTTATTGCTCTGCGCATACTTCTAACACTTCCTATAACAGTTGCTTGGGGAGAACAGAGCATCTCCAAGCTGAAGTTAATAAAAACACATCTATGCTCCACAATGACACAGGAGAGGCTGGACGGCCTTGCAACCATCTCAATAGAGCATGAGCTGGCCCAGACTGTGGACCTTCAGGAAGCAGTTCAAATCTTTGCAACCAAGAAGGCCAGGAAAGTACCACTTTGATTATTCAAACAAACAGATAAAAACACCAGTGTTTACTATGCAGACAAGAAGAGTTACTTTTGCCGTTCAGGCATTTGAAAGTTAAGTGTTACTTAAAGTTTTTGAACAAGACATTTTAAGTTGTTAGTTCTCTTTTATTGGGGTAGGTAGCAGAGCAGTACCAAGAAAGGAGAAGAACAGGAAGAAGGCAGAATTGAGATCTTTCAAAGTTTTGTCCCAAGCGAAGGGGTATGGAGGCATCATTTGAGCTTTCTGCCTCAGGTGCCAAAATGTTCTTGTCTGGCCCTGAGAAAAGGGATAGATCATTTGATAGTTACCTGGTCTGTTCATTCCCTTTGATGCTTCTAGCATTGGCCACTCTTGGAAGACAGGATACTGGGCTAGATGGACCCTTAGTCTGACTCCATGTAGCCATTCTTATATTCTTAAACTGAGACAAAACTGTACAAACTCCCCATAATCTGCGTGGCAGAACTGCACTAAGTCTTCTGTTTCTAGAGCCCCCCATAAAAGGGATCAAGAGTCAGGATTTGACCCTGAATACATCAGGTTCTCATCCTTTTAAGATAGCGCTGGAAATTTCTAGATCTGGTAATAAACTATCACTGCTAACCCTAATCAGCTGTTTACTTAGTAATACCTTCCTGAATTCTCAGTAACCAGGGCTGAAGCTTGTTTACGGTAAATAAGTAATACATAAAGTACCCCATGTATCAGAGTGGAAAATGAGAGCAAAGAAGAGAATGCAATATACTTTTAATTTTTTTCTGGCATTCTACGTATTCAAAAGAGGGGAAAAAATTCATAGCCAAATTCAGAGATAAACCATACAAATGTCATAGAATCCATCCATTAAAAGCTGCCTTATAATTCCCCTGCCATTTCCACAGAAATTTCCACTTGTGTGTTACAAAATAGTTCTTTGAATGTTTTATGGATCAGTGTGAAAAAGGAAGAGTCAAACTACCCATGTTAGTGAGCATGAAAAAGGTGAAATGCCTTGAAATCTGATAAAGATATTTTGACCTGCCATAATCCTACAAAAACATGTTCTATTATACAATGAACCTTGAATTTGGCATTATAATTTAGAGATTTATTGAGATGTAAATTGGCAATAACTGATAGTTTCTAGATGTTGAAAATAAAATCTTTTTTTCTCTTTCACAGGTTCCTTATTCACTCTCTGGAACTTCTTGTTGAGTTCTCATCCATTTCAGGAATGAATGGTGGAAATAATTCCTTGTTTTGTCTTTTGGTAAGTGCCCTAATGGACATGTAATAGACTCATAACCCTTGAAAGTAATGGTGTGAGACTGCTCTAAACCTTGCTTGAAAAATAGATATTACATTTCATCACTGATCTCCCAATATTCACAACCTGTATATTTTCTCTATCACAGAACAAAGCTGGCTTTTTTGCTAATGAAAGTCACTGGTTCTTGCCCATTGTGGGGGTTTTTAACATTGTAATCCAGTAATTTACAATGTAATTTTGAACTGCCATTTATGCAGCTTACTAAGTAAAACTGAAAGATTTTTTTAATATGTGCATAAATTCTTTAATGTTGGTGATTGTTTATCTGGCTAATCCATAAGGGATAAGGGTAATTGTGAAAAGAAATTAGCCAGAGTGGGCTGAGTGGCTGGCAGAGCTGTAAATATTTTGCCTACATGTACACGAGAACATTGTCAACAAATCTGCAGCAATTCCTAAGCAGCTCTCCTCTTTGCATATATGTTTAGACTTTCTAAAGGAAGAGTTTTTGCTGGGAATATTGAATATAATCAACTGCAGCACAAAGACAATTCTTGTGAAATATTTTAATTTATGCATATTACAGAATCCTCTCTCTTTTATGGCAGTTCAGTAAACAAGAAGTTACAAAACATCTTTGTCAACATGCTTTTATCACCTCTTTAGGGCAAGCCTGATGCTGCTGCTTCAACCTAGCAATTACAATTTAACACTTTCTTTCTCTAAGCACCTCAGTATTTTCACATTATTGTAAAACTTGAGTATGTTTTGCACTCATTTCTTTTTCCCTAACCTTATGAATCATTAACATGGACAGATCCCTGACAATGCTTTAATCCTATCTATTAAAAGATAGCAGCTGAGGCCTTTGCGGCAGGAATGAAGATGATCTGGGTTTCAGAGAGTTATGAAAAACTTTTTAATACATGAAACCTACACTTGGGTACATGTTATAAATTGTGGAAGACACAAGTGAGGAAAATATTAGAGCCCGATCCTTCACTACTGAGATTTAAAAAGTGTTGCCACTGACTTCAGTGGTTTCAGATTTGGTCCTCAAGGCATTTAACTGTAAAACCAACAAGTGAGTGTCATTAGGAGAAATAAGCAATGGAGGACAAAATGTTTTTAAGACTTGGAGAGTGAGTTAGAGAGAAATGGGTTGGCTGTTTCGATTGGCAGGGGCTACAGAGGAGGTTTTTGCATGAGCAGTAGTGAGATTGTGGATTTGATAGTGGGAAGAGAAGGAATTCTAAGCCCCTCTTGGAAAGTCATCTGCATTTTCAACTCTCATGTAAGACCATAGGTGTGTGGACAGTGTGTACCCAGGAACACCCTAATGCAGGGTCCTGTCCGGTGCAGTTGAGCTGCCAACCAGGGAGGCTCCCCCAACCCCAGCCTTTCCCCATTCCCAGGAGCCTCAGTGCACTGCTTCTAGGAGCCGCCCTGGACAGTGCTGCAGCGGTGTGGCTCCAGTGGGGCCCTAGCTCCTATTGCTCGGAGCCGTGTGGTAAGGGGGCGAAGCCAAGCGGTAAGAGGTCAGGCCTCGCTGGACACAGTGCATTCAGGCTCCGGGAGGCAGGGATAAGTGGTGTGGTAAGGGGACAGGGAGCTGGGGGGGATGGAGGGGTTGGATGGGGCAGAGATTGGGGAGGCGGTCAGGGGATGGGAAATGGGGAGGTTAGATAAGGGGTGGGGTTCCAGGCTGGTGGGTAGGGGGTTTCTGGGGGGGATGGTTAGGGAGCAAGGGGGTTGGATGAGGCGTGGGAGTCCCGTGGGTGTGTCGTCAAGGGCTGGGGGGGGGTGGATAGGGGTCAGGGCAGTCAGAGGAAAGGTAGGGGGGGTAGGATCCCAGGGGGGCCGTTAAGGTGGAGGGGTCTCAGGAGGGGGCAGTCAGGGGAAAAGGAACAGGGG
>ML677333.1:32638861-32703351 GCA_007922305.1 Dermatemys mawii
AGGCAGGATACTTCCACTGCATGCATCCGACGAAGTGGGTATTAGCCCACGAAAGCTTATGCTCTAAAATTTTAGTTAGTCTTTAAGGTACCACAGGACTCTTTGTCACTTCTGCAATTCCAGACTAACACGGCTACCCCTCTGATTCTTAAATTATTTCTATCACAGAAAAAATATTCTAGCAAATTTAAAGCAGATTTGAGACTTCCCCTTGTAACATACACATTCCTTTGGCCTTTATTGTTTTTATTAGTAGTATTTGTATATTATGAGTTTATTGGAAAACTTCTGAGATTAATTATAAGCTGTTGTGTTACTCTGCACTGTTTCTCACCATTGTGTTGTGGCCTTGAAAGTCACATGGACCAAACTGTGATCATCTTATCACAATGAACTGGCTCATTGATGTTAGTAAGACTACTTGCATGAGTAATGGAATAATAACTTGGCACTAAATTAGAAAAAAAAATATTTGTTTGAAATCAGATGCAGTACTGCAGCCCTACATGAACTAGGTTTTGTTTTTCTTTTGTTTTTTTTTAAATCTGCCAGTCCAGGACTGATCTTACAATAGTACTACTAATACTGTGCTCTCTAAAACACTTTTATTATGTTTATTTAGACACTTCATGAAAATGAGCATAAGGTTATCACATTATTATAATAAGTGAATCTGGCACTTATACAGACATGCTGAAGACAAGGGCACTTTGTAACACCAACAGACCCCAGTTGTTGCTGGGGGAGATTAAAGCTGGGACCCCTAGAGTTTAGTGCATGTGCCTCTACCACATGAGCTAAAAGCCATATGGCTGTTAGATAAGACTGTAGAGCAGACTCATTAATCTCTCTCACTAAGTGGTTGGTGCCACTAGATGGGACAGAACCACACCCAGCAGGTGTATGGGTTACAACTTCACCCAAGAGTTTACAGTTTAATTAGTCATGATACAGATAAAGGATGGGAGAAGAAAAAAAGAGTTGATATATATATACACACATGTACATACTAACCAGTTAATTATATTTATTGCTTTGGTTTCTCTCACAGTTCTGGTATGTTATAATGAATTGGTCTGGGTGATTGTATACTGCTTCCTTCTACAAGAAGGATTCATTATTGCTAAACTGTGTGTTATAGGCCCTATCATGTTACCAGCTAATGGAAAGTCCCCTGTAATTCAAGTGGCATGGCTCTGTGCACCTTAAGAATTGTTGAGTGCTATCCCTCTGGCTTTTCCATAATGTTCTGTTTATGGATAGTGTATACTGCTATAAAGTTCTGCAGGAAAAATTGAGCAGAACCAGAATGAAAAGTGGCAATACAGTTAATATTTTTAATATATTTAATTCTCAGATATCTAAGTTGTAGGACTTGGAGGTAGAAATGAGTATCCTAAGCCCAGATGGTGAGCCAGACATGGAGGCAAAGAGGAAATATTCAGCTGAAAACTCACTACTAATTTTTAATATTTCTTAACTAGACCTCACTTACCTCAATAAGAGATGATAAAAACCAAGACCCAGCTTATGTTTTGCAAAGGGCCAGAATACAGATGAGGCAGGTTAACCTGCCTCAATTCCCTTTTTATTCAGATTTCAAATATCCAAAATAACAAATTACCCATGTTTTAGATTTATTAAATTAAAATTTATGGATGCCAAGGCACATGGGTGTCACTGACCAAAATACTGATGCTATTCTAGATAAGGTCTCATTTCATTCTAGGCCTAGTTCATCAGTCCCCAAAGTCTCATGCCAAGTATGGGGGTGAGAGACAAAACCCCTTTTTTAAGTCCTCTCCAGATCCTATTTTTGATCAATCCCTCAAGGGTTTAGTTGAAATCAGATCCAGAGTTCTGACCAGAAACTTCTCACTAATCCCAAATAGCAGAGCCTCAAAATCCTACCCCAGAAAGCAAAGCTACAACCAAGTCCAATTTTTTTAAACAAGGTCTTTAAGGAGGAACTGCTGTCAGTCCTAGATATGTTTCTATCCAGTCCTTTCCTGTCTTCTGCAGGAATATAACAAAACTATTGAAACTGCCCCTCCTCCCTCTGCTTTGACCACTGTTGAAAGCAGGAAGATTTCATCTCTTATTGTCAAGATGAATGAGCAAAATGGATTCCATTCCCCTCCCCACATCATTTAAGACTCGACTGAGATATACCTCTGCTGCTGCAACACTCCACTCTGTCCTCCCTGTCAATAGAAGAAAATTATACAAGATGCCAGCAGCTAAATAAATGCTATGGTGCCCTAGCACTAATGGTAAATATAGCAAGGGCAAACTGCTCCAATAAATCGTACCCATTGAAGGCAATGCCATGCCTTAGGACACCATAAATAAACAGATGGATAGCATTCTAAATAGTCCTATACATTTTTCAATGTCTACTCAACCATTTCAATATATACCTTATGTGTGGCAAGGTACCTCATAGAGTGTCTAGAAGAATTTCTAGAACTAACCTTTTACAATGAAATTGGCTGTCGTATTTTCCAAGAAACTGCAGTGTTTGATCCTTTTACATATAATGTTTCAGTTATTTCTTCTCTCCTATACCATTCTAGTCATAAGGTTTGCTTTTATTCTCTATGTACTAAAACTTTAATTAAAATATTTTATAAATGTCCAGTACTTAAGAACAAAGAGGGCATTCACATTATTTTATGTGTTTGTCAGTGATGTTTCACTTTATTCTAACCAGGTTTTGGTTTCACACTTTCTTGCATTTAGTAAAAACAGACCAAGAAAAAAATCAGTAATTTCAACTCCTAAGGTAATGTAAAAGCTAATTTCAATTTTTTAAAAACTGATGCTTCAAAATGCAAACAAAAATGGTATCATGTAAATAGGCCTCTCACGTCACACATACACACACAGTAAGAAAGAAGTTTTATATTCTGCCTGTTGTGATGGAGTCAGACCGGAAGGATATAGGAGAGTGCTGGAAGGCAGGTATATTAGTCTCAGGATGTGCAGGTCCCTGTTCCCTGGATAGCCAAACAAAGGCTACTCCAGACCAATCAAGACACCTGGGGCCAATTAAGAACCTTCTAGAAAGGAGTAGAAACAGCTAGCCTGATTGGGACATCTGAAGCCAATCAGGGACTGGCTGAATCCAGATAAAAACCTCCCAGTTAGTCAGGTGGCTGTCAGGAGCTGTGAGAGGAAGTTGTGCCGTTGGTGAGACTGAGTGATGGACAACATATCATCCAGAAGGAAGGAGGCCCTGAGGTAAAGGTGAAGTGGAGTTTGAAGAAGCAGGGACTGCTGTGGGGAAGTAGCCCAGGGAATTGAATTGTGTTTTGTGGATAAAAGTTCAGCCATCTTAGCTGATACTATTAGGGGCCTGGGCTCCCCCTCTTTTTCCACCTTCCATACTGGCCTGTGATGAAGGTAACTCACTAGGTGGTGACTCTTGCCAATTATACTGAGAAAGGGAGGTCACTCTGGGGCCTTGATGAGTTTCTGAGGCCCCTAAATCTGCCAGGAAGCGCAGGACCCACAAGTACAAACTTGGAGCTTTGTCACACTGTATATCAGTCCAAAATCTTTACACATCACTGGAGATCTTGTGTATTTGTATAAAGGAACATTGGATTAGTTTTGTTTCAGCAGAAGGGGTGTTTCACACAGATTTGTCCAACAGAGTTAATTTACTTTTGAGGAGCCCTTCAAGAAATGAAGCTCTAACTACAAAGCTGTGATTGGAATAAAAAGACAAATAAATTCATACCTCTCAAGTGTGAAAAAAAAAGGGCAAAATATCATATGCTAGAAATGAGTCTTATCAAACTGCTGTGACAGAAAATATAAAAACATCACAAACAAAACCATGTTCAGTAATCCAGAAAAGTTCATGATGTTCGTTTACATTCAAGTTAGACTAAGGAAATATAAACATGTAAATATTATAGAACTGTAAATATGGTTGGCTCTTACATGTTTCAGGCTTCCCTGAAGTTACAGCACTTCGTAATTACTAAAGGGACAGAGGGCTAGATTATCCAGTCCACAACTTTGTGTCATGTAAGACACAGGTGGGCAGCAAAGAATTCCCCCAATGCAGGGCAACTCTCCAACAACATAAAGCTAGTGAAAACATCTTCTGCATCAGTCACCTCATCCCCATCCTCAACATAAGAGCAGAGGAAGGGGAGAGGATGTGGCTATGCCCCATCTTCCTTTGATGAAAGGTCCTTGAAGGACTTCACATCAGTGACATAAATTAGAGCTTCTCCCACACGGCTGCTTTAACTTGAGTCAGAACAGCGACTGGTTCTCTTTGGCCCCTCTACTGGACTCCTCTCACCACTGATAACTTTCCTCCTTTTGCTGCTCTGTAACAAACTGGATGTTGAGGTACCATCATCCCCCACCTCTTATACACACACATTTGAAAGAGATACATTTTCCATCTCTCTCCTAAAATTATACCCATACACAGACTAATAGAATCAGTAAAACTAGAAATGGAAAAGATTTAATAAATCATCTTTTGCAAATGGAAGATTGTTATTTACAGTATATTTTCTACTGCTTTGTCCTTCCTAGTTCTAAAAGATTTCAAGAAAGGAGGCATCCACAAACTAGTAGATATTGCCCTGACTTGAGAAAGCTATTCTTCATATTCAGTCTAATTTTTCCTTTTCTTAATTTCATGCTATCATTCCTTTTAATGTCTGAAATAATACTTCCTCCTTCTAGAAATTTTCACTCTCAAATACGTGTATATAGATAGGACCATCTTTTGGTAAACTTAATAATTAATGGCGCAAATTAGTCCATCATGTAAGAGCCATAGCCCCAATCCATTCTGTATGGCCTGTAAAGCGTTAGCAGTCATCCCTCCCCATCTGGCTCCATGGGAGGCCACTCTGCCTCACTACACCACTTGGGTACCACTCTGTTTCAGAGGAGTAGTGATTAAAGTAGTGGAGTTGAGGAGTCTCTGGCAGGATAGAGTAGAGCAGACTTGGGGCACCAAGCCTTACTCAGGACAAAGGAATCAAATAGTCTTGGAGCTCAGATTTTCAGGGAGGACAGAGCAAACAGTCATCAGATTCAGGCCCTGAAGCAGAGTAGAGCCACAAATATTCTAGGGGCTCAGACCTCAGCCAGGGTAGATCAATAAACAGTCTAAGGGCTCAAACCCTCAGGCAGGATGGAGCACCAATTTGTCACCCTAGCTCTGAGAGACGGCGGACAAACGCAGGCCCCTTGGTCGAAGGTGGGGGGAGGGGCTTGGCAGCACGAGGTAGGGAGTCCCTAAGGTTAAGATTGGCAGCAGGGGATAGAGGGTCCCCAGACCCACCTTTCTCCTCTGGGTCCCAGCCCAGGACCCTAATAATGGCAGAGTGTTCCGCCACTGGCTCAACAGGAATCCAGCCATGTTGCCTGGATTCAGGAAGCCACATCGCTGGACTATAGTCAGCTGTCTCTGGGCTACTTCCTACTCTCCCACCCTCATGAACCTGTGGCTTGGGGTTATTCGCCACCTCTTCAGAGTATGTGGTGAGCAACAGTCTTGGCTGCTCTTCTCCGCAGTCAGTCTCCTCCAGGGACAGGGCATAGGGCAGAACAGGTTCTGCTCCAGGGATCTGCAGCAGCCTGGAAATATCTGCTCTCTTCCCTAGCTGAGACTCAATTGGTTTAGAGACTCCACCATTTATTCTTCCTATCCCACCCCTTAGATTCTGGTGGGAGGGGCAAGCTGAGTTTGACTCCACCCACCAGGGATCACAGAGTGGCTCCTCCCACTCTGGCTCAGTGGGAGGCTACTCCACCTCACTACAGGCACCAATCCAACAAAGCACCTCAACATGTGCAAAATGCTAAGTACATGTTTAATTGGTTTTCTGGATCAGTGCATAACCCTCATCTTTATTTAGATCTGACTCCTGCCTCTTAAGATCACACAGCATGCTAAAGTCAATGTATTTTCTCTCATAGATGCTGTGTTTTGAATTGCTAAAAATGGATTATCTACTAATGTTGTATTGGGAACGTTATACCCTGACATCACGATTCTGCCATCCACACTCAACTCTCGTTTCCAAATTTGGAAAAAGTTTTCTGTTGGAGCTGCTGTCAGCTCAATGCTTAATGTTGATCCACCACATTCTGTCATGCACCAGAGAGCAAGAGAGTTTCTTTATCTCCATGTCATCTGAATTTGTGATGGCAAATCTCCTAAAAGGAGCATAGTTTGGCCAAAGGTAAGTGAATGTAGCATCAAATCTTGCTCTTGTGATAGCATCTGAAACAGGCAGATCTGGAACCAATTTACTGAGTGTAAATTACTGCCAACTTTGACTGAAATGATATTATTCTCCTGCGATTTCTCAGCTGTGTAGCCATAGGTAACTGTAAGGCTACATGAGGGTTTCTTTCACATCTTTCAACTAAATCAGAGCCACAAATACAGAACCTGGCTCTCAGGGACATGATGTGGATTTGTCATACTGCCTGAAGGACTTTGGGATCCATGAACCAATGAAGGGATTACACTGAACCATGACTGTAATTTGCTCATCTGTGACAGATACAATATGAAGATTCTTCATATTAAAGTTCAATAATCTGTTTAATAAATAACTAATATAACTGAAAGCAAATTTCTCATTATACATTAAAAATATTCTTCATCTACTGAAGTAGCCACAAAAAATGTTGTGAGTGAATACAATGGATAATAAATTGTTGTATATAGAAAAAGGAATGAAATCCACAGTCACAAGGGGACTAAGGTGCCTACTTCAGGATACAGTTGTCAACTTTCATGTGGTAAATAAGCACCTTGACTTTCACAATAAATCAAAAATCAAGCTAATCCCATTTCAAAACAAAGCCAATACAAGCCAGTCCCTAAGAACCCCAACTCTGTATGCAACTAGATCCCCTCAGTATGCAGTGTGGGGCTGTGATAGGCCCATTGTGCACCCCTGACTCTCCCCCTCCCCCATCCCTGCTTGCCCCCTACTGTTGCCCCTAAGTGCTGGGAGCTGATCGAAAAAAAAAACAAACTTAAGAAAAAAAGGCAACAAGCTATAACAAGCAACAAACCAAACAAGTAACATGCCACAAGCAAAAAACTAGCCAACAAGCAACTCAAAAGCCAATCAAGCCAAAAACAAGCCCAATTTCTGCTGCTTCTTTTTTTTTCCCCCTCCTCTTTGCAGGTTTGGAATGTCTGGGGTTTTTTCCACCTGCTGATAATGGCCCATCCAAATTAAACAGCCTCTTAGAATTGGTATGGTAATTTACAACTTTTCCCCCCCTTTCTGTGTGTATAAATGCATCTTATCTCTGTTTGTTCCATTCTATGAATCCGCTGAAGTGGGCTATAGCCCATGAAAGCTTATGCTGAAATAAACTGATTAGTCTCTAAGGTGCTACAAATATTCCTTGTTTTATTTGCTTCAGGAGCCTAAGTCCAACATTTAGGTGCCACTGGCATTCACAAAACCCCTTCTCTGCTGACACCTAGCTGTGTAGATGCCTAAAGTCCTTAGCTGCCTACATTTCCACCATTAAAGTCCCAGAGGTGCCTAAATTTCTGCAGCTAGGCATGCACGCAGGTACCTCTGTCCTGACAATGCCCAGAAGCTCAGTGCCTCATTCACACCTAAACTCCAAAAGGCTTCACCCCAGGCCCAACACAAGAGACCCTCTCTGAGACCCCCTAACAGAAGGTGGCCAGCACAAAACACAGCTGGGGTAAGGGGTGGAGTCCTACCCCTTATAATTTTTAGCCTACTGTGGAAGTGGTACATCCAGGATCAGCTCCTCCCTCTGCCTGATAGTAGACACAAGTTCAAATTCCTGCTCCCTATCTCACACAGTCATAGCATTTAAGGTCAGAATGGGCCATTAGATTATCTGTCCTGGCCTCCTGTACATCACAGCCACCAACACCATGCAGCACCCACACATTAAGGCCAACAGTGTAAAGAGAGACCAAAGAAAATGAGACATACAGGAAATGTATTTTGTGCTACAGGCAGAGAATAGAGGCACTGAGGTGCGTCAGTGCTTGAGCACCCTGCAATAGCAAGGAAATGATTAAATGAGATATATCTAGATAATCGTGGCAAGTGACCTGCACCCACACACTGCAGAGGAAGGAAAAATCTTCCCAACTTCACATATGACAATCAGTTAAAATAAACCTTGAGCATATGAGCCAAAACCAGCCAGCCAAGCACTTGAGATAGAAAATGCTTGGTGCCACCACAGATCCTTCCCTCACCCTGCCCAGTGTCCTATTTCCAGTCATGGACCTTTCAGAATACATGAGGGAAAAAATACCCCTTCCTGATCCCTGCTGGTAGTCAACTGAAACCCTGAAGCATGGGCTTTATACACATAAGATAAAAACTGGAAATGAGCCTCAGCGTAGTTCAGACCTGCCCCCAACTATCACAAGCAACCCTGTCATACAATTGAACTCATAAATTTGTCCAGCTTTGGTTAAAACTAATTAAGTTTTTCCCCTCACAATTCTTATTAGGATGTTGTTCCAGAACTTCACCCCACTGATGCTTAGAAACTTTATTCTAATTTCCAGCCTGAATTTGTTTGTGGCCAGTTTATATTCATTTGTTCTTGTGCCAACATTGTCCTTTAGCTTAAATAGCCCTTTACCCAGCCTGGTGTTTACCTCCCTGCTGTATACGAAATAATCCTATTTGCTCTCAGTTTCTTTTTGTTAGACTACACAAGCCAGCCACTTCCAATCTCCGCTCATAAGATAGGCCCTTCATTCGCCTGGTCATCCAAGCTGCTCTTCTCTGCACCTATTCTAGTTTAAATTCCTCTTTCTTGAACATGGGTGACAAGAACTATAGACAGTTGTCCAAATGCCTTGTACAATGGCATTAATATGTTATTGCTGCTGGAAATGCCTTGCTTAAGACATCCTAATACTGTGCCTTTACTGCTGGACTATGTGATATTCTGGGCAGTGTTCTCCCAATTTTTGCTGTTGAAGCTGCTCCACTATGCATAAATGATTAGTCATTGGGCCACAGAGAACATCAATGACTGTATAACCCAGTGGCTAAGGTACTCACAAGGTACCTGATTACAGTGTCCCACCTTCAATGATTATTTAACACTTATACAAAGTACAACAGATCCAAAAGAAGAGATACCTACCCCCAGAATACTCCATACCTCAGTGGTTATGACCTTTTCTATGAGGTGGGAGACTCAAGTTTAACACCCTACTCTTCACGAAGCAGAAAGAGGAACTGCATCTAGGTTTCCAACATCCTCAGTAAGTGCTCTGACCACTGGGCTAAAAGTTACAAGGCAGCCTTCATTTGGTCTTCCTTCAAAACAACAGTGACCTGGTTTAAGTGCCTAACTTCAGGAGAGCATTCACAGCTGTGAATCCTAAGCAGAGATAGGTGCCTCCCTCCACCTCAGATTTAGGTGCCAAACTCTCTCCTTTCTATGGTATTTCCTACTGGCTAATCTAGGAAACTTCCTACTCAGCATGTTGGCTTTTGTGAATCATATTTTTAGGCACTTATCTCCTGCCAGGCATTATACAGGGAACCTGGATATCTACTCAAAGCTGTGAATTCCACTAGGTGGTAAGACACTAAAGTTAGGTATTTCAATACCTTTGTGAATTTAGCCCTTAGTAGCCTGGCAAATTGTGTTGCTGAGTTATATGTATCTTGTGATTGTAATAACCAAAAACCAGGTTAAAAAATGAAAATGTGTCATGTACATTACATTTCCTGGTAAAACATACTGTTTGGGTCCTACAGTCCCTGCTGAGCACAGCTTATATCTGATATAATGCTAATCATAGTCTATGACATCTCAAATAAAAAAATGTTCTGAGCTGCACAAACTAAGCCCAATAGTAGATTTTTAAAAGTGCAGAGAGATAAGTTGATAGTTAACCATCTAGTTCAGTAGTACAAAAAATAAAAATATTTCGCCAAGCAGAGGCTTTGTTTTTGAGGTTTAGGGCACATAGGTTATAACAAGAAACAAGAAAAGATAAAAACCACTCAGTCTTACAACATGCCATCTTCAGGAACTTGGTATGGAATTTTGCCTCTTTCCTCTTCTCCCAAATAACCTGGGAGCCAGTATTATAGCGTGCCCTGCCTTCTCTCTGAATGGATGTTCATTCTTCAGCCCTGCTTTGGGATGCCATTCTGAAAACTGTAGGTTGATGTGGTTGAACTGTTCATTATGAATAATATTTGCCCTGGATTTTACCACTGTGTTAGTGAATTATTCATGAGCTGACCCTGATTTTCTTCAAATATTGTTCAGGAGAATTTGCCCCATTGTTGGATGTATAATTTTCAGCCTACACAGATTATTCACAAACTACTGGCTCCAACTATTTGCTGTTGGTGATGTGTGGCTGGTCACCTATGTCACATGATGTTATCTCTGGTTCTGCTCCCAGTTGGATGACGGATACGTTCCAAACAGAGTAACAAGTAATCCATGGTTTGTATGAATTATGGGACAAGCAGTCATTTGTTCTGAAAACTTTTCCTTTTTACTTTATTATTATTTTTAAGCTCTGCTAGATCTAAACCAAGAGTGACCCCCTGGTCTGCTGGTATGAAGGTGGGACTTGCGCAGCCTGTTACACACGGACTGCAATACGTCCACAACCTTCTTGTCAACTGTTTGAAATGGGCCTTTATTACATTGGCCTCATTAGCACTACAAAAGTGATTTCTACCCCTTCATGTCAACTGTTGAGAATAGCCCACTTCCACATTAATTGAATTGGCTAGCTAGCACTGATCCCCCACCCCCACTTGGGAAAGCAACTCCCTTCTTTTCATATGCTGTGTATTTATACCTCCCTACTGTATTTTCCACTCCATACATCTGATTAAGTGGGGTTTGGCCCATGAAAGCTTATGGCCAAATGAATGTTAGTCTCTAAGGTGTCACAAGGACTCCTCATTATTTTTGCTGATACAAACTAATACAGCTACCACTCTGAAGCCTTCCCATAGTTTCCCCTCTGCATTCCAACACAGAAAGTGAAACTGTTCTGTGGCATGTAAGACATTGGGAATCCTCTGTTCAGGTTCTTTGTTTTCCAGTTCAATCAGGCAACACATTTTTGCTGTGCTGGATTCTTCTGCAACTGTGTGGGAGGCTGGGATTTGGAGTGGGTTTGGTCTGTGAATACTTAGTAATTACTAGAGGTGGGGTTATACAAATTAAAAGTTCCATGTGTATTGGTATGAATTGTGAATGGAATTTCCTTTAGCTGATCTCATGTTCTTTTTTTGTATTTTGCTTTGCTTGCACATTTGAGCAAATGTTAATTATGGGCCTAATCCAAAACCTTGGAGACTGAAGTCAGTACTCACAGGAAGGGCACAGCTGACAGTGTGGCTGATTTTAACAGTCTTTTGATCAAGCTCTATATGTGCTGATGACACATAAAGGCACTTAATAGTGGAACACAGCTCAAGCAGAGTGAATGGACTTGTTCGACTCCATTGGCTTGGCAGCAGTATAATTATGGAAATCTGATGGCATCTTTCCAAGTTGTACTGCACATGTCTTCAGTGAAAAATACACTTACTATGTGTCAATGACCCTGATGAAGCAGGCTGAATGGAGGAAAATACAGAAACCAGTAAATGCACTGCCCTAGGTATATTTCATATGGACATGAGCCACATTTATTAACATCACAGGGGCGAAGTCTTTTTATAAATGTTCTCCAAACATTAATAACAAAACCCTGGACAAAACACTGGCTCTGAAATTATTGCTGTGATCAGACCTCACTATTCCCAATGAAGACATATACATATACACTTTGCAGTTACTTTGTGCCAATGACCATCATGATGAAGACAGAAAATTACACACCAGTAAATGTAAAGCATCTGGAACACAATCCCTACACAGAGCAAGGGGACAGGTTTACAATGTATCACAAACTCCTGGATAGAGCCCTGAGGCACATTCTATTATCAGACCTTTCTCAACTAGGACTGGGCTTACTGAAGACCAGTTCACAACATTTAGGGTCATTTAATAAGAGAACAGAAAGGATACAGTTTTGGTCTCTAGATAAATCACTTTTTGAATTCTGTTTATTGAATGCTCACACCAAACTCAGAACAATCCATATGCTAAATACATGAATAACAAACATCTGAGAATTTTCATTAGCACTGTGAAAGAAGATAAATGTGTGAAATTTGACTAATATATTACAGTAGAACCCTGTTTTCTGAGCCTCCATTATCCAGCTCTCTGTATTAACTGAATCACTAGTTGCCTGGGGCTGACCGTGGTAGAGCTCAGGCTGTCAGCTCCAGACTTCTGGGGTTCAGGTTGTCAGCATCAGGCATCTGTGGTTGGGTCTATCAGCCCTGGACAGAGGGGCTTTGGCTGTCACTCTATGCAGTGGGGGCTCCTACTGTCAGCCCTGGATGGCTGGGCCTTGGGCTGTCAGCCCTGGGCAGTTGGGATAGTCAGCTTTAGGCAGCTGGTGCTTGGGCTGTCAGACCTAGGTAGCTGGGGCACAGGTTGTGAGACCTGCATGACAAGGGCTCCCACTGTTAGCTCGGCATCTGGGGCTGACAGCTGGAGTCCCGCCACGCTGAGCTACTGCAGGAGTCCCACTCTTCAGTTTGTCTGGATTTTTGGTTATCCAATCTGGCCTTGATCCCAGTTAGATTGGATAATCAGGATTCTACTGTATCTTTAATGTATCCTTCACTCAGCTTTCTTTCTTCTCTCATATGATTTTCCCATTGTTTTTATTAAGTGGACTTTCAGTCTTACTGCATAAATCTGATTAAAACTTTCCCTTACACGTTTGAAAAATAGGGTCCAGGTCTCATGTCATTTAGCCTGTGGTAAATCAAGACGTTCTCCATTGAAGTCAACAGTGTTAAAGCAATGGAAAATCAGCATAGGTGACATCAGAATTAGGCCAATAGAGTTGTTTTGAAATTTTCCTTTTTTTCCCATCAGAAAATGCCCATTAGTCAACAGAAAACACTTACCAGAAATGTGTCACCTTTACAAAAATTCATTCTGAACCAAATTGAAAAAAAATATTTTAATAAGGCTTAAATGTTGCAACTTGACTTTTGGAATGGAACATTCTGATTTTCATTTCAATTTTTTTTATTTTATATTATAAAATATGGTATAAAGTTTATAAAAATTTAAATCAGACCAAAATGTTTAGATTTTGTCAAAACAAAACATTTCAATTGACCTAAAATGCACATTTTTTTTTCTGAATTTCTGTTTCCAGGAAATTTCAATTTTTTTTGTTTCATTCCATTTCAGAAGTGATTGTGAAACTCACTCGGAAATTAAAAATCCACTTCCTGCACAGTTCTATCCATAAAATTTTAAAGACTCTCTTTTCTGCTGAAATAATGAAATGTCTATGTTTATTTCATCTGTTATATTTAGCTATTCAGATGCTATATATTAATCATTCGTTAATATTGTGAATATACTGAATATAATCATTTTGTGCTCCACAATTATTTTGTGTTATCATTTAATCTTATAGATCAGGGAAAACAGAAAAAAATAGCTTCTTTTTCTGATTTCTAAAACCTCTTTGGATAATCACATTGGTTCAAGTGGCTTAAAAACCCTTTTAACATGGTCCTTGAGCTTTTCTGCATCAGAACACATTTTGAATCTTAGTCATCATGTTTGTCTGTAACCAAAGCCATCTTCAAAGACTGGATGTACAGAACTGAAATGAGAAAATTTTACACATGTTCTCATAAAGGTTTGGCACCCACTCTCCAAAAACAGCATATGTAAGGACAAAAGTAATGGTGTAGATAAAAAAAAAAAAAACTTGCCTCACCTGAAAAATAGAACTAAAATGAAACTGTAAGGAAACACACAATAGCCTCAGATGTATGCCTGACCTTTATGCAGGTGCATCATAGAGAGTGGAAGAAATCCTTCTGCCCATCTTTCATGGGTCCCTTTAAAATCCTGGCAGAATTGCAGACCCTGCACTAAAGGAAGAAAAGGAACTGCAATTCCCTTACTCCCCAGCGGGTAAACAGAGCATGGGGAGGGACTGAACAACGCTGAGAAATCTTGGTCCCACTGAAGTCCATGTCAAAACATCCATTGACTTCAGTGGGTTAAGGATTTCGCCCATGCCCTCACCATTCTCTACCTTAGTCAATGGAACAGGACTAAGGTAAGGGGGAACCAAAGGCATGCAGCAATGGGTGTTCTCTCTTTCTGTCCCAGGAAACTGTCTGTCTGAGGCAGAATGCCTACTAGGGCTTTTCCTGGGGCAGTGCAGCTCTGGACCATTCCTTACTATTGGTTATGCCTAACAGACATGATCTAGCCTCCCCAAAGAGCAGGAAAAAGAGGTTGAATATACACCATTCTATTAAAGAATATAAAAAAGGTTCCATCTCCTTCCCCAAAGTATAACTGTGTTCCATCAAAGCACCAAATAGAATAAAAATGGCTGACATCACATCACAGGTATAAAAAAAGAATAGATGTACAAAATATGTGTATATTTAAGGTTACTACAAAGAAGCAACTAACCATGCAAAGTCTGGAATTCTTAGTCAAAATAACAAAATATTTTTTAAAAACTTGACTTTTAAGAGAAATGACAAAACTGATATCAAAGTATCAAGCTCTACAGGATGAAAAAAAGAAATTGATTGGTAGGATTCTGCTGCTTTATGCTGATGTGTTACAATGAAATGAAAGTGCAAATTCTGAGATTATCTATTTTAATGGGAACAGGTAGGAGATGAATGAATATTAAGGGCCCCAAACAGTGAAAAATATAGGGTCAGGTACTCAACTGCAGTAAATCAGCCCAGCTATTCCAATTTCATATTAATTGAGGATCTGGATAATCTCAATTTGTAGGATACCAAAGCTCTTCAAAAACATCACCATAGAAATACAGGTATCTCTGGGGCAGACAGTAAGCACAAAACATGTTGCACAATAGTGGAGATATTAGGAAAATGTGAGTCAAGCAAACCAGATTAAATTGCTGTACACAAAGCAAACAGATTCTCAGTTTTTTTTAAGGCTTAAACTAAATTGCATTCAATGTATCTATTCTAAAAGCATAGAAAGCTAAGATGACTTCAGGGACTTGAACTTTTTTTTAGGTCTAGAAGTCAAGGTATGCCAAACTTGAGGCTTAGACTCTTACTCAGTATCCCCTCCAACCTCCCATATAGATGCACTCTGGATTTATATGAGGTCAATAAAATATTATCCGTCTTATTCTCTATCCCTTTTTTAATGATTCGTAACATCCTGTTTGCTTTTTTGACTGCAGCTGCACACTGTGTGGATGTCTTTAGAGGACTATCCACGATGACTCCAAGATCTTTATATTAGTTGTAACTAAATTAGCCCCCATTATATTGTATGTATAGTTGGGGTTATTTTTTCTAACGTGCATTACTTTACATTTATCCACATTACATTTCATTTGCCATTTTGTTGCCCAATCACTTAGTTTTATGAGATCTTTTTGAAGTTCTTCACAGTTTGCTTTGGTCTTAACTATCTTGAGCAGTTTAGTATCGTCTGCATACTTTTCAACTTCAGTGTTTACCTCTTTTCTCAGATCATTTATGAATAAGTTGAATGGGATTGGTCCTAGGATTGACCCTTGAGGAATACCACTAGTTACCCATCCCCATTCTGAAAATTTACCACTTATTCCTTTCCTTTCTTCCCTGTTTTTTAACCAGTTCTCAATCCATGAAAGGATCTTCCCTCTTATCCCATGATAATTTAATTTACCTAAGAGCCTTTGGTGAGGGACCTTGTCAAAGGCTTTCTGGAAATCTAAGTACATTATGTCAACTAACCCTAACCCTAAACCTAACCCCTTCAAAGATCTCTAATAGATTAGTAAAACATGATTTCCCCTTACAGAAACCATGTTGACTTTTGCCCAACAATTTATGTTCTTCTATGTGTCTGACGATTTTATTCTTTACTATTGTTTCAATTAATTTGCCTGGTTCTGACGTTAGACTTACCAGTCCGTAATATTTTGTATCCTGGAATGATTGTGTTCCATTAATTGTTCTCACTCCACCAGGTTTCTGTGATGCGTATTATATCAATATTCTCCTTTAACATGAGGCACTCTAATTCACCTATTTTATTATTTAGACTTCTAGCATTTGTGTACAAGCACTTTAAAAACTTGTCACTGTTTATTTGTCTGCCCTTTCGTGATGTGTCAGATTCTCTTTTATGTGAACGTTTCTCATCTGATCTGGCGCATACTTTATCCACTTCCATCCTCTCCTCCTGACTGAAGCCTAGAGAATTTTTATCAATAGACTCTCCTCTAAGAGAAGTCTCTGTCTGATGTATCTGCTCCTCTGCAGCAACCAGCTTCCTGGCATCTCTTAGCTTAAAAACTGCTCTGCAACCTTTTTAATGTTAAGTGCCAGCAGTCTGGATCCTCTTTGGTTTAGGAGGAGCCCATCCTTCCCGTATCGGCTCCCTCTATCCTAGGGGTCAGCAACCTTTCAGAAGTGACCGTGCCAAGTCTTCATTTATTCATTCTAATTTAAGGTTTCACGTGCCAGTAATATGTTTTAGGTCTCTTTCTACAAGCCTATAATACATAACTAAACTAATTTAATTTAAAATTAAATTATAATGCAGAGGACTGGTAACCAGGACCTGAGCAGTGCGAGTGCCACTGAAAATCAGCTCGTGTTCTGCCCTCGGCACATGTGCCATAAGTTGCCTACCCCTGCCCTATCCCAAAAGTTTCCCCAGTTCCTAATAAATTGAAACCCCTCCTCTCTACACCATTGTCTCATCCACGCATTGAGACTCTGAAGCTCTGCCTGCCTACCTGGCCCTGGCCAAGGAACTGGAAGCGTTTCTGAGAATGCCACCATAGAGGTCCTGGATTTCAGTCTCTTTCTTAGCAGCCTAAATTTGGCCTCCAGGACGTCTCTCCTACCCTTCCCCATGTCATTGGTACTTACCAATGTACCACTTATGTACTGTACCATGACCACCGGCTCCTCCCCAGCACTACACATAAGTCTATCTAGATGCCTTGACAGATCTGCAACCTTCGCACCAGGCATCCAAGTCATGATACAGTTCTCCCGGTCATCACAAACCCGACTATCTGACCTACTCTACTGCCTACTTTCTCTGACTGTTACCTATGTTTTCTTGGTGGTTTCTCCAGCCTTCTTACTGTAACAGGTATGTCCTCATTGGTAGCAGGGTTTTGGTCCTTTGCCCCATCAATGCCCATGATACGTTGTTTTGGCACCCATGTGATGGAGTATTCTTATGTGCCAAAAATGCTAACGTGTGGGTCTGAACCAGATGAAACAGACTCGCGTAACTGTCTTTTATCTGTTTTCACAGCTTATTTCACCTCACCATTACTCTGTGGGTGAGCTGTGGAGAGGGTGTGGTGGTCATACTCCCATTTGTGTTCAAATTCCTTTAATTCTCGTGAAGCAAACTGGGCCATTATAGGTGAATACAGATCCTGGAATGCCTTAGTTCCCAAAGTGGGCCTTTATCTTGCCAATCTTTTATCAGGCAGGGCATCCACATCCCAAAAATTTGAATAGGAGTCCACTTTCATCAATACTACCTTTTCTTGTAGGTAAATAAGTCTGCTCCCATCTTTTCCTAAAGGCCGGTGAGCAGCTCATGTAGTAATAGCCTCTTTCTGATGTCACTTATCACACAACTGGCAGGTTTAACACCCTTCTATCAAGAAGCAGAGTTGTGTATTCATTCCCAGACAGAACGAATACAAGCCCATCTAAGATAGCTGTCAAAGCCCATGTGTTAGATATGTATTTTTTGCATGACAGCCTTCTGCAATGAGGTGGAGACAACAGCTCTCTCTCCTCAAAATATGATTCCATCCTGCACATTCAGTTCATCTCTAATTTTAAAATATCATTCTGCTACTACTTGGCTTTTGTGATCTAGCCACCCTGCTACTATTGCTGTCTTGACTGTCTATAATTGCATGTAGCTTCTTTGACTTCCAACAGCTTAGCTGTTGAAACTGGGAGATTGAAGCCAGTAACATTAACAAAAATGATTAGAGGTCTAGAAAATATGACCTATGAGGGAAGATTTTGGGTTTGTCTAGTCTGGAGAAGAGAAGACTGAGAGGTGATATGATAACAGTTTTCAATTACATAAAAGGTTGTTACAAAGAGGAGGGAGAAAAACTGTTCTTACCCTCTAAGGATAGGACAAGAAGCAATAGGCTTAAATTGCAGCAAGGGAGGTTTAGGTTGGACATTAGGAAAAACTTCCTAATTGTCAGAGTGGTTAAGCATTGGAATAAATTCCCAAGGTAGGTTGTGGAATCTTCCATCATTGGGGATTTTAAAGAGCAGGTTGGATGAACACCTGTCAGGGATGTCTAGATAATACCTAGTCCTACCTTGAGTGCAGGGGATGGGACTAGATGACTTCTCAAGGTCCCTTCCAGTTCTATGATTCTAATATTCTATGCTACACTATGTTCGGATTCACTCCCCACAACTTCCTGATGCTGGGTGTATATACTTATGGTGTCAACTAATACCAGTAGTCATTCTGGACAATATCTAATCTCTGATAGTGCTGGTGATGCATCAACATATGCTGCAATATGCTTGGAGCATTGAACGGCTTTGCTCTAATTGTCTACAGGGGTTTGTGGTCTGATTTCATTATTATTGAGTGGTCATAGTTAAGGCTAAGATTTAGTCATGGCAAAATGAGGAGCCTAGAGAGCTGTGGGTGGGCTGGGAGCTCTAGGGTCCCCCCATCCCTAGAGCTTAGACTTCCAAGATCCTCCTCTGCTTGCAACTCCAAGCTGTGGGGATTGCCCCTGCCACTCGCAGCCACCAGGAGCTCCAGAGGTCCCCTTTCTCACCCATGGAATCAGAGAGCGGCTGGGTTCCCCCAGCACCCATGGTGGCTGTGAGCAACAGGAGGCTTCCCCTCAGCCTGGGGCGGCAGGCGTACCCCACAGCTCCCTGCCTTTGCAGGCAGCAAGGGACCCTGCAGCTCCCAGCTGCAGTGTCTGAAGTCACAAAGGTTTTTGGAATTCACAGATTTTGTTGCGTCCGTGACCTTCATGACTAAATCGCAGCCTTAGTCACAGTGCACTGTTGCATCTTATGCACTCCAAACACCACACTGAGAAGCCCATTTCTATTTTGGCATATCACTATTCAGTCTCTGACAGGGCTGCCTCTGCAAAAATTCCAGTGCTTTCTCTGATGCATCACACTGGAGTGTCAATGGCTCTCCTGGCTGGTAGTACTTCAGGACAATAGCATCCATTATCTTTTGTTTCAGCATGTCAGATGCTTGCTGTTGGGGAATGCTCACTCTCACTCAGCAGCCTGCCTTGTGAGTTCACTACTGTAGCCAGTTGTGGACAGTACTTTGACAGAAAATGTATCATTCCTATGAAGCCCTGTACCCTTTACACCTCCACTTGAGATGACATGTCAATGACTGCCTCGATCTTTTGTGGATCTGCTTTCAGCCTTTCTGCTGTGAGCAGATGTCCAATGTATGTCATCTTGTGATCATCTAGTCTGGTCTGTTGTATAACACAGACTGTAGAACTTTTCCAAAATAATTTCTAGAGTACATCTTTTAGAAAACACCCAATTTGGAGAGTCCATGAGAGCCCTAGGTAAATTGCTCCAAAGGTTAATTATCCTCACTGTTAAAAATTTAAACCACAGCCAGTCTGAATTTGTCTAGATTCAACATCCAGACATTGGATCATGTAATACCTTTCTGTACAAGATTGAAGATCCTAATATAATTTTTTTTTCCCCATGTAGGTAATTAAAGACGGTATTTACACGCCAAGCGGCCCTTACAGTTCTTTGATCAGGCTTCTCCAGAACACCTGTGGAGGTGGGCTTATGCCCATCAGCATGAACAGCCTATAGTGTCCAAATGGTGTTGCAGAGGTTGTCAGCATGCAGACTTATGTGACAAAACCCCATTCCACACATCACAGACCCAACAGAGTCTAGCTTTGGAAACTTTTGGCAAGATGTCATCACTTGTAAGCAGTGGCATCTTTCGATGCCCAGAACCGTGACTTTGTGTATGTGTAGATTTGTAATGTGTCTGATTGCTTCTTTACCATCACCACGCTGCTTACCCAGGCTATACTGACTTTTGTAGGTGCTATGATACCCCTATTCTGCAGGCTTCTGAGCGCCTTACATACCAGATTATATAAGCCACTGGTGTATTCCTTCATGGCAAGCACATTGGTTCTACTGGTCTACTTTTGGTCACAGCTTTTCTTCAAGACACCCTTCACCTGTAAAAACATCACGATGTGCTTTTAAAATTGTCTTAATTGTCCATGGGATTCCCCCTTTTGTTTCTTGCTCTTCAGCTATAAAATTCTGATGCTGCACTTTGATCAGATCCATGGCTTACGTGACTGTATTCCCCTAGAAGTATCTGTGGCACTTACCATCTACCATGAAAAATTTCATTTGGTACTGTCTGTCACTTTCCAGGTTAATTTCAAGATACATTTTCCTAGAGGCTGCTTTATGCCTTCATTGTATACTATTAGATTAAGCCTGCTGTTTAAGTCCAATTCACACTAAGGAATCACACTGCAGGAGGCCCCACTATCCAGCTGTAATCACACAGGGTGTTCCCCCGGTTTAGTTGTTGCATGCACGGAGGTTGGTATTGTTCCTTGTTGCTTTCTGTCCAGACAGCCGGAACTTGATATGCTCTCATACTCAAAGTTGAGACTCCCCATGATGTCATCACCACTGTCTGATGTGCCAGCCCCCTCCTGTGCAAGTCTGGCTGAATCTCTGAGACCTTCTCCTGCTCTCTGCTCTTCAGAGAACTTACAGCTCACTCATTCTATTTCATTTCGTTAAAATGGTTCAAATTGCCACATTTCTTGCAATGCTGTCCTAGTGTAGGTCACTTCTCCTTTACTTGCTCATGCTGTCTTCCACAGTAAATGCACCTCATCATAGGTATGGAACCTGGACCACCTGCTCTCCTTTGCTGTTGTCTCACTCCATGTACTTCTGGGGGTGTTGTGACTTCTAGGGCTTTTATCTTTGATGTAGAGGTTTCTGCTGCATGCCCCATGTGCAAACATCTGTCTAATGTGAGAGCACCTTCCCAGAGCAGCCTCTCCCACCCGTGATGGTCCCAAGTTTCGCAAACTATCCTGTCCTGAATTGGGGAGTCTTGTCATATCCGCAAAATTGCATACAGTAGCCATTCTATATGTCAGTTACATAGGGCAGGGTCTCATCTCCCCTTCAGATTAGTCTTTAATGAAAAACCAGTGTGCTCTACAGTCCCCACTGCACTTAGACTGCTATGAGGCTTGAGACAGTGGTACACTTCAGAGTGACACAGACCTTTCTGCCTTGTTCTCCTATATGGTAAAATAATAGTTTTGCTTTCTCTTTGCTTTTGTTCTCCTGCATGACCAGGGCTCCAGGAGGTTTGAGCTCAAGTCCCATGACTCACACTACCAGCTGCTGCACTTCAAAGAACTTACAGCTCACCCACTCTCACCTTGTTTCATTAGCAAAGAGTAAAGCTGGATGCAAGTTGTTAAGCTGAACAAAAAAAGTGGGATTTTATTAAACCTAGTGGACTGCCCTGTCCATGTGGCTGAGCTGCTTCCAGCCACACTTCCTATATTCCCTGTGCCACTGGTGTCCCCTCAGTAACAGTCCCTCCAGAGCACATGGGCTCTCTGAGTCCAGTTGCACTGATCACGATGCAACAGGAGCTCCCTCTGGGCACTGTGCCTCTTCACCATCCACTACCACAAAACTGTGGGTGGCTTTACAACCACAATCTAGTTACAGATGATGAATAGATTCTACAAAACATGCTCAATGACACAGAAGCACAAGCACTACAGACTTTTGATTAGACTTGTGCTCCTAGGTCACTTAGGAGCTTATGAAAATCCCAATCACTGTGCCTCAAAAATCATATTATACAAATCTTCCATTAAGTTAAACATTTTATCAGTTATATTTGTCTGTTGAGATCAGGCCGAATTCAGTGAGGTGCTGCATGCCCTCTGTGGAGTCTGATCCCCTTCAAATCCTACTGAAAGCAATAAGTGTTGAGTGTCCTACAAAAATGCTGTTTCTCTAAGAATTGGGTCCTTTGGGGCATACCAGAGAACTGAAAAGCAAAGCACATCTATTCACAAAATGAATCACAATCACTATATTGAATTGTTAATTTAATTTTGAAGTACACTTAATTCCATATAAATACTGTCATTTAATTTTTTATCTGTACTTTTTGTAATAGCCACATACCAGATGGTGTTCCCTTAAAACTGTCCATTTTAAACCACTTATGTATAATCTTTTCAAAGGTATATTTAGCTGCACCAATTTTTACCCTGCAAAATAGTTTGCAAATGTACTACAGTAATAAGATCATTCAAATTAACAAAAAGGAAAATGAGAGTTCAATAAAAAAGTTTAATGTAGATGTGTATTAAGATTTGTATTTTATAAACCAGACAGTAAGAGATTTGATATTTTAAAAATAGTATGTAAATGCATCATAGCTTTCAATTATTCTGGCTATCACAGCATACTTTATTCTTTATCTTATTATATGTTTCTTCCTATATTGGGCCAAATTATGTTCACTCTGTGAAAAAGGCCAGCATCATTTGTCCGTTTCTCTTGTAGTGGTTCTTGAGGGGCATTCAGTAACAGACAAAAAAATAAAATCGGAATTAAATGTAAAGGGTCTGGGCATAGAATGAGAATAGAAAGCAGCTTTGAAAATTTAAATCTTTTCCAAAATAAGCCCCAGTCCTGCAAACACTTAAAAATATATTTAACATATGGTTAACTTTACTCACATGAAGTTCATGGAGTTCAGTGAGACTACTCCCAGGCATAATATTAAGCTTGTGCATCAATATTTGCAGGATCAGGACACTGAAATCCTTTGTTACTGAAGATTTTCATGGGGTTTTATTAAAAGGCCTCTTTTGCTCACATCCCCACTTTCTCTTCTGTTTCATCCTGCTGCAAAGTCACATTTATTTTTACTAACAGAGCCACAGGTTACAGCTAAGGAATAACAGGAAATCTGGGATCTATTCCCAACTCTGTCACTGGCTGATGGGTGACTTTGGGCAAGTCACTGACCTCCAGTGTAAAGTGCTTTGAGATCTACTGATGAGAAATGCTATATAAAAGCTAAGCATTATTATTAAATGACAATAAGATCACAAATACATTATTAGAAATAATGGATCAAACAGATCAATTATGAAAAATGAAAGTCTGATTTAAAAACAAAGATTTGTGATAAAATAATCCCAAAAAAGGCAGATGAACCGTAAAATAATTTAAATTTGGCTCCTACATGATATTTTGTCAAGTATGAAAATCCAACTATAACTATATATGGATATTTATATTTCATATTTTTCTCGCCATTCTTAGTAGGGAGGTGCCCACAATACAAAATACTATCATAGTTAGCACTAGCTGCTAGTCCTGCTGGTAAATACTGAATAGACATGGAGAACAAGTTGTTCACTCACACTTAATGGCAGTTCTTCCAGAACAAGGATGAATGCACTTCGGTGGGATGACCTAGGAAAGCTTCCATTATTGTATTGATTATTATTTGTATTATTTTAGCACCTAGAAGCCCTAGTCACAGACCAGGACTCCATTGTGCTAGGTACTGTATAGACACAGAACAAAAAAGTTCCCAAAGAACTTACAATTTAAGAAAAAGACAAAAGATGTATAGAACAAAAGACTAGCAGGGGAGTTCAGAGATACAGTATTGATGAGCATGTTGGCTTGTGGTATTAGTAGACTGGCAGATATTTTCTGTAGCTGTAGCTCCTCTACTTTGGGCTATACTGCAACTTTCTCACATGCAATAGTAGCTCACATGATGTGTCAATGGGGCTATCAATGAAGTAAAGTTCTGCTCAGTGTGAACAAGGAACAGTGAACAGTATCATCCTGAAGTAGGGGATTTCAGTCTCCAGGACTGTTATGTTAGCATTTTTCAGAGGCACTAATTGTGCATAGCTATTTTTTGAAAGGCTTTTTCTTGTGTAGTAAGCTACAAATGTTCCAAATAATCCTTTTTCTGACTGCTATCAGAATACGCACTTAGTACTTTACTTGTATGTCTGTATAGCTGGACCTGTGGACCTCCCTTGTGAGTTCTGCAGTGCAGAAATCTCTATGTATCCAGTGGCTGGCAATTTACTTTTCTACTTCTATAGCATAGTCACGCAGCAGGTGGCAAATCAAACAGTGAGGTATAATAGTCTGTTAATTCCGTGATGTGGTTTGAATGGGCAGTTTTCAGTTTACAATTGCCAACTTTGCAGGACTTAGCAGGAGAGCAGGAAAGTCCTATCGTTCTTGCCTTAATGAAATTACCCTGCTTTACCCTAAAACAAACCACATCATCTTCCTCGGGATTGGGACCCTCTTTCAGTTTGACTGGAAACATTGGGATGGTGGGCATATTCTATAAAGATTTTGCAGACCCAGTTTAAAAGACTACCTCAGATTTTGCTCTCACTCTTATTTTTACTTTACTGTCAACCAGATGAGTAGAATAAAAATCAGATGGGCAGTTGGTGTTAATCAATGGGACTCAACTGGGTGTACACAGAGGTCTTCTAGGAGGTACATCAACTCATCTAAATATTTGCCTAATTTTACAACAGATTACATAAAAAGCACTAGCAAAGTCCATGTGAACTCAAATTTCATACATACAATGAGTTATTTATACTGCTCTGTATACTAAAATGTAAGTACAATATTTATAGTCCAATTGATTTATTTTATAATTATATGGCAAAAATGAGAAAATAAACAACTTGTCAGTAATAGTGCACTGTGACACGTTTGTATTGTTATGTCTGATTTTGTAAGCAAGTAGTTTTTAAGTGAGGTAAAACTTGGGGGTATGCAAGACAAGTCAGACTCCTGAAAGGGGTACGGTAGTCTGGAAAGGTTGAGACCCACTGGTCTAAATGACCAAATGGTAGATTAAGACAGCAATGTGAAAAATGCTTAGCTCCAAAATATGACAAAGCAAACACATTCAAATGGATGATATTAAAACAAAATACTTCAAAGGTGAAATAACTGAAGTTTACTGGGGCAAGTTATGACTTCTGTATTATGGCACCATATGTTTTATATTAAATGGCCTTGTAATAACTGTCTTTATCCATTTTTAATGGATTGTAATAGAAAATATGTGAAATATATGTGATAATTTTTTTTGGTCACTTCATTACCATATTAAAATCACAGAGGTATCAATTTAATGCAAAAAGATCAAGCTGGTAATTAAGGCTGAGGGATTCCAGATAGGATACTGCATTTATATATCCCACCTATATTCTAACTTTTAAATGCCCTACCTAAGGTATTGTATTAACATATAATTCTCAAATGAGTTTTAAATAATCAAGATGTGACTCAAGAAAAACCTTGAAATTCAAAGTCAATGAACGAAGATGCAAACAAAACAATGAGTCAATACCAACCATCAAGTCAAAAACAAAGAATGTAAAAGGGCCTAAATAGGGATTTATTTTAAAGTTTCTACTTTCTGCACAGCTAAATTTATAGTTTCAACAATATCACACATAATAAAATATATGGTTAAGAGGCTAGACCTTTGCAGCCAGTACAGTTTATTGTGAGAGTACTGAGCCTGATTCTGACCTCAGACCGGCACTTGCAACCTTGGACATACACTGAGTGCAGAATTGTAGTTCATCTCATTAATGTGTTTTTTAATTTAATTTTAGGATGGCAAAAATCACTTCTATTGAACATGCTAAACTGAAAAAAGACATGCCCCTATTCCCAAAGGGCTTACAGATAAAAAGAGATATCACAAGACAAGTTGGTGGTCAGCGCTACTGAAGAGGAAAGTATGGGTCATATAAATGAAGACAAGTAGACAGGAAGAGTGCTTGTGGAGGTGAGATTTAAGAAGTAATTAATACTTGGAAAATAGCACCTAGTAGATGAGGATAGGGAGACTCTCTCAGGCATATGAGGCAACATAGCAGAAAGTTTCAAGACAAGGGTGAAAGAAGGAAATGACACAAATTGAAAAGTTTGATGAGCACTGGAAGTAGGAGGATGAGTAGAAATGACTGCAATGAAGTAGGTATAAGAAGGAAAAGTGTCAGGCAGCTTTTTTAAACATTTAAACAATTAAACATTTTCAAATCAACTGGTCCCAATAACTTACAAGTGTTAAAGTTTTAAAGGAACTAGCTGAGGAGTGTTAAAGGAACTAGCGCTGAACCACTAATGTTAATTTTTAAAAGATCTTGGAAATTTCCAAAGAATTGGAAGACTGCCAATAAAGTTCCAGTGTGTTAAAAGGGCAAAAAGGATGAGCCAAGGAATTATAGATTGGTTAGCCTGATGTCAATCCCTATAAAATAATTATGAGTTATTTCAGGACTCTATCAACACAGATTTAAAAGTTAAAACTATAATTATTTCCAGTCTGCATGGTTTCATTGCAGCAAAGTCATCTGGGGGGTCTGTGGTCATGTTCTGAGGCTGATCAGTGAGTCACCTGACAGATGGGACTGGAAGTTATTAAAGAGAGGATCTCTCAGAAGACATTTTAAAGAGGAGAAGCAGGAAGGAGGAAGAAGATGACGACAAAGATGACAAGAGATCCCATGTTCTAGACAAGAAGCCATGTGGAAGAGAGCCCTATGTAGGGTATTCCTTGGATGAATCTGGCTTATGTTAAATGAACTTTCCAGACAGGTGAGAAAACTGAAGCAGGGAGATGCGTAATGTTATCATTATTTTGTATATTTGTATTTCTCATGCGATCTATGTAAGCAGCAATGGTGTTTTAGAATGCTGTGCAAAGTCTGCCTGTTGGCTTTCACTACTGTGTACCCCTGAAGAGGTGAAATGTAAACCAGAAGGCTTACACCTTCTGTGGTATTCTGGGAAATGTGCAAGAGCTGCTGGGGAAGATTGGGGGAGACTATGCTAGTTTCAGGATCATAGCAATTAGACTGAGTGATTCCCCCTGCCCTTTCCACCAAGAGGACTGTCAGACATGAGGTCTGTACCTACAGTGTATGCCTAGAGGCACAAGGCCAGGCTCAGTGCCTAAACTTTGCCCAGCTCCAGGAAGCTAAGGCCATGTGGGATTCAGTGTTTGGGATCCCCTTGCAGCAGTCTGGTGGGTGTGCAGCAGGAGGTGTTCGATCACACTGGTGACCCTAAAGTCTTGTGGACTTTGTCCCCTCCATGAAATGACTAAACATTTGTCATGATGTATGCTCTCCAAGCAGAACAAATCCAGAATTGAATGATCAAGGACATTGGAGGTTACTATTATACCGAGATCTAATAAGAACATAACACAAGAACATAAGAATGGCAGTACTGGGTCAGACCAAAGGTCCATACAGCTCAGTATCCTGTCTACCAACAGTGGCCAATACCAGGTGCTCCAGAGTGACTGAACCTAACAGGTAACAATCAAGTGATCTCTCTCCTGCCATCCATCACCACCCTCTGACAAACAGAGGCTAGGGATACCATTCCTTACCCATCCTGGCTAGTAGCCATTAATGGACTTTACCTCCATGAATTTATCCAGTTCTCTTTTAAACCCTCTTATATTCCTAGCCTTCACAACCTCCTCAGGCAAGGAGTTCCACAGGTTGACTCTGCGCTCTGTGAAGAACTTCCTTTTATTTATTTTAAACCTTCTGCCCATTCATTTCATTTGGTGGTCCTTAGTTCTTATATTATGGGAACAAGTAATTAACTTTTCCTTATTCACCTTCTCCACACCACTCATAATTTTATATACCTCTATCATATCCCCCCTTAATCCTCTTTTCCAAGCTGAAAAGTCCTAACCTCCTTAATCTCTCCTCATATGGGACCTGTTCCAAACCCCTAATCATTTTAGTTGCTCTTCTGTAACCTTCTCTAATGTCAGTATATCCTTTTTGAGGTGAGAGTACACTGTATTCAAGATGTGAGTACACTATAGATTTATATAAAGGCAATAAGATATTCTGTCTTATTTTTTTAAAATAATTCCTAACATCCTGTTTGCTTTTTTGACTGCCACTGCACACTGCGTGGATGTCTTCAGAGAACTATCCACAATGACCCCAAGATCTTTTTCCTTAATATTTGTAGCTAAATTAGCCCCCGTCATATTGTATGTATAGTTGGGGTTATTTTTTCCAATGTGCATTACTTTACATTTATCCACATTAAATTCCATTTGCCATGCCTAATGACAGAGTTGTGTGTGGGAAGCTTGCACAATGCCTTTTAGATCACAAAACTCTCTGATTTTTTGAATATGAACAATGCATTTATTTAAATACCATACAGACAATTAGTAAGTGAGCCATTAGTGTGTAGGTTGATGCTGTTTAATAATTTCAGCTCTGGGTGAGGCAGAAGGAAAGTATTCCTTAGATTATGGGGCCACTGTGCACTGGGCTGACCGTAGCACACTAGAATTACCTGAAGGCGGCACCAATTTGTATCAGCTGCCAGTAGGCCCCCAGAGGACCCTTAATAGGAACTGGCAGGTTCAGGGACTCCCAGACACACATTGTGTTTTGGCCACTCAGTTCTCTTAGCAGAGGAGTTGCTATTGCGCCTCTGTGGTCCAGAACTTAAATACTACTGAGGATCTGAACTTCTGTCACCTTAAGCACTTATCTTTGTGGGAACAGTGGTGATCATCCTTTTGTTAGGTAAGCCCGTCAAGCATTAAGGCAATTTTCATAGATTCATAGATTCCAAGGCCAGTAGGGACCAATTTGACCCCCAGTTTAATCTCTTGTATAACACAGGCCACAGTGCTTCCCCAAAACAATTCTAGAGCATCATTTTTAGAAAAAAATGCAATCTTGATTTAAAAATTGCCAATGATGGAGAATCCACCACAAGTTTTGGTAAATTGTTCCAATGATTAATTAGGGTAATTGTTAAAAAAAATTACTCCTTATTTCTGTCTGAATTTGTCTAGCTTCAACTTCCAGACATTGGATTGTCTTACAATTTTTCACTCTCATGTTTGAGTGTGTCTCTCTCATGTGAGTATTGTACCTCTGTCTGCTGGGCTGAAGAGCCTATTATTAAATATTTATTCCCCATGTAAGTACTTACAGACTGTAATAAAGTCACCCATTAACCTCATCTTTATTAAGCTAAGTAGATTGAGCTCCTTGAGGCTATTACTATAAGGCATCTTTAATCAGCCTTGTGGCTCTTGTCTGAATCCTCTCTAATTCATCAATATCCTTCTTGAGTTGTGGACACCAGCACTGGACACAGTATTCCAGTGGGGTTGCACCAGTGTCAAATACAGTAGTAAAATAAACAGGGGAATCTCATGTAGTGTAGATAGGTTGTGTGTCCAAGGTTTGCATTAGCCCCTTTGGCCACATTATTGCACTAGGAGCTCATGGGAAGCTAATTATCTACCGTGCCTCTAAAATCTTTTTCAGAGTCCCCATTCCTGTAAATATGCTGGATTATTTGTTCCTAGTACATTTACATTTAGTTGTACTAAAATACACGTTAAGGATCAGACCAGTGTTATTAATCCCTCACTTTCACTAATATAAGTGAAACAGCAATCTGAGACTCCATTTTTAATACTCCCCTTTGTGATTAGAAATCTCAGTGACACACACAGGGCATAAAATCTCTCTCATCAGCCTTCCATAACCAAAATGAAGGGAATTAAGCACAGAATCAGAATTAACTCTAATTTTCTCATCTTTTGCTGAGGTGAGCCAAACTAAAACAGGTTGGGTATTTCTGGATTTATTATTGTTCAATTTGATTAATGGCTGGGCAAGATTTAAGAGATTAATAATATCAGCTGAAAGGGTATTTTTAAAAATTAGCCCTCCTATTTAGAGAGGATTTCAATGCATTTAGATAATTAACATTAAGATAGTGGCTTGTTTTTATTGTGTATCCATTCATAAATGTTCTTCAATTAATTTGATAAGGTTTAAGGCACAGCCCACATCCAATAACTGAACTGTCCATCTGCAGATCCATGCTAGCATTGAGACAGTAGATAATTGGGATTTCATTACTGGAGAATAATTTATCACGAGTTCACTATGCACAATTTTAGACAGCTTGATACAATAGTTTAAATGATCAATTGAGAAAGGCGCAGTATTGAAAACTTAGATTTTAAGGCCACAAGGAATCCTTATGATCATCTAATACACTGGAGCCGAGGAACACAAGACAGAAAGAGATATTTCTCAAGGATACTGGTCATACAAAGGTATTCAAGCATCCAATGAACAATATGATGCAAAACAAAAATGCATTATAGAAAAAGGAAAATATCGGAGGGAAAATATCCATTAAGTCAACACAGATGTCATATTAAGGAGGTAAATAAAAATAGGCACTTGGGCAAAAATAACTATAAATGTTTACATACAATTTCAAGAAATTTAAAATCATAAATTGGTGAAATAGAATGCCATGCAGTGTAACAGGATATTGATAGAGTAGGTATTATGGAAATGATAAAAATCAGTGAGATAAGGGGATACCTAGTTAAACTATATTGGACAGAAAGGCTAATCCAGACATGTATGGGAGTAGCATTATATGTAGAAGATTCCATGGAATCTAGTGAGATTAAACTTCTGAGCAGAGAGGACCACACAGTTGAATCTGTAAATATAAATCTCACAATGTGAGAATGTAAATAAATATATTACTAGGGCTATCCTATTGGCCAATGAATCAAGAAACTGATTTTAAGCACACAATATTGAAAGAGGCAGCAAAATGATGGTAACTGGAGACTCGAACTACTTGAATATAAACTGGTCAAATGGCACAACAGGACAGCATTTAGAGAAGCAATTTCTCAAAAGTTTAAATAATTGCTTCGTGGGACAGCGAGTCCTAGAATACACAAGAGGAGACACAATTCTGAGTTCAAGAATAACAAACAGGAGTTAATTCAAGTTTTAACAGTAGCTGAGCATCTAAGTAACAGTGACCATAACAAAATTAGGTTCAACATCCTAGCAGGAGGTAAGGTATCAAAAATTGACATAATGGCACTAAACTTTAGAAAAATATATTTCAAAAAATGAGGTAGCTGGTCACAAAGGCTGTAAAGCCCAAAGTAAAGGAAGTAAAATCTTTAAATGTGGTACGGATGCTGCCTTAAGAAAAAGAAAGTCTCAGAAAGCACATGTACCTCTGAACAAAAAGGGAATCAGGAAGGCAAGAAGCAAATTAATACAATTTGAGAGTCAAACAGGGATCTTTAAAAAACTGGAAATCCAACCCCAAGAAGACCAGTAAAAATGAGCATAAATTACAGCAGACAATATGGAAGAAGGAAATTCAGAGGGCTAATAGGGATTTTTGAAAAGCAAATAATTAACAGCAGAAAAACAAAGAAGAAAACACCATCAACCTGTCAAATTCATTACCAGGACATGCTGTGAAGGCTTAAAGTATAATTGGATTCAAAAACTAATTGAACCTGTTCATAGAAGATAGGTCCATCAATAGCTATTAGCCAGGATGGTCAAGGATGCAACACCATGCTCTGGGTGTCCCTACACCTTTTATTGTAGGAAGCTGAGACTGGATGACAAGGGATGGATCACTCAGTAACTGCCCCATTGTAAAGCATGTGGCACTGGCTACAAAGGAAAGTAGGATACAAGGCTAGATGCATAGGTGCTGACTCTGTGGGTGCTCCAGGCTGGAGCATGCATGGGAAAAAAACAGCCAAGATCCCCCCTAACCCACAACGCCTCAAACCTGCTGGCAGCCCTACCAATCAATTCCTCCTCCTGCCTCCCAGCACCTCCTACCCACCACACATCAGCTGTTCCATGGCATGCAGGAGGCACTGGAAGGGTGGGGGAGAAGAATGGGGATAGGGAGCACTCGTGGGAGGGAGTGGAAAGAGATGGGGAAGAAGCAGGGCAGGAGTAGAGTGAGGGCAGGGTGCGGGTTTGGAGAAGGGGTGGAGTGGGGACAGGGCCTGGGACTGAGCAGGGATTCAGCACCCCTAGGGAAAATTGGAAGCCAGCACCTGTGCTTAGATGGACCATTAGTCTGACCCAGTATGGTCATTCCTATGTGCTTATGTTCTTAAATTCTTTAAGTATATCAGAAGCAGAAAACCCTGCAAAAGAATCAGTGGGTCTGCTGGGTCACAAGGTTATAAAGGGAGCAAGTGTGGAAGATAAGGACATTACTAAGAAGCTAAATAATTCCTTTGCATCAGCCTTCACTGAACAAAATGTTAAGGAGATACCTGATCTTTTCTGGTAATAAGGATGAGGTACTATAAGAGGTGGAGGTGTCAGATTAAGAGGTGCTGGAACAACTTGATCATTTAATAAACAAGAAATCTCTAGGCCCATATGGCATTGTGACAGGGTGCAACTCATCACTGCAGCACCTCCTACTGGCTGTCCTGGGACTTAGCTCTGCACCCTCTTCTGGTGATGTCTCACCCACTGTCATCTCTGCTTCTGGACTCATGTCACTCCCAAGACTGCAACATCCTCTTCATCACACTGCCCTCTGGCTGTGCCATACTCTGGGTTCTCCCCTTCCAGGGGACCTGCAATCTCTGCCCAGCCACTTCCCTCAGTGGCAACTGTAGTCCATTGTACCAGGGCCACTTCCCATGCAGCTCCAGCACCCCCTTCTGCCCTTACCTCAGGGCCTCAGTCAGGCATTCTTTCTAACTCTCCTGTCTCTGCCTGGGATACTGAATTGTCCCAGGTGCTGGGGCTTCTTTCCCCTGCTAGGAGCCTGATCTTCTCCCCTCAAGATCTAGTCAGCCACTGAACTCTGCTCTGCCTGCAACCCTTTTTATATGAGCCTGCTGGGCCATGACTGGCTAATCCTCTCAGGCCCTTTCTAATTGGATGCCTCTGGCAGAGTCCCATTAGTGCTGCTTTTAACCCCTTTTCTGCCAGGGAGGGGAAGCCACCCCATCACAGGCATATATCCAAACATTTTGAAGTTCAGGTATGAAGTGGCTGAGCAATCTGGTTAAAAGAAGCTACTACCGGAGGATTAGAGGAAAGCACATGTTGTACGTATGTGTAATAAAGGATCTGAAGGTAATCTGGGTTTTACGGATCAATATGCCTTACATCTGGCAAATTGACTGAAATAACATTTTGTTTTTCTAATTTTAAATTATTTGGAAAATCATGATATGATAGGTTTCTGAAAAGAAAAATCATGTGTCACTAATCTATTAGAATTTTTCAAACATGTCTGCAAAATAGTAGATAAGGAGAACCAGTTTACATAATTTATTTAGATTTTGAAAAGGCCCTTGACAAAGTCCCTCGCAAGAGGCTAATAAAGTGAAGCTCACTGGAGACCTCTGCTTAATGCGTAGATGCATTTAAAAACAAACAAACAAGATATTAGGATGCATAAGGAATAGGATGGAAAATAATACAGAGAAACTATAATGCCATTATAGTAGATAACTCAATAGTGGTCTCATCTGGAATACTGTGCACAGTACAAGTCATCCTATCTCTTCAAGAATATTGCAGAATTAGAGGTGATGCAAAGAACAGCAAAAAGAATGACTTGAGTGCATGGGATAACTCTGATAAGGAGAAAGGTTGAAAAACTGTGATTATTTTCCAGAGAAAACAAGTAATGAATGGATTGGAGAATGCAGATCAGGAGCTTCTGTTTTCCTCCATGTCTCATAACACAAGAAAAAAGAGGACAGTCATTTAAATTGAAATGTGGAAAATTCAAAAATGATACTAAGTACTTTTTCACACAACGTGTAATTAGATTGTGGGACTCATTGCCACAGAATGTCACTGAGGGCAGACCATATTAAGATTCAGAGAGACTGGATGGTTATACGGATTAAAAGACTATCCAGAGATATAATGGTTAATGTTAGCTACAAGTGTATTGGGAGAGAGATGAAACCTCATGCTCAGGATTTAAAACAATCTTTACTAGGTATTAGGATGGGAAATTCATGATGGCCAGATTAGCCCACATCTGCCTATTATGAGTTTTCTTTGAACCTTCTTTGGAAGCACCTTGCGCTTGACATTGTTAGAAACAGGACAGTGGACTAGATAGACGTTGGGTCTGTTTCAGCATGGCAATGTTTATGTTCCTAGTGTCACTTCCCTTCCTACATTACTTAGGTCCTTGAACTTCATCCAATGATTCCTGGATCTAGCCCAACAACTTGTGACTGAACTAGAGTATATCATCTAGAGTTTAACAGCACTGTAAGTAACAAGCTGGAAGCCATTTGGAGAGCACACGTTTAACTGGTACTACAAAGTCCAGGAATGAGGTGGTCAGAAAGTGAAGGGTGGGGCTTGCATGAAAATTTTGACATAAAAAAAACAAAAATAATTTTCACTGAAATTTTCAGCTGAAAACTTCAACTTTTCATTTAAAAAAAAATCCCCAAATTTTTCAACTGAAAATTTCTGAAAGCAAAAAGAACAGGTTCTGGATGACAATTGGGGAGGGGGTGTGTATGTGTGAGTGATTTTCCTGTGAACAATCCATTTTTCTTGATGAAAACAGATACTGTCTATGAAAGATTTTATTTAATCAAAAACCTGATTATCCCTTGAGGACAAAAAAGTTTGGAAGAAAAACTTTCACCCAGACATTTGCTGGAGCTATGCTACATATTCTTGAGTGCCATCTGCTGGCACTTTATCTGTTAACTATTTATAAATATGCAGATACAAAGCACTCCTGTGACATATTTCAAATGCCACCAGACATCCTCCTGTTTCAAAAGATATTGAAAATGAGGCTGGCACAACATAACCCATTATTTTTTTAAATTCATACCCTCCCTTGATTAGAAAGAGAGAAATAACCTAGAAGTGCTCTAGTGTAAACAGTCAACTTAAATGGGAAGGGGAGTATTTCCTGATCAGCTAACAAAACACAGGACAAGATAACATACGATGCCTCAAAATAATTTCCTATTCAATGTTAGCTATAAACATGTTTAGATACCTACTATTTTATTTGATTTGCTCATATTCATACTATGTCCAATGCCTTCTGTTAAAGTTATAATAACTGAATTCAAAACTCCTTTGGTACGGAATAACAAAAATAATGTTTAAAATTTCCCCTGCCCAGCTTTTATAAGGACTCAGTATTATTCAGTGGAATTCACCCTGTCAGGTAAGGAAACCCACACAGAACAGGAGGAATTTTAAAAAAGTCAGGAATGTCTGTGCATGGCTATGTATGCAGAGCAGCATATAGTGAAAAGGGGGAAATGTCAGTACCACCACTACTTGAACAAATTGACTAAGAAAAATTAGCACTTACCTCCTCCCAACAGGCGGGCTGTGTGCTCTTGTATACTTCCATCACTGTGTATACTGAGTGTCAGGATTGCGTCCCCACTCCGAACTCTAGGGTACAGATGTGGGGACCCACATGAAAAAAGAAATAACACCCCCAAGCTTATTTTACCAGCTTGGGTTAAAATGTTTTTCCCCAGAACACAACTTCTTCTGTATCTGGACCTGGTACACTGCCACCACCAAACTAGGTCTAGGGTAGTTTGGGACACTTCTTTCCCTTTCCACTAACCCCCCAAACTTCTTCCTTCCCTGGGAAGCTTGAGAGAGAAAAAACAAACCTCGCCTGCTCCTGCGAGACGTGCCTGATCCAAAACCAGGATCTTACATAATGAAAAACAAGCAGTCAGCTTCTTAAAAGAATGATTTTAATAAAAGAAAAAAAGAAAGGAATAAATCCCTTATAACCATCAATAGAACAGCATCTACCATAATCAACAAAAGGATTCAGAAACCAAACCTCTCCCCCGAGGCAACTCTCTCCCACTGTTGATATCTCTGCTGAATCTTACAATCTCAAGAAGCACCCAGCCAACACTCACCACTGAGAACCCTCCAAGTGATAAAAAGAAGGTAAACTTACTGACTACAGTACTTGATAGAATCTTATAGTTACAGTGAAAGACACAGCTGTGTTCATCCCATAGCCGAGGTGAACAGAGAGAGACCCAGAGAGAAACTGAAACTTAAAATCCTTTGTCTCCTGAGGAATTTCTCATTGGTCAGTTGTCCACCTCTCAGGTTACCTTTAGCTTAACCCCTTACAGGTAAACACTAATTCTAGGCTACTTCACACTTATGACACTGAGTGACATATCCAACTGAACATAAGAATGGCCATACTGGATCAGACCAGTGGTCCATCTAGCCCACTATCTTGGCTTCTGACAGAGGTCAATTCCAGGTGCTTCAAAGGGAATGAAGAGAACAGGTGATCATCAAGTGATCCACCCCATGTCGCCCATTCCCAACTTCTGGCAAACAGAGGCTAGGGACACTTCAGAGCATGGTGTTGCATCCCTGCCCATCCTGGTTAATAGTGGGAATCAGCAGAGCCAGAGGTTTGGGATAGTAATTAATTATAAGTTGCTGAATCTATCTATTTGTCCTCTCTCTCTCTCTCTTCTGTATCTAGGTTCTTATGCAGCTTGTCAACAGGGTATCTCATTGCCTATTGGCCTGGCTGTTGGGAGCATTCAGTATTATTCTTGGGGGGGGGGGGGGGGGGAGGAAAAACAAACAGTTCACCTTTAAATGTTTGCAAATAAATATGTATGAAAATATAGGATTACAGTAATTGCTCTTACAACACTCATAACAATACTAGACCATTATATAATTACAATAAATACTGCATTAGCATTTATAATCTGTAAGACCATTCTGTTTCAGATTGGGAGAAAACAAGTGGGGAAGGTTCCTAGACCAGTACTTAAATGTGCTGATAGTTGTTGTAGTGCCATGTGTGAAAGTGTTGATGGTGATATAGGGACAGGCCAGATGGCTACAGGAGTGTGCTCCTATTGGGTTCCAGGAAGTGGGTGGGTGCAAGTCCACCCACTGCTAAAGGATCCTCCCCCAGCCTTTGGGAAGGATCCATAAGCCCCAGGAACTCAAGTAACTATTGAGGACAATGGAAAAAAATAACTAGGGTGGGTGTGAGGGTCAAAGGGCCAAAAACTAGGATCCAGAATGGGACACCGAGCAGAGAACCCCAGACAACACCCACTACTCCTCAAAGGTGTCAAGAGAGCCAGTGGGCACCTCCCAGAGGAACTCTGCCTGGATATGTGAATGGAGGGAGGATCGGAAATAGGCTTCACAGTTGCAGAAAACCCCCTCAGAAAACCTACTCTCCCTGGTCTTATAGATGGCCCCTTTGGCCAGCACAAAGAGAAGGTTGACAAGGAGGTCCAGAGACTTTGTGGGGCCACAAATAGGGTATGTGTGTGTATAAGAAGGTGAGGGGAAAACTGCAGCCAAAACATAAAAGGATGTCTAGGAGGAGCTGGAATAGGGAATGCAACCTGGCACATTCCAGGTATACATGTGCCAAGGTCTCCCTCACACTGCAAAAGGAACAGGCGTCGGGGGCAAGGGAGAACTGCGCCAAGTACATGCTAGTGCTCACGATGCCATGGAGGAGCCGCTAACTAATATCCCCAGTGGATGTGGGACCAAGGTGGAGTATAGGCTGGCCCACCGGGGTTCCTCACCCTCAAGAGATGGTAACAGGTCCCACCACTTTGTATCGGGTTGGGACACGAGAGTGAGGAAATTAAGGTTGTGGAGCATGAGCATGTACAGATGGTTCCTCGGCATGGTCCGGAAGTGAACCGGCTGCAAGTTGTGCAGCTGGTTCATGGTGTACAGGTGGGATGGGCGTATCACAGAGAAGAGGCCAGTGAAAAGGTCAGAAAGGTCCAGGATGCAGGGGGAGCAGGGCATACTGTCCCGCAGGACCTGGTCAAGGTAAACCTGCATCATGGGCAGTAAGGCTGCCCTCACCTCCTGAAGTACATGCCGGGAAGTACGAAGGGTGAAGAGCCCCATGAGCTGAACAAGCATCAGGGGATCCACCCAGTCTTCCTGGTCATAGTCCAGGAGATCTCCAATTCTGGTGACTTCCGCCAGGACCAACCTCTGGCACATTGAAGAGGACTACGCCATCGCACACAGATTTGGGGATTGTGTAGCCGGGGCTCTGCAAGGAGATCCGCCCTCTCAGTGGCTGCCCTGGACCTGGTCGCCAAAACCAGCTTCCACGTCTGGAGGACATCCTGGTAGAAGACTGGCAGCCCAGAGAGGTCTCGCAGAAGACCCCTTAGAGAGAGATAAAGGAGCATCTGGTCATATCAGAGCCCTCAGAAGCGGCGCAGGAAGGCATGTGCCAACATGCTCCAAGCTGGACTATCTTCACTGTAGAGTAGTCTCTGCAGGACCCGCGAGTGGAAGACATGGACCTGAGTTCACAAGCATGTCAGGACTTGTCCTCTCTCCTTCAAGGGGAGATGGAGGTCCCCCACAGAGACCCAGTGCAGTCCTGGCCAAAAGAACTCCAGAACCAGCTTCTGGATATCAGCCAGGAAACCTGGGGCTGGGATCAGGGTGTTGAGCCGGGGCCAGAGCATGGATAGGACTAGCGGGTTGAGCACCAGTGCCCTCCCTCACAGGAAAAGGCACCGGAATGGTCCCATTCACCTCTGCAGCTGCTCACACACCCTGCTCTCTAACCTTTGCTAGTTCTCCAGCAGAGAAGGATGCAGTGGTAGAAAGGTAAATTCCAAGATAGAACAGCAGACCTGAGCTCCACTGGACGGCTTGAAGCACAGGTGGGAGGGAGCTCATCTGACACCTGTCCCCGACCACCATGCCAGAGTTCTTAACCCCATTGACCTGGGATGAGGAGGCCTGGTAAGGAGGCTTCCATCTGCACCAGATCACCCAGATCCTGGACCACAAGGAGCACGTCATCGGCGTACGCCAGCAAGACCAACTGCAACCAACCCCATCACCCTCCAACAGAGGAAAGAGAGGAAGGGTTTGATCGCCAGAGCATACAGCTGGCCACTTCGGTTAGGGTCCAGTTGATCCTAACCAGAACTCTGCAGAGGAATAAAACACCTTCAGAAAACCTACTAACTGGGGCATGAAACCGGACGCTCGCAGAGTGCTCAGGAGAGACTCATGGTCTACCCTGTTGAATGCCTTCTCCCGGTCCAGGGGCAGGAGGGCGAACGACAGACCATCCCTACACCTGAACTCCACGAGATCTCAGACCAAGTACAGATTGTTAAAGATGGTGTGGCCTGGGACAGTGTAGGTCTGGTCAGGGTGGACCACATCTGCCAGCACAGACTCAAGTCACAGCAAGATGGCTTTCGCTATGACCTATTAGTCCATGCTGAGGAGCGAGATAGGATGCCAGTTCCGAAGGTTGCGGAGGTCCCTCTTCCTCGCCTTGCTTCTGAACATGGCTCACCTGCATGACAGGTGGAGGACCCCACTCCCCAAGGACTCAGCCCAGACAGTGACAAAGTCCAGGCTGAGGACATCCCAGAACACACAGTAGAACTCCAGGTCAGCCCGTCCATGCCCGAAGATTTATTAGTGGGCATGAGACGGAGAGCTTCTGAGAAGGTAGGTCTAGATGGTGCTGGTTGCCCGTGCTGACCGTCAGGAGTTCGTCCTAGAGCACTTTACAGGCATCTGCATCAGTCAGATCCAGGAAGAAGAGACTGGCCTAGAAGGCCCTGGTCTTTCCACGCATCTCCTCTGGACCCATGAGGGGGCTGCCATTCTCCCAAAAGCCAGGTGATGTGCTTCTTAGCCCCCCTCTTTTTCTCCAGGGTATAGAAGAAGCGAGAGCCGCGATCCCTCTCTTGAAGCAGACAGATGCGGGATCGAATGATCACACCCTGGGCCTGATAGTCCTCAAGGACCCGGAGCTCTTCCCGCTTCTCCCAACATGCTCTGCAGAGGGATGGATCATTGGGACTCATGGCCAGACACCTTTCCAGCTCCAAGACCTTCCACTCCAACTGCTCTACCGCCACGTCCTTCTGTCAACTAGTGCCCCGGGTGTAACTGCGGCAGAAGAGCCAGGCGTGCAGCTTCCCCATATCCCACTACTGCTGAGCCAAGGGAAAGGCGGATCTCTGCCCTCGCCAGGCCAGCCAAATCTCCTGGAAGGACACCACAAAGACCATGTCCTCCAGGGCTGTATGCCGTTCCTGGCCTCTCTGAGGTGAGAGAGGCAGTCATGGTCACCAAATGGTGATCTGAGAACAGGATCAGCCAGATGTCAGAGGAATGGGTCTGTGAAAGATGATGGTGAGATACATAGATGTGGTCCAACTGGGAGTGACGTGACTGATGGACTTCCTCCCGGACATAGGTGAACATTGACACATCATCTGGGTACTGATGGTCAACAATCTCCTGGAGGATGTCTGTGGTGGCTGGGTACTGCTCGGTCCCTGAGTGGTCTCACTGTTCAAGAGTGGTATTAAAATCCCTGTCCAGAACCAGGCACTTGCAAGGCTCCAAACAGCCAACGAAGGTGGATGCCTGCATGAAAAAGTGCGCCCGCTCCGGACAGTCAATATAAACAAACTGTCTTATGACCTGTCAGCGAATTACCCTGACTGGCTTTGTGCGGCCCGCGAACTGCAGGTTGCCCATCACTGTTCTAATGCCTGGGTGTGCCCCTTTTAACTCTTTTGTCCTTACATTCCTAGAAGATGAGCCAGCATTGCCACACTGACCCCCAACTCCCTTTTTGCAGCAGCTTCTGACTTTCATCCCCCTCCTTCCCCTCATGAAGCACTGTTACCCTTCCTCCAGCAAGCCTGAAAGTTTACGGATGCAGTGTAGTCATCCACACTAGATTATGACTATACCACATAAAAACTTTTTAGCAAAGTTTTTATGAACTATATTGTGTGTAATATAGATGGGACCATATGTGTCCGAGAAATTTGACAGTAAATCTGTGTTTTTTTTTAAAGTGAGATTGCAGCTAGCATCTCACTCCTCAAATATATGATGGAAGGTATCCAGGAAAATTAGTACTGTACTGGATAATATGTAGATGCTCAGTCTACAAATGCACAGCAGTGTCTTGCATTCACTTCTGTTTCTGTACTTTAACACTAAAAATCACACTTTTCCAGGTGCAATCTTAAAAGCTTTAATAATAGATCAGATTGTGGTTGCTTAATGAGACTTTTTTTTTTAACTGAGCGAGAAATGTTTGCAATACCAAACGTATCCTGATCTTCACCTTTATTTTGTCAAACCTGTAGGTAGGAAAGTCCTGCTTTGCGACTCAGCAGTTCTGTCAGGTGGGCACATACATGTGATTAACAAAGAGTGCAACATGATACTTTAGAATATGTTCCAGCAATTAATAACTGGACCACCCAAGCCTAATCATACTGAACCTCCTGAAAGAATCTGCTTAATATTATGCACTGCCATCCCAGACTTCTGTTCTTCAGCTTAACCTCAATGTTACTTCTGCAACATTTTTCCTTACCTTGGAGTTGCATGCAGGAGATAAAGGAAGAGCTTTCCTCACAGTTTTCTCTCCAGCTTGGCCATATCTTCACTTGACCTTAATCTCCATCAGTTGTTCGTTATTGATTATTCACTCAGAGGTTTTCAAAGCTGACTTTTTTGTGGAAATTAATTAAAGGCTTGTAATATATAGGGGGTTGCTACAGACTAATGTCTTATCCACTCCATATTTATAAACAGTGTTATAAAAATACACCTCACTCCATTCACAATCAAGGGAACTGCAATTTGTAAAGGCCACAGGAATCACTGTAAAGAATGAACTGCTTCATTTTGGGTGGCTTGCTTTTTTGACCTATCGTGTCCCACATCTAATGTAAATGAGGGAAAAAAATAAATTTAAGATGCTTGTATTGTACATGCACCTCTGTGATTGTTATTCTTGGGTCACCGTGACAGTGAACCAAGCTATTCCTGAAGAATTTCAGAACAGTGTGATGATCATCATACACAGACAATGTGGAGTGCAACTGCATGGGAAGGAGTATAGTTATTTCTAAACCAGCAATAGCCTTATTTCCCTTGTATTATATTTGACAGGAGTAGATCATTCAAAAATTTCAGGTAGGAGATGGGTCAAAGGACCAATTTGATATTGGATGCTAATTTGGGGCCCTCCTTATTAATTTTCATTTTTGGATATGTTCCTGATACCTGGAGATAACTTGATAGCAGGGTTGCATGGTTCCAGCATACATCTTTGTTCGCTAAAAAACTAATCTTGCAAAAACGGAAAAATCTATCCCCACCAAATATTGATGCATAGCTCAGCGATATGGCTGACTTCACAGGTAATTAATGACTGGCATTCTGCAGAAAGGGAATGCCCAAAAAATTCAGAGCAATTTAGGCTGACTTTTTAGAGGTCTATGATTAATGTAGACCCTGAAATAGACATGTCGCTTCTTCTCCTCTTCCTTTATCTTACCATCTTTATTTAGTTTGCCTGTGATGATGAATATGCTATTTTGGTATATTTGCTGTATTTGGAAAAAATAATAAAAATATAAATGCAAAGGAGTAGATCATGCAAACCTTGTACTTTATTGTTTTTGCAAGAATGGTATAAAGTATTTGTATATGTATACCTCTGTATTATTTGAATTCAAGCCTTTTTTGAGGGCGGGGGGGAAACTGTCAGTGTTAAGAAATGATTGGCTTGGATGATGGCCAGAAGTTTTAACTTCTGTTCATGTTCCTTCCATGGGCAGGGGAGGGGGCGGAGAGTACATCTAAAACCATGCATTTTTCAAACACACTTTCAGACTGAGTGGGATTGTAACATGTAGCAGGACCACACCGTTTTGAGAAATGCTTCCTTCCCTTTGCAGAATTGTAAATGGTGTGTGATGGCTACAGAACAAGTATTGAGGTTAGGGGGCCGGATTGGTATTCAAACGTATTTAAATGTAACCCCCCTCATTATCTTACCATACAACTGATGTCGAATATAAGGCACCTTTCTTTCACTGGCACTCCTGGGCACCAGCCAAAGGATAACCCGGTTCACCAACGGGGAACGGGAGAGAAACAAGGGAAGGAGAGAGGGAAACAGTCAACTCTACTTGCCTACACCAAACAAAACAGGTGTTTCGTGTTTCTTTGGGCGATCAGGAGACAGCCCCTGTCTCGCGATTCTCCTTTATTCCGACCCCGCAGCCCTCCAGCCGTTGTGCTATTTGGCCGCCTGCCTTGCAAACTCCAGCCTGAGCAAGGGGCAGCTGAAGACGGGGCTGTTCGAACCTTTGACCGCATGCCCAGCGCCTCCCATCCCCGACCTGAAGCAGGCGGAGGGGCTCCCAGCGCGGCCCCCGGGCACCGCCAATGAAACGCAGCCGCCAGCCCGGCCCAGCTGCGCGAAGATGGAACTTTAAAGAAAATCATCAGAAAAAAGAGCCGCTTCCCAGAGCCACTCGCCCCGCTGAGCGATTTAATGCGATCCCCACCGGCGCCCCGTCTCTGGCGAAGCACGAATAAGGTATTAATTGCAGCCTCGCTGAGAAAATTGCTATTGTTCCCGTCAGAGGCAGGCGGCAGTTTGAACGCGAGGAGCTGTGTTTCCCTTGCAGCGCTGGATCACTTAATCTGCATCGCGGTGGCACAGTGACAGCTCCGGGGGGCGGGAAGCGGGGGGTGGGGGTGGGATGATTTAAAAGAAGGAACAAGAGGAAGGAGATCAAGTGCTGGATTTGCTCCTTCATTGCCTCCCCTCCCCACCGCCTGTGAGTTTCTCGGTCACAGCCAGCTCCAGCGGCGGGAGCTGAGGCTGGAGAAACCTCGCGGCCGCAGAAGACACCGTTTGTCGGACGTGCTTGGTTTTGTGTAGCCGTGACGTGCAAAACGCACCGCGGGCCCACGGCGCTGGAGCCGAGAGGAGAGTCTCACGCGAGCACACACGCACCGCTGAGGAAGGAGAGAGGAGAGCGGGGCGCCCGGGCTGGAGCGGGAGAGCGGGGCGCGCACAGGCACCCTAGGCTGGAGAGGAGGAGCGGGGCGCACCGCGCGCGCACTCCCACACCCAGCGGACAAGGGGCGCGGGGCGCGCACAGCACCCCCGCGCGCCGGAGAGGGATCGCGGGGCGCGCACACCCCACCGAAGAGGCTCCGAGGGGGAGCCGGGCGCACTCAGGAGCGCGCGCGCGTGCACATCCGCCCCCCTCCCCCCGACTCTCTTTCACACGCTGACTGACTCGCTCTCTTCCTACCACACACACGGAGCTTTACTCTCGCTCTCCCGCCGTACTCCCTCCTCACTCGAGCAGCTTGCCGGCATCGTCAGCCCGGGATTGTTCCCCCGGCCGCGGTCCGTCCATCAGTACCTAAGGGGGTTGGGGGAGGAGGCGCAGGGAGAAAAAGAGGAACAAGTCTCATCCATAATCAGAGCAACAGCCAAGCCCACCACCGCATCTGCGCTAGGGCAGCAGTAGCCGCGCGGTCTCGTGTCCGCTCATCGCCTGGGATCTCCGCGGCTCGGCTTGTTGGGCTGCTAGACTTTGGTTCAAGTTAAAAAACAACAAAATCTTCGCTGTTCAGCCAGGTCCATCCCCCCACCTCCCCCGCCGTCGTCGCCGCCGCCGCCGTCGTCTCTCTGATTTGGGTTTTTTTTTTTTCTGTCCCTTCGCATGGTGGATTTGGTGGATCCGGAGCCAAAGCTTTGCGCGTGCGGGGGTTTCCTCTCCGCCTGCCCCCCCCCCCCCCCCCCGTCTTCCTCTCCTTTAAATCTTGGTTTTGAACCTGCGCCTGGGAAAATGGGAACCGGTGCTTCCGACAGAAGGGGAATCGCTCCATCGCTGGTGCTGGGACGCGTGCCTGCGGTGCTAGTGTTTTAGAGGAATAGCCGGCCCGCTTTCGGAGTGGAAGGTAAGGGAGTCCGGGGGCATTTGCCATTTCCCGGGATTACGACTGGAGAGCGGTTAGCTCGGGATTCCGGGGAGGCGGCGGCGGCGGAGGAGGACGAGGAGGAGGAGGAGGCGGACAGGCTGTTGCTGAACGATAAAGAAAAGCGACACATGCAGAATTTTCTCTGCGTTTAGTTCTGCCCCGCAGTTGAAAAGTTAGCGAAGTCTGGGTTGCGACAGGTCTGCTTCCCCGGGAGTCATTTCCAGCGAGACCGAGGAAACCCGAGGTTTGTGCATGGCTGGGGTAATCGTATGGGGAGCGGGGGATCTTCGCTGAATAGGAAGTTAAAAGAAGGGGAGTCAGTGGGTCTTCTGGTGGGGAAAAAATAAGTGGAGTGATGGCGCCGTCTATGTTCGGCCAAACTACAGTGTCACCTAGAAAATCAGCTGGGAGATTATCCAAACTAAACGCCTGTTTGCTTTTCAGCAGAAGAGATTTCTTCCCAAATGGGCAACCTTAAACCTTGGTGGCCGTTCTTTAACCCTCTCCCCCTAGCGAAAAGAAAGATGTGTTTAATCTGAGCGACTGATCCTTTCCCTGAGCAGCTTCCCTTTTGTATTTAGTTCTCTTGTAAACGAAAAGAAATCCTGCCTATTCATGCAGAGAGTGATCATTTAAAGTAGGATTTTGTTTCAATAGGTTTGCATGAACAAGCGTAACTAAAATGCTGGCTATTCGACTTGGTTTCCTCATGGAAAACAGCCTAGCACTGCGGACGTCTTTATTTTTCTTGTGCAAATATGATACAAGAGGAAAAGTCAGGGGCTTTTTATTTTAAAATAATTAAGAAAAAAACCCTCTTTGGTCTCCAGATTCTAAAATGAATCCTTTTTCATGGGTAGAATTCCTAATTTAGACACTTATTGTCACATTGGCTTTCAACGCCTACACCATCCTGAATAATACTGCGCAGGGCTGCATTGCCTGCAAAGTGCTACAGCAAAATTTTGTAGCGAGGAAATTATTTGCATTTTTTCTGTTTTTAAAAACGTTAAACGCTCTCTCGACCTTATTCCCAGAAGGATGAATTTGTCACTCAGTGAGATGCACGTTCGGAAAAGGGAAAACCCAATAGCTGGATAGATCCGGGGGCAGCTCTGATTTTGTTTTAAACCGCATCTATAAAGAGGGTTAGCGTTGGTGCTTTCCCATCTCAAGATTTAGAGTTTGAATTATAATCTGGGAAATACAAAAATCTCTTACAGCGAATTTAATCCGCCGATTTATTCTGTGTTATGCAATGGGGGACGAAAGATGCCTTGCCATTTCGTGGGGGAGATGAAAGCTAGGCAGACACACGTCAAAACTCAGTAACTGTGTATGTTTGTCTCTGTTTACAGAGCAACAGGGGAAGAGGCTGCAGTCTAAAGAGTTATTTAATTAACTTGGCATCACTTTTGTCTGCTCACACTTGTACACAGAAGGCGAAGAGACACTCATTGATAAGAGATAAGCAACTTCTCAAAGGTTAAAGCTGAAAACATTCAAGTTTTATTTTTTGGATTACAGAGGTAAATATAACCAAAGGTTCGCTTTACTATCTCAGCCACTGTTAGAGAACAGAAGCTGTGAAGGCTGTTTCTGCGGAGGGGGCCAATAAGAGCTTTAGTTGGAGATACTAGCAGAGAAAATGTAGTGTGTCTTTCATCATTCAAGCACACATCTGCAAAACACAGTAGATAACCATACAGTACAAAACATTCTTAATAAAGGGCAACTTAGAACCCCAGTTTGGTCCAGTTACAGAGGTCCTACTATAGCACACCTCTCCCTTGGTTATAAATACTAATATCCTTATCCAGGTTATCTACTCCAAGAGGTTATATATCGCATTGAAATGATTGTCTTTAAAACGATTGCTCTCAAAGGCGGTGTCAGGCAACCCCAATTTCCATGTATCTAACCATCTATATTTCTTTCCCGGTTAATAGTTTTCAGATTTCATGAACAGATATTAATCTCAGTGTTTCCTTCGGATTTTCTTTTTACAGAGACCTTTGTATACCAGGTGGCCACTGCAGAGGCATGTAGACATATGGGAGATAATGTTCCATCTGTAGCAAATAATAATTTGTGCATTTTTAAATTATGGCTGTAATTCATCACAATTACTTCTCAGACTTAATAGAAAAAAATTATACGTAACAACAGCTGTTACCAGCTTTTCTGATCTGGTCTAGTGAAATTCTGTGCATATGTATAAATGGTGCCTAGGCTGTTCATTTACTTTTTAAAAAAGAATAAATAAATAGTCTCTCTTTATAGTCCACCAAATGAAAGTCTGACTTATCTAAATTTAATAGTTCCAGATCACGCCAAATACATGCTGGACAACTGGGGGCCTTCTATTTAACAATATAATAAATGTTATTTTTTAAAATTTGGATTTAGGGAATTTGACTGTTGTGATAGCCACGTGATGGCGCTGTTCACACAGCTTCAAACAATTTCCTTATGTTAAAAAATAAAAATTACTTGCCCTTCTTTTTGAAAAGAGTTCTAACTGGAATCTTGAAAACAGCTGGCTGGAATATTGGAAGGAGTGTAATTTTCAATGCGTGAAGAATTCTACTTGCATTTTTATTTCATTTCATTTCCTACAGGCCAAATGACATAGGATGAAGGCTGTTCGTAATTTGCTGATTTATATATTTTCCACCTATCTACTGGTTATGTTTGGATTTAATGCTGCCCAAGACTTCTGGTGTTCCACGCTGGTGAAGGGGGTCATTTATGGATCGTATTCCCTAAGTGAAATGTTTCCTAAAAACTTTACAAACTGCACTTGGACGCTGGAAAATCCAGATCCGACCAAATATAGTATTTACCTGAAATTTTCCAAAAAGGACTTCAGCTGCTCCAACTTTTCCCTTTTGGCTTATCAGTTTGATCATTTTTCTCATGAAAAAATAAAGGATCTTTTAAAAAATAACCATTCTATAATGCAGCTCTGCGACTCCAAGAATGCTTTTGTATTTCTGCAATATGATAAGAATTTTATTCAGATACGCCGGGTCTACCCCATCGATTTCCCCGGATTACACAAAAAGGAAGAAGACCAAAAATCTTTTTTTGAGTTTTTGGTGTTGAATAAGGTGAGCCCGAGCCAATTTGGTTGCCATGTATTATGCACTTGGCTAGAGAACTGCCTGAAATCCGAGAACGGGAGAACCGAGTCCTGTGGGATCATGTATACAAAATGCACCTGCCCTCAGCACTTGGGGGAATGGGGAATAGACGACCAGTCCCTGGTGTTGCTCAGCAATGTGGTGCTGCCCCTCAATGAGCAGACGGAGGGGTGTTTGTCCCAGGAGCTGCAAACTACCCAGGTCTGCAATCTTAGCAAAGAAGCTAAACGGCCGCCAAAAGAAGGTAGGTGTTTCCAGTAGGGTCTCAAAAGTCTGTTTCAATCTCAAATCACTATCTAGGGTTCCGCTCTTGCCTTTCGTTGATACTTAAAGGTATCTGACTTGCACTCCACATTTAGTTGTGGGGTTTGCTAACCTCCAGGCCGCTCCCATGAAAGGGCTCGGGAGAATTGTAGACATATCCCCAAACCACTTACAAGGGGAAGGATATTTAAAATTAAGATAGAGATAACTTAACTATCTGAGATAACTTGTACATCAATGGGATTTAAACTGTCGCTGTTGTCAACTCTCACTTATAATAATGCGGACACCTTGTGAGCCAGTTCTCCCTTTTTTATTGCAACCACCCAGCAATAAAATCTTATTCTCTTTGATGCCACTCCTTGACTTTGCAAGGAAGAGATTTCCAAAGGCTTGCGGGCAACCCGATTTAAGTGCCAGGACCCTGACCGCCAAAAGGGTCTGACCTCAAAAAGGCACAAGTATCAAGCGAATGGCAAATCCTGCCTCAATTTGTGGCTCAGGCAGACATCTCGCACCCGGCAATGTCACCCACGTGCTCCCTTGGTCAGCAGAGAGATATACGTGGGCGGCCCCAGTTCCAGGGGAGAGGATGGCTTTGCACGTGTGCTAATAACACGGGGCTGAGATCTTAATTACCTGAGTCTGGAAAAACGGGAGGGCGTGGAAGGTCTGGAAGCTCTGGATCCGGTCATCAGAGCAGCCACCTAATTATCATAATTAGCGTCTAAGTTCCTTTTTTTTTTGTTAATACCTGCTGTTCTGGTCCCATCAATGCTTGGTGCACAGAGCAAGGGCAAGTTGATTTATTAAAGAAGGTCCTAGGGGCACGCCACGGTTTGGAAGCTGCAGGATAGGGAAGACACGTGAAGTCAAAATAGAGTTATCAGATAAGAAATGCAAACCAGAGAAATCTCTAGAGATAAGGAGAAAAGTCGCCGTCTGCCTGGGAATTGGAGTTCGGGGGCAGCTATTAGAGCGGGGCTGAATTTGCCCCCTGCACAGGCACGAATCACTGAGCCAGGCTATTGCATTTTAATGCAGAAAATGTTTCCTCTTCTCCCTGGTTTCTGCATAGCCACAAAGCTCCCTGTCTAGGAGCCAAGCTCCCAGCCCCTCTAATAGAAGTTGCCTTTGTGGAGGAATGTAACATTGACACGTTGTTAGGAGAGGATTTTCTTTAAGGGCAGCCAAGCCTGAGTGGTGTGGGAGAAGAAAAGCTGAACGACTTGCTTCAGTTGTGCGCTGCCAAAGGCACTTTGAAGAAACGGGGGAGGGGTGGGGACAGGTTCTCCCGTGGTTGTCCTGCGGGCCCGTGTTTCTCCAAACGGTTAACAGCTGGGAGAAGAAAACAAAGTGATTTTAAATTACCGGAATGCTTGTCTCTGGTAAAAGTCCCAGAGAAGCCCTTGCAACGGTAGGGATGGTATTTAGCATCATTTAAAGCTAATTAGTGTCCCTTAGAATCAGAAAGTTCCCCAACAATCTGATGTTCGAAGCTGACTATTAAGACAATTAAGCCGCAGAAAGTGTCTCGGCTTGTCTCTGCGCGGAGGCTGGGGAACCTATTAATGTTTCCAGGCGCTAATTGTTGGGAGCGTTGCGGGCTTTAACCCACTGCTGCGAGCAACTGAACAAGTCCCCCGCGTCCAGTTTGCCCACTGAGCTTCTCCAAAGGCAGCAGCTGGCAGGCAAAGTTGCTGCCTGCGCTGTGGGGGGTGATTTGCGGAGAATTTGCTTGTCAGGATGGTGAGCGACGCATAAAGAGAGCTCTAGGATTTAGAGGGGCTGTAACGGGGCTCCCAGCATGTTTTTCGAAACGAACAATAGTTGTATTTGAGAATGCAAATAGAGAGGTTTGCTCTTTTTCCAACAGAGAAAAATAGGAGACTGGATGCAATAAAAATGCCACACCAAAGAGAAGGGCCTAAGAATAGCAATCCTGGTGTTAAGATGGCCCACATTTTAATGGACCCGAACAAGCCAATTTGAAATGTCAAAGAGAACACTATTTGAGGCTACTCAAATAACTAGCATGGCCACCAGACTTGGCTCTCCACCTGTGAAAGTCCAGGTGTTCTAGACAGCAGTAATAACCTGCCTGAAGGGGTCCCGCAAGAAGAGCATTTGTGATATCGTTCTTCAGCTGCTGCATTTTGCACATAATTAAATTTTAATTGTGAACTAGATGACACTTCCCATCCCATATTTTTATAATCCATTGACTGCTGCATTCTATGGGATAGAAGAGGTGAGAAATTCAAGCATAGAGATGTCAAAAATCATGTTTGCAAAATCTGTCCAGGGGTTTTTCAAAGTATGCTGAAAATCAGAGGAATGTATGTATAAATCTTCTGTAGAAAGAGAAATATTGGGTTTTTTTCCGCTGCAGGTGGTAGCTTGTTTACTTTATGTTGTGGGGATATTTAACAGAATACTACATTTTTTTTTATAACTTCATTACTTTTGTACAATTGGATTTGATTCATTTGACTGTTATCTTAAAGTTGCAATGTATTTTATCAGCTACAAAATTAAGGCTTCAAGGCAACTTTTAATAGCAGTAGACTGCTTATTTTGCTTTCAGTTTAAAGCATTTGTTTACCAGCTTTTCCCATGGATAAATAATCTACATGAGAGATATTATTTCTACATAGAAACTATGCGCACAAGTTGTACCAATGACTTACCACTGAGTTAAGTCTGTCACCTACATATATTTGTATGTAAAATTGTGATTGATAGGCTCTGCATGACATCAATTTAAGATTCAGAATGTAAATTATTCTTTGCATGAACATTATGAATTTTGCCAGTTGTATCTGAAAACATCTACACACAGGATGCCAAGTATGTTTCTGCAGGTGAGCTGATTCAAGTTAGATCAGCACTATTAAAAATATTTATGTTGAACAACCCAGACAAAGGGAAACATTGTTGACAGCTGTGGTGGTAAGATAGTACCACCAATAGCTTTGTTAGTGTAACTTGGAACTTAGTGGGAGTTCAGATTGCTCAGCATTTCTTGGGATGAGGTCAGGGTCTTGCAGGCTTGGGCTTCAAGGCCTTGATCCTGAAAGGTATTGAGGCTGCTCACTTCCATTAGAATCATTTCTCATAGCATTGTCTTTTGTCTCATAGCATTCTCAGAGGTTTATAATAGTACTAAAATATTTCAATGCTGACTTTTTAGAACAGATTTTGCAGAGGGCTGACCACCTTCTGCAATGTAATAAGTACTCTCAGGTTCTTCAGATTCTCGTCCATTAGGCCTGACCATATGAGGTTATAAGCCAAAATGTTATTTATGACTACAATTTAGAATATAAGAATGGTCATACTGGGTCAGACCAATGATCCTGATTAATAACCATTGATGGACCTATTCTTCATTTACTATTGTAGCCTCCATTTGAAAGCACCTAAAAAGAATGCAATGGTTTTCACCTCTGAAGTTTTTCACTATTTTGAAAGTGCTAAATGACTTACTAAGAGAGATTAAAGCCAGAATTTTCCCTTCCTAGAGCTTGGTGTGTTTTACCTAACAACCACACAATGTACTTCTTTGTCCAATGGGGTGGGGTAGATGTTCAGCAATAGGAGGAACTAGCTCAAACAAGGAAGCTGTACCTATTGTCTTTCCAAACAATATACCTCTGGAAACATGTACAGTAATTCTGCAATACATAAGTACTCTAGTGTGTCACTGATCCTAGCAACGTGTAAATGGGTTACATTTTTGTTAAGCAAATCCATTGTATTTGAATGTATGTAATGTATAATCAGGCTTTACTTTAGTACTACTTTTGTGTAGCAGCACTACTATTTAGACTTGACAAAGCACTAGCAAATATACTGTATTAATAATTTCTGTACTAGATGGGGGACTGAACTAAACGACCCATTAAAGTTTCTTCTCTTGACATTGTATGTTACTCCATCCAAATTTTCTCATGCAGTTTTTAGACAACATACACAGAACCCTATTCCACAATTGTTTCATACATGAGTAGGCACCCCCATAAATTCATCAGGAATAACTTGTATGAGTTGGGGTGGTAGGCTCAGGACTATATTAACTATGGTTACTACAAAAATATTACATCATTTTGTGTTTTATAATACTTATGTGATAGTGACTAAAGTTTACAATCTTATTCCACAGTCTTGTCTCATTACAATTTCCTTCAGTATTCTACTGCCATAGAACAACTACTGGCGTTTACTGCTCTTCTCCAAAGTAATTCTAGTTAAGGGAGAGGGGATGAGAAATTCAGAATAATTGGGTCTTGGCAATTGGCAATCCAGGACTGCCTTTTGGCCTGATTTTGCATTACTTGCTCATCCACTGTGAAATTATTTCAACGAGATTTCTGAGTACACAGGAAATGTAGAGTTGGTCACTTTTTCACAAATTCCAGTAGCATATGCATTGGCATCTGAACACATCAGCGGCAGGATCTTTACTGATTTTAGATATGAAGATACCAAGAGCATCAGAAAGGGAAGACTTAAGGCACCACACTTCTCCTTAAATTCACACATTTGTGACACATTCAGGGGTAGAAAGTAAGTGTGCAAATTACTTGTAAAGTTTACACGGAATATTTAAACATTTTTGTTTTCATATTTGAGAAATAAATGAAATGCAGCATTGGTCAAACCTCCCCCAAGGCTAACAACAGATTGCTACCATATAGCAATAATGCTGTAGCATATCATAATATGGCTTCATCAAAGAATTAAAATGTAAAGTTATAGTATACAAAAGGTGGAGAGGAGAGGAAATATGCCCATGCAGGACAAACCAGGCAGACTGATGCCTAATATATTTATATTGTGATATGCAATATTTAATGTGCAGCTAGCATTCCAGTCTAGACAGACATTTAGAAGGAACTAAAATAACTAATTCTATCTTCCAAAGCACTGAATCAGTACAAAGAACTACTTCTGGGCTTTTGTACACTACACACCTTTTAGCGACAAGGTTGTGCCAACACAGCCTTATCACTAAAAGTCAGCATGTGTAAAAGCTCTCTGTCGGAATTTTGTCAGCACTTTTGCTGACAAAATACTTCCAGCCTCGTGAGTGGTGTTAGCTTTGTCACAGGAGAGCACTCCTGCCAACAAAGCCATGTTCACACTGCCACTTGTGAACATCTGCTACACTGCAAAACTTTTGTCTTTTATGGGGGGGCTTTTTTAAGTACCTATGAAAGACCAAAGTTTTGTCGACAATGTCACAGTGTAGACAAGTCTTCTTGGAAAAGAGAGTGTGTGTGTGTGTGTGTGTGTGTACATGTGTACAGTAGTTCTTTCATCCATGACCTGAGAATGCAAGTTGCAATAGTATGATAAGCATAGATAGAACGCTACACTTTTCAACTTTACGTGGATGGTTACTAGATGAATTCAGTAAACCTTTGTATGCAATTTAATACAAGATATTCTTTTTAAAAAAACAAAAACGAAAAGGCATGTTGTTGTTTACAAGTAGCTTAATCTCACCAAAAATATAAAATACAAAGAAGTGGGGTTTTTTATATGTGATGCTGATTCTTGATAAAATGAGCATCCAGGTTATTTTCTTCAAAAATAATGACAGACGCATTTTTCTGGTCACTTGATCTGGTCCAAAGCCCACAAGTCAATTAAGAGATTACTGTTGACTTTAGTAGGCTTTGAATTTCATTAGGCAGTGATAAGCAACTCAACTTATGATTTCAGTGGATGTTTAGGTTATGTTGCACCTCTCATGATCAGAACCTTGGAAGTTTGATTTCAGATATTCTTTGAAGTAAATATAGCTCTGTGAAAGAAACACTTAATGATCACAATCTCTTAATTAGTAACACCTACCTTTGTTGTCAAGGATTACATGCTGTTATTACTAATGATTGTATTTTAGTCTGTAATATATTGATCATTTCCATTCCTTTTATTTTAGCAGCTTATAAAACCTTACTTGTATTTTTTTTTGTTTCAAGTTTTGCATGTAAAATTGCACTCACACTTTTGCACAGCCACTGACTTCAGTGGATTTTGGGTCAGCCCTTGAAAGATCTTCCTCACACTGTTGACTCACTCATCTGTCACGACAGGAAAAGTCTGAATTAATTGATATACTCTGCAGTATTATAGTGATTAGTTATTTACTAATTATATATAAATCTGAATATCAAGTCTGTGATGGCAGAGATTCAGTTTTGTGTTTTTGTTTGGCAGTACTCATGTGAAGAAGATGGGCAGCATGTAGCTTCTTTAGACTCAGTCCTCCAATTGGAGTCAATAGAATTTCTGCCCTTGACTTCAATGGAAGCAAAATCAGGTCTATATTGGTCTTTCAGTCAACGTTTTTCAATAACCTAATTAATTGTAAAGTGGATTTGATGGGCCTAGTAAAACAATATAGTATAAGTTTGGCAACCACACCACCAAAGCCTCCCAAAAATTGGCTTCTATGGTTTGCCTCAGAAGCTAGACTGTTTAATTTTTTGCTTGAGTCAAATCTTTTTTAAAAATGTATTTATTTGTATTTCAGTAGTGCAACTGGGACTAGACCCCACATTATAAGAGACAGTCCTTACCCCAAATAGTTTGCAGTCTCAATAGAAAAAGTAGACAAAGCATGAACAGTGAAACAATGGCAGAGAGGTTAAGTGTCTTGCCCCAGCTACACAGTGGAAGGGGTATGAATAAAACTCAGGTCTTAGCTCCTAAACCAGCAACCAACCCACTTGACAACACTGCCTCTCCTACAATACATTCATGTATCTCAGAGCAGTAATGGAATCTTAATTAATTCTCTCCCTAGTTATCCCATCTTGACATTCATCAGTATTGCAGTTTTGTTTAATTTATAATTTGTAAAAATACATAGGCAACTCTATGTAACATTTCAATATACACAAAACAATTTATTCTGAGTTGTTCTTTTTCCTTGGGGAATTAATTTCATGAAGTTTATTGAATAATATTATGGGCTTTATCAAAGGATTCAAACTCAAAGTAGTTGTGGCTCTGAAATTTCAAACTGAAGTTTAGCTGTTCATCTATAAATATGCAGTAACTGTAATAAAACAAAGGTCACTGTAGAATTCTTCTGAGCTTCATTTGCATTCTCTGTTAACAAGAAATATAAAACATTCTACAGGACAGACAAAGATATAGTACAAGTTTACAAATTATGCATAATTGATTTATAAATTACAGTGTCTGAACCCCTTTTGTTTCTAGTTAAGTCCCATGGGCAAAGAAAATAAGATTTTTCAGGCTTGTACTCAGTTTTGTTAATCTATTTGAGGCGATATAAATAAAGTTCATGTAAAATTAATAACACAATTATCTGATGAGCTAAACTTCATTAGAATTAATGAAAACAGCTTATAATAAACAGTATATAATGTGGGTATTATTTTGAGGTCTATATTATAGTTCTTACTTGACAAATTCCATCTACTGTCAGCAGGAATTTTGCCCGAATATGGACATTATTATTCATAATGTTTACTACAGTAGTGCATATGGACCAGACCAGGGGTAGGCAACCTATGGCACGGGTGCTGAAGGTGGCATGCTAGCTGATTTTCAGTGGCACTCACATTGCCTGGGTCCTGGCCACCGGTCTGGGGGGCTCTGCATCTGCATTGTAATTTAATTTTAAATGAAGCTTCTTAAACATTTTTAAAACCTTATTTACTTTACATATAACAATACTTTATTTATATATCTAAGACTTATAGAAAGAGACCTTCTAAAAACATTAATGTATTACTGGCATGCAAAACCTTAAATTAGAGTGAATCAATGAAGACTCTGCACGACACTGCTCAAGCACAGAATAGTAGATTGTCCAAGCCCTAAAGAGCTTACAGTTTGAACAGACCAGGCACCCAGAACATGGGGCAAGGGACAATTCACAAGCAGAATGAACAACATGATGGCAGCAAATGGCATATTAGCTCCATGTTTTTCATCTTTTGTAGGGGTGGGTTTAGCTAGGAAGGAATAAGATATATGGACAGATAAGCAGAGGGAAAGGAGTGTGATGCTTCCTCAGGGTACTCAAGGCTGTTTCTCTGCCTGACAGGAGTCACCTCCCTGACAGCACTAGCCACTTGCACAAGCACTCTTTTCTCAGCCTGTGCAGACTCAGTCCCTCTGCAGATTAGCGACAGGCATGCTCCAAACCCTCTGAGCATTTTCCTGGTGCCTCTAGCCTCTGTGTAGTCCCTGATCCTCTATTCCCAAAGGAACAGTTTATCCATTATACCTTAGTATGCAGCTCTGCTTAATGCTCAACACTTACATTTCCTCTTGTTTTTACTATAAATAAATCTATTTAACAAAGAACAGAGAGCTGAGAAGAAGCAAGTAGAATGAATGGAAATGAATGGTTACATATCAAATAAAATCATAACACACTTGCTAGAACCTAAACAAAATTAACAAATTATCGTCATGCCCTATAAAGCAAAAAAGCTCATAGCATATTCCAGCATATTCCAGCCACGCTGAGTTGTGCTCTTCTGTTCATAAGTTGACCCATGTTGTCCTCTTCCTTCCTCAGTGGAGAAAGCTAGAGAGAGGAAAAACTCTGGAGTTATAATCCAAAAAGGCATTGTCTGCATTTGAAAACAGGATAACCTCACCGGTTATGTTTGCCTGTCTAGAACTCCCTAGAGACTCTGCAATCACTTGAATAGCATTTTGTTCAGACTATAAATGGATGCCCATTGTGAGCTATACAATGTTCAATTTACATGTAGACATGACAGACAGATAAAATATCTCTTGCCTGAAAGAAACCAGTTTCTTATCTTTTTGGTGACAAGCCTCAATTCACAGACCTTAAGAACATAATTTTCAGTATATATATATAATCCTTAAATATTATCCACACATACATTTTGCAACAATTATGAGGACTAGCATGACACAGGTTTTCAGTAGAGACCCTATATGACACTCTTTAAAAAAACAGTATGTAGATACCAAACCCAGGGGTATCCCTGTAACCGCCTTCCCCCTGAGGCATCCCTGTGCCCCCTGCCAATTGGCACCAAGAAGTTCCTGGGTCACAAGGGAATTTGTGGGTGAGGGGGAGATTCAGGAGGATAGCACATGAGAGAAGAGAGGTGGGTGTAAAGTGAACTGAAGTGTAGAGACTGTGAAAGAGGGGGAAGGAGCAAACAGCCAATCAGCACCAGGCAGAGAAAGTCTAGTCAGAACTGTAGAAAGTTTTCTAAATTTCCAAAGACCTTTGTTTTGGCATCTTTTACAGCTATTCCTGCCAGTTGAGTCATTGGCTGGTTCCTCTCTATACATTTCCCCAGGGCCATATGACAAAGAGGCACCACCTGGGGTCTGCTTTCTCCAGAGAAGGTAGGAACTGTCCCCTTAACAGTTTTAGATCTCGAGGGTGCTTGATCCCTTTTTACTCCTTCAGCACCAGGACTGCAATTCCTACTTTGCCTGCCTCTACCCGCTGAAGTCTTATAAAGCAGATATGATCCACAGTGCACAGTTCCTCTGTCAGTAGCACAAGACTTAATAGTTCCTATTAAACTTATCCAGGCTTCTCTCTTACAAGAACTTTTTTCCCAGCATTCCTTTCTGGATCCAACCATATACATTTGGCAAAACAAAGCTACTGCAGCCAGGAAGTAGCCATTTTGTAACTGATTGCTACCTGGTATATCTTCCTATCTTCCAGCAGGTAGGTACTCTTTAACTCCTGTTATGTTTTCCCCCCATTTCTTGTTCTTGAGAATGTGATACATAATTTAAACAGAGACATTCATGCTAGTGGGTTTTCTTTAACATTTATATTAATGGACAGTGCAGAACATTGTAAAGAAAATTGCATAAATGACACCATAGCTATTTCTTTAACAGCCTTTTAAATGTATACAATGGAAGCTGAGAAGTGGGCCATTTTCAGTTAATTACAAAAGGCACTTGAGAGTTAAGTTGAGTCCATAGTGCTCAGTTTAACGAGAGTTTTAAACTTATTTTAAAAATCTTTGCTATGGCAGAAAAACAAGATATTGGATAAAAACTTTCAGCACTATTTGAATTTTTCATGGTGGTTTTATGAAAAATGAGCTCATATGGAGAGAATAATAAGAGTTTTAAAAAGCACCCCTTTTGGTAATTTTTAACTGAATTGTCGCTATTTATTTTTTTTTTTTTGAAAACATCTAAACTACTCTGGGATTTATTCTTTATCCATGCTATTGCTCTTGATGTACTTATTGCTTGACTATCCGTTACCCAAGAATAGTGATTGTCTATAGAACATTTTATAACTGTAAGGTTGAAAATTTGTACAATAAACTAAATCTGATGAATTTGATAACAAATCTGCTGCTGTGAAAATGCCTTGTGAAGGGATGGAGGGAGAGAAGTGTGAAAAGCTCTGTCACTAACTACTGTCTATGGTTCCCAAGAAAGTTCTCTAAAGTGTGAAAAAGTAGATTAGAAGTTCAAATCTCAGTTCTTCTGATGGCTGTATAAAGTATTATTGACTAAGACTATTAGCTCCAATTTAGAAAGCAGTCAGTGAAGAGCTACTGAAAAACTCTTCCACTCCATTTTCTTAATTAGTAGCAGATAGTCATCCACACTGCTCTTCATTGCCTTTCAAAGTGACTAAACCAGTTTCGGTTATCCTGTCTTTAACCATTATTAACCACATTCCTTTCCCACAGCCTGGGATAGAATCCAGGATTCCTGATCACCACTGTTCTACAGCTGACTAATAAATAGTTTTATTAACCTTCTGTTGAAAGTGTGCTAGGCCTCCTCCAAGGACTGGTTTACAAAACAGCTAACAATTACTCCTTTAGATCAAGTAGTAAGTAAGATAGGGATGTGAAGCTCTAGGAGGCTCTAACCCTGCTGCTGATTTATGGGTGGGGATTATGGGTTCAGGCAATGAGAAGACCTCTTTCTAATTCATTTGTACTTCAAAACTATGATAACGTGTAAATTTTGGTGTCACCAAAATTCATATTTCAGTTAATTGTGATACATTTCACTTGAGTAACCTGTTGGTCAGTGCATTTTTTGCATCTCACTATGTGCCCGGGGGATGTGAGTTTGTGCAGTTCTATTCTTGTAAACCTGGTTCTCTGGAATAAGTGTAAAGACTTGTGATTTTACCTCTGAAGCTCATGAGGTCAATCCAAGGCATTGGCCAAGATGGTGGCCATCAAACATGCAGTTTTCTCACACTGATGCTGACAGGGATGGAGCATCCAGAGGAAGGAAGAGTGTAATAAGCACATCTGGTAGTGCAATACAGGCATGCACACTGCTGCATTGGCTCTTAGCTGTATGCAATTTCTAGAAGCCCATGAAAGGACTATAGATGCCTATGTTTCCACAGATAAAGTCCCCAAAGTATCTGAAAATCTACCACTGGGAAGGTGTGCAGGCCACCTAAGTCCTGATGCACCACTCATGCCAGAGCCCCAGAGGGATCCTCAAACTAGGTGCTTTCAGCAGCTACCTAATAGATTCCAGTAGCATTAGAATAGTTAGTGTGCTCATGTTCAGATCTCCTCTCTATTTCATGTAGCAGAGATTTGAAACCATAGCTGGGGACAGTGCTATAGGATAGTCTGGGGTGAGTCTGTCTCTTTTGAAACTGATCCGCTTTGTACATGTAATGAGTCATTGGAACATGGGCTGTAACTTTGGATCTCCCATATCCTAGGGGAATACCCTGGTCTTAGAGAATCATCTGGCCCAATGACTGTTTAATTATTTAAACCCAACAGAACAGCTTCAGCACTAGAGATTGAGAGAGTCCCACCCCAGAATATCCTATAGCTAGTGGTTTGGGTCTGCTGCTCATGAGAAGTGCGTTAAAGTTCCTACTCTGAATCCAGAGAAGGATTTGAACATTTTTCTGCTGAATCCTGAGAGTTTTCTGACCACTTGGCTAAAAGTTATAAAGGGAACAGCATCACCGCCACTAGTGTGTTGTTTGTTTGTTTGTTTCCAAAAAAGGACTTAGGCACTCAACTTCATCGGAGGGGTCACAGCTGTGAATCCTGAGTGGCTATGGATGCCTCCCTCTGGCCCAGAGTTAGGCATGTTAGTCTTTTTGAGGGACAGAGCTTAGGCCACATCCCTCTCTTTGTCATTTCCTACTGGCTAGCAGTTCCCCACTCATCATGTTGGTTTTTATGAATCCTATTCTTAACTCTTCTAATGCATTGTACAGGCCACTTAGGCACCTAACTCAGGGCTATGAATTCTGTTAGGTGACAGGGGGTGACTAAAGTTAGGCATTGCAATACAGCGTCTAAGTCCCTTTTGTGAAGCTAATTCTAAGTCTATGCTTCAGTTCCCCATCTATGAAATCAAGAAAATAGTGCTTCTTTGCTTCACAGGGGTAGTATGGGGTAAATACATTAATGACTCTGAGGTGCGCAGATACTACAGTTACAGGCAGCATAGAAGTACCATAGATAGGTTATGTCAGAACTTCTGAAAGTGGAGCGTTTTTCTGATGTGAAACTTTAACAGTAAAGTCAGCAGTTTAAAGGCAAAAAAACTTCCCAAATATGTGTGACAGTAAAATATGCTGATCTTTGGATATAATTCATATGAAGGCACTGTTAAGTTTTTGTGATAGTGTGCAAGTTTGAAGATTCTGGAGTAAGTATTGCTTTTGGGTAACTCCTGGAAAGGGTAGTGAACGCCTTATGGCAGAGGTGGAGGCCATATGTAGGTGGGAAGGAATGTACAAGTATTTCCCCTATTTTCTTATTTCAGTGCCTTTATGGTTTTCAGTACACTGAATGTGTCCTGAAACCTTAGCTGTCACTAAACATACAGTGTTTTATCTGCTAATTTACTGCATATGGTATCTTCAAAATAAAGCAGTCCTCCTCATTAAAAGTGTGTGTGTGTGGGGGGGGGAAATTTGAGAATGCCATTATATAACATTTAAAGACTTTTTTTCTTCAAATGAGACCACGGCCCAGGTCTTGCAAGCAATTACAGACATGAGGATCTTTACACACATGAGTAATATTGAAATCAATGGGATTCTTCATATAAATAAAGTTACTTATATGTACATTTGCAGAATCAGGCCCTAAAATATGACATTCAACCACTCTATATTAAAAAAAATGTTCAATATAGAAAAACAGTATTAGAACAATGTCATTCTTTATTAGTGGTGTAGCATTATAAATGCAGGATACCAAACTGTAGATGTTTAGTGTGACTGAAGTTATCTGGGAAGGCAACAAAAATTAAGGGAGATTATGAGCACTGTGCAATATTAGCTAATTAGACTTGTTAAAGTTTTCCTTTAGGATTGAGCGTGGCCAGTTTACCAGAAAGAAGGATCATTTTAAAAAATCCCTCAGCATATCTCTCTCTCCTATTGTGTAGAATGGTAAACCTACATTTATGTTTCCAGAATTTAGATAGACTGTTGCATCCTTTGATAATTAATTTTTTGTTTTTCTGCAGGATGAGAGAGAAATAATTTTTGAACATACTGCATAGTATCCAGCTCTTTCTTATATAGGTTGCAATCTTATGATAAATACAAACAACTAAAACTTTGGGTACTTTACCGTATTTGACTAGTCTAATCTTATAGTAAAGTTTATGATTTCTCTCCCCTTATATTTCCCTTCACCTATTAATGAAATATCAATTTCTTCTTCCCCTCCTTGCCTCAGAGGAGGTTTCATATACTGTCTTCACCTAACATCTACAATGACTTTTCAGATCAATTCAGTTTTATAGTTCTATTGCTAGTCTGTTCTCAAGGGCTAAGAACTATATGGAATTAAGCAGCTGGAGTGGCAACTGTTGTCTCCATTGTCATTTTACTGTGTTGAACATCTCTAAGAGTTTTTGTGGCATTGAAGATGGAGTTTCAGGATTCTGAAAGCAGATGTACTTTTATTAGATAAAGAATAGGTAATACCTCAAACGAGTTTATTGATGTGGACTTGACAAATGCATCACAATAGATCCACCTGGATAAAAATTGAGTCATTCTAGCAGTGATTTTCTGGTTTCTGGATATGACTCAATGTTCTGCTGGAGAAATGGGTGTTTAAGAGCTTATGGTCTTTTTCTGATCATGATTTCATGTTAAAAATGAAATGTCCCTATCCCATATATTTTGAGTATATGAAGTTATTCTTTAAATATACTTGTCTGAGAAGTGGACAGATGGACATTGGAGGCTGGCATCATTTGCTGAACAGTGGGAGTGACCCCTTAAGATTCACATGGAAGAATAAAGAGGCATTCAGTTGAGAAGGTACATAAAGGTGGGGTCTGGAGGCTTATATTTCATGTCATGGAATCTTAGAGGTAAAGACCAGAAGAGACCACCAGATCATCTAGTCTGGCCTCCTTTATATCATAGGCCACCAACACCTACACGCTAAACCCAACAACCAAAATAAGACCAAAATATTACAGGCCGCAGGAGACTGGACCATTATGTGCCACAGGCAGAGAGACTGAGGTGTACCAGTACCTGAGGCCCCTGTAATGGCAGGGAAATGATTGTGATATACCCAGTTGATCCTGGCAAGTGATCCATACCCATCCCCTGCAGAGGAAGGAAAAACCCACCCAAGATTTTTCAATAGAAGATCTTGCAGCTCAGAAAGCATGTGTGTGTGTGAGAGAGAGAATGATCAGAACAAGGAGTCACAAAGAATGTTAGCAGCATGGATTTAAGCAGAAAGAGATGGGTATCAGAAAAGCTAGTTCATATAGAAAAGTTTTGATGCTCTATTAAATAATTGTTCAGAACTATGTCTGTGATGTGGTGTATAAACCTGACACTGTTGCCACCAAGAAGTGATTAATAGGTGTACCATTTACTTCTCCAGCTGCGATTAAGTGGATAATTAGCAACAGCTGGGATAAAAGGCAGGGGAGGGAGAAGAGCTGACCAGCAGAGAAGCTGAGCACTACCTTAGGAAGCACCTCAGCAGCATGGGAGGAAGATACATAAGGAGACAGAGTTCCAGGGAGAAAAGAATAGAGTGTGCAGTTTTGTGAGAGATGTGTGCAAACAGACAAACACAGGAGCAGCCCAGGGAAGCAGTGAAGGATCCTAAGTAGATGATCTTCGAGGGATCCTAAGAAGTAGATCTGCTGGCTTCAACCCTGGGTTGGAACCAGCAGAGACAGTGAGCATGGGTTGTCTTTACAGTTCCCCCAGGTGGGGAGATATAAACCTAGGCCATAAAGGGATAGGGAGTACTGATTCCAGATTGGCGCTGGAGATCTGGTGTAAGATTATTGGACTTTGGACTTTGTGTTACCCCAGAAGGGTGGAGACTAAACAAAGTGAGGCTATGTGACTTGACTGGAGGGCTGAATCACAAGGAATGATAGACCACTGGTGGCCTGAGCTGCTGTCTTCTGGAGATGACAAAGACAGAGGGGCTGCTGTGCTGGGCTCAGATCTGAGGGGCTACATAACTGGACACTGAATTTTCTGCAGGCATCTATACAATCAGATGTGGAGATTAAATAAGCGTTTGTTTCTTACGTTACGTAAATATCCTAAAATAATACTGGAGTTCAGTGTTAACAACTAGTGATTGAAATTTTGTCAGTTTGTCCATTATCAGCTCCATTCTCCATTGGGAAGAAAACGAGGAATACTTGTAGCACTTTAGAGACTAACCAGTTTATTTCAGCATAAGCTTTCGTGGGCTATAGCCCACTTCATCGGATGCATATCCATTGGGTTTAAAATTTATCTATACCAGGGGTGGGCAAACTATGGCCCGTGGGCCAAGAGCCATTTTTATCAGGACCGCGAGATCCTGCCAGGGGAGCGGGATGCTCTGAGAGCGCCCTGGAGAGCTGGGCCGGCGCGCCTCCCGGGTCCCCGCAGCCGACCGGGCATGCCGCCCTGAGAGCAGGGCTGGCGCGCCGCCCGGGACAGCGGGCCCGCGGCTGGCCGGATGCGCCGCCTTGAGAGTGGGCCTGGCACGCTTCCCGGGATAGCGGGCCACATCCGGATGCCGCCTGGAGCCTGGGACAGTGGGCCTGTGGCCAGCACC
>ML677333.1:32703451-32858939 GCA_007922305.1 Dermatemys mawii
GGGGGCAGGAAGTGGGTGGGGGTTGGATAGGGGGCGAGGCCTTTGGCCCTCCGCACAATTTTGAACCCCAGTGTGGCCCTCGGGCCAAAACGTTTGTCCACCCCTCATCTATATAGTTTTACGTTAAACTGAAACTGGATTTAGAAGATCTCAGACCTAGGACCAGTGTTTTGCATGACATTTAATTAAAATCTGTATACATTTATTAAAATGTAATTTATTGAAAGAGAAGACAGTTTGTTTTGGTGGCTCACTTGCTATTTTTATCATCAGGCTAAGAGAGATTTTTAAATGAAAAAGTTACATTTTGCAGATACTTAAGGGTATTAAGTGTATGAGCTGTGGGTAAAAAATAGATGTTAGACCTATACATATTAGATGTTAGACTCAATATGAGATCCAGAGAAAAATATCGGGAGTGGGGGATGTTGGGCAGATGGGTTAATGTTAGGGAAACATGAGAAATAAATAAAATTCAGAGGTTTCTATAATGGATGTAGTTAAACATCCCTGAGAAAACAAATAATTTATTGGCAGTGTCACACTATGTGCCAAAGCTTACTCTACTTTCCAGAAGTCTGTGGTCTGGTCTACATTAGCACTCGGGGAGGAGGGGATTGACCTAAGGTATGCAACTTCAGCTACACTATTCATGTAGCTGAAGTCAGTGCACCTTAGGTCGACTTAGCTGGCGTCCTCATGGCAGCAGCGGGCTCCCCCATTGACTCCGCTTGTGCCTCTCGGCAAGCTGGAGTACCGGAGTCGACAAGGAGCGCCTTTGGGGATCGATTTATTACGTCTAGATGAGACGCAATAAATCGATCCCCGATAGATCAATCAGTACCCGCCAAGAGAGCAGGTAGTGAAGACCAGCCCTGTGCTGTGAGATGAAATAGACTGTCTGGCACATCCAGTTCACCAAGAATCCTGCTATGACCGGACAGGGTTTCTGCAGGCATATTGGCAAAAAATACACTACCATTACTCATGGTAATAATGCTGGAGAAAACATATTATGTTTATGGCATAATACTACATCTTCATACCAACTTGCTGGATAGCCATGCACTTTGCCATCCACAAAACTATCCCCCTCATGATCTTGAGTGCATACCAACAAATTTGTGGGCCATCATAGCACACATTTGGGTGTACTGGAGCTATCTATGCTGCTTGACCACTGCCCATGGAAGGCTCTCTGGGGCTTGGAGATGGGAGCTATCTTTTGCCTCTGTGTGCATCAGAAACCTCCTAAATCAGGATTCAGCTCTTTGAATTAATTATGCTGTGCATTTATTCACTCTTTCCAAGCTTCTGGAACTGGGGTTCTCAATTTCTTATTATGCTGGTTATAATTTTATCAGATTGTTTGGCTGTAGAGTAGAAATATTGCATGACACAGGCTCCGTGTATATGATCGGGATTTCTTTTTTCCCCAGTCCACAGCCAGCGAGACCTACGATTTAAGGGGAAAATATTTTGAAAAACTTTTGCTTTTTATTCACTGAAGGTGATATGTAGCTCCCTGCCACGCTGCATAAATCCTGGGTTTTGTGTAGTGTATCACATTGGTGTGGCGGGGCGGGGGGGGGGGGTACACAATCCAGATTCAGAAGAGGGGAAAGGCACCAGGGAGTCCCAAACTCCCTGTGGAGCTGTTATTGTAATGTAGCCAATGGGCTGGAATAGGGATTTTAACTTCTCTGCACCTCTTACATTTGGGTTTATGGTCAGTGAACTGGGGTAACCAAGGACTCTGTGGCCATTCCCCATTTTTCATTGTGGCTTATGGTCCTGCCTGCCCACTCTATGGTTACCCAGGCAACCACACACATGGAACACACAAAAGACTGTTTTGAAAGCCACTGGATAGCTTTCATAGCACACACAATTGGATTTTAAATTAGAAGAAGATATAGATGTATATGAATGGTGATGGACATGCAGGCTTTACTTTTCTGTGAGCTCTCTTCCCCTTAATTGGTTCACCCTATTTTTTGTGGTGAACTGTAGAATTATTTGGTTATTTTTAGCTTAAGTAGCAAGCCAGGCTATTTCTTGGATAGTTTCTCTGATCACAGAGTCAGCTTCTATGTCACAGAAAGGCATTCACATACTCTGCTAGATTAGGTTCTTTCAAGGACAGACACTTACAAGACATATTTCATTATAACATACAAAGATGTATCATTTCAGGATTTAGAGCTCAGTCCTGCAAGGTGCTGAATACCTTTTATGAATATCCTGAATTCATCTTAGTCTATGAGAGCTAAGGGAGCTTGACACCTCACACAGAGCACCAACTGCAGGATCGGGCCTATAATGTCACTCTGGTAACTAATAGTCATAAGGAAATTAAATTGCTATACGGCAACAGTGCTTTTACAAAAATCTGGACTTGGTGTTTGATTTTCAGAATGGAGGCAGACAAGTAGAGAAGACAAAACAAATTAAACTCATGAGGGCAATAGTACAATTTAAATTTAATGAAAATGTAGGAACTTTAAGAGTATCTACCTTTTGAACAGCTGAGTGTAATAAAAAAACAGCTACCAACCAAATTACGATAAAGCTGTTGGCCAAAGCTTGCTCACTTTAGTGATACTAGTAAATTTCATTGACTTCAGTAGGACATGAATGAGTAAGGTGAGAAGGATTTGGCATCATTATGTCTGTGCCATTGAATCCTGGTACTGGCATATGTCTTTAGAAGAGTAGTAACTTGAACTACACACTTGTCACTTACACTGTAACATGAAATTCTCAGTGAAAATGCAGCCTATTATGTAGCGGGCACATTTCATTCTCTCACTCTTATTCTCTTTTTATATAATAGATACGGTTGAAATGTCACTGCTGACTAGCACAAAAAAGGCAGATTTATGTCTCTGACTTCATCAGGATACTATATTAACTATCAGAGTGTTGTCACTATTATCTTTTTTACGAATACATTTGCAGTACATAACACTCTGAAGTCAATTATGTGTGAATTGGCTTTGCCAATTCAAATGTCACAATACCATCAGTTAAGGTGTTTCAGGAGTTTTTTAAAAATACAATTTAATGTAAACAAGTCTAAAAATCTTTTATTAATAAAAATCTATAAATGGAATGTTTCAAAATATCTAAAGAAGAACCAAAGGAAATGTTTTAATTAAAACAATCTATTCTTAAATTTCCTTAATTAAATATAAACTGAAAAAAAATCCAAATAATTCTATATACCTATCACTGGTTCTAATATCACTTTTCTTTTGTAAACATGTTATCAGAAAACTTTGATGTCAGTGCTGCCTTACCTCACAGCTACCTCTGTTCCTTTCTGTTACAATGTATTTATAATAACAGAGTTGTTTATGCAATTTTATAAGGTTGATTCTATTTGGTTTGAAGATTACAGAATGTTAAATATTGCTAGGAAAAAAGTATTCAACGTGGACAGGTTGTCACCTCTCTCTGCATGTGGACTGATGACTTTTTCAGGGCAGGATGTTAGATGGTTTTGCTTTCGACTAGCCAGTTTCTGTGATGTCTTTATTTTATTTCATTAATCTTCATTTATTTACCTGCTTAGTTTACATATCTCAATTTTTATTACATCTGTTACTTCTTATAGTCAAGAAAATACTACATTCATACTTTATATAATTCCACTGACTGCAGTAGCATTCATGGATGAGATTATCCTAGTAGTTTAACATACAATTCAAAGAATAGCATAGGAATGCAATAGCATGAATTTCTAACTTTGTTTATAGATCATAAATAAATGCTATTCTTGAGAATTTTAACTGTAATACCTTAAGACAAAAACCTACATTCAGAATGATTTGTATGGATCTCCCAAATCCATTTAGTGATTTGGGAGATTTGGTGGATCTCCCAAATATTTGCTGATCCCTGTGTGAAAGGAGGGCACAAGAAATATTCAGAACCCTTCTACCTGCCACGTAGATCTGAGTTGCCATTTAGTCTTTGGGACATGCAGGGGTGGGGTGGGATGGACTCAAAATCTTAATCATTTGAACACATATCAGTATTCAGTCAATAGTTAAACCCGCAACTGGAGCTATGTTTATGTGTGTATTTCAAGCAGCTTGTTCTGCTGTCAATCATATAAAAGGGTCCTTAGTTATTCTTTAACTGGCTTTAGGACACAATATCCTAACTGTGATTAAAATGATCTGAAGCACATTGATTTTGCTGGAAGACCAGGCTCAGAACAATTGAACTGAAAAATTGTTACATAATGTATTATCCTAGGCAAAGATCTTCATGAATGGTATGTATATGTAGAGCATAGGATGTGGATTTTGTAACTGTCTTGCAAAAAACTTCCATTAAGTAGTGGTCACTGTTAACCAAGTGGTCAGATAAAAGCGGTAGTTTCTGCAATGTTATGTCATTCACATAAGTGAAGTGAAAAGCATTTTACATGTCTGCTTTTTTTGCCTGTGATATGTCACTGAGGCTGTGCCATACCATTGGTAGCTTCTGGCCCTGAGAGACAAGAAAAGAAATCACTATTGAATCCTATTCTGGAAATGGAAAAGAGGAGGCAACCAAACAATAATATTCAGAGTCAGTTAAGGCTTGCAGGGAAAAGATAAGGCAGCAAAAAAGAAAAATGAGTAAACGTTAGCCAAAGAGGTTAAGATAATAAGGGTTTTCATAATAACATCTGAAGGAAAAATACAATTGCAGAGATGGAAGAGGATGAAATTAATGACTAAACATGGCTAAGATATTAAACTCCTTTTGAAAATTAAGAAAAATAAAAGAAACAATTAAGCAAGCAAGCAATTAGAATAATTAAGAAGGAAGACTTGGAAAATGTTAATATAAACAAATCAAATGGTCCTGATGATATACATCCTAGGGCATTAAGAGAAGTAGCTAACATAAGAACTATACCACTAATAATGCTATTACACAAAATCATGTGTAACTTGGTGGAATTGGAAAACTACAGAAAAGCAAACGTACAACGGGTTTGGTTTTGTTTTTTTAACAAAGGAGAGAATAGTGAGATTTGCTATTACCATTCCATTATTCTAATTTTTAATACTAATAAAATTATGGAAGAGCATTGAGAAAATATTACTACATTTGAGGATAACAAAACAATTTAATAGTTGGTGCTAGCTTCTAAATTCAAAAATGTATTCTGAAACAATATATAATGTCTGACAAATTTGATTGTTATCTTTTTATGGAATTACAAAATGAGTGGCTGAAGTGAATTCAGTAAATGTGTATATGGATTTTAGTGAAGCTTTGAACAAAGTGTCCCATAAAATCTTGTTTTAAACTTATTTCAAATTATCTGTGATTGGAACTCTATCAAAAAGTCCATAAGCAAAGGTCAAAGGTACTGAATTCTGGGACCGTGAAGAAATTGGTTTCTGGTTTGGTCTTGCGTCTTCAGTAATGATCTAGAAAAGAAAATAATCTGCTTCTTAATGACATTCACAGCTGATAATGCACATACCAAGGAGGATAGAGAGATAATACAAAAGGACTTAGAAAGATTAGAAATATGGGCAGAAAATAAAATGAGAATCCACTTGGAACAATATTAGGTAATATATTTGTGGGAAATAATATGAAATACAACAGGAGGAAGAAACTTGGAAAGTGGTTATAATGAATATCATCATGTAACAAGAAGCTAATACGACCTTCTAAATGACTCTGGCACAGCCATTCCTGGAGGACTGTTTAGATCTGAGCAACTCGTTACCAAAAAAATATTGATGTATGTAGGGAGTTCAGAGAAGAGCAACCAAAATGAAGAGGAAATGAAAATATCAGGACTCCCCCTGATTTTATAGGGGGAGTCCTGATATTTGGGACCTATATTTGGGTCCTGATATTTGGGACCTGATATTTGGGACCTATTATCTCCCACCCCCTTATCTAGATTTTTCATACCTGCTATATGGTCATCCTAGTTTAAAGTGATGAATTATAAAGAAAGATTAAAAGTGCTTGTAGATCGGTGAGTGAGTGAAGCTTGGTTAAGAGACCTCTAAGGGGTCCAGAAATATTTTAAGGATATTGGGATCAAGAATGGAGAGGAATTATCTATTGTGGCTCAAAGGGGTAGAACTAGGAGTAATAAAATAAAATTATAAGAAAATGTAGGCTAAATGTCAGGGAAAACTTTCTGACAGTAAGAGCTATAGGCTGTAGTATAGTTGCATAAGGGGATGATGGAAGCCACATCGCTAGGTCCATTTATTATTAATTATCTGTATAGTGCCAGCAGTGAGCGAGGCACTTAGGAAGGGACAGTAGGAAGATGAGGACCCTGCCTTGTAGAGTTTACTCTGTGCATGTGTGGGAAGCGATGGAAGTTGAAAAAGGCAGTATGTCTGAGTGGTACAATTTTGTTTGTTGTTTTCAATGAATTATATGTGGGCTTTTTTTTAAATGAAGTAGTAGATATCTTCAGTCAAAACACTAGGAAATGTACAATAATTTGGGCTTGATGGTGAGAGGTGTCACAGTTTAGGACAACTGCACTTGTACTTCTTCTCTGTGGTCCAGCAAAGGCACCCACCCTTAGGCTTCTGGTTCCCCAGCAGTCACCTCTCTTGGGTGGAGACATGTCTCTCTCTCTCTTTCTCAACCATGGTATTTCCAGGTGGCACCATTCCCTGTATACCCTGGGAATTCCCTGGCAAAGTCAGACTACCTAAGCTGGTTTGCTTTGCTTTTCTCCTTAGAGGTTATAAACAGTGTGACTGGCACAATTGGACATTATCACGCAGCTAAGCAAGTACACTTATTCTAAATGTAGAAGCATTATAGAGAAAACATATTAAAAACAATAAAAGAACTTGCATGATAATAAGCTTACCAGAGATCACCCCACTATATCAAGGCACTTGGTTAGTGAATAGTCCTTCAAACTCCACCAAGGATATTTTTCTCCCTCTGTGGTCCCAAGTTCATGGCATCTGTTAGCTCAGAACAAGCACACCTGTGAATCTCTGAGAGTCAATCTTTTATGTATTTTGGGCCTCTGGTCTTGTCCTCATGTAATAGGTGATCAAGAGACAAAGGGTTTCTCCTCAAAGCGCAGCTTCAAAAGGATGGGTCTGGGGCTTACATTCTCCTCCCCACAGTATCTTCTAAGAAACTCACTCAACTAAAAGTTGTCTTCTCTGGCCCACTGTTTTAAAATAGTCCTTTGAAGCTCACAGTTCGTCCCAGGGTTTACATTAATCCTGCCTCTTCCTTAAAGAAGTTCCATGCAATCTCACAGTAAACATTTGCCTGTTCAATGCAATGAACTGCTAAACTTAAACTTAGTTCAATAATTTTAACTTAATTCAGTAAGGTTTGTCCAGGATACTGCAGGAACTTGCAATGTCTGTCACAAGAGGGACTGAAAGAACTCACAGGTCCTTTCCATTTCTATTTTCTGTGATACATAAGTGCACATCTAGAAGTGACGTTTTAGTGTAGTCTCTTACTAACATCACTTAGAAACTACAAGTAAATATAGTCAAGACTACCTTCTGCAATAATCACTCTGTCTGGACTAAAGACTATTTCTATTTTATGCTGGACCATTTTTATTATTTGTTTTGGATATGCATTTGTGGTGCTGATCAAAACCTAGAGGAATGCATCATCTCCATCCAAGGAGTTTACAATTTAATATATTTACAATGTATACATTTTTATTTAGAAAGTAAAACCTTAAAGAAAGCACACTGAAAATCCAAACCAAAAAAATTAACACGCTGAATAAAATGGATCTAACCCAGAAGTGCTGGATCAGTCTGAACAAATGTGTTTCAGTTTTTCTTTTATTGATTATATACTGATATCAGTGCACAGAGCAAAATGTGTCTCACAGATTGATATTTTTTAAAGCCAGAAAAGGTCTATTCCGATGTAGTCTGACCTTCCTGAATAGCACAGAACACAAACTCCTCAAGGTTTCTGCATTACATTCTCGACTTCTGTTTGAGCTACAGCATAACTTTTAAAAGGAGATTCACACCTGATTTCAAGAACCCAAATAATGTAGAATCAACCACATCCTTAATTGTTCAAATGATTAATTATCCTCACTGTTTAAAACAAACACAGAGTGTCCCCTTATTTCTAGTCTGAACTCCTCTATCTTTAATTACCAATTGCTGGATCTCTTCAGGGGTTTTTCCCCCTGAGGGATTATGTCTTCCCCATGTAGATATTTGTAGACTGTAACCACGTCATCTCTTAGCCGTCCCTTGAACAAACAAAATTTATGGAGCTTTTTAAGCCTTTCACTCAGGCATTTTTTTCAGACTCAAATCATTCTTGTAGCTCTCTTCTGAGCCCTTTCAAGTTTGTTCTAAAGGTGTGGACATCAGAAGTGGACACAGTACTCTAGTCTCACCAATGCTATATGAAGAGGTAATATAACTTCTCTACTCTTCCTTGACATTCCCAAGATAATACCTCCAAAGCATTGCATTCATTCATATCTGTCTTTCATGTAGCATCTCTTGAATAAGAGCCACATCAAGCTATATGCATCTTTGTTTATACTTTTCCCACGTAGAGCGTTGTCACTTGGCAATATAAAAAAAAAGACATTTGTACATATCAGTATTTACAAATATTAACCAAAAGAGAGAGACAATATGGAACAATTAAAATTGCTAAACAAAATATGCAAACTTAACACTAATGCTAGTTATCCAGCTTCAGAAGAGAAGACCTTATTTCAGTTCTCTAAGAGTGAAATTCGCCCTGTGCAGAGGTTCAGCGCAAGACTGATGTACCAGTTAGATACTCAGAATAGGGCTTAAGTGGGACTTACGTGATCACAGGATTTGTGTTGGCCCTTCTATGTACTCAGTTGTCATACCTCTAAACCAGGTTTCTTTCACCCCAGAGAGCTCCTCAGGAATTATGGGATATACTGAACTCCACTTTCCCTGAGTTTCTTTTGCAGAATTAAGGCAAAATCCAATCTTCAAATCAGCCTCCAGCACTTTTTCTTGTCTTGTCAATTCCCCATTCTAGGATTGATTCCTCCAAGAGTAATGAGGAGTGTGCAATTATTCCTGATGTTGACTCTAGACTGTCTTAGGGCTAAAGAGACCAGGTATGTCACACCAAAGTAAAGAATTAATTCATTAACGGCAAGAACTTAGTAGTATTACAAGAAAGGATTAGTCAGTTCTAGGAATAATAAGAGAACATTCACAGTTATATCAGAAAGAAATTTAAAACTGTATTTTAAAAGGCACAAAGGATGAAAGTTAAGAAGAAATTTCCCTGATGGGGTGATTATTTCATAACTCTTCACTGTGGGGTTTCTTGTACCATCATCAGGTTCATCTTGATTTAAAGTAGGGTTGTTGATTAATCAGCGTTAACTCACACAATTAACTAAAAAAAATTAATCACAGTTAATCACAGTTTTTATTGCACTGTTAAACAATAGAATATCAATGAAAATTCATTAAATATTTTTGGATATATTTCTAAATTTTCTAGTATATTGATTTCAGTTACAACACAGAATACAAAGTATAGTGGTCACTTTATGTTGTTATTTTTATTATAAATATTTGGCTTATAAAAATGATAAGCAAGAGAAATAGTATTTTTCAGTTCACCTTATACTGTAGTGCAACTGCTTTATTGTGATAGTGCAACTTTCAAATGCAGATTTTTTTTTTCTTGTTAACACTCAAAAAACAAAAACAATGTAAAACTTTAGAGTCTACAAGTTTACTCAGTCCTACTTCTTGTTCAGCCAGTTGCTAGGACAAACAAGTTGGTTTGCAATTATGGGAGAGAATATGGGAGATAATGCTGACAGCTTCTTATTTACGTCACCTGAACGTAAGAACAGGTATTCACATGGCACTTTTGTAGCAGGTGTTGCAAGTTATTTATGTATCAGGTATGCTAAACATTCATATGCCCCTTCATGCTTTGGCTGCCATTCCAGAGGACATTCTTCCATGCTGATGACGCTTTGCTTTTTTTTTAAAAAACAAACAAACGTGTTAATTAATTATGACTGAACTCTTTTGGGGAGAATTGTATGTCTCCTGCTCTGTTTTACTTGCATTCTTCCATATATTTCATGTTATAGCAGTCTTGGACAATGACCCAGCACATATTGTTCATTTTAAGAGCCTACTTTCACTGCAAATTTGACAAAATGCAAAGAAGATACCAATGTGAGGTTTCTAAAGATAAAATCTTGGGTCGAATGCCATAGTTAATGATAGATTACACTACTATAAAGAGATTGCACTTGTATGAGGTGAATTAAAAAATACAATTTCTTTTGGTTTTTTACAGTGCAAATGTTTGTAACCAAAGATAAATACAAAGGGAGCACTGTATACTTTTTATTCAGTATTGTAATTGAAATCAAGGTACTTGAAAATGTAGAAAACATCCAAATGTATTTAAATAAATTGTATTCTATTATTGTTTAACAGCACGATTAATCACATGATTAATCACAATTATTTTTAATTGTGTGATTAATTGCAGTTAATTTTTAAATTTCTTGATAGCCCTAATTTAAAGGTGTGTTTGTTAGAAAGTATTAGCTAACATCTTCTAAAACAGTGGTTCTCAACCTTTTTTTACCTAGGGACCCCTAAAATAGACAAATCTGTGGAATCCCAGCTAGACACAATGCATGCGTGGATATATGGGGTCACTTGCCTCCCTCCAGATTTTGCCTTCCACTTGGCCTTGATCCCTGAAGTGCTGATATAGCAGGGCAGAGCAGTGGTGTCTTCTTGGCTAGCTGCTGCCTGCTCGTGGAGTCAATAGCTGTGAGGCAACCCCTTCTGATGGCAGGGTGAGATCTTTCTTCTGCAGTGACACTGCAATTTTTGGTTACGCCTCCTTCCAACCCAGACAGACTGGGTAGCCCACTGAGGTGAGTTGGAGGTGGAGGTGGCCTGCTTGCGGGCCCGCAGTTGAGAAGACAGTGCTCTAAAACTCTAAAATAGACAAGGCAAGTAGATTTCAATGTGTGCCAAATGAGCTGAGAGGGAGGAGGGGTGTTCCTGCTCCTATTTAGCATATGTTAAATTCTAAAAACCTATTTAGAATTTAGTAGTCAGAAGGTGTTAGCTAGTACTTAACACACCATTAAATCCTAGTCAAGACAAAACTAATGACAAGATACTGAATTATAGACACCACCAATTAGATCTGATATGGCACTTCCTATGTTTCTATGAATCAATGTTTATAAAACTATACTGGAGGGAAGATAAATCTTTATTAGAAAAAATACTAAAATGCATTAAAATCATGTATTTGTCACTGAAAATGTGGCATTAAGTGCTTTTTTCCCTAAGGGATTACAAAATACCATTTATGAAGACAGAATGGCCTTTGAAATGAAAGAAGGATAAAAGCATGGAAGAATGAGTCCTAGAAAAGATGCTATTCTGATATTGTAAGCACGAGAGGTGCTTTCTGTGGAATTTTTTTTACTCTATAGTTATTTTTATAGCACAGCATTCTAAGGGCCTGCATAATTTTCAGCTTACTTATACGCAAAAAACAAACAAGCAATACTGACTTTTTTTCAAGAAAAAGCTGGAGCCATTTGCACAGTAGTTTACTGTGGAGACAGTTAAAATGAACTCTGTGCCTGGAGGGATTTGTGAGAGTGGGCAGAAAATCAAGGAAATCTGCATTAAAATACATTGTTTCCTGCTGTGTCCTGTAGAGAAGAACTGTATAGAGACTGCAGAATCTAAGAGAAAATACTGAACTTTCAGTAGCTGCCACTTTAGATAAATGTCATAGGTCTCTTCATAACAGGTCCAAAGTAATTGTTGTTAAGAGAATTATTGCTCATATTACCTCTACCTTTTAGGTCTGTAGCTAATTGTTTAGGCCACAGTAGAAATGCTGTGATTTTCCATGCTGTATATAGTGTTGAATTGTACATGAGGGTATGTCATGTTTATGTTGGTAGGTGTCATTGTATATTCCCTTACTTCTAAATGTAACAAGTCACAAGGATAAGGTGAAGCCAAAAATAAATTATTTATAAACATTGAGAACATATTTTGGTGAACCAAGAAAGAAATATAAAAAATAAAATTCCAGGAATGGTAAAAACAAACAGAGCCAGACACAACATATGTACAGGAAAGCTAATATACAAAACTTCAAAATTTTCTGTAACAAGTAATGACAGAACAAGTTTATTTTAACACTTTAGCACCATTAAGTGTGTTTCAGGGGAATCACACTTGCCCACAGTTGCCTCTTCTCAGATTTTCCTTCCAGTTCTTAAAATTACAAGCAGTTTTTTTCTAGGTACTGTGCAAATTGCTTATTGCTAGAACCCCACTTTCTCACTGAGTTAATTGATAAAATTTCTTCAAACATGACCTTTTAAGATCAGGTACAAATGACTTCACTTAGTGTTTTGTCTACCACTGAACTCTCCTTTTCACTATAAATGCCAGCAGTGTCACAAGCTTTCTTACCTTGACATGCTCAGGATTTCATCTTTTAGCATCCTGAGTCTATAGTCCTTTATTCCATTGCAAAGTGGCTGTAATAAATTATTTATTTAAATATGTAATATTTTTGGTCATCTAGAACACTGTTAATCTGCTATCAAAAGTCCAGATTCAATAAATGGATATTATAAGATGTCAACACTGAATGTCAACAGATATTCAAAGCTAAGTAGGTCTTGAAATGTCCGATTGAGAGTTTGTATAAATTCTTGTTAGAGAAGGTGGATGGATTTTTAAAAAAATTATTGAAGATTACAAAACACAGTAGATAAACCACAAACTGGTCACCAAGATAATGAAAACTTAAAGATTCTGAGGTCATGTGATATATATAATATATATAAAATATACTTTGTTGATGTCAGACCAACTCACACTTTCTCAAGGTCACCTTGAATTCTAATCTTGTCCTTTTAAAGTGCTTTCAAACCCTCATTGCTTTGTGTAGTGTGCAGATTTTGTAAGCATACTCTCCACTCCTTTATTCAAGTCATTCATGAAAATGTTCCAGATCCCTGTTGGACCCCACTAGATACAACCTCCCAGTTTGGCAGTGAACCTTTCCTACTTTTTGAGTGAGGTCCCTGACTAACTTTTGTACTCACTTTATAGTAATTTAATCTAAACCACATTTCCCTGCTTTGAGACTGTCATGTTGAACTGTGTCAACAGCCTTATTAAATCAAGATGTAGGTACCTCTACTGCTTTACTAAGGGGGGATATGATAGAGATCTATAAAATCATGAAGGGTGTGGAGAAAGTAAATAAGGAACTATTATTTACTCCTTCTCATAACACAAGAACTATGGGTCACCAAATGAAATCAACAGGCAGCAAGTTTAAAACAAACAAAAGGAAGTATTTCTTCACACAATGAACAGAGGATGTTGTGAATGTCAAGACTATAACAAGGTTTAAAGAAGAACTAGATAAATTCATGCAGGATAGGTCCATCAGTGGCATTAGGCAGGATGCGCAGGAATGGTGTCCTTAGCCTTTGTTTGCCAGAAGCTGGGAATGGGCAACAGGAGATGGTCACTTTTTGATTACCTGTTCTGTTCATTCTGAAGCACCTGGCATTGGCCACTGTTGGAAGACTGGATACTGGACTAGATGGACCTTTGGTCTGACCCAGTATAGCTGTTCTTATGTAAACAGTTGAGCTTTTTTGGTGACGTCCATTATTAGCTCTCCTTCCCCACTATATAGAGGACCTATACTTTCCTTTGTATTTCTCTTAATGTATTTGAAGAACCTCCTCCTATTTCTTTTTATATCCCTTGCTCGGTATAACTTATTTTCTGCCTTAGCCTTTTTGATTTTGTCTTTCATCCATGTGCTATTCTTTCATACTTTCATATTTAGCAACTTTTCCTTATTTCCATTTTCTGTAGGATGATTCTTTGAATTTTCAGGTTATTAAAGAGCCCCTGATGGAGCCATATTGGCGTCTTACTATTCTTCCTGTTTTTTCCTCCTCAGCAGGATAGTTTGCTGTTATTCCTTGAATAAAGGATCTTTGAGAAATTGCCAGCTCTTCTGAATTTCTTTTATTTTAGATTTTTATAACATTGGATCTTATTTACCACTTGTCTGAGTTTGTTAAAGTCTGCTTTTTTTGATCCATTGTCCTTATTTGGCTGCTTTCTCTCCTCCCTTTCCTTGGAATTACAAAAATTGTCATTTTGTGATCACTTTCACCCAAATTGCCTTCTACCTTCACTTTTGCAAACAATTCCCCCTTGTTTGTCAGAATCAAGTCTAGAACAGCTGCCCCCCAGCTACTATTGTCACCTTCTGAAACAAGAAGTTTCCCTAATACATTCCAAGAACTTACTGGAGATTGGATATTACTTTTTCAACAGATATCTAGGTAGTTAAAGTCACCTATTACTGCCAGAGCTTATGTTTTGAAGATTCTTATTATTCTAGAAATGCCTCATCCACCACCACCATCTCCTGATTTGTTGGTCTGTTGTATACATCGCCTTTGACGTCACTCCCCTTGTTTTTTGTTCCTTTTACCCAAAGACTTTAAACTGATCTGCTTCTCACATTCTTCTGGACCTCAAAACTAGCATACATACTCTTGATGTATAAATGCAACCCTTCCTCCCGTTTTTCTCTGCCTGTTCTTCATGAACAAGCTATATCTGTCAATACTAATGTTTCAGTCAGAAGATTTATCCCACCAAGTCTCAGTGATGCCAATAAAGTAATAATTTAACTTATGTAAAAAAATTTCTAGTTCTTCCTGTTTAGTCCCCATACTCCTTGCATTTGTGTATAACATGTAATGTGTTGAGCAGATTCCCCCAGTGATTTTTCTCTTATTGCTCCAGTGACCCAACTGTAATTTTCCATGTCTCCCGTCTCCCATCCAATATCTAGCCCTTTGTTAAGATTGCCTTTTTTTTATTCTTACCTTGGGCTTTTGTCATCCGCCCCTTTCAACCTAGCTTAAATCCCTCCTCACAAGGCTAGTGAGTTAGTGCATGAAGATGCTTTTCCCTTTCTTGGTCAGATGGACCCCATCACTTCAAGCAGACCTCTTGTCTGGAACAGCATCCTATGGTCCAGAATGCCAAAGCCCTCTTGCTGATCATGACTTCTTTAAATGAATTAATGCAATGATATTAGATGAACAGCTTTTCAAAATGTTCACTCTTTGGACTGATCACAAATATTCAGAAATTGAGTTTTGTTGGTTAGTTATAACTGGTCAGATGCTGTGATATTTTTTTCTGTTCCCTGTATGGATGATAGTAAAGACATTTCCAGTACAAATAGTTGCACATATGAGTTTAAGTGGAAGTCAGTGGAGCTTCACTAATTTATACCAGCAGAGAATTTAGCCCTTGCTGTCCAAATGGGAAGTTTTGTGAGTCGGTGTTTGGCTATGAAAGGAAAAAAATTCTGTTGCTACTGGTATGCTGTGAAAATTGAACAGCCTTTAAATAAACTAATCAGGGAGTTTGAGTTCAAATTGAGAGTTTGAAATACTGGTTTGGACTTAAGTACTAGTGACAAAATCACTGGAGGCTTGTGAATTGAAATCTTTGCCTGATTTCAAGATAAGGAATTTTTCAGTTTGGCATTTTTCCAAAGTTAAAAAATCTAAGACTTCTGAAACAAAAAGTAACTTTTGTAGTTTCACAAAGGAGTCTATGGAATCTTGTTGGATCAATTTGTTTGGTTTTTTTACACTCAATTTTCATTTCTATGTTGGTAGTACTCACCCTTTTATTTATTTGAAGCTTTAGCGTGAGGTCTCAAGGCTGCCATTCTGTCCAACTGATTGTAGAGGGATGATGAGAGAAGAAAATCTATGGTCCAACCTTAAATCTTGTAGAGTGAAATTACAGTACAGTTCTTCTTCAGAACCCTCACTCCTTTTAAATTCAGTTTTATTCCACTGAGTTCTCTATATCTGCATAATAAAATCAATGTGAATAACTGATCCTTATTTTAAAAACTGGATGGGCTGATATACGGACTTCTATATATAACTCTCACAGTATGATATTTGTTTCTCTGTTTTCAGTAGATCAGTTTCTAATGTCTTATTTAGACAGCTAGGAATATGGAGTCATTCTGGACCCAATCTAGGGTGACCAGGTGTCCCAATTTTATAGGGCCAGTCCCGTTTTTGGGGTCTTTTTCTTACATAGGCTCCTATTACTCCCCACCCCTGTCCCGATTTTTCACACTTGATGTCTGGTCACCCTAACCTAATAATCCTGGATGGCGTTGTCTCCTGTGAAACTATGGAGTTGCACTCTGAACTCCTAGTCAATGGCAGCTAAACCTGTTCTCACAGGGGGTGCTCAGCACTTTACAGAGTTGGGCCTTTGTGAAGGAAGTGCATTGAATTCAGATTGTGCTTCATTACAGTAAGAGCCATTTTCTGATGACCTTATTCAAACCATCAAATTGAGTGTGTGTGGTGTGTGTATGGTGTGTGTATGTGGTATTTGTATGTGTTCATTCATTGGACATTTGTCCCTGGGAGTTCTTGGTTTCTGCCTTTGTCCTGAGACCAAGTATTTGTGGTGTTTGTCGTGATGGAGAGATCTTCTTAACCAGAAGAACATGTTTTTAAAAAATGAAAGCTTCAGCTCTGAGTAAGCTAATATGTTGAGGGGTGAGAGGGAGAAAACAGAGTGGCATCAGAGAGAGAGGTTTTTTAAACCTATCATTGCAAGCTATCTCAGTCTGACTCCTAATTCCAACCAAATATACAGTTTTGAGCAAGGCTGAAATGCCCCCTTTTTGTAAATTTCTTGGTGCCATCTCGTTATCTTGCAATGTGTAGTGGATGTAGCTGATTAATATAGAAAATAATTTGTCAGTGTTTTGACAAATGTAGGGATATTCATATAAACTTGGTTTGATATTCTTTGCATCAGAATATACTAGTATATTACTCTTTCCATTCTTCTCTGCAGATATTAAACCTGTTAATTGATAATACATTTGAATTTTTCCTAGATATATTTGCAATATAATAGTAAGTGATATGTCAGTCTGTTTTGATAGACGATACAAAGTTTATAATATTAATGTTGGAATCTAATTTTCCCATGTTTAACAAAAGGGGGATAAATTTTCTGTGGCTTTTACAGATATGGCACCAAAAAAAGGAATTTAGTTTAAAATAATTTTGAAAAAGAGTATTAATCATTTTAGGCTTTCATACCCTAATATTTGTATGATCTATGTCTTCTGTGAAAATGTGTGTTTGTATATGTGTGTATATACATATTTCAAATCTACAATTTTATTGCTGGGAAATGAGAAAATCCCTAGCTGATACAGAATTTATAATATTTTGTTTTCTGCTATTACTGCAGACCCAACCAGCCATGTTGAGAATAAGCACAGAACAACTGAACACCAAACAGAACACTTTTTTCTGGAATACTGTACATTAATAACCATTTAAAAATGTAAATACTGAAGACTGTGCTGACAACTGTTTTAATAGAACCCCTTCTGTTGTTTTATTATGTGTTAAACATAAAAAGGTAAGATCTGAATTCACATGCTGTAAATTGTCTTGCTCCATATTCCCAATTCAGAGATCAGAGAGGACAAAATGCCATAAAAAACAGTGCAGTTGTTCTAAAGGTATCACTCAGCAAATTTAGTTGACAAATGGAACTACTGGCTTTGTTTCTTTTGGTTTAGGGTACGTAATCAGTTTACAAAGAGATGGCTATGTTTTGGCATTGTTAATTCTTGTCAAACAGTTTTATACTCTTCCCCCCCATCACCTTTGATCATTACATTTAGTGCAGTGAAATAAACGACATGTAGAATGGCATACCAATTAAATAAGAGAAATCGTATGCAATTTAATAATACAGTTTGAACTTGAAGAAAGAGGCAGTCTTCTCATCAATTGTATCTTGTATAATTGTATTTTCATATAATGGGTATCCATTTATCATAGTACTGCTGTTGTGATAAGTAACAATTAATGTATTATTAATTTCAGAACAGTTAAATATCCCTAGATATATTCTAATTTATGAATTAAGCTTTAATGATAGCTTCCATTTTCAGTGAAATAAATTATAGAACTGCCTCTACTCATAATTTTGAAACAGATGATTTCTGATAATTTGGTGAATAAGACTTTTACTGACTATCTGCACTAAAGTTTTATTGCACCCTCTTTGTTCTTCTGTGAAAAAAATTCAGTCATCTGGTCAGGAAGCAGAACCAATGCCATGGGACAAGCCAGTGACTTTGATTGACTCTCCTACCATCCATCACCACCCTTTGGATGCAGTATTCAAGATGTGGGCACACCATGGATTTATATAAGGGCAATAAGATATTCTCCTTTTATTCTCTATCCCTTTTTTAATGATTCCTAACATCCTATTTGCTTTTTCGACTGCCGCTGCATACTGCGTGGATGTCTTCAGCAAACTATCCATGATGACTCCGAGATCTTTTTCCTGATTAGTCCATTATCTGACTTAACACCTTACTAACATAAATAGGGTAATTCACACCTCTCTGAGCTGTTGGTCCAGGCTCTCTGCAGATTCAGGTAGACCTCATTGAATTGGTTGCATTTGGTTAACTTTTTGGGGGGTTTTCTTTGCAATCATAAAAGTTAGAGATTGTCTGTTTTGCTGTTTAAATGAAAAATGAAACTTTAGAAAAGAAGATGACCACTTCAGACAGGTCCCAGTGTGGCATACCATCATGAATTGACCTGAACCCAGCCATGTTTATGAATATATTCAGAGAAAATCAGGCTTAATAAACTAATGACTTGCTAAATTAAAAAGGGGATAAGGAGCTATTTGTGTTAAATATTTTGGGTAGCTAAGGACTATATAAAAAGAATGGATTAAGGCTCAGATTAGCCTAATCCTGCAGTTTTCCCCCCCATATTACAGACTGGGAAGTGTATGTCTGAATGTTTGAATGGGAAATATTCTCTGAAGAATCCAGCCTTTAACAACTTCTTTAGAATGTCTTTTACCTGTTACATATATGAATGAGGCTAAATCAGAGGTGATGGATGATCGTTTAGATAATATCACTGAAAAAAAGTTACAATCCTCCTGATTGGTTTATGCTCTGAAAGCCTCCTTTTCTTTAGAAAGGTATGTAAACACTTTTTAATGACAAATTTCGGTAAATGCAGCACAGCTAGTGATTTTTGCTAGCCATTCCATGGAATTTATAAGGAGGAAGAGGACCAAAAAAATCTGTCCTTTAACAACTATAACCTTTTCCATTTCAGTTTGATAAAAATAATCCCAAGTTTTAATTGTCATGGATGATTAAGGTATAAAATAAGTTGGAAGCTTTCATGGCAAATGAGTTATGAATTAATTTAAAAGCAGAAGTTTTCAAAAAGGAAATCTGTATTTTCAAAGCTTCATACATTTAAATGACTTGTCCAGTTAACTTTATATTATTTTTTAGAAAGAAATCTTGCAAGCGGCTACACATGAAGAAATGTATGCAAAAATATTTTTTTCTCAGAAAATTAGACTGGCGTGTCAAAATTGGCTTGGTAGTGGCTTGAGCCTTGGGAAATGCTCAGCACGCTCAGGTCTTACTGAAATTCAGCTCTTTCTAGGAGTTTCTTATAACCTATCAGGCCTAAATTATAGAGTGGGAAGGACTGGCTAATTAGTGGAGGGATATTGTTAGTCATTTGCAGCACCTCTGCATTGTAATTGCTTGGGAAAACCCGTCCCCAAAACCTAAACAACGTTTCATTGTATTTTACCTCTCTTGAGCATCTGCTCAGCAGCTGGAATGAATGAATATTAAATACTTGTCACTTCTTCCACTTGTAGAACAACTGGTAGAAAGAAGAAGACTGCTAAGAGTGGAATTTTAAGTTTACCTTTCTCCTTTTCTCTTGGATCCCCAAATCTGAACTCACCTTCCACAATTTCCCACTACTTATAGCAAACGGTAGTTTTTTAAAGTTTATATTCATATAAAGGAGAAAAGAGTTTCAATCAACCCTTGGAATCACTGTTATCAAAGCCCCATATACCATAGACATATTAGACTTTAAAAGTTTACAGGGAAGGCCCCTGATATATGCATCAGAGCTGCATTGAGTTATTCCACAGTTTATGAAAATGAAACTTTGGTCTTGCAATGCTTATGAGGCACTTATATTGAAGCCACTTCCTACTGCTGCCCTCCCCATTTCCAACAAGTTCTGTTACAGGCTGTCATTTCCCCATTCCTAATGTTAGCCAAAGACTCTCCCATGGACCTACTAAGACCTTAGGATGGGAGTAGCTTGGAAGCTGCTGTATGTCTACGTGGCCTAGAGAGAGTAAAACTCAGCACATAAATACATACTCTACTTCTGAAAGATGACCCAAACAGGCTGGGGATAACCTTAGAGCTGTGCTGTCCAGAGGTATTCCCCTCTCAGTCCCTTCCATTGTTTCTTTTTAAGGATATCTGGTAGACAGCAGCACAGACAATGCAGAAATGGCAGCACATTGAAAGACCTGTCCAAAAAAAGGTAGGAAGGGAAGCTCAAGAGCAAAAGTCAGTTGTTGTGATAAAAGTCCCTGTTTGGATGCATGAATGTCATAACATGATGAAGATAAATTCCTCATCCATTTGAGGAGTGTGTGATACTGGGAACTTGATTTATTTATTGTTTAGTGAACAACAGCACACAACCCTTTAAAATATGTCAAATACATTAAACAGGAACCACAAAGAATTTACAGTCCAAAAACATGTAGGGGCACTCTTCAGGAGAGTGGATAATCAGAATGACTGTGGACGTTGCTCCTATGTTTTGTGGAATTAGGTAGGCTTTCAGGTGTAATTTGAAGGAAGAGAAAGAGATGGCACTTTGTGCACATTGGGTGGGGACCTTTCCTTTCAGCTGTAAGGTTGGGAATTAAAGAAGCGACAAGGTAGGTAAAGTAAGGGAGAGAAAAAAGGGAAGCAAGGAGAGAGAGGCTTGGGCAGAGTATAAAGATGCCATATATCCTGGAATTGTGTCTCTGTGTGTGTTTTCATATATATGATGTCTGTGTCCTGAAAAGTTTTCTGGAAACCTGGAATGCCAGTGTTTCACTAGTCAAAACATTAAGGTTTTTGTAACAGGACATACTGATATACCAGTATAAATGTATGCATATCACTTAAAATGTATGGGTTCTGCATTCTTCAGGGTCAACACATTTTATATAGTATTAGGCAGGTACATTGCAATATGAGTTTGATAAGTCAAGCATTCTGTCTAACCTGTTCAAAACCATTGATCTGAACCAGAAGAAGGAAGTGGCTACCTGGTGGTTGCACTATCACTTGCTTGCCCTCTTTTCAGAACCATAGAGAGAAGGGAAGACAAGGTTACTTCAGTGGGAGTCAGTTGTGCCTTTTGAGATGCATTTAATTAGTTCAATATGGAAATCAGAAATTTAATTAATTACATCATTTATTGAACATATAGAAGTGTCATTGTTAAATCTATAAATAAAATATAATAAAAGTTAAAAAGATTTTAGTGTATTGTGACCTATTTTATCTTCTATACCTAATAATTTTTATAAATTACAAAGTAGACTGAATAAAACATCTGCAGAGAGTTTTCAATGTAATTAAATTTTCTCTGAAAGTGTAAGAGTCAATAGAAAAGTTGCACTGTCTGTAAATTTTTTGCTCAAAAAATCATTTCAAGAGATAAAAGGATTGTAGAGGAACTAGAGAAGATGTGCAAAAAAAAAAAAAAAAAGTAAGAGAGAATTCTAGTCATGTGGCCTAATTTGCTGAAGTACCGAACACAGAAAATTCTATGACTAACAATAAGGTGCATTTTTTACATTTTCAGTTTTGCCACAAAATAAACTCACGTGATATCACTATTTCAGAATACAACCTAACCAATTTATAAACTAAGTTTTAAAAACCTGCTAACATATAATGCTGTGGCTGCCACTAAAAAAGTCACTTTCATTTTTTGTATTGATGTACAGGAGATAGTGGTATATCAGATACCATATGGGATAACTTCTGATAAAAAGTTGACTTTTTAATGGCAGCCTCTTTATGGAATAAAATGTGTTTGTGTGAAAGACTTTAACCTTGTTTTGTGCTATTCCTCTCTGCCCTTATCAGCTTTAGACTACCCTAGGCGGTAGCAGACTAATTTCCAACTCTGTGCCCCTTCTCTGCCAGATGAGCGATATAGCAGCTAATACTTCAGTCTTAATTAGAAAACCATGTTTAATTGGGACACTTTTTGTCAGGGATTTCTGATTAACAGAAGACAGCATTTTAATACCATTGCTGCTGTTCAAGGAGCTGCAGGTTTGTGGTGAGGGTTCTGGTTCTGGAAGAGGCACTCAGTGCATTGATGAGGATTTGAGCTTGCTACCTACCAAGAAACGGGGGCTGCTGCGAGATTCCTGTGGCCCAGCATGTAATTCCTGGTTTGGCAGGAGCAAACTAAGTCAGATACAGGTGGTGGTAAAATCATTCATATTCCACCAGATTGAATCACAGCTATGAAAGCTGTTTTCAGAGGAGCAAAAAGACCGAAGCAGCACAAGACTAGAAAACCTCAGCACCACTAAATCACCTAAAGGTATTGCCATTAAATAGAATTATAATCCCTATTAATCGGTCGCTGCTATATCATTAAGATTAAATCTTTTCACTGGGAGATGTTCAGATAAATTGCTTTCCTTATTTGGGAACAATCCTGAGAAGTTCTGAGGTTCTCTCATTGATTTTAATGGCAGTTTCAAGTTTGCATCTCTCAGAACTTAGTGTGTGCTGTAGTCCCTTTCTCTGAACTCTGTTTCTTGAATTGAAGACTGGGAAAGAATGCTTTCTTTGCAAATGGCACAGACATCACTTCTACAAAAATGAAAGTCAGCATCAGTTTGGGCTTGGTAAGAACAAACAAATCATTAAAGAGCATAAGAATAATACAAATTGGTTAGCTCTTTAAAGACAACATCAGAAAAGGATCTGTGCTTTTCATATTGCAAAAGAAATATTAATTAATGAATCCCCTAATCGTAACTACTAGCTTATCTCCACCCAGGATTGGTTTTCAGATGCATTCTCTGTTCCCAAGTGGTTGGGGAAAGCAAACAAGAATGAGCTCCTAAACAGCTATCCAATAGGTCCACTTACATTTTTGATGTAAACTGCATCAGCAATCTGCAGACCTGTGATCTGGGTGATATAATGTACCCTCTCTTGCTTCTCTGACTTCAGTCTGTCTGTGGACCAGGAAAAGTCTCTGTTTTCTAGAGTTTCTGAGGCAATTCAGGACTATAACATTTCAGTGGATTCTAACCTGGAATGGGGTTAAATGTCAAGATCTGTTTCAATTAATAACTAGCAAAGAGAAAACAGAGTCAGAACAAACAGTGAGCAGCGGGTTACCCAAGGTTGTGCCAACACCAATATTGTTTAATGCAGTGCACTCTGGGGGTCTACAGACTGTGTCTTAGAGGTCTGCCAAAGGTTGTCATTACCGTAGAACAGTGGTCTTCAACCTGTAGTCTGTGGACCCTGAGGGTCAGCAGATTATGTCTAAGATTTCCAAAGGGGTCCATACCTCCATTCAACATTTCTAGGGGTCCTCAAATGAAAAGAGTTTGAAAACCACTGGTTTATGAACGACCAGGAGAATGAAATGAAAATGTGAGATGGCATGGTTGCCTGCAAATTTTGCCTGCTAAGTCTTCACCTTTCTCCAGAAGTCACCCAAATGTGGTTGCTCTTTCCTGTACTCCTGAGCAACTACTTGCACCTTCTTTTTTTCAGGTCAGCTTTCTTGGGATCCTGGGACAGGGTGCCCAAAACAAGCTCAGAACTACTGCAAAAAAAATCCGCCTACCTCATTTCCCTGCAGATCTTTGTTCATCAGCTATTGAGTCATTGCTGGGCAGCACAGACATAACTTGCTTTCTAAGCAGCTGGTCAACAGGAGATCAAGAGGGAGGCAGGAGTCCATCCATAGCAGGCTTTAGAGGGAGTAAGATTCTGGCTCCCTGCATTGAGGAGGAAGATCCTATATCTCTTCACCAGAACTCAAGGGACATAGGTACTGCTGTCCTGGTGGTAGGGACAACATGGGGGAAGAAGGAGCCAAGGGTTAGGTTATGGGGACTCTCCAGGGGCAAGATGGAACTCGGCAGAATGAAGGGGGAAGAATCAAGAGGTAAATGGGCAGAGGGGTGATCATGTATTTTGGAATTTTGGATTTTACAGAGAAGAAGGTGGGGGGAGGAGAAGATAGAACAGGATTTTGGATTAAAAATATACGACTGTTCATTGCCAAATGAGAGATTAGGTAACTATTAACATTAATTACGTTGCAGGGCATTTCTCTGTGTCTCCCTGCTTGCAGAAAGCTTCAGATTGTGCTCTGAGTCTTACATTTTGGTAATCAGGATAAATGATATAATGCATCTTCATCAAACATGCAAATGGAGGCACTGAGTCATTTTCATAAAATCTCAAAAATTTCCACACACAGCCTTAAACAGGACTGAGTGACCCAATAGTTTGGGTTACTCAGAACAAGAGAAGAATCTGAGAAACTTCAGAGGGATTTAAAACTAGTTGAATAAGCATGATGCCAAATTAAATTACCTTCTAACAAATGCAAACTAATGAACACTGGCAGGAATAATGTAAACTATTCATACACTGTGTTGGCTTCTCAATTAACTGTAGCCATTCAAGAAAAAAGACCTGGACACCTCAATGTAAGGATTAGATACTTATATGAAAAAGTAAGAACTTCCATAGTTAAATTATAACGAGATGTAAACTCTCATGCCTCAGAGTTTAAACTCCCATGTTAGCTGTAGAGGGTTAGGAAGAAACTTTTCCTTAAGACCTCCATGTGATTTCTTACACTTTCTTCTGAAGCATCTAGTATTGTTTATTGTCAGACAGGATACTAGAATAGAATAAATGGTTTGATCTTCTATGACAACTCTTGTGTTCCTAAAGTCTTCCTCTGGGTTTTCAGATCTTTCCTCTAAGGACAGTGCTGTGAATCATTACGCTCCAGATTTCATCCAGATTGTATCAGATTGCGTCCTTGAGAGCTCTTCTACCAATCCCGCAACTAATCTATCATGAGTCAGGCCTCAAAAACCATTAATTTAGCTTAAAATTGAGATAAAAATTAGCTTGGGTTTTTATCTTCCTTCTGGTTTTTGAGACCTTAAGATGCATTTGGGGCACATTTTAAGGTTCTCTTTGCAGCCTTGAGGTTTAGAAATGAAATCTGAGAGTCTCTCTCAAACAGTCGTTTCTAGGAGTTGAAGATTTATGTAAAAAGAAGTTGTAACACTGATGGACTGTAATCAGCTGGAGAAGAGAGAGGTGCAAGGAAACATGCTCTTGATCAAGGTTGTCTAATCTATGTTTTAGGCTCCCTTCCCATTTGTTTCCTCCCTTTTGATCACCATCTTCAAGGAAATATTATACGAACTGGCAGCTTTCCCTTCTCTTGGCTGTCCGCTCCATGGCAGAGCTGTCAGACAGAGGGAAAAAGTTCATCCTCTTTAAGAGGCATTTTGTGGTGGTTTCTAAACAGGAGGAGGTTTCCTCTTCATATAAGGAAAGGTTTCTGCCTCTGCATGGTTTGCAGGTTACATTCAGTGAGAAACAGAAATAGAGCCCAAAATAATTTCTTTATATCTTTTCCACATGGTGCTCATGTTTTTATATCCAATGTTCTAATAACAGATGTAAATGCAAAATAGACCAAAGTATAATATACCTAATACTGTTTACCAAACTTAATGAGATTTCTTACTGATGAATTTTCTGACAAGTGCACTGTTGAGTGGTGCTTCAATTATATTTCAATTTAAGTACTAGATGTAATATGCTAACATTTCATTTGTATTGTACACAGATCTCTCATTTGAAAGCTTCCCTCATCTTTAAAATGGTTTGAATTAACAAAATATATTTTCCTGAGGGGCATGTAGTTGTGTTTCATTAAAAAATGTATCTTGCCAACACCAATTTTGCCTTATTTTTTGAAAAGATAATTGTGTTCATTTACCAGATAATATAAAAGAACCCTCTCTAATAACTAAAAATGATTATTTTGTTATGCGGTCTTTAGGAATGTGTGCTCTCGAGGGATTCAAATTTTATTTCTGAGAAAGTCTCATGTTTGTTTAAACTTTTGATTAAATTTGTTTATAACATTGTATCTGCTTTTCTTTTGCTTTTATATTTTTATTTATTGTGGCCTACAAGTGTCCTTTTTATTACTTTAATCTTTCTACCATTTGATCATTTGCAACACCTGCATAAATATTATATTGTTAAGATATGATGAAAGCTTATCAGATGAAGAAATATCAAAGATTTGTACTTGGTCTTCCCGATTTTGTTAAAAAATAATTTCTAATTATATCAGATTTAATACTTCTGCAGATTATATACTGAGGTTAAACAGCATCCTCTGAATTGTGTTCAGCAGATATTTTCAGTGTCTGCAACCTCTGGTTCAAAGACTACATTGTAGTCTTTGAGGACACTAACATCAAAATCATGGGGGTAGTTCAACCAATGACTATAGACTATATAAAAATTCCTAATTATAATACAGATGCCTAATGCTGCTGAGGTTATAAAAACCGACACAATCAATAACTCTTCTCTAATAATCATTCTTACAAACACTGAACTATCCCGTTTTGTTAAATTTTGGAGATGTCTGTGTTAATTTAGGTATAAATAACATTTTCTGGCTTTGCTTTTAGCATTGTTACCTTAGCATCCTTCTCAGTAAATATATAAGTGCCTGCCTAGGTTCAATTAGTTTGTGTTTCACACACAGTTCTGACATGGGTAAAGAAGAGTTTTCTTCACTTTGTAGTACTTACAGCCCTTTGCTAGGACTTCTAATTAAATACCCTCATCTAATTCCAAGTAATTTTGGAGCCACTTATAAACACACACAAATCTGCTTCCTGACTGAGCAAACCCAGATGCTAATATTTAATTCTTCTCTAAGCTATTCTGTTTTAGTTGCTCCAGAGCTTCAAAACATGTTTCATGTATATGGTATCACATGCAGTACTGTGTATTTAGCATTGTGGTGTTAGATGTACTTAAATTAACATACATTTGAGAGTATTGATGTTGACACTGATAAAAGGAATAATTAAGAACTATTTAACTTAATCCATTTTTAAAGGAAGACGATTTGAGATGGGAGAAGTGAATTGTTGTTGTAGTAGCCAGAGCTTTTCAAAGTTTAATTAATGTAAATTTTCTTAATGAGGTTTACTTTGGGCCTGACCTAACTCCCATTCAAGGCAATCATAATCTTTCCATTGATTTCTATAATAGTTGGATTGACCTCTTAGGGCTCACTGTTGCAAGGGTCTGAATGCCTCTTGAGAGCTGCTGAATACCCTCCCCTACCACTGACTTCTGTGGGAGTTGAGGGTACCTGGCACCTAGCAGAACTGGGCACATGCTATATCTGGTAATGCATGATAGGTTGTATCAGAGGGCACTCTGTCAGTTACCTAGTGTGCCACACTGTCTAGCCTGTTTGTGACTATGAGGTGACAGAAACACATCCAGGCTATTTCCTTTTTACCATGTATACATTTTCTTCTGCTGCTCTTTTACACACACAACATAACACAGGTATCTTGTAGCAGGAACTTTCCAGTTAGCCTCCTGCCTCAACACCGGCTTTCTGAGCTTCCCTCTTGCTCCCTTTTCTTTCTACGTATAACCTCCCAATTACGTCATTAACCCAGTAATTACTACACAGGTGCTCATAATCTCAAAGGAAAGCATGTAATGGCTCACAGCTGAGTCTACAGCATTCTTCATGCTGCTGCAGCATCAGCAGTGTCAGTGATCAGAGTGCTGCTGCTAGCACTCTATCAGGGATATCTCATTCTTATATGAAAACAGAAGTTCCTGTTTTAGTTTATACATCTGAAGAATAAAGATGCAGATAAGAACATTCGTTTATTTTGATTTATAAAATGTTAAACAGCACCAACTTCACTGAATCAGTATTTAATTCAAAATCTAGAACATATGGCTCCCCTGATAGAAATAAATATTTAAGATGCAAAGAACATTCATATCAGATACATTTTCAAGTGCCCCAGACCATTGGCTTTCAGTAGCGTGCAGGCTCCTAAGTGCTTTTGAAAATGGACTTATGTGCCAAAGTCACTTGCAAGATTTGGAAAATTGTACCCATAATAAAATTGTGTTGTTTGCTTTTCAGAAGGACTTATACAGATCACTGTGGGCTGGGTTTTTGCCACAGCCCCGTATTTGAAATTGCACAGAGCTGTACTACTCCAGTTGGAGCACATCATGGCGTTCTGCTCTGAGAGGCACAATGCCTCCCAGAACTCCTTCACTGCATTTATGGGAGAGAAATTTGTGAGATCTTTTTAAGAGGAAGGGATGCAGCAACTCCTCTCCAGTATGGTAGGCCTGGAGAGGCATGGTTCCATTTATTCTTTGTCACTCCCAGTCACCTTGTAACTGAATTGCTCTTGAGTACAGAACTTGGTAGTAGTCCTTGTGCTGTCTCAAGTGCAGGGACAGTGATTCTGTATTGCCTTTGCATGGGCTTCTGAAAGTTAAGAGGCCCTTTTCTCCCTCCCCACTTGCAGTCAATTTAGGGCTGTCCATATTCCAGACCAATGGCATTAATAATGTTTATTGTTTTCATTAGCTTTAAGCATGCATCATATAATATTCTAGTTATCTTTACAATTATATTTGAAATAACCTTGAAACTGATTGCAACTAAAATGTTAAGTGTATTTCCTCATATCCCCTATAAAAAGTACTGTCTAGCAATTAACTGCTCCTCAAGACAAGAATTGGAGGGGAAAGGGCACTTAATATTGAAATTAAAGAAAGAGCATTGGTTCTGAACAAAAAGGGGCTTACTATTACATAAAAGATAACGTGGTATGAGACCACCCACCAAGACCATATGATTAATACTTAAACCTGCCCTATGTTTTTAAATTGGATTTTTTGTTTATGCTGATGCAAAATAGAATGAGTGAATGTTGTAAATCTGAATAAAGAGAATTTCTCTCTACAAAATTCATCATTCAGACTGATCTCTGTGTTCAGCTCCATGATGTTTCCCAAGACCACTTAATATATAACTTCTGTCTCTTTTAGATATGTAAAAATCAATTATACTGAATTAACTTTGTTGATGGCAATATCCATTAAGTTTTTAAATACAGATTTTTCTGTTCAGTTGGAAACAAAATTATTTTTTTCTCTAATTCATTTGGTTAGTTTTGTGTTTCCTCTGATTTGCTCTACATTTGAATTTTGTTTTATGGCCCACAAAGGAGATAAGATGGCCCTTATCTATAACTTTTAATTTTTAAAAATAATTTCGTTTTAAGTGTAGCAAAGTTATTTGATGAGAGCGACAAAAGGTTTGCCTCTCTTTCAACACTGTCCAGAGTTCTCTCGTAAAATGGGAGCTCTCATTCTGATGATTTAGGAGGTGAAAGTTAAGATTTGTTTTACCCAGAGAACTGTGTTATCATTATTGCATATTGTCATTTATTTCTGAAATACTACTGCAGAGCTCAAATCCTGGTGTAACTCTGTTGATAAGTGTGGGTGTAAATACATACTGATGTGGGGTGGTATAACTGTTTTATTAGCATGAATTTGGGATGTTTGAAACACCTAGGCTCACAATGAGAAAAACATTTATACCTCGCCTATGCCATCATATATTCTGTTTATGACACTTATGTTACAGAGAGACTATTTTACAAACAGAGTTTTTAAAAACTGTAACTGGGACAACTTTATTTATCTGTCTTTCTTCTGTAATGTGCCAGATGCATCATTTACCACAAAGGCAGCCAAATAGGGCTGAAAGAGAGCCATAAAAACCTTTATGGATAACCTAAAATTTTCTATACCTAGAATATTCATAGTTTTAAGGTCTGATATCTTAGAATTTTCAGGACTGGAAGCAAGTACTGTGTTTCCCATTGGGAAGCTGTGACTTCTCCTTTTCCCAATGACCTAAACCTCCTATTTCAAGCCTTGAAGGGTCATGAGATCTCAGACTTGTCACTGGATAAGGTGTGAATACTGTCCACTCTTGCAGTTTAGGCTTATGAAACTTTTTGGGAGGAAATTCCATAGGTTAGGAGAAAGATAGAAACATTTTGTTACTCTCTCTCCAATTGTGCCTCTTTTAAAAGCTGTTCAGAGTGTTTTAAATTGTTACACTAGGGATGAATTAGTTGATAGGCTGCAGTAAGGTGGCCAAAGGTGCTTGATAAATGTATCACATAGAAATCACTACCTCGTACAAAGTGTACTAGGAATATAAATTCAACACTGTGTGTGTAAGATCCAACCCAACATGGCATTCCAGCAAATACTCGAAAGAAAAGGTACCATACAAATTAACTCATTTTAAAATTATAGTTAGAAGAACAGAGAAGGAAAATTACAGCTACTTTTGTGATTCCTCAGGTTGTGCTTTGGCTGGCCAAATCATTGGTTTTTCCATAAAACATTTATTCAGGTTACATATTCATTATCTCGTTAGTATTTCACAGTGGGCACTTGTAGAATGAGAGATAAAAGTCTTCCACAGCATGCTCATTTTTAATGAGCACAGAGTACTTATATTTTATATCACAATTGAATCCCTTGTCAATCTATAATAGGACAACTGCTAGTTGAGTCATGCTTACACATATAACTCTTTCCTCAGGGCTAGAAGGTAACATGTTTAAATCCCTCATCAGGACTTGACTCATACTTTTATATTAACATAAGAGTGTGCAACTGGACAAGTACCATACTGTCAAACTCGTGTCCTCTTTGCTGGTTGTCTATGGTTGCCCAAATAGAAATTCTTACATCATTTTTTGAATAGTGTATCCCTCAGAAAGGACTGAGAATGTTAAAAAGACAATATAATGGTTAAGGATGCCTAAGGACTATTACTAAGTGTTTATCAGCTATGTTAGGTCACAGGTTAATAGTATGGGCAGGGTCAGACAAGCTGGTAAAAACTGGTATAGCTCCATTGACTCAAGGGAGCTTACGCTCATTTTATACCAGCTGAGAAGCTGCATTTACTTCATTGTTCAGTCAAAAATCCAAAACACTTTATGAATGTGGGAGGTAGATTACAAATTCAAATTATTTTCAGAAGAGTTAAAAAACTAGCAACATAGAATCTCTTTAAATATTTAGCTGTCAAAGTAAACATCAAAAACCTAAATTTTCTAAAAAAAGAAATTAAAGGATTATCAAAACATAATAGATAAACAACCCTTCTCTAAATACTATTGTTTCATTAATTTAGATTTTAATTTATACTTAATTAGTAAGATCCCCAAATCAATCAGATGAACATTAATTACAAGACTGATATGTTACATTCTGTCTTTACTTTTGGAATCCTAAAACAAGTCTGATCTAATTCTAAGCGAACAAAATCGCCCCAGTAAGTTTTTACAATTCTATTTTACATTATATTTTTACTTTTTAAAATTTGTGAAACCAGTGTGATATAATTTCTAGGACCATATCCATTAGAAATGGGAAAAAATGGTGAAGGGTAATTACTCACCCTCCCACCCATACAGAATTATTCTGTATACAATATGTTGTTTTCTAACGTTTTGTTTGGCAATAGTAGGAACTGTATCCAGTTTAAAATACTTTTTAAAAGTCATCTTCATTGGCCTAGAAACAGAGATTTGATTTACTCATGGAATTCTAAAATAGCTATTGGTAGAAGAATCTTTTTGTGGTAAAGGCAGTGGAGTGAGACTCAGGAGATCTCGCACTTATTCCTACTCTGTCATAGAATTCTCGGCTCTGCCACAATTTTTTTTGTGGCCTTTAACAAATGGCTTATTGTCTGGGTATACTGCAAGAAGGACAGGAGAATTGTTATGGGTTTTAATCGGGCTGCAACCTTATTATATAGATGTCTGGGACTACCTGGCAGATTAAGTGTACAGTGCAGGCAAATCTATGCTTATTCAAATCAATTTTCCAGGGATTCCACCGTCCCCCCTTTCTTTAATCCATGGTTATTCTAATCAGTTATCCAGGGCTTCCACCAGCTCCTTTTGTTTCCATCCAGGTCCATCAGCCAACCCATCACTTGGACTGAGGGTTAAGGAGGGTTATGAGGACCAGGAGGCAGGGGGGAGAGAAGGGAGATTGGCTCCCTGCCGTACCAATCAGAGTCTCCAACCCCCTGCCCTGTTCTGTTCCTTTTTCCAGTACCTCCTTTTAAGTCCTTTATCAGGCCATTTATCTGGTCCAGTGGGGTACTGGCTCTCAGTAGATAGCTTACATGCCATCCTGTAGTTAGTGAATAATTATGCATATATCTGACCAAGGGGATCCATGTAAAACTCTATGCACTCCTTGTGCCCTCTACCAGTTGGTCCCTGGGACACAGTAGTGGTATAATGTGTGAAATAATTTTAAGACTTCCCTCTAGATACGCTCTGCATGAAGGTTATAATTAGCTGTACAAAGTATGCGTGAGTTACTATCTATGACTAATAGTAAATCTGTGAGTCAGAGTTCCATTGCAAATGATAATAAATTTTCATAAGGGCAATATATAAAGTATTTTGATTTAAGAGGATAGTCTTAGATATACAACAAAGCTACAGTAGATATTAAACATCCCAGAGAACATATAAAAGAAGAGATGGAGTTCAAACAGCTATCAGAGTAAAAATAGCATTCTGTTTTCTACTTTGGCTGAGATGTCATTGTCACTTTCAAAATATTTTGTCCTATTGCTGTAGTTCAGGGGTTCCCAAATTGGTTCCGTAGCTTGGCCAGGATAGGCCCCTGGCTGGCTGTAAGATGTTTTGTGTACCCGAGGGGCCATAGGTTCGGCCGCTCGCAGCTCCCACTGGCTGCAGTTCACCACTCCCAGCCAATGGGAGCTGTAGGAAGCGGTGGCCTGGCCCACGCTGCTTCCTACAGCTCCCATTGGCCGGGAATGGCGAACTGCTGCCAGTGAGAGCTGCGAGCGGCTGAACCTACGGCCCCTCGGGTACACAGAACATCTTACAGCCAGCCAGGGGCTTACCCTGGCCAAGCCATGGAACAAGTCTGGGAACCCTTGCCGTAGTTTCATGAAACTCACACAGCTCTGTGCTGTGACAAAGAACTCATACTCTAAGATAAAAATAATTTCCTTCCTATAGCTCCTTTTCCTGTTTTGTCCTGGTGACTAAATCTGGAAACACATGTCTACTTGAGTTACTCTCTCAAAATAGAGAAGCAATACAGCTTTCAAAGTTAATTTCTCTCTGAGGAAAGAAACTTCATTACTAAATTGGTAGTCAGGTCAAACCTCTCCTGTCATCCTATCAGTCACCAGTAGATATCCTTTAAAAATCTGAACTAAACCAGTTGCTAGATCCTTTCAGGAATGTAGATTATGGGAGCTATCAGAAGCAAATAAGTAATAATTAATATCTGCTGATTTTGCCTGATTAGTAGAGAGATAGCAGCAAGGGGTGAAATACAAATTCACCCTCTATCTGAATACCATTTACTGTTGTTTTCTTGATGATGTATTAATAATGAACAAGACAAACAATAGAGCTGAGAGTGACTATCTGCCTGAGATTTAATCTGAGTTTGCATTTTTCCCCTTTGATTCTATGTTGCTGAGTCTTCACCAGTATGTGTCTTTTATTTTAGCAAAATGTGGTGAAAATACTTTAAGTCCCATGCATTAAAAAATGCAGTGTAGTGATCTTAAGAAAAGGCTTACTTCTTGGTCAGGTCTTTTGAAGTACTCACAGCTCTAACTTTAATTTCTATAAACAGATGAATTTTAACACAGGAATGACATACAGTACACAGAATATATTTTATCTTCATTTCTTTGCTTCCATTAAGAGATAGCATCCCTATATATTTGCAAGTAGATGATCCACTCCTGAAGAATTAACAAAGTCACACATTACTTTAGTTTTAAGTCTTTCTTTTCCAGAATAGGAAGTTAAATTACTTGGCAACTTTTGAAGAAACTCCAGTGTAATTTATTATAAGCTGACTGAATCCCTTAAATGACACACAGAAAAGCACATAGACTCTAACGTAGCGTTCAAGCTCGATCCCTCCTTAGAGTTTGGTTTTATTGTAACTTCAACATATAAACACATCATTAACCTTCTACTGAATTCTTGCCCTTCCCTTGGCTATTTATAGGACTTCCTTTCAGGACTGCCTTTGTCTTAGCCTCCTGGATACCTGTAGTCTTCACAGGCCCTTCCCCCAGGGCCAGTCTTCTGTGGAAGAATCTTACTAGGCCAATGTGGCTTGTTCCCTCCTGCCAGCTGGCACTTTGAAAGCAACTCCTATGTATGATTTGTGGAGTTGAGGCTCAGTGGTTATAGAGTGGGCATAGCAGGGAGAGGATTGAGAGAGAGAGTAGCTGCTGGACATGGCACACTGCCTTCCACATAGTATAGAATTCCCAGTTGAAATTTGCATGGGAGTTGTTGGTAGAATGGCAAATACTCTTCTCACTTTGAGACAGAACAAGGAGCAATGGTCTCAATTTGCAGAGCGGGAGGTTTAGGTTGGATATTAGGAAAAACTTTCTCAGTAGGATGGTGGTGAAGCACTGGAATGGGTTACCTAGGGAGGCGGTAGAATCTCCTTCCTTTAGAGGTTTTTAAGGTCAGGCTTGACAAAGCCCTGGCTGGGATGACTAAGTTGAGGATTGGTCCTGCTTTAAGCAGGGAGTTGGACTAGATGACCTCCTGAGGTCTCTTACAACCCTGATAGTCTATATCAGGGGTCTCCAAACTTTTTGAGATGAGGGCCATATTAGATTTTCCAAGGGGCTTCGCAGGCCGCTGCCGTGTTCCCCCCTCCTTTGCTCCTCCAGCCACACCACTGCTGTGCCCCTCCCCTTTTGCTCCTCTGGTCTCTGCCACAGTCCCCCTCTTTGCTCCTCCAGCCACACCGTGGGGGCACTCACCCCTCCACACATGGGGCTGCCAGCAGCAGCTTGCACTGGGGGGCAGCGGCAGCTTCTCCACATGCCTGATCAGCTAGGGGTAAGGTGATCAGATGTCCCAATTTTGTAGGAACAGTCCTGATTTTGGGGACTTTTTCTAATATAGGCTCCTATTACCCCCCACTGCCAGTCCTGATTTTTTTTATACTTGCTATCTGGTCACCCTACCTGGGGGGCCAGACAAATCGATGCTGTGGGCCGGATCCGGCCCCTGGCGCGTCGTTTGGTGACCCCTGGTCTATATGATTCTATGACATGGTAAGTAGGGGCCAGCCATTGTTGTTTTTGACACTGTATGTTGAAAGCAACATAAGGGATTTTTTTTCACTGACAAATTATTGAAATTATGGCCTCAGGATAGTTAGAAGAAAATATACCACCAGATTCAATGACTGTTATCCTTCCCCCTTTAAGGACAGAGCTTTCCTGGTTAGTTTTCTTTGTTTCTTGTTTCCAGATTGTGTCTTGATCTAGCTCCACACTGAATTATTTCCCTAAATGTTGAAGCAATAGTAACCTAAGTTCAAATGGCTAGTGCTGATTTCTCTGGGGTATATAGTTAGGACGAAAACCCAGTGGTTTCCTCTTTGGTATCATCATGGACATAGTGATTTTCTTCCTCCATGATATTTTTATCCTCCTTAGATTCACTGCCATATTTTTCTGCAAGGTGAAATAGTGACCAGAACATGGTCTTAGGTTGTAACTGTGGCTGAATCATTCTGTATAGCAGGAGAAGAGGGGCTAGATCTGCCAGGATGTTCGTGGTGTAGAGAAGGAAGGAACAAGAATTACTTGGAGTGAGAAGGTGATGAAGTGTCAAAATCTATGGGGGATAAGAACCTTCACATATGTTGAAGCATGTGGAGCTTTGGGTCCTTCATACTGGTGCTCTGATCCCATTGACCTTCCTGAGAGTATGGCTTCAGAAGCAGCCTTGTTACCAGTGACTAAGTTCCAAGCATTATCAGCTATGTAGTCCACCTTAAATGTCATTTATTCATTAATTCCTGATAGGACATCTACAGAGAGATCCTTGTCAGCATCTGGAACAAAACTACAGAGAAGAATAGTCCCATTCTTCTTTCTTGCAGCCTTCTATCCCTAAAATTCTCAAGGTCACTCCCTATACTGCCTCAAAGGAGGAGCTTCTGCAGTGGAGGGGAAGGGTTGGAAAATGCTGCAGAGGTGGCACTCCCCCTTGTACCTTCATTTGCATGGTTTTTGTCCCGATTACCTGCAGAGCTGATTATCTGGACCCCGTTAAATATAGTTCTATGAAATCTCTCTGAAAACACTTCACTTTGGGTATAAAGTAGTAAATGTGACACAGTGTTTATTCAGATCCCTTTGAAACTTGAATCATTTATATGAATGCCTTTCAGCACGGACTCCTCCTTCATATATAAAGGTTTGAAGGACCTTTTTGGAGGTGTCCACTCTTGTGCATTTCTAATTTTATTTGTTTTCATGTTTTTTACTAGTAAGTTGAAGTCATACAGCACTCTAAGAATTAGAGACATGCATGTGAGTAGGTAACTAACTGGTATTCCTGCAATCAACACTTTAGGAAGGCAGAAAAGGATGAATTTATCAGCCAGTGTAGGGCGTCAAAGACAAGGAGAAGTCTGTAATCTTATTTGGAAGCCATACCATGAAGTGCCTGTGTGGATGCAGGAGGGACCCAGAATTGAGGTTGCTCTTTCCAACTCTGTTACTGTATATACGTGCACTGCAGCCAATTACAATGTCGTTATTTAAACTAGGAAGGATTCCAGTGAGGAGGACATTTAAAATACTTAACATTTCTTTGCACAAAAAACAGAATATAAAGTTAATTGCTTAAGACAACAGTAGAAGAAAGTACCAAATGGTCTATGCTATTTTCTGGCTCTTATGCCACTCCTACCACTGTGACAGAGTCCTGTGGCACCTTAAAGACTAACTAAAGTATTGAAGCATAAGCTTTCGTGGGCTAATGCTCACTTTGTTGGATGCATGCATGCATCCGATGAAGTGGGTATTAGCCCACGAAAGCTTATGCTTCAATACTTTAGTTAATCTTTAAGGTGCCACAGGACTCTTTGTCACTTCTGCAATTCCAGACTAATATGGCTACCTCTCTGATTCCCTCCACTCCTACCACTGTGGAATCTGATCATCGTGTAGTATCTGCTTGTCGGCTCCTTAGACCTAAGATCAAGCGGAGTACCTCTTCTGTCTCATATAAGCACTTAATATAAGCGTATTAATGTTGCCAACTTAACAAAACACAAAGCATCCTCTGATGTGTTGTTTGCTTTATGAGATCTGTGTACAAAAGCTTGCTAGGATATTAGAATTCATAGAATACTCATGTAAACAGCAGTGCATTATTATACTTAAATTCTCTAAAGGCTATTTTTATATATAAAGTTCTAAAATATGAATATAACTTTTTTAGTAAAATCCTTTAAAATGATATCTCAAAGAGATAACATTTCCATTTTCAGCTAAGCTGCAGAACAAGCAAGCATTGGAATTATACTCATTTTTCAAAAATCTATGAGACGTATCAATGTTATAGCTGATTTTGAAAATGAGCACAGTCAGTTGTTTTGCATGAGCTATTACAAAGGCAAAGCTGATGTCTGACTCCTAGAACTTGACTTTATTATGTGTCAGTAGAAGGTCTATCAACAATGTGCTTGGCACTGTACAACCCACAGAGAAAGACTTGTGTTTTGCTGCATTCTCTCCACAGAACTAAAAGTAATGAAATGAAAAAGAAGGGCCAGATTTCTACTATTTTCTAATCTATAGTTGTACAACACCAAGGAGACTGCTCCTAATTTCCATGTGTAATATATGTGTACCAGATTGTGGGACAGATTTTGATCCCAATTATACTGGTTTACCTCCACTGAAGTCAGTTCAGTTGGTGTAATTTACACACTGCAGGGAATAAAAGGATGTGTACATTAAATCAAGTTGAGTTTGTAGCCGCTCTATTTGTCTGTCTTTCTCTTTATTGCCTCTTCCAGTACATGTTTTACCTCTCCAATAATTAACTTCCATGGTCATTTAATTTAGTTCTTCGTGTCAGCCTTCCCACAGTATTGTTCTTCCAATGTTTATTCCTTCTATCATAGCAGCACTCGCTTGTTCAGTTATAAGGGTGTGTCAGTTTCTCCCACTTTTTTGTAGCTGAGCAATACAAGTTTAATTAGGGCAGTGACTTGGCCATGACTCATTTTTGGGCTTCATGTGTTTTCTCTCTCTGTTTTTCAATCTTCAGTTCATCAGTGCGCACTAGGGAGCTTGTTAGAGCACAACAGCTGGGTGCAAACAGACAGTTAGTGCACATCAGGCTGAAGCAATGTAAATGTACATACCAGCTTGCTGCACAGGAGCTGTTGATGCAGACATCCCTTAATCTTTACACTAGCAAAATTTCAGTTGAAGCAAATGGGTGTTTGGGCACTAAATATTACCAGACTTATGTAATAAATCCACTGGATTTTCATGCACAAGTGGCAGATGCCCATTAAGAATAGTGAGATAAAAGACAGTTGCAAACAACTAAAAAAACAACATCTCTACTGTATTTTAAAGGATAATGCAATGTTTTTGCCATTTTTTGTTGGCATAAATCTTAGCAGAGATCCATGATGATGAAAAGCCCAGCAGAGGATTAAATTGGAGCAGTGCAAAATATTTACCTTCACCTCTTACAAAAAGTGTGACCGTTGTTTTAGAATTACTGCCTCAGGCTATTGTAAATTTGAGTCATCTTGTATTTCTTGCCTGAGCTTTTTTCCTGAAACAGACAGTATTTGAGTCCATATTTTCTTCAAATTCTTTCCTTCCTTCGTTCCTTCCTACCCAGTGACTTCTGCTGAGAGAACTCATACAGTGCTCTGATGGGAAAGAATGTTGCTCCCTCTCCTTTGCAGAGGAAATCCTGGAATAGGGCACTGGTGGAACCATTCACCAGTCAACACTTTTCTGAAATGAGGGATAATTTACACCTTCTTGAGTCAGATTTTCTGAATCTGGCCCATCATGTTCAAGTACAAACAAGCGATCTGATTATCTTCTCCTTTAACCCAGAGTAAATCAGGAGCACTGCCAAAGAAAAAAATAGAGGTACAAAAAGCATAAATGAGAAGGGAAACAGGCCTAGAATTTCAGCCATTGAGCATAGTTATTAATTAAATGATACTTGGTATTTTGGTGCAATATAGCCATGAAAGGATTAAGTTTATCGCTTAGCTCAGAACTGATTTCCTTTAGTTGTGTTTTTAGCTTTCTAGACCATTTACATAGCTGTGTTTTTTATTTCTGTGTTTGCTATCTGCCCTTGGTTTGACAAATGCTGATAGTTTTGCACCCTTTTTACATCGAAAAATTTCTTCTCAGTTTGCAAGGATCGCATCTGCTTGGAGAGTCCAGAGGTTTACGATTATGACTTGGCATTCGGTTAATTGGTAGATGAATGTTGAATGACCGAACCACTACCCCTTAAGTGAAATACTGAGATATTGAACATGTAGCTGTTGCCAGTTATGACTTTCAGATATTCCTTGGGACTCCTGTGCATCCAAATGCAATTGTCAACTGACCTAGAAATGTTATGGCTTTGTACATAATTACGCAGTTCACTCAAACAATACAAGCAAATACAGTAGCCTACACATTTCAGTTCAGTTTGCAGTTTAAGTAAAAATAATTTAAATCTAGCAATGTATTGTTCAAGTGGTGTACAGAAGTAAAGTATTTTTACTTACACACACATAATTCAGTTACAAATCCTTACAAAACGCATATGTATAACTTCCACATACAATTTTCTTGGCTGACTTTTTTCCAGACTCTATAGGAGAGCTGGACAGAGGACAGAAGTTCTGTTTTGCAAAAGATTTTGAAATTTTGCTTCTTTCATATCCCAGAACTTTGAAATTCTCCAAAGGAAAATTAAAAACAACAACAAATTTCTGGTCAGTTGAAATGTTTTTGTTCTGATAAAATCAAAACATTTTATTTTGATTTTCACTTTTTTCTATTATATTGTAATGCACAATAAAAAACTTTGAAACCAAGTCATTTCAAAATGAAAATATCTAAGCATTCCATTTCAGAACTGTTGAAGCATTCAATTTTGACATTGTCAAACTTTTTTTTGTTTTCTTCCAAAATGAAATTCTAATGAAATTGACATAATCTTGCAAAACATTTTGATTTTGATAGTCACTTATTGCAACAGAATATGATTCATACACTATTTAATTGAATACATGTGCTCCATGCCACATTCAGAAGCAATCGCCGGGCATACAGCCCCTTAGCCGTTAGTCTTCCTCAAAATTTGATCATCCTTCTTCAGGCGCTCTCATTGTACAACATTCCCATTTTAATAAATAGTTTAACATCCATAAACCAGAGGTTACTACCTGGAATTAAATCTTTACTAACAACTCAAGCTCCTTACGAGCAACATACTCTTTACGATATTCCAATTTACTTAGTCAAAAATAGTGCAGTCCAGGTTCACTTGTCCACTGTCACTAATTCTGTATCTTGCAATCTATTCTTACTAGAGTCTCTTCCCACTCTGAAGTATTATCCTCAATATTATTGTTCCTCAATGTCATGTCTGGTGTCTAAGATGACCATTGATGAGTGATTTCCCATTCTTCTTCCTCGAGCCTACTGTCTTATAGATGCTGTGGTTTCTGCATACTACATATCCTTCCTGAGTGATCACCTCTTAAAATCTAGGTCCACCATTCTACTTACCACTTGTTTAATCTAGCTTTTGGTTTTCTAAAGGCTAGATGCACAATGAGGTGCCCTCTCTCAGAGCAAGCAGATGTTTGGTTGGCACACTGCAATAATTCACATGCTTCCTACGATCATTGGCTATTTCTATTTTGCATTTTCCTGCTACTTCTGTCTATAGCATGTCTCTCATTGCCAGTAATTTTTTTCCTTGCAGTTGCAAACTACAAAATCTTCCAGACTTACTCTTTTCTCATATAGGAGTGACACATGCATTCATGCCAAGTCATTAATCACATTCTTGCAGCTGTTACCGACAACTGTCATTACCCTAGTGTGACATGTACTTTTTGCATTACCTCCTTCATCAAGGTAACCAAAATTATAGCTTTCTGTTCTAGAAATGTAACTTTCCTCCTCACTCAGCTCTATCTGGCTTTTATCACCTTTTATCACCTTTTGCAAACCTATTGACCACCTTATCTTTGTGTCTCATTCCATAGCTTCTTTGGTTTTCCTCTGCTTTGCTGTAGAAATTGACAAATTGAGTCAATCAACATGTTGCACAATGTTCTGACGTCCTTGCACCAACTCACCATTGTCTGACGTGTGTGCTGTTTAGGATGTTGAGCAACAATAATAATCATACAGGACAGTATCTGATCAGTAACTCATAGCACTTAAAGTGCATCAATGTGCTCTGCAGTCTCATTGGGGGCCTAAAAGGTACTTAGCTATAATGGTCTCTAATGGTTTGTGATCTGATTTTACCAGTACACTGTAGCCATTGGTTTATAGGTGGAATCACTTTAACCAGCACAAAACAGAGTTCTTTTTCATGTTGGTCATAGCTACACAGGGTCAGTTTCCAACAGGACTTTGCTTGTGTAAATCAGTTGACTGTCCCTTCAATTAAGCTGTCCCCCACAACTTTTTTCCAGTTCATTACATTGTTGAGTAAGTGTATTCCCTGTTCATCAGTAGCTTTACAACAAGGTCATCCATAATCAGCTTCTTCACTATTTCAAGTTCTTAATGCTCTGGCACAGCACTTTGCCACTCCATGTTCTTCCTCATATGCTGGCATACGTTTTCTGCTATTGTTCCCAAATCAGGCCAGAAGTTTGACAGGAAGTTTATCATCCGTACTAAATGCCTCACACCATTTACATTACTGGGGCAAACACGTCTTGGACTGCCCTGTCTTTTGTGCAGTCTGCCTTCAGCTCCTTCACTCTGAACAAATGGCTTATGAGGTTTTTGGTGGACAGTGCGGGTAAGAGGGATTCACTTTATGTTTTTGTCTTTTCATTTTTGCAAGAATCCCTGCATTTTGCCATCATGAATGTTTTTTGCCTTTGCTGCTGTTCTCACCTGCAGTGAAGATGTTGGCTGCAATGACTTTCTCAACATGAAGTCTCTCCAGTACCTGGATAACTATTCTCTGGAATACACCAGTGCTATTTTTTTTCCTCAATGGGCATGAGCAGCCATCTGTAGTGACAAAATGATGTTGCAAAAATCACCAGCATTCTGAACACTTCATCCTGCTTTATGTGCCAGAACCCAGGCATTAAATGTATTCCTGACATCCACAGTATAAATATTCTCTCTTTGGAAAGGTTGGCAGAATTATCATCAATATATAAAGTACATAGTGACATCTTCTCGGCACCCAGTTCGATACCTTTTTGTCTAATGCAGATCTGTAATTTGCCTGACTATTATTTTACACTACCATGCTGCTTTAGCTAAGCAGTAATATTATTTTCTCATTCTGTGTTGTCTTTGGCTTTGAAGACTTCAAACCACTGCTTTTCCTCTAAACAGCTGTCAACCTTGAAAGCACTATATACCATCTTAGGATCATCCTTTTATTGACAAAACTAGCCCTGACTTTCTTGAATTGTGCATGTGAAGTTCATGAGTTGTACTCTGATCAGATACATGGCCTGAAGAGAGATTTCCTCAGGGGCATCTATAGTACTTGCCTTCAACTACCACAAGGGTTGCTTAGTTGGATTTAATTGTTACTGACATTGCATTTTACAACATTGTATATTATCAAAGAGTGATTTCTCAAATGGTTGTTTCTGGATCCAGTTCACTCTTGGGAATCTCATTGTATTGTCTAGCTGAGATTTAGCCATATGACTTCCAACCAATATTGCTCCTGCACTGGTGCTGGTATTGTGCCCAATTGGTTTTCTGTCTAGAGTGTCTGATCCCTATATGCTCTAGGACTCAGGCCACTGTCCAATCATCTTTAACAATTCTGGCAAAATCCTTCCCTAGCCTGTCTCCACTCATACATTGTGGCTAAAGAAATTCTATTTTCCATACTCACTGCAACTGTCCATGTTCACGGCCTTCTTCCATCTGTTCATGCCATCTGCCACAGTAAATGCAACTTACTCTGGGTATGGATTCCTGAGTATACAAGTCCCGGTCTGTTTTCACTCTACATACTATGAAATACTATGCTGATAAGATGGTGAGCATCCTTGGATTTTCATCTTGCTCCTGCTGTACACCCATGTGTACAAATTTATTTAAGCTAAAATTCCCTTTCTGGAACACTATTCATACTAGTGGTGGTCCCTAGTGCACAGTTACTCAGATCTCCAAAGTTTCATGACACCATCACTGTTCACAGTGCTGTCAAATAAGGATCTCTCTCTTCTCCTTTGTACTGGATCCTTAAAGAACTTGTACCAGTCCACAGTTTTGCTGTTTTTGGAAAACAAAAAGCGTCCTTAAAGCAGCGCATTGCCAATGCTGTGTTTGGAGGGGCAGATACTTCTTTATCCTGCTCCTTGATGAAACAAAATAATAGTTCCTGCACTGCAAGAGATGTGTGAGCTCTAAACTTTTACTTCCAGCAAGGCTGTGCCTTGGCTACATTCTTTTCAGCAAAATCCAGAGTGCCTCAGGGCTTCAGGCTATGTTCCATGATTCATGTTGATAGCTGCTGCACTCTGGAGTACCTTATAGCTATCTTTTAGCCCACCATGTTTCATTAGCAGCTAATGATGTAAAACCAGAGTTGTAAGAAACAGAGATTTACACTACAAATACTGGCATTCTGTATAGCCAATATTATATACTTTCCATATCTCATCTACAAACAATCCCAATTACACCCCTATTCCCTCAGCAATAAATGTCCTTCATGAAATCTGATCCTCTCTTTCCAGTTCAAATAGAGACTTCATTAATGATTTGTTCCCACACAAAAGCTGCTTATGGCGGGAACTTAGGATGAGAGTACATATCAGTAATATATGACACATACATTACAGGGAAGGTATAATTATAACTCCCACATTTCATTTTTAAAATATTTGTATTTCTTTAACTTTCATCTTGCTAGAACATGCATAGTTAGGGCACCCAAACATCCTTAACTCCTTCCCTGTAGTTACACTATGCAAAAGCCATATGGTTGTAATTAGATTTTTAGTGTTTGTAATTCCAAATTAGATTTTTAAATGGATGTTGACTCTCTCTCTCTCTCTCTCTTTTGTGTCACTGGTGTACGATAGGACAGAGTTAACATTTTGTGGGAGCTTTAACTATGCATTTCCTTTCTTTCGATGTGATCGGATTCCACAAATCTGAACAAAATAAGTAATAGAAAAATTTCCATGAATGTTAATTCAAATTCAGAACCAACATTTTGAGTGCACTTATTCAACTGTTTCATCTCTGCTTTCCATGAACATTTAAATGTTAAAAATTAACCACCATATAAATTCACAAAAAGTGATCATTTGTTAAAACATGGTTTTGCACATCCAGCTCTGTTACCCAGGGTTTTCAGAACCCCCAACAGGGGCAACTTAACCATTTCACTCCAGGTGGTGTAAGGAATAAATCAACAGGAACACAGCACTTCTGTCTGATAAGATTCATGGAAGTAAGCGTGCTCTATCTAAAACTGCAGTTTATTAGATTTAAGCACATGCAAACATAACAGGTTTAGAACATCCCAGATATTTGCCTAACTTCTGGAACAGTATTGAGTAAATTAACAGCAGGTTTACAGTGGTCAGTTGCTCATCCACCGAGGAGAAAGGGTGTCAGGAAAAACATCTCTCAAAATGGCTTCAGAGGACTGCTCCAAAGTACGCTTTCTTAGCTAAACTTTTATAACTAACTTCTACAGAATATATAGGTCACAATGACCCCTAATGGGTCATCACTTTTCTAACTTTCAATAAACTTGTAATATCAGAAGCATCTAGATTCACAGTTTTCCAACCACTAACAGTTTCAGACTCATTTTTTTACTTGTCTGGCCCCTCCTCCCATTCTGATAAGCAGAAACTGTAGCTAGTTTTGACCTTGCTTCTGAAAGCCTGTCTCCAAATTAACACTTTAACTATGTGGTGTTCTATTTCATTAATTCAGGCTGAATGCACATCATATGGTTGCAATTGGCTTGATCACATTCTAGGGTATAAACACACCTCAAGTCCAGAGCAACAGACCGATAGTTAAGTGAGATGGAAACCTGCTACTTACACTATCTGTCTCCTGTTTAATTTAGAGTGCCTTGTACTGCAAGCGCCATCAAACTGGGGCTACTTATCCTTGGAAGGGCAATTAGAATGTTGATCTTAAGCCTATAGTTTAATAAATGGGTGGCCATTTTGTTGTATACATTGCTGTTCGTTATTGCTTATCAGGGCCGGCTCCAGGCACAAGCGTCTTCTCTTGGCGACATTTTGGCAGCAGTACCCATGTTGCTGCTTGTTCTTTCGGCGGCATTTTGGCGTCAGGTCCACGACTTTCGGGTTTGTTTGTTTTGTTTTTTTGCAACTTGGGGCAGCAAAAAAGCTGGAGCCGGCCCTGTTAGTTACACTAATGAACGTTGTTTTCCTAAAGGGAGTTTTATATTAGAGGGGGGAAATGAGTAACATCATCTGTTTTCTACACATCGAGGTTTTTTTCTTTCCTTCTCTCACCCTCCTCTGAATGGGTAGAAAGATGATACTTTTTGGCTTGGAGAATACAGGTAATTTTCTCATACAAAGGAGGCTGCATGAAACAGAAACTTCTAGTAGAAATTAGTTAAGGCCACAGGTAACTTGGAAGGAAGTAGAATTTTGGCTGTAATAGTAAACCCTGGGCTAAGAGTTTTAATGCAGTTTGTTCTGCAGGCTGGTAGGTAACTCCTTAAATGGAGTCATAATAGTTCATTTTTGCATTTTGATAATTTTTTACCTTTATTTAATGTTCAACATAAAGTAATAACCCAACCTCCTTCAACACCACCCTTCACATACACTACTCACAAGCAGAGCAAGGGCTGTAACTCCTGTGGGCTGTTTCTCTCCAGTGGAGTGGGCAGAAGGAGTACAACAGACAGAGCATGGGAAGCACTTCTTTGCCTGAGTTTTTTTTCTGGACAGTTCCAAAACTCCCCCTCTTGCTGTACTTTTTTGACTTTGTTTTCTTTTTTGCTTTTCATGAAAAGCCAAATTTTCCTCTTTGCACAGAAAGGCTGTGGGTGTATTGTCTTGGATCTGGCAGTTTGAGTGCAAAAAAAAAGAAAATCTAAGAAGTTTTTTCTGCCTTAATAGTTAACCTCCATTCAATCATACGCTCTACATAAACCGCCACTGGTAATGTCAGCACAAGTTTGGGAGAAGTGCTACTTTACAGATGATCCAAAGCCAACAGAGGGACTCATATGCTGTTTGTTTGTTTTTTAAAGATGAATGCCTAGACCATTTAATTTTGAAAGGTCAAATTTATGGTCTAAAAACTTGTTGTTATCCCTTAAAGCTAAATTTTTAGAGTAAAATTACATTAAGCCGATTATACATTTTTGGGTTGCATGGCATAATGTTAAAGGGACACAGTTAAGGCTGCCAGGCTTATAGTTAGCCTAGAAGCTTTGATTTGGTTCAAGGGTATTACAGCGCCTTTTCACCTGGCCTTCTTGTTCAGTAACTGGGTTTTACAGAAATCTTCCCCTTTCACACGAAGAGAGCAGGTAAACATACCTCTCAGAGCAACATGGATATTTCTGCATGACAGTTTGCTGAAAATAGCCCTCATCCGTGAGGCAGATATTTTAACCACACTGCAGCCCTTCTTTGGGAAATTGACTTTTTTAGAGACAGATGTGTGCATACACATGCACGCACCAGTAAAAGAATAGACTTAATTAAAGGTCCATGGATGTAGAGTAAAATATTGGCAACATGATATAGCACTTAAGACAGTGGTTCTCAATCTTTCCAGACTACTGTAGCTCTTTCAGGAGTCTGATTTGTCTTGAATACCTCAAATTTCACCTCACTTAGAAACTACTTGCTTACAAAATCAGACATAACAATACAAAAGTGTCACAGCACACTATTACGAAAATATTGCTTAATTTCTTATTTTGTCTCTATGAAATTTTAGTTTCTACTGACTTCACAAATTCTTTTTATGTAGCCTGTTGTAAAATTGGCAAATATCTAAATGAATTGATGTACCCCTTGGAAAACCTGTGTATCTCAGGGGTATGCGTGGCCCTGGTTGAGGAACACTGGCTTAAGCCAGTAATTCAGATTCAGCCTAGATGACTGAGTAATGATTGGATGTGGCTGTACTCTAAATGCTCTTTGGTAATCTACATGAAATGAGTTTGGGTCTTGTAATTCAATTCACAGTGAGCAGCAGCTCATATAGCAGAAACCACTTCTACCACATGACTCTCTTTTAATATTAAGGACAGCCAATTATTCAGTGGGAACAAGGATGGAATTATTCTCTCATCCTTAGGTGTGTTCCCTCCAGATCAGAACTGAGGAACACTGGTAGTGCAGCGTATGGAAGCCTACATTCTTACTATGCATAAAGCATCTAATCTATGGCTTGATAATGCAGGAGACAGAACTGCTCTAAGTGGAAGCTAGAAACCTTCATGCAAGTTCAATTTGTGCATTTTAACTGTAATATAACTCTTGACCATATCTCTTTTAAAAAGCTGTTCAGCAATCTGTATTCGTATCTCTCCTCTATAAGGATATGCATAAAATGTCAAAAATTCTCCTAGCATGTTTGTGATTATTCCCAAAAATTACTAAGAAACAGGTCGTAAAACAAAACCAAAAATCACTGAAAGTGTTGACAAGTTCCATGTATTTCATAAACTGCACATTAATAATTTTAACATCAGACCACCAAAAGAAAATCAAAAGGCAGATTTTTTCACATTTTGAAAGGCTATCAAATGTCCTTATTAAACTACCTAATACAAGTAACATACCCAAAGATAATTAAGTTTTTAGCTGGCAGACTAATATCTTAAGGCCAGCTTGTCCTGACCACTTCTGCACTTGTCTGCACTACTGACAAGTGCACTACTGCACTAACTTAACCACTACTGGGGTTTGTAACAGTAGCCACTGGAGTCTGCAGGTATTGGCCCTATCGCAGGACAGAGGTCTTAGAATGGTCAAAAATTGGACAGTCCCATGGGATATTCTAGTATTTCAAAATTAGATTTAATCTTAAAACAGGATGAAAAGCTGAAATTTTTCATGGAACAGAAAGTTCAGACAAATTTTAGTTTGAAAATGGCAACATGCTTCATTTTGTATTTTTGGTCAAAGTGAAACATTTCAACATTCCTGAATCAAAATGTTTCCTTTCAGCCAAGTTTGATTCAATATTTAACTGCATCCACCTGAGCAGCCATGATGCTTTATGCTTTCATTCTCCTTTGTGGGCCAAGCTCCAGAACCAACAACATATTCCAGGATATGTCGTAGAATCCCCCAAATGCACAACAGTGATTCAAACAGGTAGGAGGCAGTGGTGCATCATGAGAGAGCTAATCTGGCAAGGGAGACTAGCCATCGAGGAGAATGAGGTCACGAGGCATCCAAGCTACCATTCTCATCAAGCATTGTGGCATTTCCGGTGAATGCAGATTAACATTCAGCTGACCTTCAGTCTGATGAATCCAAATGTTTTAATTCAGGTTCACTTGACTTGAAAATAAAATTATTTCATTTAGACTTTCTTGATGGAAAATTGAACCATTTCAGCAAAATCAAAAATTTCCCATCAAATAAAAAAAATTCAAACAGAACCCCAACAAACTTCAGTTGACTACAGTTACGAAACAAAGACCATTCTTTTACCATCATTCTTGAGTATCACATTTGTATTACAAGGGGTCAGAAAAAAATGTTTGACAAATACTGAGTAAAATAAGATCACTTGGAACCCAGTAGTGAACTAGATAGAAAGTTGACATGCTTTAGGGTCTATCTCCTTGCTAGTTGAATATATGCTTCCAGAAAAACCCTGACCAACATACAACAGAACTAAAATTGAAATGCTGGCAATTACTTTAGTTACAAGCAATTTCCGTAACTTCTTTATGAGCACCACAATCAATAGAGAGAGATCATAATCTGTTGGAAACAGTCTTACAGAAAGGATTGTACTAAGTATCACACAGACTTCAGAAAGGCTCTTCTTCTAATGTTTTAAAGACTACCTATATAAAGTTATAAGCAAGTTGCTGGGAGAAGAGGAGGAGTTTGAGGAAAATATGGACTCAAATATTGTCTATTTCAGAAACAATCTCAAACGAAGTACAAGATGACTCAAATGTACAACAGCCTGAAATAGTAATTCTAAGATGATGGTCAAGAGAAGCAGCTCAGGCCAGATGTTCAGCCAGAGGCAAATTAATCCTCTCATCTCTCACAAAGTTTGAGTAATTTATCCTGACCTCCATTCTAGGTGTCTATTTTATTAACAGGCTGAATCAGCTTGCAACTGTTTTTTGTTCACTTTATGTGTTACTTGCATTTGTGGTTTTTAAGAAAGGGGGAAGATGGAATCATAGACAAAGGTCATTTAGCCTGGCCATCTCATCTTTATAAATATGTGATTTCAGCCAGGAAATAAATATCAGTTTCTTACTAGTACTTCTATATAACAAACCTTTTTTACAGCCCGATATCCAGGCAGGAAACCAACTTTTTCCTTATTGACTAACTCTGCAAAACTTTTTTGGCTAACTGAGCGGAGCTTGGCACACAAAGCTGAACTTGTCTAACTGACAGCTCCATTATGGAATCTTAGTTCTGGAATGATTGCTAGTGCATGCGTGGCATTAGCAGAGGAAAAGGACCTGAATGTAAATAAGGATTAACAGTATATGGAGGATAGGTAGTTTTGATGCTCAACGCTACAATGTTCTTTCTTTCCCCTAACCCTCCCTCCAGTTTTGTTCATTTGCTGTGACACTGAGCCAACATTTCCTCTAAATAGGTCAATCCTCTGAGCAACTCCCATTCACAAGCTCCTCAGGACTGCCCAGTCTCCAAAAGGCCATTTACCTTTTATTTTGAATAGGACCTTAAGTGAGCTTTTGCTTACCACAACATAATCATAACAGGGCTATAACAAGGGAAATTCAGAAGTTCAATTGCTTTGTGGTTTGTAACAAAAACAAAAGCATAAGCCAGTCTTGAATACATACTCATTATTAGGACAGCAAGGTTCTAATATTGTTTCTAGTCTCCCCCCTTCTCTTTATGTAATCTTTGTCCATGGTTCTATCACTTTTTCTCCTTTTGACTGAACTGAGTGTTCATTTTGCCTCAGGAGAGCAATTCCAAGGGCATATTATGCTCTGGGTAATTTTGGAATTTTGCCCCAATAGATTATTTTCATTCAAGAGGCAGACATAAATAAAGGTATACACAGCTGCTCCTAAATCACATTATAAGAATAAACAAAATCACTACTCTATGCATTTCTTGCTCTAACTATTCCATAACCTACACAAAATAAATAATTATATATGTTCAAAGTGATAGACAAGAAAAAAACATGGATTCAGTGCAAGTTCCATATGTGGACTGAGGGTAGAATGTAGCTCATCTGTTGTAGTTATTACTTTTTTACATACCAATAAGTCTGTTTTATTGTATGCAATGCTGATGTAGATTTAAATTAGTGAGATATGTTTCATATAGCAGTCCAAAATTTTTTTAAAAATTAAAAATTACTTCATTTGAAAATGGTTGGGTTTTTTTATTAAAATAAAATAAAATAAAAAAGGTTTGTTTTTAGAAAAAAATGTTTTTCGGTCCATCCATTCCTCTCCCACCAATCATCCCACTTTTCCCATATTTTTCTCTTTCTTAGTGTCAAAAAAGAAAAAAAAAAAGGATAAGGGGGAGAGATAAGGGAGAATGTGAAAAGTGAAAACAAACCCCAAATATTTAATAAAAATGTTCCCCAAAAAAGGAAGCAAAAAACAAACAAACCAAAAACCATTTTCAAATATTTAAAATGACAAATGTAATTCCTCCTCCCAAACAAAACCTCTTTGTTGCTCCTGTTCACTGGTTAAACACAGATCTTCATTCTCCCACTTTGTCAAAATAGCACTTTTCATGATCTCTAAATTTACTTTGTTTCTTTAAAAAAAAAATTTGAAAAATCACTGTGTAGGTATTTTTAATTGAAATATGTAATGAATTTTAGACATCAAGCAACATATCCTGTGTAGCCCTGGACCTCAAATAACTAGGATTTTAGTATAATTTAAATGAAATCAGTACAATGTGGCTGTCTGTCTGAACAAAACAATGGCATTTGTCCTTCTAGAATGTGTTGCAGTCCTTGGAAACCTTCAAAAATGTGTGTGACTGGATATAGGTGAAGAGCAAAGAGAATATGCATCACAAATGGAGAAAATAACTGGAGAAGGGAATTATCCCAAACAATCTACTTGTACATATTTTTCTGTCTAATATTTTTGAAACCTTTGAAATAGTCTGTGCATATTTTAAGCCACAGGAGGCCTGCTGCAGGCAGCTTTAACTTGCATGATTTGCTCTTACACAGCACATTACTCTAGGTCTCACTGACCTTGGCAGCTATGTCGGGGTCATATTTGCATACACATGACATGTTCTTGAGCAATTTCTTCAATTAGACACAAAGTGACTTCTTCTGTATTATGAATGCATGTACTTACTTACTTTCTAGTTGTTGGGTCTTTTTACCTTCAATAAACATGGTTTTAAGTGCATTAAGGAAACACTATTCTGTGTTGAGATTTGGCTCTCCTTTTCTGTACATTATCACAGCACACTGTGTGACATCTCCAGGTTTTAGAGCATAATGCATATTTATGTATGCTTCACTCCAATGTCACATCATCCAACATAAGCTCAATTTCTAATAAGACTTAGAGTAATTATTTTGGCATGTAAAGATCCATTGCATGGCCCTTTCCCCCTGGGCAGCAGACAACATGGATGGGCAGCAAAAGTGGCAGCAGCACCTACAGTAGACATGTATTTCCCAATTAATTCAAACAGTTTCTGTTCACTACCCACTGATTACTTCTAGAGTGGCCAACTTTCTCTGGAACCTCCCTCCGTCCCCTGCTCTGCCTTTTCCCCCGAGGCCCTGCTCCACACTTCTCTTCCCCCCACACCGTCACTCGCTGCTCTTTCTACCACCCTCATCCTGCCAGCTGAGCAGGACTCTAGGGATGAGTGGAGCAGGATGAGGGAAGGAGAGCTGGGCTCTGGGGGTGGAGAGTGGGGCAGGACAAGTGGCGCTCGGGGCAGGACAAGTGGCGCTCAGGGCAGAACAGGGAAGCCACTGGCACCTCTCTCTGACAGAGCTGTTCTCTGAGTCCTCCATTGCTCCTCCAGGCTCCAGCAGCACCTGCTGCTCTTCCCTCCTGGTGACGGAGACTAGCACAACTGGCAACCTTAATTACATCTGTTGCATTTTGGTTGAGTAACATTTAAATTGAACACTGTTGTCTGGAGGAACAAAATGGATAAATAACAAATAAATAATTCTGTACATAAATGGCATTGTGTTGACAATAAAATGTGAAAGGAAAGATTTTCAATGTGCTAAGAACCAATCATGATTCAAACAAAATTTAGGCACAAACCCACAAACTCCAGCAAAGGCATTAAGTGAACAGGGAGAGCTTGTTCCAAAAGATGGTGAAACTCTTAATTGATCAGTGCATTTACCAAAATGGGTAGAGTGAATACAGGAGCCACTGAAAGTATGCCTACACTGCAGTTAAACACCCATAGCTGTCCTATGCCTGCTGACTTGGGCTTGGGCTTGGGCTAAGGAGCTGTTTAACTGCTGTGTAAACATTTGGAGTCAGGTCACAGCCCAAGTTCTGGGAACCTCCTATTTCACAGGGACCCTGATCTGGACTCCAACCTGAACTCAACATTTACACCGCAATTATACAGCCCTGTGAGCCCAATCCCTGTGAGCCAGTTATCTGGCGTGGGCTAACCGCAGATTTTTAAACTGACGTGTAGACATACAGTGAGAGAACTAGTCAGATATTAGGAGATGAAGTGCCAGCAGTGTGCGGAACCACTGTCATTGAGCCATTCGTCATCAGCTCCCAGTTTTCTTAATACCTAGGCGAAAAATCAAGAGCTGCCAACCAAGCTGAAGCCAAGTAAGACAGAGGTGAGGTTGGGAGGAATTGGCAAATGATACAAAGAACTTGCCTCCTCTATGAAAGTCTCCATTATTGCAGGAATTTGCCCCTAAACTGTTAAAGCAATATGAAGTCTTGGACTCCTCATTAGCATTGGACAGCCAAGTAGCCATGTTAGCAAAAACATCCCTCTTCCATCTGTGATTAGCCAGAAGATTATACCCCTACTTATCAGACACACACCTGAGCTAGATTATCCATCCATTTATGCCTCTATGCTTGATTACTGCTACTTATATTCAGGAATAAAGGCCTATATTCTGATAAAGCTCCAACTAGTAATAAATACCTGCCTGTCTACTTATCAAAATGGGTTTCCATAGAAGTATCACTATAGTGTTGTCCTATTTGTAGAGCAGAGGACTACAGAGCTGAGTTTGAGGTCTATGCCGTGTTATTTATAGCCCTTCATGGGATTTCTTTTAGCTACTTGAGAGATTATCTCCATATTTGCAACTGTGACTTCCAGGGAAAATTACATTCAACGGCAACACTGAAAAATTGTCCACAAGAGGGGGAAGCTGATGAGTGCAAGAGACAACTGTCACAAGAGCTGACTTTATACTTTGAAGCTTATCACTCCAACTGGTAAGATCATGGACCATATCACTGTCACAAGTAAACATTGTACTCATTTCTTTCATTTAGCTTTTCCTTTTCCACAGACTTGAAACACATCCATTCACCCACAAAACCATACATTAAAAAAAATCCTATAACCTGATTAAACTACTTATCTTATAGGCTGGAAAGGAAGAAATGGGAGATGCTGCTGTTATTATTTATTATTAATTATTATTATTGTATACTTGGGCTGCATTTTGTTGTAATAATTGGGCCTACAAATCTACCCTAAATGTGAACTCAACTGTAAAAGTTTATAAAATGTCACAATAACCTATAATAACAAAATGTTGATGGGAAAAACACATACAAGAAGAGATCAAATTAGCCCCAAAAGGCCTACTGCTGTAATTTAAGAAGTGTTCTAAGATCATGCCTCATAAATAAGAACAGCATGACACAGAAAATCAATTAGTGGACAAAACATCAAGGGAATGTCACTTCCTTTTTGGGGCTTTAAAAAAAGATGTTGGAGGGAATCTGGCTACTGCAACACTGGATGACAAAGATGAGAGAAGGGGAAGGAGCAAGTGTCACCACCATGGCTATCACCTTCACCATATTCTGGGATTTCAAATCTTCTTCATCCTAATCCCATGTGATGTCCTGACCAGGCCAGAGAGATGGATCCAGATAACACCACCACCTCCAGCTAAATCCTGACTACCACCTAAGATGTGAAACTTCATCTCCTTCCCTCTTCTCCTCCTCCTCAGAAATTCATCTTTTTTCTTCTCTACTTTACTTCTCTTTTCTATCACTCTTCTTTTGCCTTCTGTCTAATGAGAGTCTGGCTTAGCTGACCAAGATTGCCTGTTTTGCAATGCTGCTGTAAGCCTGTGACCAGAAAGGCAGCTAAATGCAATGCCTAAACAGCTTGATGCTGATACAATTTTGCCAGGTCTCAAAGTAGATCATAAGACCCTGTGCTGTGCCTGTGTTTTTCCAGCAGTCAGAATGCAAGTAAGAGTCAGCACCAGACACCTAATTTGCATTTTCTACCCTTGCTGTTCTTTTCTTTCCCCTTTTGTATGGGTGTTTTCTTGTTTGCTTTCTAGAAAACAGGACTGTCTTTAACAGCAGTAGTTTCATGTGAACTAACTTCTTCTCTTGTCCCAAAAAGAAGAGTTTTTAATGTCTTTAATATCATCCAAAAGACTGTTTCCTTATGAAAACCTCTCTATAGCTAACAGGAACAAGAGATATTATTAAAATAAAACCCCTGACTTAATGTTTTACATGTCAGATGCTTCAACTTTCCCACCCCTTTTTCAATGCTTTAATAAAAGGTTAAAAAGAATGTTTAATGGCATGTTTGCCATGGTACTAAGTAGGCTAATATCTCCGTACACCAAACCTCAACCCTTGTTTAAAGCTGTTTAATGTTGGACAGTTATGGGGTCATGTAAACACCTTTGACTCTTTGGGCCCATTTATTCCATCTAAATTAATACAATGAATTTAATACTACAGTGATGGGGCCATCTCAGTGCCCAGATAGTATTACACATCTAGAAATGAATTTTCTAATAAATTCTTTGTATGTAAGGGGTCATTCTGGTCAAGACATTCTAGACAGCAGAAAACAGCAACAATAGACTTGACAAAAACTAATCACACACAGCATGAAGGACTGACTTAATCCACATTAGTTGCTAAAACATCTCTTGCAGTTGGATTAGAAGAAAGAGCCCGCGTACAGTTCAGGAGACAATATATTAAGGGACAAAATTTATGATCCATGAAACTAAAACTGTTACAAAATGACATTGTATGATCTGGTCCTATCTACACAGGCAAGACCAAACTGTGTAATAATATGATGTAAATGCTACTGTGCAGTAACAATTTCCAAATGCCCAATGTCATTTTGTCCATGTAGACTGGCCCTTAGGTATTCTATCCTGAGGAGAATAAGTTACCATAGGCCTGATCCTGCAGCTTGATGCAGGCAAAACTCTCTCAAAGTTGATGGAGCTTTTGACTGTACCAGGTTTATAGGAATGGGGCATATTTATAATCCCTTTTGACAGAGAGCAGTAGATGGAAGTACTGTATATATTAGCTAAAATACCTATGGTGTAGAAGTTCTAGATTCACCCATTTAGGTGCCTGAGCTTCTCAACGCTAAATGTAACAGAATCTTTTAATTTTTTATGAAAATGAAGCAAAGATGTAATTTTTTTGGAATATGTACAATATTTAAAATATATATGAAACAATAACTACAACCATATGTTATATGGACAGGGAGGGCAGGTAAGGAACTTATAAAGCCTCAAACTAAGTAGTAATTTACAAATGTTCTTGTACTGATGCCAAAACTGGTCCAGTTATCAATATACTAAGATGACACTATAAATACAATACACAGAAATTTCTCATATAGAATATGCTGATGATTTCAATATATAAGGCCAAAGAAACAAGAAATTGTGGGCTTTATTATGCAACCCTTAAAGTCAATTTGACTACTAATGTGAATGAGAGCTTGCCACTGTAAGGATTTCACAATTAAACCTTTTGTGCATGATTATAGCTACCTGCTTGAAGTCCTTTAAACTTCAGGAAAATAAACATACAGGATACATGCAGTTTGATACTAAAACTAGCTCTCTTAATATGCAATAGGAGAACATTCAGTACTCAATAAATGCTTCTAAAATTCTTTGAAATCTTCTTTTTCTCCTAAATCAAACAAAAGTTGTACATATTCCAGATATATGCATTTAGCAAGCTGTCTTCAGGATTATCTTTTTAACATTTATCCCAAAACCTTTAACAAATACCTCTGCTTGAAAAAGAAACATTGATGTTGTCTAGGGAGAATTGGACTTAGCCATTAGCAATCAGATGGGTTGTTGGGCCAACACAGAGCTTAGACCATATGAGTGAAAGAGGCCACAAGAGCTCACCCAGGGGAAATAACACATTTTGACATACCAGACACTTTTTAGACCAATGTAGATAAAAGGCAGGATCTACAGATACAAACAAAGACCTAGGAGCAGCTCATGGACCCATAAAGTTTGGCTCAATTGTTAGAAGCATCACCAAAGAGGAGGAGGAGGAGATACCATTCCTGCCCTGCAAATGCAAAAAGCAAGTAGAAGGTTGTTTTGTTGAGGGTTGGGGAAAGGGGATTAGTCTTGAACATCACTGCTCCATGACTCAGAATATTTAATAAATATCAGCTTTTATTTCACTGGGTATTCTAGTTCATTTTATACTGTTGACCAGCACTTTTTGAAAACTCTGAATTTACAATCTCACAATAGCTGATGCTTTTCTTAAAGCCACAGGAGTCCAGAAGCTGCATGTACATGAAAGTCTCTACTTTCAATTAAAATAAAGTAAGATTTTAGCCCTTGTAATTGTGGAAACAGCTTGAAAATGTGAAGCCTAAAGACTTGAAAACCAGCAGGCAAATAAAAAAATATCCAATGTGTTATTTTTAAAATCTCATGGTTCTAAACCAATATTATTTGGAGTGGCTTGATTCAATTTGAGTGCTTAGATTAAGCAATACTGGTCCTGCTTGGATCTTACTTGCTTCAGTCTTGTAACCGCAGAGAGCCATAGGGATCCTGTGGTTTGCTGAGATACTCCTCTTTAGCCTTTAAGTCCTGTCATGACAGAAACTTCCTAAATCTTTTCATTAATTGGCCATTCTAAGAAGTCACTAACTACACATTTATAACAGGTGTAACCCACTGATGAGTGTGCTACAGATTCCCCCTGTGCCTGTCCTTCAGAGGATGAGTCTGTTGCGGTGTCATCTAGAGAGCCTTGGCTTTTTAGCTTAAAATCAGTAGCAGTGCTTAAATCAGTAGCAATGCAGTAGCAGTGCAGTAGCTTAAATCAGTAGCAGTGCTTTTAGTTCTGGAGGGCCCTGGTATATTAGTGAAGATGACAACTGTCAGATAACCATGGCCTGAGAGCTGCATTATGTAATATGCTTAAAGTGTTACAGCATGAGCACACACACGCACACAAGTTCTTAATTTAACATTATTTTTAAAAACATATACACAATCTTACAGATATTTCTGCCTTGTAATAACAACTTTTTAAAAGTTTTGGGCAGTTTCTACCTACTTATTAGCAATGTAATTCCACAGAAGTGCTATGGAACCCATTTATATCAGAGCTCAAGATGACCTCAGGGTTCTTTCTTTGTACCGATTTTCTTTACTTTGAAAGTGCAGAGTTCACTTTACTGCGTCAGGTACTAACACTGCTATTGAGAAGGCATGTTTGTTCCTGTACAGGAGAGCTGGATAGAGAAGTTTTGATTTTAATAAAGATACCCTTTTTAATAGCTCTATCTGCATGTTGCCCATATTGCTAATGAAACAGATTATATCACTTTCTATGTAAGCCTGAATCATTCATCATTTGATGTGTCATATTGCCATTAGAGCTGGTTTAAAAAATGGGAAATGCTTTCAATTTGTTTGTTCAGAACTTTGAACAGTTCTAATTGCCAGGTAGAAACTGTGAACTTGAAAAAATTATGACTTACTGTAGTGTTTATCAGTAAGCTAGTAGAGTTCAGCTTCTATTCCTCAAAAGGATCTCTTCATTACCCTCTAATACATCTGATTGTGATGTAGTTTATTATTATGGAATGAGAGACTGCATAGAAGCTAATATTTTGCTTTGCTAAGGAATGTCTTTCCCTTTGCCCATCCATTCTATTTTAGAAGGGTAGGGTAGAATAGCATGACGGCTATCACATATCTCTCTATGAACAATATGTAGTGTTCTGATTTTGTAAATGTACATTTTATTTTTATTTTTTAAATTGTTCCACATTCAAATGAGGATGCTTGATACTGTCTAACTTATAAAGTGGTGATACATATATTTTATAAATATGTGAAATGCAATAATAATATTTACAAATCTTTAGAGAAAAATATATAATACAAAATCAATTATGACTTCACAACCATTTTAGTACAGTCTTAATTTTATGGATGCACATATTGTAATACAGGTTAATTATAAAAGAAATAAAAATATTAATATTCATGTACAGTATGAGTGAAAGAATTACTAGTGTTTTTGTAGGTTAATTTTTGGTCAGATAAATTTATAAATAGGCCAATGTGTGCAATAGATACAAAGTTTTGATCAGTCATAGATTTGTATGTTTTTTTAAAAAAAACAGCACATTAAATAAGCACTTACATTTTTAAATTGTGGCTTGACACAGTCTGACAGGCAATGTTTAAAAAAATTATTCATGGCAACACTTGTCATCAGTGTTTTGTCTTATATAATTTTTCACTTAACAGCATTGTGATTTGCAAAAATCATTATAAATAACTTGTGTGTATACTAAGCATTTGGGAGAATGAAAATGTATTCAACTTGCAGTGAAAACCAATTAATAAATAGTTTATTTTACTTTAAAACTCAGTGCCATGGACATTTTCAACCTTTTGCCTCATTAACTGCATTCATAATAAAATACCTCTCCATTTAAATGAGAACATAATTATAATACCTCGAAGCAAATGAGATGTTATTGCAATAATTAAATCCAAAATGAGATGCAGATAATTTAGACCTGCTGGTGGCTTGGCTACTTAAAAGCAAATACAATTTTCATTGGTCACACTGAATTTTTTTCAGTTGAATTACATTATTGCATACTAATAACTTCCTAATACGTGTTAGATTAAAATTGCTTATAGAGACTGTTAGATGGAAATTTATTGACCCCTGAAAATGCTGCAAATGTATTGACCCCTGAAAATGCTGTATTACTAATCACTTCCAGTGTGCCACATTTTCCTCCCTGGGTCCACTATGATCTCTCTCTACATCTGAAAGAGAGGATTAGTCACTTAGAAATGTATACACAAAGATTTTACCTGAAGTTGTATGTAGCAAAGAGCCATATCTGAATATATTTATGTAGTCTAAAATGTTAAAATTACCTACTTATAGACATTAGCAGAAATCCTAGATTCCTATGATTAAAAACAACAAAATTCCCTGATTAAAAAAAATAAAAATCTGTTTTTCCATGATTAAAATGAAATGCTGAATTTTAGTTTTTCTAGCCACAATATATATATAGATAACAGTTGAACACAATGTTTTATTGCTATATTTACAATTTTTAAGCAAAGATGAAACTGACCCATGCCATCAGTCATTATAATAAAATAAAATTAATAGAATTGCAATTCAGGTAACAGCAGGAACCACGCAGCTCCAGCTGTCAGCCCTGGTTCAATTAATATGGAGAACTGGGAGATGGAGGATTGGATAAACTGTATATATATTATTTTTTTCCATCAAATTTAAAAACTAAAGATTCCCTGTAAAAATGCAAATTCCATGTTTTACTGTGGCAAATGGATTTCAAGAATCCCTGGTAATTAGTGTGCTACTCATCACCAAGGAATAAAAGCACCTTCAAAGCTTCTTAAACCTCGATTTACATGTGTGTCTTAGAATCAAATTTGCAAGATGTAATGTGATAGTGTGTTGATTTAAGAAGTATTGATATCTTAAAATGTCTAAACGAACTTTCTGTAAATTTGGTTGCTTAACTGTTACTGCAGTTGAGAGATAGATGCAAAGAAAAAATCTCTGGTGCTTTTTATTTTTTTTTAAAAAGCAATTCTTATCTGTATGTAGTCTAGTGCTGGATGTCTATCAGTATTATCTTTTGACACTCAGGGCATTACTGTTTGGTATGAAAAGTAAGAAAGTATAAGAGAAGATTATATGGAAAATACAGAAGGGATTTTCAGTAATGTGATTTCTGTTTAGCAGAATGCTATTGCATGAACAAAATATTTGACTTTTCCCAAAGGTATTCTGTCATACAATCAGCGTTTGTAAAAGTTTGTATCATTACACAGCTCATGTTGGAATTTCAGATGTACATGTTGTGTATTAACCACAGACAGTATAACTTATAGTATTTTAACTAATGGCCAGTCTGATAACTATCAAAGCGAAATTCAGATCAGGTACTCGAGCAGAGCATGTCTGAGTTCCCTAGTGGCATAATGTAAATGGCACACTGAGATTTCATACTGAAATTGCTTTCAGATTAGAATCCAGTTACACTGTAAGAATGAATCTAAGCATTGTGGCTTAAAAAAGGGAAAACATGAAGATACCTTTCATTTAACAGAGAGTTTAATTTGTCTTCTGCCTCCATTCCCTTTATTTTGAACAGCTTGCAAGGTATATATGGGTAAACTAATAAAGCATGTTAAGAGAGACATCAAAATGTAGGATGGCCATTTTTTACTTATGTAGGCATGCACATACACATGCAAACCTCACATTGGTCAAAGGGGACCCTATTCTCCCACAGCAGGATTTTCTTAAAGCCTCTGCTTAGAAAACAGGGCTGATGTAAAGTTTGAGCTTTTAGGATATGCTTGAATGCTGATTTTAGGACGCTATCACAGGGAGGCAGGATTCGCCTGTCTGGAATGTACAGAACTACTCAGGTTAACTGAAAATGGGTGATAGAACTGCTTTTCCATGTGCTATTCCCATTCTGATACTTTTGATGCCTGAAAGTCAGTGACATTCACATCTTTCACTTTCAGTACCCACTGCATGCCCTTTAGGAGATGGAACTATTCAATGAATGAATTCTGAACTGAACATCTGAACTGTTTTTTTAGTATTTTTATTTCCAAAATATGAAAATCAAATGAGCATCCAAATAACATAATACAAAATTATTAGAAAAACTAAGACCTTAACAAGTTATAAGAAAATGTTCTTAAACTTTCTTAAATGTGTACATTTGTTTGTTTAACTAGAATGGAAGCTCTAATGTGGCTACTCTGTCTCCAGCAACGCTACAGTGAGGATTCCAGAACATGTGGAGCCACTGACAGTGGGCTGAATTTCAGTCTAATTAGCATTCAGCCCTGCAAACTGGAAGGTAGGGATAGGGTCCAGAGTGACCTAGACAAATTGGAGGATTGGCTAAAAGAAATCTGATGAGGTTCAACAAAGACAAGTGCAGAGGTCTTCACTTAGTAAAGAAGAATCCCATGCACCGCTACAAGTGGGGACCAACTGACTAAGCAGCATTTCTGCTGGATATGGGCCAGCAGTGTGCCCTTGTTGCCAAGAAGGCTAATGGTATACTGGGCTGTATTAGTAGGAGCACTGCCAGCAAATTGAGGGAAGTGATTATTCCCCTCTATTTGGCATTGGTGAGGCCACATCTGTGTAGTACTGCATCCAGTTTTGGGCCCCCCACTACAAACGGGATGTGGGCAAATTGGAGAGAGTCCAGCAGAGGGCAACGAAAATGATCAGGGGACTGGGGCACATGACTTACAAGGAGAGGCTGAGGGAACTAGGCTGGTTTAGTCTGCAGAAGAAAAGAGTGAGGGGGATTTGATAGCAGCCTTCAAGTACCTGAAGGGGATTTCCAAAATGGATAGAGCTTGGCTGTTTTCAGTGGTGGCAAATGGCAGAACAAGGAGCAATGGTCTCAAGTTGCAGTGGGGGAGATCTAGGTTGGATATTGGGAAATACTATTTCACTAGGAGGATAGTGAAGCACTGGAATGGGTTACCTAGAGAAGAGGTGGAATTTCTATCATTAGAGGTTTTCAAGGACTGGCTTGACAAAGGCTGGAAAGATTTATTGGTGTTGGTCCTGCTTTGAGCAGGGGGTTGGACTAGATGACCTCTTGAGGTCTCTTCCAACCCATATCTTCTATGATTCTGTGAACTCCATTGCTTCTAAGCTGACTCCGCTTAACACGACATACTTTCAGCCCAAGAAATACTGTCCAGCTGAATAACACATGGAGCAAGGAAAACACTCTGTGGCAAGACAGGGGAATTTCTTTTTATTTGAACATTAAAAGCATACACATTCTGAGACATATACAGCTTTGCAGTATACTACATTTTTGCCAATACTAACCTAATATGTATTAGGGAAATGAAAGATATAACAGATCTCTTAATGTTGAATTACATTATTACATTGAATTACAGTATTATGGGATCAGCGTTTTGAGGTGAGAACAAGGTGTTGGGAGTAGGGAGTCTTGGAGTTTTTTTCCATTCACTGCTATTTTTGAACTATCTGGTCTATTTTTGATTTATCTGTGATAATTCACATCTCTGCATAATTTTTCACTGCACAATTTTAAACCATCTGTTAATTTAGTATAGCTTATCCACTTTGAAGATAGGTTATGTATGTAAAACACTTTGAACAGCCCCCTATTAAAATGTTATGTAAGTGTAAATGATTCCTTTAATTAGGTTTGTATGTATCATGATGAGCTGAAATCCCCAAATAGTAAGAGCAAGTGGGGCATTTGGCACATAACTAATTTTAAACTGATCTTTTTTCCCTTCATTTAGTTTCCTCAATGTAAGATAGTTGGCTGCGACATCCCACAATGCATCTGTCAGGATTGCCTGCCCACTCTGAACTCTAGGGTACAGATGTGGGGACCTGCATGAAAAAAGAAATATCCCCCCACCCCCCAAGCTTATTTTACCAGCTTGGGTTAAAATGTTTTTCCCTAGAACACAACTCCTTCTGTGTCTGGACTTCGTATGCCGCCACCATCAAGTGAGAATGTCTCAAAAACTATTGGACATGGGCCACTTGAAGCCCCTCTTTCTCTTTCCACAAAACCCCCAAACTTATTCTCTCCCTGGGAAGCTTGAGAGAAAAGCCTCGCCTGATCCTGCGAGATGTGCCCGATCCAAAACCAGGATCTTACACAATGGAAAACAAGCAGTCAGCTTCTTAAAAGAAAGATTTTAATAAAAGAAAAAAAAGAAAGGAATAAATCCCTTATAACCATCAATAGAACAGCAGACAACCCCCTCCCCGAATTTCTCCTCCTGCTGAAGCTTACAGTATTAGAGAAACAAAGAGAGAAATTTCTACCAACTGAAGAGTTTTCCAAGTGATAAAAAGAAGGTAAACTTACTACCTTACTTGATAAAAAGCTGATAGTTATAATAAAAGAAATAGGTGTGGTTCATCCCATAGCCGAGTTGAGCAGAGAAGAGACCCAGAGAGAAACTGAAACTCAAAATCCTTTGTGTCCTGAGGAATTTCTCATTGTTCAGTTGTCCACTTCTCAGGTTACCTTTAGCTTAACCCCTTACAGGTAAACAGTAATTCTAGGCTACTTTATACTTATGACAGCATCATTCTGTGACCTCATAGTTACTATTAAAGGATTACTGAAGCATGTAATACCTTAAAAAACTGCATTATGTAAAGAAAAGCTTCCAGTTACCTGCAGCTGTTATTCCAGTGATGTGGTGCAGTGGTAGCAGCAATATTCAGAATGATCCATGCTGAGGTAAGAGGGCCAGCCCACAACATTTTTGCACCTGAGCCAGAGAGCTCAGATGATACCCTCATGCCCTCTTGCTTGGGACAAAACTTTGAAAGGTCTCAATTCTGCCTTCCTCCTGTTGTACTCCTCTCATGGTACTGCTCTGCTACGTACCCCAGTAAAGGAGAACTAACAACTTAAAATGCCTTGTTCAAAAATGGTAAGTAACACTTAACTTTCAAATGCCTGAACAGCAAATGTAACTTTTCTTGTCTGCATAGTAAACACTGGCATTTTTATCTGTTTGAATAATCAAAGATGTACTTTCCATTCCGCCTTGGCTGCGAAGATTTGAACTGCTTCCTGAAGGTCCACAGTCAGGTCCAGCTCAAGCTCTGTTGAGATGGTTGCAAGGCCAGCCAGCCTCTCCTGTGTCATTGTGGAGCATAGATGTGTTTTTATTAACTTCAGCTTGCCCACTTGCTACTGTTACAGGAAGTGTTAGAAGTATGCGCAAAGCAACAAAAGCATTTCGAAAAAGGGTGGTCATCTTATTTGTGCACATAAATTCCAGAACAGTCTTTGGAGTTGATCCTGCTGAAATGTATCTTGAAAGAGCTTTCAGTTCATCACTTAAATCACTTGCATCAATATTGCGCACGTCATCATGTGTCAACACTGTCTCTAGTGCCCTGCATGGCTGGTGTAGGTCTTCTTCAGGTATAGTGAGGAGTTTTGGAATATCATACAATATCTCAAATATACTGCTGCGTTCCTTGAGCTTCATGAAACATTCTTCAACTGACTATATTGCACGATCTAGCACTTGGTTAAAGTATTCAACTTTGAATTGTTGTTTGGGGTCTCTTATGGGATTATCCTGTGCCTTGTAATTAAAATATCATCTTCTTTGGTGACTCTTCTATTATTGAATGAGTGGGAAAATAGCTTCAGTGTGAAGTTCCTCTGCCAATTTCTTAGCACTCTTCAAAATGTTTTGAAATCCCTAATCTGACTGATAAGACTGTAGGTATGACTTTGCTTTGTCCAGTTGTTCCATTTTTCCAGGTATATCAAGGTCAACATCTTAGAATGTCTTGCTTACAACATTTATTTCAAACAGTATATCATGCCACAACACTACGCCACACAGAAATTTGAAGTTATGAATGTTTTCTGGTGATTCCATTTCCCTCTGCCACTGTTCTCCCACGAACAGTTCCTGTCATAGCATTATCCTCCATAATGGAAATATGACATTTATCTTCCCAATGTGGTGTTTGATAGGCTCTATCGCCTCTATTCAACTTTCCCATTGTGTGACATTCAGTAGTTTCAGTATCAGAGAGGACGTTCCCAGATGTTGCTTCAAAATTTGCCATTGATGAGTTAATGCAGAGAAAAATACATAGATGCTTTGAATTACATTAAAAAATTCAGCAGCCTCACTAGAAGCTGAAGCTGCATTGCTGACCACCAAGTTCAATGAATGAGAACTGCATGGGACAAAAAAATTGAAAGGTTTAATTCCCGTGTCTGCACTCATCTGTTCTTTCCTTTCATTTTGGCACCATTATCATAGACTTGACCACTTATGTCAACTAGTGTAATTCCCATATCTTCCAGCTTTTTAAGAATCACATTTGTCATACCAGCTCCTGTAGTATCATCAGTGTCAATAAATTCTAGAAAATGCTCTCTGATAGTCACTATCGCAACAAAATTTTCACTAGGTTCTGTTGTTGTTACAAAACGCACCATTAAAGTCATTTGTTCCATACAGCTGATGTCAGGTGTGCAATCCAGAATAACACAGTAGTATCTTGCTGACTTCTGATCTGCCACAATCTTCTGTTTGACTTCTCTTGCCAGTAACTGTATTATCTTATTTTGAATTGTTTTCCGAAGGCAGTGGTGTATGTCCGTTTTTTGGATGGTGACTCTCCTTGGATGCTCCTGGAGTACAGCATCAAATTCAGCCATCAGCTCCACAATTTTAAGGAAGTTTCCATAGTTTGGCACATACAGCTGATCTGAAGTGCCATGCAGTGCTAGGTTTTGGGTAGCAAGCATTCTCACAATGGCAATGAGCCTTTTCAAAACATTTTGCCAGTAAAGAGACTCTGATGCAGTCCTCTCTTGATGCTGATCATCTGTGGTGGCCTTTAACCTTAGACTTCTCTCAAACTCTTTCCATCTATGGAATGTTCCCTGGTGATTTGCTGCCTTCTCATGGCATGCCAGGTTTTTCCGGTCCTTTGTTCCTGTAGAATCCAGTGTGGCTGGAACATTAAACTGGAAGTGTTTGCAACTAAAACAGTATGCAGCATTCTGGGTATTTGAGTACATAAGCCACGGTCTCTCCATTTTATCATCATTGGGGATTTCACACCAGTAATGTGTTGAATGGAAACTTCTATTTTTATTGTCTTTGGGAACATGAAGTTTTTCACTTGCTGTGGCCCATGCAGTACAAGGAAGTCCCTCAGGCTACTGCTCAAGTGGGTCCACAGTCATGGATTATCTGGGCATAAGGAACTAAACTCAGCAGCAGCTGTTTCTTGCGCCTCCACCACACTCTTCTCTGATCTACACTTTTCTTCAGGAATGTGCATGGTTACATCCATTTGAGATGGAGATATGGATGCTGCAGTAGCTGCAAGGTCACTTGCAACCTGACTAACTGGAAGATCAGGCATCTCCTCACCACTCACATCCTCACTGGAGCAGGAAGGCTCACCATGAACATTTGTGTCCGTGCATCTCAGGAGAGCACCTTGCTGCTTAGGAAAAACTTCCTTTACTTGCTTTTTCTGAATGCTGCCTCGGAGGGGCGTTTTCTTCTTTCACTCATGACTGCTGTTCTGTGCCAGCTATAGTGATTCTCAGCACTCAGTTGAAGGGGACAAATAAGCAGGCTGGTAGCAAGGCCTGAGTGAGGGAAGATATCAGTGTCTTAAGAGCCTAACTGGCTCCTACTACTTCAGTTGACTGCTTGTTCTCCTCATGTGGATTCAGGGAAGCAGCAGGAAACAGGAAGCTCCCTGAGAAGCTTCTGTTAATCAGTTCAGGCTCGGGGGAGGGGGCGGGGCTAGAAAGGTACATAAGCGGCTCCTCCGCCTCCTCTCTCTTCCTGCAACTCCTGCTTTCTGTTATTCCCTCTCACCTTTTCTCCTGCCTGCCTGTTATGTTTCTTGTGACCTCCTTCCTCCTGCACAGCGCTCCACCTTCTCTGTGTGTCTAGAGCAGATAGAATACATATGTACCAGCAGCGGACACAATTTTCTACACTCTGGTAGTGGTGCCCCCACCACAGTCTGGCATCTGAGGCAACTGCCTCAATTCACCTTATGGTAAGGCCAGCCCTGTGGGGTACCACAATGAAGCATAAAGTGACCAGTTCAGTTTTGTGGTGTTCAAATCCTAATGCCTGTAGCAATGTGTAAATGTTATGATTGTCTTCTCTGTTTTGCCCCTTTAAATTTCAAAGAATCTCCTGTCTGCAGAGACAGCTGCCATTTTTGAAGAAAAGTTAACGCTTCATATTACATGCTGTTCTCTCTCACAGAGAGATTTTTTTGTTTGGTTGTTTCCCTTTATCTAAAATCAGTAGTTCAAATATAAACACATTATTGCTTTTTGTGTATGGAAAACATCACAAGGAAAGAGAAATAATGTTAGTTTAAAACATTTTATGTGCCAAATGCCCATTGGCCTTTGATGATTGTTTTTATTCTACTCACGTTTCAGGAGATGTAAAAACTTCTTCACTAGCTATGTTGTCAATCTTTTTTTACTACCATCTCTTATTGTTTACTTCAATGTTTTGTCTTTTTATTTTTAATCTCTTACTTTTTAGGATATTTCTACTGGATTTTGTTTGTTTGTTTGTTTTAATTCAGAGACTGATAAAAGCTTTTTAAGGTTAATGGATTCAAAAATTCTCCATGAGATTTTAGAATCTTTAATATCAGAGGTTCTTCAGGCAGGCTCTCTGGTAAACAGTGATATAATAACCCTCAGCTTTAAGGATTGTCAGACTAATGCAACTTCGAGTCTGAATCAGAAATAATAATCCCACTGCAGTGCTCAAATCATTTTCTTTCTACCATCCTGGATTTCTTTCCTTTCTTCACTTGATCAATTTCCGGTTATCCATTTTTCACCATTCATTACTAACCTGTGACAGTTATTTTTGCTACCTAAGTATTAATGTGACCCGAGAGTTTTTCCTGACTCATAGTCAGTTCTAGATAGATTGTGCTGGAACCTCATAATTACTGAAGTCCTTATTATTCATAGTTTCTGCAGCATTTAGGATTTACAGTAGACTCTCGATTATCCAGGATTGGGTTAACCAGGTTGTGGATTAACCAGGATGTCAAAAAGAACATGCGTAACTCTCAGGGCCGGCTCTGGCTTTGTTGCCGCCCCAAGCTCAAAAAACAAACAAACAAACAAACCCCACTAGGGCACAGGGCAGCCAGTGAACCAACAACCACTCCCTCCGGCTCAGGGTGGCTGGTGAACCAACCCCCCCAACCCCTCATATTTCCTATGGATGGTGATTATCCGGGATTTTATTAATCAGGATTAATTTTTTCCCTATCATTCTGGATAATCGAGAGTCTACTGTATTAAATTAGGTCAGCTCCCAGACTGAGTGCATTGGTACTATGCATATTATATACATTTAAAAAAAACCTAAAGCAGAGATATTTTGAATATCATAAAATAGCATAGAATAGCTGGTTATAAAGACATTGGGATGAGGCTATGACTTTATTGTTGCCAAAATGATTCATGTGGAATATTTGGTATTTTCAGTTCTTTCATGCTGTTGGCTTCCATATAAAACTTCCATTGACTTCACTGGCAGCAGGCCCAGAACTTGTGTAGACTCCTAGATTTTAAGGTCAGAAAGGATCATTGTGATCATCTAGTCTGACCATCTGCAATTGCAGGTCACAGAACCTCACCCACCCACTATACTAATAGACCTCAAACCTCTGTCTGAGTTACTGGAGTCCTCAAATCATGATTGAAAGATTTCAAGTTACAGAATATCCACCAGTTACACTTGTTAAAACCTGCAAGTGACCCATACTCCATGCTGCAAAAGAAGACTCCTAGGGTCTCTGCCAATCTGACGTGGGGAAAGATTCCTTCCCAACCCCAAATATGGTGATCAGTTAGACCCTGAGCATGTGGGCAAGACCCACCAGCCAGACATCTGGTAAAGAATTTGCTGTATTAACTCAGAGCCCTCTCCATTTAGTGTCCCATCACCAGCCATTGGAGATATTTGCTGCTAGCAGTCACAGTTCCGCAACATACCAGGCAGTGTCATCATACCATACTCTCCATAAACTTATCAAACTTAGTCTTGAGTCCAGTTAGGGATTTTTATTTTTATTTTTTTTGCCCCCAACCTTGGAAGGTTGTTCCAGAACTTCACTCCTCTGATGGTTAGAAACCTTTTCAAACCTAACTTGTTGATGGCCACTTTATATCAATTTGTTCTTGTGTCCACATTGGTGCTTAACTTAAATCACTCCTCGCCCTCCCTGGTGTTTATCCCTCTGATCTATTTATAGAGAGAGATGATATTTCCTCTGAGCCTTCGTTGAATTAAGCAAGACAAGCTCTTTCGTCTTCTCTCATAAGGTAGATAGATATAGTTATCTTAACATGTTGTGATATGTACCAGTAGGCTGTGTTCAGGCTGATTGCTATATCCACTTGTTAATTTCTAAGGAGCCTTGTTTTACCTGTATAGCTTATAGTATACTACATTCACATATCTATATAAGCTGAATATTAGTGATGTAATGGATGGACATACCAGTTAGCCAGAAATAAGCTTTGAATGTCAACAAGCCCTAGGAATTAAAAATAAAAAGGAGAATCAGTCATAGAGACCTTTTAGGTTCACTAAAGGGAGAGATGATTGACATAGCCACTTCCTCATGACAACCGATTCTGTTCTTTGTCACTTACGGCATTTTCAAGATAGGCTCCTGGAAGCCTGATCCTTAATGCTTTGTCACACAAGGATGATACTCTAGCCCAGAGCCAAAGTAAATCTTAATTGTGGAAAAAATGTGGTACAGCTTCAAACTAGGCTAAAGAAATTAAATAGAATCTTGTATTTAGAGCTGGAGGTTAGAGTGGAACTCTCAATATCTAAGCCCAAGGGCCCTTTTTCCAGGGCTCCTGAGGAGAGTAGAGGGCACTGTCATGAGTGCAAGGACAGATCCCCATTGAGGACTGTCCATAAGAAAAGCATTTCCTCCTTGAGCCAGTTCAGGTTGGGCGAGACTTCATGAACGGAACCTAAGGCACTTCTCCAATGAAGACCAGATCTGAGGGCAAGATATGTAAAAGGAAAGATCTGCTGCTTCTGTTGGTCACCTTGGTTCCAAAGCATAAAGATAAGTGCTTGTTGGTTCCATCTATGAGTGCTGGTCCAGGCCCATTGTCGGTAATGCCTCATCCACCTAAAGAATATCTGATTGCTGCTAATGCATCAGCACCCTTTGAACACTAGGGCGTATCCAGAATTATTACATTAGAGGATATATGCCTCCCTTATATACAGTCTCCACGTCTTTTCTTCCTGGTCCTTCTCAGGAATGTTCTTACTCCAGAAGAATCTACATCACTGTTGTATGACCTGTCTTACCTCCAAAGATCCATCAGAAATGCCCAGTATTCGCGGCGCCACCACTACCAATGGAACAGTTTTCGGACAAGGATGAATCAGATAAGATGGCCACACTGGTATCTCCACAGAGGCAGTTGATGGATGACACCCTGCAGGACTGGTGGTACTGATTTCTTTAGGGTCCCCTACAACTGATTGAGTCCTTTTTCTAGCCTTTTTGGGATCCACAGGATCCTTTTGGCAGGTGTTCAGGCCCTGGTCAGGAGTCACTGTACTTGGAAGAAGAGGTGGAACTGGATTCGCAGGTAACAGTGGTTCAAATGGGCGACTCTTCATCTTCCCTGGAAAAAGCAGTCACTCCTTGTTCACCTTCTCCATCAGATGACCATTGGTAGCACTGCTCCCTCTTCAATCTGTGCACATGTGCACGCGCCCACAGATCCCAAACCCTGCACACATGGTGAAATACCAAGTACGCGAAAATTTGCTCAGAAGCACAAAAATTTGCACAGAAGAAATTTTTTGCCCACATGGCCTGTCAAAAATTAGAGGAAACATTGCGTAGTACCAGTAACAGTTATAAAACATGGCCATTGACCTACAGACCCCTTTAGAGGAGGTCCAGGACATCTTGCAGTCACAGGGATCAAGTGAGATGGCTTTACCCATCAATGCAACCATACTAGAACTGCCCTGACACTGAAAAAGGCCAAGCGATGGTATTTTGTACCTGCAAAACTGGCTGTATTCTTATTCTCCCATCCTGCCCCCAACTCTTGGTGGTACAGGCAGCTATTGAAAGGACTAGGTCGCACTGTCAAAGAGACACCCTGGCAGGTAAAGAGATTGGACCTCCTGAGGAGGAATGTCTTCTCCTCAGGCCTACAAAGCATTTTGTGTTGCTAACTATGAAGCACTAATAGTAAAATACAATTTTAATAGCTATTCCAGGCTGGCAGACTTCAGGCAAGCTTCCCACAGAGGGCAGTGGCCCAATTTCAGTCTTTCTTAGATCAGGGAAAGCTAGTGGCAAAGGTAGCCCTCCAGGATGCAGTAGATGCAGCAGACAGGTTCCAGAAATTTGGCCACTGTTCTAGTTATGAGGATCTCCTGGCTGAAATCATCATTCTTAGACAGTTCCAAAACAGTATCCAGGACCTCCCTTTTGATGAGTCAAAATTCTTTAGTGAGAAAACAGATGAGTCCCTGCATTCCCTAAAAGACTCAAAATCATCAGTATTCTCTGGAAATTTATACTCTGGACCCCGGGAAGAAACACCAGATGCAACCCTATAGACCGAGGCCACCCCCCTCTGGATGCACCTTATTATCAGTGCACAGCTGAGAAAATGTCAAGAGGCCTTCGATTCTCGGCCCCTGCTACTGCCGCAGTCTTTACTCACTCTCAACCACACACCAAGAATCACTCTTGACATATTGTTCAAAACCCATATACTACCACTGATGACAACCACCTCATCCTGTTACCTTGGGGGCTATCTTACACTCTTTGCCCACAACTGGAACAAGATCACTACAGACAGTTGGTTCCCAGAGATTATCCATCTCGCAAGTCCTTATTAGTCCCCATTTAGTCAGAGACCACTCTCATGAAGTAATTCTTCAATGGGAAGTGCAATCCCTCTTACAGAGGGGCAATAGAGCGTGTTCCACCTCATTACTATGAGAGAGGATTCTACTCCCCATGTTGCCTAATTTTCAAAAAAGACTGGGTGGAGACCCATCCTGAACCTTTTGGCACTTCAACATCTTTGAAATGTGTGGTCCCTATCTGTATTCCACTGCCCACTACCCATTTCCTATGCTTTGGATCATGCTGGGTTGCAGTAAGAAAATGAATTGGACGAGGATACATATAGGGACCACACATTGTGAAGACCAGATCTGAAGGCAGACCAGATCTGTTACAGTAAGTAAACTGGATATCTATCAGAGACCTAGGCGCCCAATAAGAGTAAAAGCAGAAGTAATATACTTTACTTTTAACCACATTGTTTAATTGGTAACTAAACCTGTTACATTAGTTCTGTTGCAACAAGAGGTTTATTTAGTATTTATTTAGCTATTTTGAAAAGATTAAGACCCAAACAGAAAGAGACTTTTAATAACTACTGTTTAATATTTATAAAGGTGGTAATAGTTATCACTGTGTTTTCCTGGTGCTTTCAAATGTACAATCTGGCAATATCTGCTTTGACAGACACCAAGAGAGGAAAAATTTTTTTAAAAGGGGGAAAGAAATAAGTGACTTTAAACATCAATGTAATCTAATTTAGGTTCACAAATGCTAAAATACCCTAATCAAAATCACATGGTGATTGTATGGCTTCACTATAAAGTAGGATTAAGGTTGGTTTGGATACCTTAACTGTGCATTTCTGTACTTTAATATATGTGGATTTCTTTCAATATAATCTTGACTCTGAAATTCTGTAATGCTTGATATTGGGATAACTAAGCATCTTTTTTACCATGTAAATTACTGATCAGTACTCTTAATCTAAACTCTATGTTAATATAGCTCTTTGGGAATAGGTTACTATTTTTAGTAGCTTGGTCTTCACTTTGTGTGTATATAACTGTTCAGCATTAAAAATACATGGTTATTAATAAGTTAATGGGGTAAAAAATCTAATGAGAACCTGAGCAACTCTCAATTCAAGTATTATGTTATAAGGCAAAGGAATACAAAAGATGAATTAATTCACAAATCTTGGCAGATACATGCAAGCCAGTGGGTATGTAAAGAATGAAACAATGTCACGAATTGACAGGATTGCAGCTGTATTCTGCAGCTTAAACAAGATCTGGTTATCAAAAATCTAGACCAGACTATGAATCTTAAACTCAAATTTGATTTCCACCTTAACGTATGGATATAAATGTTGGAAATACATCAAACATACTTTTAGTTGTTAGTCCTTCATAACTGAGAGTGATACTGATGATTGTGTTATATCTTGTGCATAAAGTTATAGATAAAAAGGCTGGTGCACAAGTGATAGTCATTTCCACATGCAGTGCATAGATAATTTGATGCCTAGGAAGAGATTACAATCTATGCCTGCTGAGTCTCAGCCTCCGTGCTTCAAGATCCATACAGCAAGAAATCTCAGACCGGGTAATCCCATTGACAACTGTTTGCTAGCATGATCTATCAGTTGCTGATGACTCCTAGCTGTCAACATCAATATTGCCGTCTGTCAAGTTATTCTTATGAGGCAGCCAGAAGAAACACTTACATGATTGCTCACTTTCAGTTCATCATACAGCTGCTCCTTTGGAGTTCTGGTGTCATCCAGCCTCAACACATGACCAGCTCAGCCTAACCACTATGTGATAAGCATGATTCAATATCTGTGAAGAGACTATGTTCCAGAAACTCATTATTCATTCTTTATCCTGCCTTTTGATGCAAAGTATGGCATGCAGATGTCACACATGGAATTAATCCAGAAGCTTAATAGGATGCCAGTAGCAGGTCCAGGTCTTACTCCCATACAATAAGTAGGACAGCACAACTGCTCTATAGACTTTTAGCTTGGTTTGAAACTTAATATAATGTTACTGACAGACTCTGGCTGATAGTTTGCCAAATGACGAACTGGCTTTGTTGATATAACTTGTCAGCTCCTTATCTATAGTAACATCATTTCGCAATATATTACCAAGATAGCAGAAGTCTATAACAACATTCAACTGTGTGTTACTGATGGTAACTTTTGGTTTTGCGTAGGGTTTCCTTGGCTAGGTTGATACATGACCTCTATCTTTTTCAGATTGCCAGTCTGTACCTTTCTGCAGATTCTTCAAATCTGTCCAAAATCAGTTGTATCTCTTTTAGAGCAGTACTTCTCAAACTATCTGATGTGGCAGATGGCAATTTTTTCCCGATGTCCCAGGGATCGGTAACATATTTTATTATATGTGAAGGAGGGGGATAAGCGTGCGCTCACGTGTCTCATGCAAAATATGCTGTAGCACTATGGCATAATTATCAGTATTATAATATGTGCTTCTGAAAACATAGTATTATTTAATATTGTCGACTTTATTGACTGATAATTATTCTTTCTTGAATTCTGATGTGATTTTTAAATTATACTATTATTTATTTATTTATTTCCTGGAAACTCGCCATGGACCAGCAGCTGATGGCTCGGTCCATGGACCACCACTTTGAATAGCACTGTTCTAGGGTAAATGCCTCTAGAGTAGAGTCATTTGGCATACAGTAGCTCATGAACAATTGCTTCAAAGACCTATGGGGAAGATCGCAGCCTGCTTAGAGTAAATAGTTTCCAGATAATCTGAAACATGTCCTGATACCAGCATTCAAGTCTCTTATAGCATCATCAAGTATTGCTGTACAGAAAGATTAAACAAAATTGGACCAATTACACAACACTGCTTAATCTATTAGTGATAGGAAATGGGTCAGATCGACTACCATCTATACAGATTCATCTATGCATTCATCAGAAAATAGCCTAAGAATGTTCAAGGTTCATGAAAAACCAAACTTACATATTAATTAAAGCTACCATTTAGTCACAGATATTTTGATAAAAGTCATGGACAGGTCACAGGCAATAAACAAAAAATCACTGCCCATGACCTGTCCATGACTTATACTATAAATACCTATTACTAAATCTTGGGGAGTGGTTGGGGGGTGGCACTCAAGGGGCACTGCTGGGAGGAATGGGGCAAGTGGCTGCTCCGCCTGCCCAGGGTCCACCAACAGCAGCTACTCCGGCTGCCCCAGGGACCGCTACTCAGGCAGTCACTTGAGATTCTGGCCTCAGAGTCCTAATAATTGCCAAAGCCCAGTTCTACTGAGGGTGTCAAATTCTTTAGCCAAGTCAGTAAGAACAGCATAGATGTGCTGCTGCTGCTGGGCTAGAAATATCATATTTGCCGTTTCTTGAATTGGCCTAAAACCACATTGTGACTCTGATAGCATGGAATTAGCAGTGCTGCATGACAGACAATCAGAGAGTACTCTGGTCAGAACCTTTCCAGTGATGGAGAGTACTGAGATACTGCAGTCAGACTTTTCCCCTTTTCTTTTATATTTGCTAACAGTAGTGGTGTCTTTGAAGTCTTGTGGTATGTATTCAATATTCTGTATATTGCGAAATAGTCCATGCCGTCGCCTCTGCATGATCTCCCTCCATACTTGACTGTTTCTGCAAGAATGTCATCAGAACTGGGAGTCCTTCAGTTCTTCATGGCACTAATTCCAGCACTGATTTCATCAAGGGATGAGGCTGCATCCATGATATCATTACCTATTATCTGATACACTGCTCTTACTAGTTCCTCATCTGTAATGCTAAGGTGTTCAAAAGATAAGTGAAATGCTGTCGACACCACTGAAGGATTTCTCAGTGTTAGGCCATCCACACTCTTCAAAGGCTCCGCAGTGGTATGTATGGGACCATATATGTCTTGCAAAGAAGCATGGAGATCTTTGGATTCATGACAGTTAGCATAGTCCTGAATTTCATCTGCCTTGGCATTCCACCATTGATCTTGCATGTCTCTAAGCTTAGGTTGGCTATCATGACATAGATTCCTGTATGTTATAACAGTACCCACAGGGACATATGGCACAACAGTACGAGAATGCACCTCATGTTTTTTAGTGACGTACCTGTTTAATTTCTGGATTAATTTTCATCAAAGCAATTTTGCTGTACCAAAGTTGGCAAGAGCAGCATGGTACACAGTGTTGCGAAAAATCGTCCACTCACTGTTTACATTAGCACTAGTAGTCAAGCCAGCAGGTTACTGTAATGTTACTGCAAAGCTGTGCTCATGTAGCTTCATCCTTCGGTTGCTGTACATTGAGCCATCTAATTGATTTAGATGACAACTTGTGATGCACTGGTTGAATTACTGATAACAGTTTGGAGCTGATCTATCCGCCTTCACCTACCTGCACTGATTTTTTTACATGGTATGGACCTTTGCATCAGGTGATGTAGTCGATGAGATACCATTGTTGGGATCCTTGACATTTTCATTTTGTCTGGTACATGGGGGAAAAAGGTATTCATGATTGCTAATTGCCACTTGATGCACTGATTGAGTAGCAGAGTTCCATTGCTAAGGAATACAAGAGATGAGTCAATTAACATACCTTGGCAGTAACATGCAAGCCATTGGGGATGTTTAGAAGGAAATAATGTCATGAATTGGCAAGACAACAGCTGTTTTCACTAGCTTAAACAAGATCTAGTCATCAAAAATCAAAGTGTTAAAGCAAAACCATGAATCTTCTATTCAAATGTGAATTCCACCTTAACATATGGATATGAAAGCTGGAAGTACACCAGAGCTGCAGAGGAATATAAATGCTTTTGGAAGCAAATACCTTAAAAAAGTACTAGGTATTAAATGGAATGAGTTTATGACAAATGCTGAGATTTGTCAGAGAGTTCAACAACTCCTTATCTCCAAAGTTATACAGAATATAAGATGAAAATATCTGGGACATATTAAAAATGAATCCAGAGTGTCTGCAAAAGCAGGTGTGCTTTGGCAGCTGGAACAAGCAAAATGGACTGACTGAAAAAATCCTTCCATCACACAGTAGTTGGAGAGGGGAAATTTATAGAACTTAATGACACAGAGGATATGCAGAGAGCAGCTCAGGATAGACACAGATGGCAGAGCCTTTTTCATGTCCTAAGTGATATGACAACATGGGATGGATTCAGATAGCACCCTTTGTATGCACAGTTCTTTTGAGTTATCCACCAGGAGTAAGTCAATAGTTAATAACTACAAAATAAAAAACAATGTTGAGTTATTTCCTCCTTGGCACTTAAAAATATGTCCTGTTTTCTCTGGCTGCCTTGTAGGCCTTGATCTTGCATTGTGCTCTGCTGAGGCATGATGTCTACTTCCCTGGAGCTCACTGGAGGATTTGGCACCTTATACAGTTTTAGGAAGAAACCATTTTTATTTTGAGTCTAGTACAGTGTCATCTATGTTGTTGGCATATTGTGATGATTATTATTAATAAGAAATACATAAAATAAGACACAAATGTATGTAGATAAGGTTAAAAAAAGCAGGCAACTAACTCAGTTCTTTTGGGTGTGACTTAGTCAATATGATGTATCATGGCTACATTGTAGATTGATTCCATGGGTGACACCAACTGAGGGAAGTTCAAAAGGTGGTGGTATAGTAGTGAATTTAAAGAACAAAACATAATGGAAAAGAAATGTCCTGAAATGTTAGATACTAGAGAAGTTTATGAAATGAGGACCATCTTACAAAACTTTTCTATGAGGGCAACAGCACAGAAACCCCGCCCCCCAATCTGGAATATAAGAGCCCAAGAAAAACTGATCAAGGCAGTGCAGAGAATCTAGAAAAGAAGTGTAGATGTATAATATTGAAACAGTTGGATCAGTAGAGGGAGGAAATTTGTCTACATTTGTGATGTTTAAGTCATTAATTCATTAGATTTCCCCCCCCCCCCCGAATTTAACTAAATATTGACTGAGTACATTACTTCCTTACACCAAGGCAGTGAGCACCTGCTTTTCTGGTTAAGTGGCCAATGTAGAAAACTAAGCAACTAATTTGGCAAGTGGGTAGAGAAAAAGAAGAATTAGAGTTTAATAAAAAAATAAGTAAATAATGATTATTTTCCAGGATTTCAGATCCTGGGCAAAGAATGAAGTATAAAATAGGCAAAAATGTAGATTTAAAAACAAAAGTCTCTTCTGATTATACAAGAAGGGAAATAGTTCCATACTTTCTTTGAGTGTAATGCTTCTGTAAATTTTATTTCATGCCATGTTTTTATGGCAGAGCAAAAAATGAAATAATTTTTGGAGTTTTTTAACAAGATTGCAGAATAGGAAATATATATGATATTTTCCACTTTAAGAACACTACCCCTATTTGGCAAGATTCAGTGTTTGTAATTTGATCTTTTTATTTATTGTTGGCTTCTGATTTATAGCTTTACCTTGAGAAATTTCACACTGTGCAGTAGTTGAATGGCCAACAGAAGACGCTAAGCTACCATTCTGACACAGTAAATTTCAAATAGATTGGGGAATCTTAGAGGTGTGCTCACGGATATACAACAGGTCACGCCTGTCCAAAGTTGTTAAGGAGTATCTGGTTGAGGGAGTTATAATTTTTCTATGGACTTCACCCATTTTATTTTTTTCTAATTATTTTACAGTGCAATGGACTGATGATTGTGCTTTTTTTTAGTTTTAAAGAAGATGATTTAGTATTTTATTATGTGAGGTAGTAGTAATAAAGCAAAGCATATGCAAGATATGAATTTAACATTTGCTGAAGTTTTAGGAGTTGTTGAACCTTTGTTTCCCATTTGGGCTTTTGCTTTTCCTCAAGGTCCTACAATTGCCCTTCTAGTTGCTTGGCATCACAATTCCAAGCAAACATCATTGCCAGGCTTCCTCTGCCCATAATATTTCTTAAGGGGACAGGGAGGGCAACTCCATGACATGGAAGAGGAACTGCAGAAAATGTAAAGCAACTTCACTCTGCTGGAAGTAGTGTAGGAGGTAAGAAGTACATCCTCTTGCCCTTTACCTGGGAGATCCACTGGTCCCGCTGATTCAGCGTACCCGCCACCGAAGTGCTGCCAAAATGCCGCCGAATCCCCAAGAGTGATGGACCTCCCATAGCCATGCCGCTAAAGGACGCCTTACTGCTGCCCTGATAGTGATGGGCAGGCTGCCCCCTGCAGCTTACCACCCTAGGCACATGCTTGTTGCATTGGTGCCTGGAGCCAGCCCTGCTCCTGAAAATATCCTGAAATCCAGCAACTGTGGGGAGTAATAATAATTCTACTGGGCTAACCAGACCATATGGCATTCATGGTCATCAGAATTGAGTTACCAAGAGTTCATGCCTTCAAGTCACTTACTCTGAGCTGGTTTGTTCTTAAAAAAAAAAAAAAGAAAAAAAAAAAGAGTGAATTGTTTCCAGGTGACATTCTGATTTGGTTGAAAAGGTTGAGCTGCTGTGGAGCTAGCCTTTGCAGTGTTCAAGGGCTTGAATAACTCAGAAAATTATGTATATATTTGGATGGATTGGGCCCTAAAATATGTTGCCAGTAATTTTTAAAATATAGTTTGTCATAGAGCTGAACTTTGGAAAAAATCAGTTCAACCTATGGGTATTATGGTTATGTTTTATATATAATTTATATGAGAACACATTTTTGAAAAAGGGAAAAGCTTTCTAGCTGATATGAATATAGCTCAGTAAGTGGAGAACACTAGTTAAAGAAATGAATCACAGAAATGAATCACCCAAAGCTTTCCCTTTCCTTGACTCAAGCTTTTTCTTTTTCTGAGAATGCTAAAGATAACGCAGAACCAGACAAGGGATAAATATTCAAAAGATCATCAGGAAAATGTTAAAAACAAGTATTTAACAGTCCACAAGATTTCATATGAATTTGTTTGCAATAATTTTACATTATTGCAAGACCTCTTTTGCTTTAGCTTATCATTACTATTATAGAACAACATGCTATGCAATATGCTGATATGTCACAAGGCTTATTAAATATGAGGCAGATTCTGGTTACTTAATAATGATGTTTTGCCCTACCAGCAGTTAGAATCTAGTTCTAAATCAGGGTGGGCAAAATTTTTGGCCCTAGGGCCACATCAGGGTTCAAAATTGTATGGAGGACCAGGTAGGGAAACAGCCTGGCCCTGCTCCCTATTTGACCCTCTCTCACTTCCCACTCTCTGACTGCCCCTCTTATAACTCCTGACCCATTCAACCCTCCTGCTTCTTGTCCCCTGACTATCCCCTCCAAAGACCCCCCACCCCTAACCACCACCACCACCCAGGACCCAACCCCCTATGTAAGCCCCCCGCTCCTTGTCCCATTTTTTCCTTTGCCTATCTAAAATAATAAAACAAAGGAAACAGAATCCTCCTAAACTTCAACACCAATATTATTTTTGCATCTTTGGTTCCAGTCCAAGCCACTCCAGGGACACTGGAATTCCAGTCAGTAATAATTCAGGCAAATCATCATCTTCTTTAAGAGTCTCAGATGTGGTTGGACCTGGGAGAAGATAGACGATGGGAAAACTATTTTTCTCAAAGACTGAACAAATGTCACAATATTTAATCTTGTTTAGCATGTCTCCCATCTTCCATGTGGTGTACATATCCCAACTACCTGAGATTTATTTCTTTGATGATATTTTTTGATACACCCTGCTCCTGTATCCTCATAATTGTTTTGTCTTTCCATGAAATGTGTAGTGTCTTCATCAGCCATCTATGATGGGCAGCCTCTAGTCCCTCTTTGTTAGCTACTAGAGAGAAAAGGTGGGTGAGGTAATATCCTTTATTGGACCAACTTGTGTTAGTGAGAGAGACAGGTTTTCAACTAGCTACTGTCATTGGCTAAGTCTCTGTTCCATATAGTATGTGCTCAGTACAATCACATGGTTGAATCTGACCTTTAGTTCTGTGTGGAGACCTCTGTTTGACCAGATGTTGCTCATCCTTCCAAAAAAAAGGTATTTGCTTTTCCTACTCTCATATGAATATCTTTATCTCAGCCATTTTCAAATGTCATCACACTCCCCAGATAGCAGAACTTTTTTCCTGTTTGATTTTATTTGCATTCATATACATCTTTGCATCTGTTGTCCAAATTCCTATTATCATAACCATTTTTTCTCTGCATTTACTTTCAATCCAATATTTATTGCTCCCCGTTCTACCTCTGATGTAAGAGTTATCGATCTGTTCCATGTTGTACTTAATGCAGTGATGTCATTGGCAAAATAAAGGAAAAATTGCCTTTCACCCAAAAAAAAAAATCCTTCTATCTATTCAGCATTTCCTCAGTGTCAAAGCCTCACAATGGAATTGGGAAGACATACTCTAGTAGCAAACAGTGAGGTATATTAAGTGGTATTTCTTGAACTCAAAAATGCATCTCTCCACTCCATTAACCAGAGTCATCAAGAATTCTTGAGGATTACTGAGCAGCATTTACACTTTGAATGCAAGCATCTGTCCCTTTAGATTATCATAATCTCTCCTCCAGCTTCACAACAGTGACAAGTTGCTGATTGTGATGGCATCAAGAAAAAAAGTGCACACATAACTCAAACTAATGCATATGGTCACAATCATAGGTAGGAAACAAACCTGGCTATATTACAGATATTTGAAGCTGTTCTGAGCCTTAGTCCTTATGGTTCAACTGTGGGGAGAAAGATCAAATATCTGGGAACAGAGAGATACAATAAAAGGTAGTCTTCAAATCATCAGACTGTCTGCAAATTGGAACCTTTGACACTGGAGCCTGTAGTCTGATCTATAGATTATGTATTAATTTTATTGATTACTTAAGAATTTTCAGTTCTGACTTTGAGGGTTGACAGGTTCTTGTCTCAGTATCAGGCCCAGTATTATTAAAATTACTGTATAGTTGGAAATCCTAGTGTGTATGATTGCAGCATGATAGGAACTCTTCTATATTTACAAATAATTTATTAATACATTTAGCAAAGTCACAAACAAACTAAATCATAGACAGACTACAGAATGTACATTTGAACACCCATATACTTTCACCATCCCTTGCAGGACAACCTGAAATGTTAGCCATTGTCTTCCTCATCAGCATCACCTTCCTCATCTTCACTAGTGGACATCATTCTGGCACCTCCCAAAGGCTGCATCTCTCTCTCTCTCCTACTGCCCACAGGCTGGGATGTAAATTTTATAATATGTTACACTGACACCACTATGTCTAATGCATATTCAGCAGTATTTTCCCTCTTTCTTGTTTGTATTTCCTCAATCTACTACTATTGAGGTGTCCTCCTTCTATAGGTTAGTATATTAATATGTGTAACTTCCATTTCAGCTCATGATCATATCCATCAGCCCTTGTTTAAGTAGATTTACATTTATTACTTCCGAGTTCTTTGCAATAGAACTTACTGGAATATTCTACTTTCTACCATTGAGCAAGCTCCTCATAGTTCTCAAAATCTAATTAGGCCATCTTAACCACACTCATGCTAACATATGCTTCAGCTAATATCTTATAGAATACAGACCTGTAGGTTTCTTGTGTTATGGCTGAATATACTAAAAGATCTACTCTAGAAATTATTTTGGGGAAGTTCTGTGGTTTGTGTTTTACAATAGGTCAGACTAGATGATAACAATGGTCCTTCTGACCTTCAAATCTGTGAAATAGTTATTTCAAGCCAATTAATCAAAAGAAAATTTGCAAAGCAAAGTGACTATCCCCATGTGTGAAAAATTCTCTGTGGCCATCCTGATCTTGGGGGAGCAAAACTTCAGAGAAAAGCCAGTTTGGGGCAGACTTAACTGGCAAGAGTAGACACATAAGCAGCTGTAGGAGGGATCCTCAAAAACTGATGTCATCAGGCTTCTGTCTATAGATTTTTACCCTGAACATTCTTTCTCCCCAGCTGACTAGCTGTTTATTCCAGTAATTCCCCTTGCCAGTCTGATTCTTCCTGTGTTTCCTTCCTTCCCATTTATTTGACTCTATCTTTCCAGTCTCTCACAGAAGCTCAACATAACGCTTGATTCTTTTTGTCCTTGGGTGGATATTTGGTGCCTTGTCCCACCTGACTGCTTCTAGTTTTCCAGAACACCCTCCACAGATCTCTGTGTCTTTTGCCTGGATTTTGTCCCAATTGGTGTATCTACCTTACTGGTGACATGGTCTACTCTGCTTTTATTTCCCTCTTGCTCTTTTATTGTTATATTTTTTTATCTCACCCATAGATTAATAGTCTCACATTAAAATAAAATAAAAAAAACAGTTCAGTCTTTTGTATTTGTAAGTACAGTGCTAAATACATATTTAAGGGTGTAAGAACAGAATAGAATACTAAAGTATGGGAGGAATTTTGATAGCCTATAAAATCTAAAATGTCCAAGGCTAGCCACTGAAAAGTTGCATGGGCAGCAGAGAGCATTCAGGGTTTATGCTTCCATTTGGCAAAAATCACAATTTCCAGTATTTAAATTTTATTGGCAATGTTCTATCCATGTTGGTGAAATACTATAGTGCTGAATGAAAGTGTTTTAAAATGCCTGCATCATGATTTAGTTTTGTAATAATGTGAATTTGGTCAATTTAGTTGTGACAGCCAAGGGAAAAAATAGTATAAAAACTATAATAAATCACTGCAGTTTAATCACTACGGTAAGTTAGCATGATCTTTTGCAGAAATGATAATGTTACTGGTGCTGCGTGCTTTAAAAATAAGGTATTTAAGATTCAGCACTGATGTCTATTGAGGTTTGAACAAGAGTATTAAATCTACTAAAACTTTTATAAAAAACTAGGAGTTGTGGCTAGTAAAAGTGATCATATTGGTTACAACATTGAACTAAAGAGCGATTCAACATGTTTTTCACAATAACAGTGTATGACTAGACGTGGAGTTAGGAAGTTTTGAAGCAGATTATTTGGTTTTCGGCCAATGTTAATCTTCTATGATTCTATGTCATCAACAGAAGAGAATGAATACTCACCTAGCTGGAGAAATATGAAAAATATTTTTAATCATTAATAGTTTTTTTAAAAAAAATGAACAAAACTTCCTCTCCTCAGTGGGTATCTCCCTTCCTCCTTTGACCATTTGTTTTGGCAGAGAAGTGGAAGTGAAACTCCAACCTCACAGGCATCTCTTCCCCTCAGGTTCAGTTGTAGAATGGGGTTCTCAGCCAAGGAGGAGTCTTTAGACCATGCTGTCCCTTTGAAAATTCTTTCTTGCTTGACTGAGCCAGGGAAGAATTCAACCCCGTTGAGGCATTATATATAGCAGCTGGGCTAGGCATGGATCTAGTCATGTTCCAGAGAAGTGTGATCCCAGCATTCCATAGCCACAATAAAGAGGGAAGTGGAGTAGGAGGGAAGAAGACTTCATCTGGACCCGAGAGCAGTTTCTACAACTTTTCATCCTTGGAAGCTTGAAGAATATCTACTTCCAACTATCATCAGTTGTGGATGTTAATTAGAGCTAGATAGATAATTCTAAAATGCTGTCCAGATTACTTATATATATGCCATCTTCTTGTAATATTAAAACAGTAATAACAGTGGTATTATTAATGGTGAAGAATTAACATTTTTATCTTTACTAGCATGCTACCTGTGAGGCAAGAGATAACACTTTTAATAGAGAAATAATCTCTATATTGCACTTGACAAATTAAAAGATTAAAGCTATGTTTACTCTTCACTGAAGAAAACTCCTGCTCTAGAAGATTTCTGTTGTAAATTTTATGTTTCTTGAGATCTGTGCATTGAAGGGTCATTTCTGCAATATCGCATTCCCAACTTTTCAATTTGGGAATATATTGACCCCAGAAAAAAACAAAATATTAGAATAAGATGGAATCCAAGGGTCAACTTAAACCATGATGTAATTCCATTGATGCCTACTCATTTATTTGCATTCATCTTTTCCCCTCTTGTGCAGCTGAGCTCTTCAGTCTAGGCCATTTTTTTTTGTTACAGCAAACAATGGAATAGTAATCAGAACTATTGTAACTTTGCACAGTCTTCTGTAGCATGGAAATCAAGTGGAGGATTTTTATTATCATCTGTAGTGTTTCAGATACCTGTAGCATTCAAAGAGAGCCTTTCACCTATGCCTAGACTTTTAGCAGCTCCACACAAATGACAGGTCTCAACATGCACTGTGTAATGCACAGTGTTATTAATGAATGTACCACAAACCCATTGTTTTTTTACCACCATGGTTTACAAGTAAAAGATTAATGGGTGAAATATTCATTGATAATACAGAGCTCCTTTGCTTCAGTTGTTTGTGCCACTTAAGGCCACCAGCATGGCTGGGCTATGCTAATGGAACAGCTGCGCAGGGAACCTCCACATTCCCTATGTTCTGTTGAAAGGAATCCAATGCTGTCTATGCACAAACTAGTCCATAGGCCTGACCACATTTATGATTTACGTGGATCCCGTGGTGAACACCACCTGTGTAGTGGATAGTGAAATCATTTTTGACCTGGAGTAGCAAGTAAGGAAAGGTACACTGCATTTTTGTGAGGCTTGCCTTCTGATCTGGGAATTCAAGCTATGCAAGTATTCCAGCATTGCATAGGAGGAATGAATTTCACTCAACATGAATAATGACTAAAAATACAAAACCACTATGAAATGAGTATCAATGTGGAATTATCTTATTTAGAGAAAATTTGATTGGGTTTTATTTTGCAGAGTTGCCTGCATTTTAAATATTTGTATTGCATACATTAACACATGTATTAACTTTCCTCTCTTGGGTACCATAATTTCTTCTTCTAATTCTTGAGTAAGTGAAATGAACAAAACACAATTTGTGGTGTTCTAAAGGAATTAGACACACTCAGTTTAGACAATCATCCAGACCATATGCTGTTACATCCACAGAAATTCTTTCTTATACTGTGTGGTTTATCACTTTGCTATTTAATATTTTTAAATTTTAAAATGATCCCCATGCTTCTTTGAATTTGTTCATTTGCTATTGCTCTATAAATACAAATGATCCTATCACTTTATTATGAACAGATATTATTCACTAAGCATACAGCTTTGCAGATGTCTTTCCTTCTGTTTATAAAAAATGTACTACTCTGTATGCCTGTGCGCTCAGTATAAAAACAATGAGGCCGAATGTCTGACAAACTGAATCCTTTTTCACTAACTACAGCAATCCACTTATCCCTCTCCTTCAGGAAAAGCCTAAGGGAATAAGAAATGGGTCTTGCATTTATAAATTTATGGCTTTGGTGAACCACCAAGGAAATCAGAATCTTAAATGAAAGATCCAGCACTGAAAACGTCTTGCTTGCAGCATCCTCACAATTGAACCAGAGGGTTGTTTGCATTTATGTCTGTTCATACCAATTGCTGCTTTACAGTGAGACTGTGGGGGAGGGATAGCTCAGTGGTTTGAAGATTGGCCTGCTAAAAACACAGGGATATGGGGCAAAAATCCGTTGGATGATTTAATTGGGGATTGGTCCTGCTTTGAGCAGGGGGTTGGATTAGATGATCTCCTGAAGTCCCTTCCAACCCTGATATTCTATGACTGCAGTCCCACCCAGTCATTAATTCTCTGAACTATTGTTTCACTCCATGAGTTGATTTTCATTTTAAAGTATTTTATGTATCCAGCATATTAGATGCTGCAATATATTCTTATTTATTTCTGTATAAATATTGTCAAAACAGATGGTTTTGTTATCCTATATTCCTCATCAAGGAAATGGTTACCTGTAGTATGGAGGTATTATTTCATATATATTTAATTTAAGTACAACATGAATAAGCTAATTTTGCTAGGGAAAATACTATGATAATCAGACACGTCAAAAAAGAAAAAAATATTCCCTAATATTTTAAAGAACTTTGATATCCTGGGATGGAAGCAGCTGTTTTATTTATATAAAAGAGCCAGCATTAGAGTGTGTAACTAGTTTATTGTTTTTTTCCTGTTTCTTTCAAGAAGATAAATATATGGCCTTTTTGGCTTCCTTGAAGTATCTGAACATAATCATTTTTATCTGTATTGAAGATTATCTGGTGTATTGTGTCATTAGTTATAAATAGTTCAGAATTCATTACATCATTTAAGTTGAAGGGATAAGTTGGGATGCATATTCGTTTGTTTGACTCTTTTATAGAGCTGCCACTTTAACACAGAAATCTCAAGGACATGCATCCCCAGGGGTGGTTGTCTTATGCTTCAGTAATGGAGATTAAATTTGTGGTAGTTAGCTAGCTAGCTCTTTTTCTAACAAGGAAACTAAAATTCATTAAAAACTAATTAGGAATGTATAGGAGGTTAATACTCCATGTTAAGCCTTATTAATGTGAGATAAGTAATTCTAAAAGTATCAAAGGACTGCAGTGGATAAAATTAAAGAGAATTATGCCACTAAAAACTACATTAAAGTAACATTAAGGGTCTTGCTTAAGCCTGCGAAAGGCAGGAAAATCAGAAGTAAAGTTAAGTCTATTTTTTAATTCATGTTTGGGATGTTGGTATGGTCCTGTAAAAGGAGAGTTCAGCATTAGGTGATTTTTTTCCCCCTGCAAGTTAAGATGCAGTATTAATTAATTAATCTCTAAGAGACTATGGATTATTGACCTAGTGGTGTCATGAATTTGGAAAGTTTTTAACATGCAAGTTCTTAGACTTGATTTCAGAAATATCTTGAGATCATATTACTAAAGCTGCTTTTAAACCATTATGACTTGCTCTTTTAATAACAAAATAAAATAATTGGGCCACAATATTCATGCAAATTTTTATTTTCTAAAATGTAGTCATTTTGGAATTCTGATTGTTAAAATAAGGGTTTTTAAATTTGTAAATAACTGCTTGGGGTAGGGTTTTTTTTTTTCTTGGATACCAGGCTAAGACTTTAACTGAAAATAAAAAGCGCACCATGTTCCTAAGATCAGTACACTTCCGTATATAAATAAAATTTGCATGATCCTCACAGAAATATTAGTGAAATTCAACTTCCTTTTCCCCTGAAATCTGGGATCAGAATGGGGCGGTGCGGCACCAGCCCCGTACTCTAGCAGAACCTCTACATTAGCATCTCTCAAAGATTTCTGACAGTGGACGCTTTCCTCTTCCCCGATGCCTCTTGCGGTCCAGGGGTGTGTCCGCCAAAATGCCGCCAACAGCAAAGTTTCCGCTGTCGGCAGCATTTCGGCAGGACACTAATAGAATTTCCCATTTCGGCGGCGTCCCGGGCAGATCCTGTGGTGGCGCCAGGTCTCGGCGTCCCTCCGTGGGGGGTGTTGTGCACCCCACGTTGAAGACAACTGCTCTACATCACTTACATAAGATGTGAGGGCACTTGATCTCACAGCTCCTCCCTTAGCCCACTCCACACACACTGCAGAGACCATCCTTGCACAACAGCTCCCCCGACAGGGCATAAGTGGTACAGAGCATCTTGTGCAGACCTTATACCCCAAAGTGAGTTTCACAGAGTATGTATTTACATAAAAGTCTTGAAAAAGACATTAGCAGATTCATGTAACTAATGGCTTTTTGCATCTCTTTATTCTCCTCTGCTCCTCTTTTACATGAATTCCCCATAATATTTCTCCTGCTGGGGGCTCTGTGTGCCATCTCCCATACCAGAGTTCCTGATTCTCCCTCCATACCAGTAGCTCTACATGCAGACCCACTTCCTCTTTCTCCCATGGTATGGACACTGTTTGTTCCCTAACACTTTCTCCAATCCCCCTCTCTACAAGGTGTTCCCCATTCTCTCTCTTTGGCAGGGACTCTGGGTATGCTTCACTTCTTCCCATACCGTTGTCTCCCCATCTCCCTCACTGCTAGTGTTTGTATACTGTATACTCCATTCCTTCTCTACCCATACCAGTTTTTCCCCCTACTCTGCTCCATCCTGTGGCTGTGTGCATACCTTCTTCCCCCAAAGAGATAAGTCATTCATGGTATCAACATGTTAAACTCTATTGGGAGGACCCCCAACAATGAGATGGGGCATTGCCATGCTGTAAAATACTGAGTGCTGTCAACCAGTTGTTTGCAGAGGAGCTTGAGACTGTGACCATGCTAAAGAGCTGGCAGAGGCTTCATGTGTCCATTTTCCCTCTTTTGGCTTTGTGATTTTCCCCCCAAATCAATAGGATTCTAACTACTGATGTCTAGACTATTGCCTGAAATTTTGAAATAGATCAAATGCTTCATTCAAAAGCACTATAGAGAGACCAATAGAGAAATGCCATCAATGTTGAGAATACGGCACTGGAGTTCAACTCCTTGCCAAATGAGTGAAGATTAAATGGAGGAATGGCTGTAAGGACAGAGAGGAAACTTTATGTGTTAAGTGCTCAGCACACTGTCATTCTGGTTGAGCAACTTTAGGTGGATGATGCTCAAAACTGAAAAAATGGTTAGAGCACTGGACTTGGTGTTATTATTTCCTTCAATATGGTAAGTGTCAGCATGTTCCAACAGTCTTTCCTTTGTTCACCTCTAGGAATTTGTTTTAGGATGAGAAGGTCCCTTACAAGGCTTAGAGAACAAGTGGACACAAAATATGTAATTTTGATCGATAAAGAAGTGGCAGAGAAACATAAACAGATAGTGGACATGCTTCGCTCAGAGGATGGCACTTGCAGAAGCAGGCATTGGCTCTGAAACAGAACCACTGCCACTAGAGATGCCACATCAAAGAAAGCTACAGTGGCACAAGGCATGAATCAGATATTTGCAGGCTCTGTGTTAGAGCACATATGTTCTATTCAGGTAGTGGGAGGGTAATAGCATTTTAATTATAATGAGTTAGCATTTGCAGACTTCACTGAAGTGAGTTTAACAGCAGGACTGGAGTGAAGAGAGAATGAGATTTGACAAGTTAAACACATAAAGAATAATATCTTACATTTTAAGTGCTTTTTATCCCAGAGGAACTCTGAGTGCTTTATGAACTACATAAATGGATTACCTCATACACCTCTGTGGGTAGAACAGGGAAGCCGTTTCACAGTGCACAGCAACATGACACAATAATATAACACTGTCAATGAAGAAGTCTCAGTATAGCCTGGATTTGTTTCCCCTTGTCCCAGGATCCTCCACTGCAGATTTCCTCCTTTTCCCACAAGACCATCAAGTTCTCAGTTGGTCCAGTGTGCATGCTAGGAAAATGATTTGAGACTGGGCAGGCTCATGATGAGGAATGGATGGGTCAGGGAAAAATGTACACTGGGCTACTTCTGACCTTGTGAGACATCCCTGGAAATAATAATATAGACTGGAGACACTCCCACCAGGGATCCCACAGGCAGCAGCAACCAGGAAGAGTGTCCCAGACACTTCTTTATGTTCCTGGTAGCTATGGAAGTCAGAACTGGTGCAAAGGCCCAGGGCTTTTGTTGCATATGACCTTTGCCTCCCTTGAATATTTCTGGAAACCCACAAAAGTTGAGTGACCAGATGACCCAGTTTTATAGGGACCATCTCGATTTTTGGGTCTTTTTTCTATATACGCTCCTATTACCCTCCTCCTCCATCCTGATTTTTCACACTTGCTGTCTGGTCACTCTGAATTTTGTCTTCTAAAATACTTTGACCACACAATGTAAAACAATATAGAAAAGAAAGAGGAATTGAGATTTGTGGTTAATAATTTGATATGAGGCTATTACAGCTTGGAAAGAGAGAATTTGTGACTAAAAATTACAGTAATGTGAAGACTCTAGAGCTGGTCATAAAACAAAGCACACATTTTGCAAGTACATTAATTAAAATGTAATTTAATTTTTAATCATTTTGAAATTTTGACAAAAATCTGTATTGAAATTTTTCTGCCAGCCCCAGAAGATTCCTTGAAATATTATATGGACGTAATATGCTAGGTTCCTAGTATTATTGCCAATGCAAATTTTCCCTGTTCGATACATAGATTTTCACATATCCATTAATTAACATTATGACATTTAAAAATAAAGCAGTTTCATAGATTTTAAAGTCTATGAGGGATCATTATACTCAATTGTTTGCCCTCTATCTTAATATAAGCAATGGAATCTATCTCAGCATTGAGCCCAGTTACTTGTGGTTTAGCGAGTGTATAATTTTTAGAAAGACCTTTAATCTTGATTTAAAGACTTCAAATGGAGAATCCAGCTCATCTCTGGGTGAATTCTTCCAATGACTAATTACATATTAAAATCCGTGCTTTATTTTCAGCTTCTAGCCATTGAATTTTGTTATGCCATTACTAGATTAAAGAGCCCACTAATGTCTCATGTCTTCCTGTGTTGCTACTTACAGACTTTGACCAAGTAACCTCTACAACTTCTTTTGAGATCCTCAGATCTGTTCTATGGCATGCATTCTAGAATAATTCTTATGGCTTTTCTTTCAACACTCCAATTTTTTGACCTCTATTTTAAAGTATAGTCATTAGAACTGAAGTAGGATGACAAGATAGCAAGTATGAAAAATTGGGACTGGAGGTTGGCAGGGAGCAGGAGAGGTGAGAGAGTTAATAAGCACCTATTTAAGAAAAAGCTCCAAATATCAGGACTATTCCAAAAATTCAGGACATTTTGTCACTCTAAACTGGACACACTGGTCCAGTGATATTACCAGTTCTGTATACAGTGTGACAAAGTTCCAAGTCTGTATCTGTGGGTCCTGCGCTTCCTCGCAGATTTAGGGGCCTCAGAAACTCATCCAGGCCCCAGAGTGACCTCCCTTTCTCAGTAAGTAATTAGGGAAGACAGAAAGTGGGGAGCCCGGGCCCGCCCTCTACTCCGGACTCCAGCCCAGGGACCCTAATAGTATCAGCTAAGATGGCTGACCTTTTAGGCACAAAACACAATACAATTCCCTGGGCTACTTCCCCACAGCAGTCTCCACTTCTTCAAACTCCACTTCACCCTTACTTCAGGGCCTCCTTCCTTCTGTACGATATGTTGTCCAACACTCAGTCTCACCAACAGCATAACTTCCTTCCACAGCTCCTGACACCCACAGCCCACCTGACTAACTGGGAGGTTTTTATCTGGTTTCAGCCAGTCCCTGATTGGCTTCAGGTGTCCCAATCAGGCTAGCTGTTTCTGCTCCTTTCTAGAAGGTTCTTAATTGGCCCCAGGTGTCTTGATTGGCCTGGAATGGCCTTTGTTTGGCTATCCAGGGAACAGGGACCTACACATCCTGAGGCTGATATACCTGCCTTCCAGCACTCTCCTATACCCTTCTGGTCTGACTCCATCACAACAGAGATAATTATTCTGCTTCTCCTTGACATTCCCCTATTTATACAACCAAGGATCACATTAGCCCTTTTAGCTTCATACAGAATTATGTATTATACACATACACATGTTAGTCCAAATGATTTTACTGTTGTCTGTGAATTTGTTTGTTAAATTTAAGACTGAACTGTGAATCTGAGATTTGCAACACTCAAATGTATACTTATTTGATCTCTGATTCAGTGACCTTGAAAACGTAAGATCATCACTGATAAACTTTACAGAGACACAACAAAATGGGGGAGTGATAAATAATGAAGTGGATAGAGGGCTGGCCTTACCATGAGGCAAACTGAAGCGGCCAACTCAGGTCCCAGGCTGTGTAGGGGCACCACTAGAACCCAGAGTGCAAGAGATTGTGTCTGCTGCTGGTGCATATGTATTCTCTCTGCTCTAGATGTACAGAGATGGTGGAGAGTTGTGCTGGAGGAAGGAGGGCACAAGAGACCTTTCAAGGTTTTGGTCCAAGCGAGGGGACATGGGGGCATCATTTGAGCTCCCTACCTCAGGTGCCAAAATGTTGTGGGCCGGTCCTGAGTGAGTAGGTCATTGATATACAAAGATCAGGCTGGGTTGGTAAGCTGGCCACAAACAAAACAATACACATTTTAATGTGGCTAAATATGTATAGCTAGGAACAAAGAACATAAGCCATAGTTACAGGAGAGGGGACTGGAAAGCAGATACTCTGAAAAAAAATTGGGAGTCATGATGGATAAACAGCTGATCATGAGCTCCCAGTGCAATGCTATAGACAAAGGAGCTAACGTGACCCCAGTGTGCATAAATAGGGGACTCTTGAGTAGGAGTAGAGAGGTTATTTTCCCTTTATATTTGGCACTGATGTGACTTTTGCTGGAATGCTGTGTACACAATTCAAGAAGAATGTAGATAAATTGGAGAGGATTCTAAGGAAAGCCAGGAGAATGATTAAAGGATTTAAAAACATGCTTTATAGCAATAGACTCAAGAACAATTTGTTTAGCTTAACAAAGAAGAGGTTAAGGAGTGACTTGATTACAGTCTATAAGTACCTGCATCTGGAACCACTATTTGCTAACAACTATTTGATGTCAGTCAAGCAAAGATAAGCACAACGTGAGCCAATGGCTGGAAGTTGGAGCTAGACAAATTCTTACTGGAAATAAAGCATAATTGTTTAGAAAGTGGGAGTAATTAACCTTTGGAACAGTTTACCAAGGTGCCACTGGCAAATTTAAAATCAAGACTGGATGTTTTTCTAAAAGACGTTTTTTTCTAATGAATTATTTTGAGGACAGTTTGACACCTGTGTTATACAATAGATCAGCTGAGGTGATCACAATGGTCCGTCCCTCTGGCCTTGGAATCTATGAAGCTAAAATCCACAATTTTTGTAAAAATAAATTAACTTGGCAAAACTGAAACATTAAGTCTAGCCTGTGAAGATTTTTATAAGTATTTTATGGGTTGCATGACTATGTTGACAGTAGTTGATGCTTTGATGTGCATGTGTATGTATGATCATAACAATGTGTTGATTGGGCTATTTCATTATATTAGACTTTTTACTTTTGCTTTCCCTCTATTTTCACTGACATCACTTTCTACCTCAGAGAAAAAATGGTCAAATTTATTTGCCTGCCCATAATTTTTCCTACTCTGAAGTAGGCACCTGGTGTTCTGTGATTCATTGCAACTGGGTTATTCTTCCAAGCATGGAGGCACTTTTTTTTTTGTAGGTTTTTTTTTTTAATTAGAAAGAAACCCTCTATTTAACTTCAGAATGTATTTCCAGCAGGTGGAACTGTTCAGAGTATTGTTGGCCTCTCTTACTCTCCATCAACTGTCGTAGCTGAGAAAACAAACTACATAATCTTCTTAATAAACATTACAAAAATTAAACATTTCCAGATTGGTTACTTGCTCTTTTTATCTATAAATAAGATGAGGAAGACTTTGTAGTACCTTAGAGACTAACCAGTTTCAGCGTAAGCTTTTGTAGGATGCATAGAATGGAACAGAAGTAAGATGCATTTATACACACAGAAAGCAAAAAAAAAAAAAGGTTGTACATTAGCATACCAATTCTAAGAGGCTGTTTAATTTGGATGGGCCATTATCAGCAGGAGAAAAAAGTACCTTTTGAAATGGATATCAAGAGATAACAACTATTAAAGATAATTAACTAGGGAAATGCAGTCAATTAGTGTAATGAGAGAACCACTCACAAGTTCTATTTAGTCCTTGGGTTATTGTGTCCAATTTGAAAATTAATTCCAGTTCCTCAGTTTCTCGTTGCAGTCTGTTTTGGAAGTTTTTCTGTTTCAGAACTGACACCATCAAGTCTTTAATGGAATGGTCAGGAAGATTGAAGAGTTCTCCTACTGGTTTTTGAATGTTATGATTCCTGATGTTAGATTTGTGTCCATTTATTCTTTTGCATAGAGACTGTCCGGTTTGGCCAATGTACATAGCAGAGGGGCATTGCTGGCACATGATGGCATATATCACAATGGTCGATGTGCAGGTGAATGAGCCTCTGATGATGTGGTTGATGTGATTAGGCCCTATGATGGTGTCAGTTGAATGGATATGAGGACAGAGTTGGCATCGGGCATTGTTACAATGACAGGTACCTGGGTTAGTGTGTTTGTCGTGTGGTGTGCAGTTGCTGGTGAGTATTTGTTTCAGGTTGGGGGGCTCTCTGGAAGCGAGAACTGGTCTGTCTCCCAAGATCTGTGAGAATGAGGGATCATCTTTCAGGATAGGTTGTAAGTCTTTGATGATGCATTGGAGAGGCTTAAGTTGGGGGCTGAAGGTGACGGCTAATGGTGTTCTGTTTTTGTCTTTGTTGAGCCTGTCCTGTAGTAGGTGGCTTCTGGGTACTCTTCTGGCTCTGTCAATCTGATTTTTCACTTCCTCAGGTGGGTATTGTAGTTTTAAGAATGCTTGGTAGAGATCTTGTAGGTATTTGTCTCTGTCTGAGGGATTGGATCGAATGCGGTTGTATCTTAGAGCTTGGCTGTAGACAATGGATAGTGTGGTGTGTCCTGGATGGAAGCTGGAGGCATGTAGGTAAGTGTAGCTGTCGTAGGTGTCATAAGTGTGAAGTAGCCTAGAATTAGTGTTTACCTGTAAGGGGTTAAGCTAAAGGTAACCTGAGAGGTGGACAACTAACCAATGAGAAATTCCTCAGGAGACAAAGGATTTTAAGTTTCAGTTTCTCTCTGGGTCTCTCTCTGTTCACCTCGGCTATGGGATGAACACAGCTATGTCTTTCACTGTAACTATAAGATTCTATCAAGTACTGTAGTCAGTAAGTTTACTTTCTTTTTATCACTTGGGGGGTTCTCAGTGGTGAGTGTTGGCTGGGTGCTTCTTGAGATTGTAAGATTCAGCAGAGATATCAACAGTGGGAGAAAGTTGCCTCGGGGGGAGACGTTTGGTTTCTGAATTCTTCTGTTGATTATGGTAGATGCTGTTCTATTGATGGTTATAAGGGATTTATTCCTTTCTTTTTTTCTTTTATTAAAATCATTCTTTTAAGAAGCTAACTGTTTGTTTTTCATTGTGTAAGATCCTGGTTTTGGATCGGGCACATCTCACAGGAGCAGGCGAGGTTTGTTTTTTTTCTCTCAAGCTTCCCAGGGAAGGAAGAAGTTTGGGGGGTTAGTGGAAAGGGAAAGAAGGGTCCCAAACTACCCTAGACCTAGTTTGGTGGTGGCAGTGTACCAGGTCCAGATACAGAAGAAGTTGTGTTCTTGGGAAAAACATTTTAACCCAAGCTGGTAAAATAAGCTTGGGGGTGTTATTTCTTTTTTCATGTGGGTCCCCACATCTGTACCCTAGAGTTCAGAGTGGGGAGGCAATCCTGACAGTAGGTTTCTGGTATAGGGTGGTGTGTATGTGCCCATCATTTTTATCTACTTATTTATTATACAAAAAATAGAAATGAAGACTCATGGCAAAGCAAGATTCGAGTGAGGGAATCCCAAGTTTTCCTCATCTCTCTCTTCAGGAGTGCTCCAGAAAGGAAAAAAAAAAGAATAGAGCTATTTCTCCATCCAATTGATATTTAATGCACCTTAGGTGGCTCCCTAGCTGGAATATCACAGAGCACCATGTGCACTTCAGACAAGGAAAAAATACTGGTAGGTAAGTACATTTTACCTTTCTTCCTCATGGGCACTTAGTCTCTGTAATCCATTACAAGTAGGAAGCAGCCAACAGTAAAATCTACACAAATGGAATGAAAACTTGTCTTAAAACATCAAGAAAACTGATTCAAGAGGAAAAAACTGCTCTTATTTCTGGCTGGATTTTTCTGTTTGTTTGCTTTTCGTTGGGTTTTGCTCTTCTTTCTTTCCCCACCATATGAAGGGTTTTAATGAAGGAAAACCAAGAGAAACAGCAGAATCTTTTTGTCTGAAAGTTGTCTCAGACAAAGATCACACGTTTTAAAGTGATAAGTAGCAGAATGCGCTGGAGACCAGATACACTTATAACGAAATTACTTGATTGAAGCAGTTTGCTGTTCTACATAGGAAATGGCCATGGGGTCAGTTGAGTGATCCTTCACAGAAGAAGGGAAGTCTCTCATGATCAATTTTTAAGCCTGACAGACTTCTAAATGTGTCCACTTGGAAACAGAGGATGTCCATATTTGGTGATTCCTGTAATCCTAAAACTGTCTGATTTTCTTCAAGAGTTTGTTTACCCAAAATAGAATTTCAGTGTCCTTAGCACATCTAAAGCATACAACTTATTCTTTTAGTTGTGGAGGGGCTTTACAAAACAAGAAAGGCAAAAAATGTGTTTGTGTGAAAGCCATAATTTTATGAGAAAACAAATTCTGGTGCAGCCGTGAGAATCATTTCATCTGCATGAAAGCATTCCAGATGGATAAGACTCCCAAAACTTACAAACTCTCCCAGCTAATGTAATTGTAATTGCTATTGCTGGGAGGAAAACATTTAAGTGAAAGTACAGAAAAGACATCCATATATTCAAAAACAAATCTCAGATTACCTGAAGCATCAAGTCATTCTGTCAGCCTATTGACAACGTCTCTGCAGAGGTGCTCTAAGGAACTGGGACCTATGAGGCTGCTGAAAATAGGGCTATAAGTGGAAGAAATAAGCTATTAGTTTCATAACACCATGACTTGGAATCAGTAGACCCAGATCCAATCAAGAACTCATCTAGAAAAAACTTCATTTTATCCCTGGATGTGAGAGAAAATGCCTGTCCTTTCAAGATCACTATGAGGATCAAGGTTTCTGAATCTCTTGAAATAATTAGATTGGTGGAGAGTTTCTAAATCTGAGCAGAAACCCCACACTGTTTCCTGAATATTTATGCTATAAAAGATGAAAACCCTCTCAGATTCCTGGGCCATGAGCTTCAGGTGTAGGAGTTAGACAAGATCCTGGAATACAAATATTTCTTCAGTCCAGGAGGCCCAAAGGTTGCCAGCAGATTGAGGGAAGTGATCATTCCCCTCTATCTGGCATTCGTGAAGCCTCATCTGGAGTACTGTGTTCAGTTTTGGGCTCCACACTATAAGAAGGATGTGGAAAAACTGAAAGGAGTCTATCGGAGGGCAACAAAAATTATTAGGGGGCTGGAGCATATGACTTATGAGGTGAGGCTGAGGGAACTAGGATTGTTTAGTCTGCAGAAGAGAAGAATGAGTGGGGGATTAGATAGCTGCTTTCAACTACCTGAAAGGGGGTTCCAAAGAGGATGGATCTAGACTGTTCTCAGTGGTAGCAGATGACAGAACAAGGAGTAGAAGAAGGAGTCTCAAGTTGCAGAGGGGGAGATTTATGTTGGATATTAGGAAACACTTTTTCACTAGGAGGGTGGTGAAGCACTGGAATGGGTTACCTAAGGAGGTGGTGGAATCTCCTTCCATAGAGATTTTTAAGGTCAGGCTTGACAAAGCCCTATCTGGGATGATTTAGTTGGGGATTGGTCCTGCTTTGAGCAGGGGGTTTGACTAGATGATGTCCTGAGGTCCCTTCCAACCTGATATTCTATGATTCTATGCTGGACTGACATCTGCAGGACTCAGAGCTTCTGTTTCTGTTAATTGCTTGAGAAGTCAATGATTTAGTTCTCATACTCATGCATCCAACTAATCAGTTGTTTATTCAGTTGACGTATGGACTGTTCTTTTGCTTAAATGTAGGTGGTTTTAATCATTAAATGCCTTAAACTGACAGCTCCTCTGAGCAGAAGTTGTCCTTAATGAAAGCAGCCAGCACAGAGTGTGCACTATTATAAATAAATAATATAAGCAATAAGTAATCAACAAACTTCCTTCTCTAGGAACAAGAAAATTTTCCTTATTTCATTATTCAGGATTGTTCATTTGTACTTTCTTGTTTCAGCCTAGAAGCGTAAGTATGCCATGGAGGTCCTGTTGCTTTTTCATGTGAATGGCAACCAAATGCAGAGTGAATCATGAGAATAAAGAAAGAAGCACTTTCTGAACTGTTTAATCACCTTAATTCTAGAAAGTTGTTCTGGTGAGCTTTCTGCAACAACGGTTTGCCTTGAATTCATAAGTTAATAGATTCCTAGATTCAAAGGGCAGAAGACACCATTATGATCATCTAGTCTGACATCCTGTATAACACGGGCCATTGAATGTGGCCTATCTGAGATCCCTCAAAGGTAGAGAAGATTATGAGGTTCCTGATTCCAGAAATTTCACTGATAATCAGAAAAAAATGTAGAATACAAGAGTTTCCACATACAGTCATCATCATAAAAAGTAACTGAAATTCCTGGACGGCAAATACTTGATGTTCCCAGGAGAAATACAAACTGCAGGAATGCTTGACAGAAGGAATGCGGTTTAGACCAATCTTGAAAGAATAGATAAGAAAAGTAGAGGAAGCTGAGGCACTCAAGATGTTGAAAAGTCCAGTCAGTATGTACAGATACTATTTTTGTCCAAGTGGATTATAACAAGTCATCTATCACCTTCCTCTCATAGACTGGCAATCAGGAGTTACCATCAGACTGGTGAGAATATAGGGAACAGAAATGAAGCCAAAGGGCATTGCCTAGAATTGGAAATGGGTCTGCAAGTCTGGCTATTATTGATTAAGAACATATACACTAGAATGTTGCAAAGTTCAGGGAACATTGGTGGCACAGATATATTGGTACATGGAGATATTATTAGTTATAGAGCAATGCAAATCCTAAGGAGAGACCTCCCACAGTATTTTTGACAGCAAGCTAAAGAAGCATCAATTGGACTATAAGGTGGATAGAAAGCTGGCTATGTCATTGGGCTCAAAGGGTAGTTATCAATGATTTGAGGTCTAGTTGGCAGCCAATATCAAGTGGAGTGCCCCAGGGGTTGGTCCTGGGGCTAGTTTTGATCAGTATCTTCATTAATGATCTGGATGATGGGGTGGATTGCACCCTCAGCAAGTTTGCGGATGACACTAAGATGCGGGGAGAGGTATATATGCTGGACAGTAGGGATAGGGTCCAGAGTGACTTGGGAAAATTGGAGGACTGGGCCAAAAGAAATCTGATGAGGTTCAAGTGAAGAGTCCTGCACTTAGGCAGGAAGAATCTCATGCACCACTACAGGCTGGGGACCAACTGGCTGAGCAGTAGTTCTGCAGAAAAGGACTGGGGATTACAATGGATGAGAAGCTGGATATAAGTCAGCAGTGTGCCCTTGTTGCCAAGAAGGCTAACGGCATATTGGGCTGCATAAGTAGGAGCATTGCCAGCAGATCGAGGGAAGTGATTATTCCCCTCTATTTGGCACTGGGCAGGCCATATCTGGAGTACTATATCCAGTTTTGGGTGCCCTAATACAGAAAGGATGTGAAAAAAATTGGAGATAGTCCAGTGGAGGGCAACAAAAATGACTAGGGAGCTGGGGAACATGACTTATGAAGAGAGACTGAGGGAACTGGGCTTATTTAGTCTTCAGGAGAGAAGAGTGAGGAGGGAGTTGATAAGGGCGGTTCCAAAGAGAACAGAGCTTGGCTGTTCTCAGTAGTGGCATATGACAAAACAAGGAGCAATGGTCTCAAGTTGCAGTGGAGGAGATCTAGGTTGGATATTAGGAAAAACTATTTCAATAGGAGTGTGGAGAAGCTCTGGAACAGGTTACCTAGGGAGGTGATGAAATCTCCATCATTAGAGGTTTTTAAGGCCTGGCTTGACAAAGCCTTGGCTGGGATGATTTAGTTGGTGTTGGAACTGCTTAGAGCAGGGGGTTGGACTAGATGACCACCTGTGGTCTCTTCTAACCCTAATCTTCTATGATTCTGTTATCTCTATCAGAAAGACCTGGAGTCCATGCAGAAATGGGCCTTGCACACTGTCAGGATAGACAGAACCTGTACTGGGCAAAATTTTCTTATTCTTTTTCCAACCAGGAAGAATCTTGAATAAACAACCCCCCAAAGTCCCCAGGAAGTGGATAACTATTTCTGGTGATATGAGGTTTGCAGTGCTATCCTTGATGACCTATCTGTTACTGGTCTAGAGGAGGGAATGGTAAGAGGATGAGTGAAAGAAAGAAATTTAAAAATCTATATCAAGCATCTCAAGTGGTTTTGAGAGCCCATCTGTCTGATATGTGTTTTTCTAAATTGATTTGGAAAGCTTAAAATCTTTGGAAGAAAGATCTGTTCTAAGGGAAAAAATGGTAGGAGCCCTATCTGATGATCTTCCTCCTTTCTTTCCATTTCTCTTATTCTTTGGGATGCACTTTATATGTGTCATAATACAAAAAGGCATCTTACTGAAGGCTTGAACTAGCCACCTCAGAAATGGTAGAGCGAACCCCCTGTAATACTCTGGCCACTTTGAGTTCACAAAGGATCCCCTGCCACATTCAGAGTCTCTTTCCAGGCAGTTTTATTTTCCATAATATAAATAAAATTGAAACAGTTCTTCACTCCACCCTGGGCTACAGCTGCCATGGTTTTTTTCCCCCCTTCACCTGTCAGTCCTTCCCATTTTAGGGCTTCCTGCAGAAATCACCCAGGCTCCATTCTTTGAGCACTGCCACCCTGGGCTTTCACCCCTGAGGGCCTATTTTTTTCCCCCAGCAAGTTTCCTTTGCCTCCCATCCCAGGAGACTCTGGCAGTCACTCTCAGGGAACTTCCCACTTCTGGCCTGTCTCCCTATTCCCAGGGAGCAGTCAGTCAGAGCCCCAAGTCTGCATGTTCTCATTTTTTCTCTTTCTATCCCTTTCTTTACTCACTGTCAGACCTGATTCAGCCAGACTTCTCTCTCTAGGGCCCTAGTGCCTTCTCATTTAGCCCAGTTGGGGTCAGCTGACCACACACTGGTGCACTGGCCCGGCTCCTTCTTAAAGGGATAGTGTCAATCTGTGATACTCCCAGTCTACTACACAACTCTACTGATAATAACGAGGGAGGAGGAAGAGCAAATGTGGGCTGAAGCACTCATGCTTTGAAACCTTGCAGAAGTTATTTTACAGCTGTTTAACTTTTCTTCTTTTAAAGCTGACATTTTAATGCAGGGTCACTGCCATTCAAATTGTCCATTGGAGCTGGCGGGCTGACAGCATTAGCATCCGTACATTCTCAGCACTGTTGCCCTTATGAAAATTGCTACCTTGTTCAATGTAATGGAACACTAGGCAAATCTGGCACACAGGAAGGGAAACTGGAAAGAGAAATGTTTAATCACACCTCTGCCCGCAGATTCCAATTCTGGCAGTATGCTCTATCTAGGTTGCTCTACTGCAATAAGAAAAGGCTTTGGTAGAAGTGGTAAAAATGGCAGGCTGGATTAGATCACAGTAACCTAACAGAAAGTTTGCTGGCAACTGCTAGGCTAGTAATAGAACTGTTTAGAAAAAGATAATAGTCTTTCATGGAGGATTTTGATATGCTGACAGTTTGGTTTAGTTCTGATTTGGAACCAAAAATTTTGGAAGTTCTCTGCAAAAGGCAAGCCAACATGCCTGGGAGGAAGAGCTTGTAGCTTACTCTTTTAGGATTCAAATAGCCTGAAAGAGGTGAAGGATTTTCCCACCCTTCTAATTTGCAAGCCTCTTTGAAACACTACTGAACACCATATTTCACCCCAGATATAATAGAAAAAAAAGTAGCCAAGTACCTCTGGCTTGCTGCTTTCACATGCTAGGTCCTGCCGCTGAATTTCACCCCAAGCATCTTAAGGCTTATCTGCCACATTGTGGATGTTAAGAGTCAGCCCTTGCTGCAACCTTCATTTTGGCTTAAGAGCACTGAGCAACTCGGAAGAACCCGGCACAGTGAAGCTCCAAAACCAGTCTCCTGCTGCTGCATTTCTGCCACAAAGAGATACCAATGAGAGAGAGTGATTTTTTTTTTATTTTTTTCCTCTCAACTTTTACCACATACACTTTGGTAATTACATACAGACTCATATCTGCTCTTGTTGTTGTTCTGCTATCAATTGATTGCCTGCCACTGGTGACAGTCACTCACATTGCATTAGAGAAACACTTTGTTACATTGAGAAGATTATTTTTCACCAAACCTATTGAAATTAGACACATCCTTAGCTGGTGTAAAATGTTGTATCTTCTTTGAGTATCTGGCACTGGAGATTATAGCAAGCATCTGCATTGCCTTTATAATGATGAATGTCATTATTTCATCCTGGCTGACACTGCTGAATCACTTCCTAGCCATTAAAATGCAGGCACCCCTGTGTGTGATTTCATACGACACACCATTTATGTTTGAAGTCAGGGACATGATAGTTTTTCTTAATACATTACAGGGGAAACAAGGGTAAGCTAGCTTGTATGGATTTCCTAAGAATGCAGTTATGACCTCAAGATTAGAACATTATAATTTAGTTCTCCAAGAGCCAGAGTAGACAGCACCTTGGTTTAACAATACATCTCATCTGATGGATGGTACTTCCAATTTCTAATATGCTTGGACTCAGTACTACTTATAAGGAATAGTGCCTTACTTGAGTTCCCAACTCCAGCTTTTGAAAACTTAATGGACCTACCAGAACCAAACTTGTTTGCCCTCATTTAGAAGTGGTTCTTAAGGTTTAACAATGTCAGTTAACAAAGTGACCTGGTGGGATGGTATCCCTGAGATAAAACTTGGAACTGGGGTACCGCTGTACACCCTTAAGTGTCCCCTATTTTATATCCTCAATAGATGTTCCCAGAAAATAGTAGCCCAAAGAGGTCCTTGTGGGCTTTGCAGAGTCATGGAATTGAGCAATCCCCCATTGTATAATGCTTGAGCACTTAGCAGTACAGCATTGTAAACACCTTGATTACAACTCCCCTGCTGATTAGTGGTCATTTAACACCTTCCTGGGAGTGGGCCACCTCCTTTGTTGTCACTGAAGAATTAGCAGTGGAGCTTCTCAAATTTACAATGTATTTCAGTAACAACCATGTAGTAAAGTCTGATAATTTTATACACACAAACGATATACATACTTTGATAGAACAATGGGTTTCAGCAAATCATGACCTGTCATATGATGTCTCACATGGCATGCTTTGTATGAGATATATCATAATTATATGATGGGTGAATATGAGGGTTCTACAATGTTGCTTTGAGGTACAGAGTCCTACAGATGGCTGCAGTTACAAAACAATATGGATCCTAAAGAGACCTTTTGTGATGTGTTACATTCGTTCATATTCATCTTCCTTGGGTGGTATATTTTCTCTTATAAATGATGCTGACTCCTTACCTAAGCACAAATGTTAATCTTGTTGCTACACAATAATCTCTTAATTTTTCTGATGTGCTTTCATCCTCCTGTCCCCCACTAAACCTATAGTAATGAACTCAGGGTTTTATAATATAAATATAGCTAGTCTACTTGCATTGTGTAACTTTATATTATTTCATTTTGTGCATCACTAGGTTTATAATCTTGTCTTTATTTATTACATACCAGTGAAATTTCTGCCTTAGAACTAATGTGATAATTATAGAGTTACAGTTTTAAATAGTGGCATCTTATGCCAATATTCAATGTGTGAGAGCACAGACCTATAAAGTTGTCCTATTTAGTAATAAGTACTTACTAGTCACATTAAAAGGCAGGTGTGGTTTTATGTTTCTGTTAGGACTGTTAGAAATATATCTCCTATTGGCACTTAATAATCACAGAGATAAAAACATTATTCTAAAAAATATCAGTTATACACATGTCAGTTGTGTATCATTTGCATTTACACACATCATTTGCATTGATTTTATTTCTTTTTCTTTTTATGACAAATGCTATGATACTCTATTAAAAATAATTGGGATGAAGAGAGTACATACCAAGATCCGTTGAATCCTAATAATATATACTTCCAGAATTACTGTAAGGTAGTTTATCTTCTCCCACCTCCCACTGTGTAATATAACTCTAATTCAGCAGATAGCTGAGTCTGCTAGTTTTCTGTTGCTGTCTTATTCTTACAGTACTAAAATCCATGTGTGCATATTGCCTAGGATTAGGGAGCTCTCTTTCAATGCTAATCTAAGCAAGTACAATATGCTTTCAGGCACTTAGTATCCTAGAATGAATCTGGGATGTTTTTTCATACTGGTTTTCCATTTAAAATTATTTTTGTGCGAGTGCATGGAAAAAAAACTATACCTTCCAATTTCTCAGTAGGATAATCTCTGTGGTTTTAATTATGGACTTTATACTTATCCATTGTTCCAGCAATTGGTTTGTGTCATTTAAAACTAAAATTGCTTGGGCTCAGATTTTACCTGCCCTGACAAGAGTTGCATACTTAACTTAGGTTTAAGATTAGCAGCCATGTTAGTCTGTATCCGTAAATAAGACGAGGAAGACTTTGTAGCACCTTAGAGCCTAACCAGTTTATTTCAGCATAAGCTTTTGTGGGCTATAGCCCACTTCATTGGATGCATAGAATGGAACAGAAATAAGATGTATTTATATATTTGTATACATCTTACTTCTATTCCATTCTATGCATCCAATGAAGTGGGCTATAGCCCACAAAAACTTAAGCTGAAATAAACTGGTTAGGCTCTAAGGTGCTACAAAGTCTTCCTCATCTTATATACTTAACAGAGATAGCCTTATCTCAGTGCTTCAAAATTTACATGTGAAACTTCACAAGTGGTGAGATGGGAATGTACCCTCTTCTCCTCCTTTGTGTAACATGAAAGAGAAAGATAGTAAATTGGCACTACAATTCCAGGTAACAAAGATCTTGGAGATGTCATTTATTTATAATGGTGTATTTCAGCTAGCCAGGGGCCATTTCAGTCATGTTCATTCCTGCAACTGGATCCATAAGAATGGCCATATTGGGTTGGAACAATGGTCGATCTAGCCCAATAACTTGTCTTCTGACAGTGGCCAATCTTAGGTGCTTCAGAGGGAATGAACAGAACAGGCAATCATCAGCCCATTTCCTGTCACCCGTTCCCAGCTTCTGGCAAACAGAGGCTAGGGATACTCGGAACATGGTGTTGTATCCTTGCCCATTCTATTTTATAGCCATTGATGGACTTATTCTCCATGATTTTATCTAGTTCTTTTTTGAACCCTGTTATAGTTTTAACCTTCACAACATTCCCTGGCCAAGAGTTCCACAGGTTGACTGTGCATTGTGTGAAGCAATACTTCCTAGTATTTGTTTTAACAAATGGAAGTACTTCACACAATGCACAGGGAACACACTGATTCAACCTCCAGGGAAATAAATGGAAAGACTTACATCGATTTCCAAGGGAGTTAGATTGGGTCTCTAATGACAATACTAACTAAACCACCTTGGTCAAATTAGCAGAGCTAATTTTAAAGAATGGAAGAGGAACAAAAGAGAAAAAAAACATTATCTAGCATGACAATGAAAACTCTTCTACCAAGTACATAGCACATTCTTTTAAGTTATGCTGAATGCCAGATCTGTTAAAGTGCATTGATTTTCCTGTGAATTCCAATACTTTCTAATCACAAAGAAATTATTTTGCTTTCTTCTGTGACTAACACAAATATGTGGGAGTAAGATTAAAGAGCTATATACAATGGTCGAATTAAGTCTCATTTTTAAATGGCCCACGGACCCATAAACTACTAAGATCTAGTGACCCACTTAAGCTGCTTGTATTAGAGAAAATCTTGCAAAAAGTCAGTAGAACTCCATTTTTTTGCTGAAATTATAGCTGTAGCAAGCTCAGCCTGCTTTTTACAATAATACAGACTTCTTAAAAAGCCAGAAGGCCTGGATAAACTGGGTCTAGAAGTCTTTTATATGCAAGCTGTGGAATTAGGCTACCTGATGCACTTATGATTTAAAAGAATTTCTCTTAAAATTGGGATATAATTAGGACAACTTAGATTTAAATACTGTCCAAATAATTTAAATAAAATATATGTCCTTAATCATGTCATTTAGCTTATGAGCTTTCTATAATTTATCTTACCATATATGTATGATGAATTATGCCCATACTTTGAATGTGAAATAATTTTGTTTACACACAGTGCAGGAAGTCAGACTAGATGATAATAACGATGGTACTTTCCCACCTGAAAAGCTCTGAGTCTATATGCTGAGATAAGAATAGGTTTCTGAGCTTAAGGTGAAGTAACAAGTTGCACAAAAGAGTTTTGTGTTGGAGTAAATGAAGATAATCTGAACAAACAAACAAAAACACCAAAGATCCAGTAAGTAGTGAGTGTTTTTCAGATGGTGAAGTATAAATTATGAGGAATTGAAAACAATAGGATTTTAAAGAAGAATAAAAGAGACAAAACTTAATTAAAGATCAGTCAAGTAATAAGACATGAGGTGGTCTGTCATTGTCTCTGGAATATATCTTTATATATTAAAATCTCTCCAGTTCTCTAATGTGTGACTTATGAGCAGCTTTTTTAAACAATATGTCTTAAGAGTTATATCTTTAGCATGGTGCATAGAGAATTGGGCATGCAAATCCCATTAACAGTAATAGTTGTTTTAATTCCCCATACACACTTCTGCTTGGTGTATAACCCCTAAATGTTAAATTAAAGTATTTATAGGCATCACCTCCTTTACACAGTGCCCTATACATGAGTGCAACTTTTTAAAACATTAACCTTTTCTAAACAAGCATCCTCAGTAGGACATCATGTATACAGTGAATAATATTCTCCATGCCTGTGTGGCATGAGAGTACGTAATCTTAAGTACTGCATGCGGATATTGGACAGTTTGGTTTTAACAGTGTGTGATAGTGCTAAAAAGCTTAAGTCCAAAAGAATTCTTGTTCTGGATAAAGCTGTATGCTGTTTGTAATTCTAGATTGTGTTGCATATTATCCTTGTAAAATGTTAAATACCTTTTTTTGAAAAGCACTGTAAATGATAAAACCATGGGAACTATTGTCTTTCATGAGTGCACGCAACTCCAAGTTAGTCGGAATTGTGCACTTGAAATGAGAAGAGAATGCGTGTTTAAGAAGCTTAACTGACATAAATAGAATATAACCTTTGATATTTTTCCTTCAAAGTTTTTGATCTATTCATAGAAAGCTAAGGTTTACCACCAAACACTAGCTAGTGAAGTCCATGTGGATTCTTTTTTAAAAAAATATTTATGTGTATTTATATGGGCTTTCAAACCCTTAGAAATTTGCAGATTTTTTGGAATATGTTGATTTTAAACTGGAAGAAAAATGAGTGGGTGCAGACTTAGGATAGTTTTTCCTACACTGGTCTTATGTACAATATGCATTTTCAAACATAGCTGCCTAAAGTTAGTCACCTTTTTCCGCATTTAGCTTCAGGCTCAGGCAGCTTAAGAGATGCTTTGCTGCTATTTCAGGGGCAAAGGAACTGAATTCTCCATTGCAATGTACCAATTTTGCTGCAGGTACCATAGCAAAGTAAATTCTAGGGGTAAATCAGTGGCCTGGGTTTTTTGGAGGAATTGCCCAGGTTACCAAGCCACCATCTCTGCTTTCAGAGAAGAAAGTTGGGTCAGAAGGATCATAACGACTTGAGAGTTGGTGTATGTGATATGTTAACCCTGATATTTTCCCAGAAAACTGTGAAGTTAATTTTTTACACTGATATTGAGCCATTTTTAAAATTTTTGTAATAAACACCAATGCATTTCCAGAAACCTGTGAACAAAATAGAAAAAAGAAGGGCATGAATTATAGGCTAAAATTGCACTGATCATTTACCTAGCTGCAAAGAGGCTTCGTTCAGTAGCACTGATTTGTGAATTTGATACCTTTAGAAAACTGTAAATCTTGGCACCATCACAGCCAGACACTTTCAGCACAGGTGGAAAGGATAAGCCAACCTGGAAGGCCAATGGTGCCTTCCATGAAGATCAATAGAGAAATATGTTACTAAAATTTTCACAGGCATCAAATCTTTTAAAATACCTGGGTGAGGGGTATTTTTGTCTTTAAGAAATCTTTTTCAAATAGGGACTATCCCTATTATCCATCAGCCTGCCACTAGCTACCAAACAGAGTTTAAGCAAAATCTATTTTAGGTACTGTCAGTTGTCATTAATGAATCAGGCTGTGCACTTCTCACAGTAGAGTTCTTTTTTATGATACCGTTGTAACCCATACATACACTTACTATCTATTGAGTCTTTGAAAACACATTTTTAAAAATATGCAGAGTCTTCAGTTTCCTAGAAGACCCATATAGATACTTTGTTTAATAATACATTGTAAATGGAAATGCAAAGTAAAATTTCACCTATAATTATTTTAGCTTTAGTAGCTTCCTCCTGAGTGCATTAAAATTTAATATATGCTGTACAAAAAGATAAGATTAGCATAAAATTTATTTTGCACTCTTAGGTTCCTAGATTTAATCAGGTGCACACAAACTGTTCCAAAGGGCATGATCCAAAGCCTATTGAAAGACTCACATTGACTTTAATGGGCTTTTGACCAATCCCATCCTCTATTGGATGTGAACAATTTGGAACATTTAACTCGCAACAGTATAATGTTTCATGGTTGAAGAAATGGCCTAGTCATTTCTGGGATAATAAGAGCCCGTAACAAGTAATTGTATTATCTCATTTTTTATCTAAACAGTAGAAAGAGGATGTCTTGTAATTACCAGAATTTCAGATGAATGTAATGATTTCTAAATTTCATTCTGTTTGTGATAATAGCAAAATGTCTACTAAACAAGGTGGGACAGAATGTAGAAAAATATTTAAGTATAAATATGTAAGTTCCATGGATCCACCATGTCTTAGCTATTCAAGGTGAGCATATGTTGCTACTCATCCATGATGTAGGATTCTAACTCTCACCTGCCTTCTATCCCCTTCTACCCTACAAGTGCATTAGCCTTGAGTAAATAGGGTGCTTTTATGCCACATAATGTATAATGTCTAATGTACAGAGACACGGTCAACTCAAAATCTAATCAGTTAAAAATTAGTTACCATGAGTTACCTGTTACCTGTACCTAAATTATTTACCTGTTCCAGTCTCTAGTCAGCTTTTGTGGTTTTACAATTACAGCACAAACACCAGTGTTACGAACTGACCAGCCAACCACACATCTCATTTGGAACCAGAAGTTTGCAATTGGGTGGCAGCAGCAGAGACAAAATAAACCAAATACAGTACAGTGTTGTTAAATATAAACTACTAAAAAAAAGGGAAAGTTTCAATGTTGTAATCTTCTGAAAGAACAATCATAACATTTTGTTGAGATTTATGAACATGTCAGAGTTACGAACTTCCATTCCCAAGGTGTTTGTAACTCTGAGGTTCTACTGTACATTTGTTTCTTTGTTTTTTGTTTTTAAAAATACTGTTGTCTTTGTTGCTGAGAAAAAGACCCACATGAATAGGACAGAACTGGTTAGTAAGTTTCACTATTCTGTCTACTCAAAAGATTGACAAATCTATGAAATTAAACTAACTGGGGGAAAATATTTGTTTATATTTGTAAGCCTCGTTAATACAATACAGGGAAGGTCTAAAGTATTAGAGTTCTGTAACTCTTTAAATAGGAAACTGCTGTGAATACAATGTTCCTGTTGCTCTATTTTAATAAAGATCATTCCTAGCATCTTTAAATACTACATAAATAAAAACAAATCTTAAAATTAAACAAAACATATATTGTATCTAGGAAAATACTGTGCATTTGAGAATGTTAATAATACAATCTTAGCTATTACATATGCATGACTCTTGAAGTATGTACAGTAGATATAGTAGGCATATTCTGATAGTGATGCTTAATGTTTAAACTTCATAGACCCTGGTTCCTGGTAATTATTACATATCATAATTAACATGCATTAAGACCCTAATTAAAGGAAGCATCCTTGTGCAAGTCAGCACTTTAGCATGTGCTTAAATTTCACTAAAGTCAATGAGACTTAAGCATTTATTTAAACACATTTAAGTAATGTTCTTGATGTGTTCTATTTAAGAATTGCTCAGCTGTGTCCTGAACTTTTTGAAGGAAAATAGTTGGTTTTGTTAAATCCTCATTTTTCTAACTTTTGCTCATCATGTCTCTGCTGCTGCCACTGCTGCTGCTGCGGCTCATCTCAGGGACATTCTGCTTGCTTCTGTCCACTAGTAGAAATCATCACAGAAGAAACCTCTCACCCTTTTCTTTCCTTTCTCCCCCATAATGTTCTAATTGGTGTTGTGGTGAGGTGTTCAGGGAGTGTGGGTGATGCACTTCCCACAACAGATCTATTACTAGTGGATAGGTCACCACATGAAAACTTCTCCTAATGGCAGTAGGACACACAACCTCTGATGAGGAAGCTTCAGTGGTAGGTAGTAGGATAGCTGACATTCTCAAAGTATGCTGTTGCCTGATGTGGGAAACATCTCCATAACAAGGCAGACTCTCTAGCTGCATCATTAACATGTCACAAATATTTCCATCTTATTTTTTGAATAACTTTTGAGATGGGAGATTGTTGAATTCTCTGACAAATCTTGATATTTGTTGTTCATTCCATTACCTGGTATTTTTCTAAGGCATTTGGATGTCTTATCGTTAGTGGTTTTCCAGCTTTCATATCCTTATGTTAACATGGAGATTTGAGTTTTTGAAGATTGATAGGTTAGTCTTTAAGATTTACATTTTGGATGACCAGATATGCTTTAAGTTGGTAAATGTAGCTTCTGCCTTGATAATGTGTGACATTATTTCCTACTGGACATCCCCAAGATATGTAAATTGACTTCTGTATTCCTTTGCTTTCTAAAGTAATGCTTGAATTAGGCATTGCTAGGGTTAGCAATACATTTGTTTTCTTGTAACAATATTATGAGGTCACACATCTTTTATGTGATGCTAGACAGTTATTTGGTTTTTGTATGTTGCTTGAGCTGTCATTTAGAAGAGCTATGTTGTCAGAAAAATCTTGATCTTGTACTGTGTTGAGTCATGCGATCCCAGTGTTACATACCCATACATGTGGTAACATGAAAGTATGATATTGGGCTTAGATTTTCAGGCATGTCACAGGTTGCTGATAAAGAACTAGTGAGACTGAATCTAGAACTCTGCTAACTGTACTGGGAACTTTAGTACCCAACAGATTCAAACAACTACAAAGAATTAAGAGAGAAGGCTTATCAAATTATTAAGATGCTAGAGAAATCTTTTTATGAGGAAACTTTAAAAGAACCAAATTATTTCTACATTGCTGTGAAAAGCTGTACTTTCTGATGAGACAAAACAAAAGTTCTCCTACTGCAAACTCACAAGGAAATATAATGGTTTTGAGAAGTATGCCGCATTTCTGACCTAGGATAATATATATCAATATCTGTAGACATTGATATAGATATGGAGAAAATAACATCAAATATAAGTAAGAACCCAGGAATTGTCAAACTGGCTCAGAACAGTGATCCATCTAGTCCTGTCTCTGATAGTGACCAATATCAAATGCATGAAGGAAAGGTGCAAGAAACCTCACAGTAGATAAGTGCAGAATAACCTGCCTTGTAAGCTCTTCAGGAAGAGGGATGTGTGTGAATAAATGTGTGTACAGCAACTAGCACAATGGTATCATGATTCTTTTCTCTCTACATTGGCTTCCCATAGAATATTCAGTCAAGTTCAAGGGCTGAGTCTTTATCTTCAAAACACTCAGTGGCCTGGCCCCATGATATCTAAAAGACTACCTAAACCTCTAAGATGAAGACCCTTGATAACTCTTCTCAGACACCATGGAACTTTCTACAAAAGGAAAGCTCATCTGTGCAGTATAAGGAGATTTTTTCATTGGGCAATTCAAGAGTGTGGAATGAACTCCCTTAGGAAGTAAAAACCATTAAAAACCTTGCCAACTTCCATTCCAAATGCACGATGTGCTTCCTTGACCTTTCCTTAAACATATAATATATAATATGCACATAGCAACATGCGCACAAACAAAAAGAGCCTGCAACTGAAAACAATGAGTAACTATTAATAGATGGTGTCAGATTGCCGGGAGGTCTCCAGTGGAGTTCCACAGGGATATGTTCTGGGTCCTGTGTTATTTAACATATTTAGTAATGGTCTGGATATAGAAATACAGAGCATACTGGTCGAATATGCAGATGACACAAAGCTAGGTGAGGCTGCAAACATTTGGAGGATAGAGCTAAAATTCAAAGAGATCATGATAAATTGGAGAATGGGGCTATAGACGACAAAATGAAACTCAGAAAAGACAAATGTAAGGTGCTACACTTAGGTTAGAAAAACCAAATGTACAAATACAGAATGGGGAAAACTTGCCTGGCTGCAGCACTGCTGAGAAGGATCTGGGAGCTGTGGTGGATCACAACCTCAACATGAGTCAACAGTGTGATGCCGTTGCAAAAAAAGCAAAAGAAATTTTAGGTTTCATTAACACAGCCAGAGCATGTAAGTCACATGAGGTGATAGAACCGCTCTATTTGTTGCTGGTGAAGCCTCTGCTGGAGTGCTGTGTCCAATTTTAGTCAACAATGTATAGAAAGGATATAGAAAAACTGGAAAGAATCCAGAGGCAAGTGACAAATATGATTAAAGGGATGGAATGCAAACCATATGAGCAAAAGCTTACAGAAATGGGTATGTTCTGTTTGCACAATAGGAGATTAAGGTGGGGACACACATGATAGCAGTCTTCAAATACTTGTAAGGCTGCTATAAAAAAAAGATAGAGAAAAGTTGTTCTCTCTTGCCAGAGGACAGGACAAGAAGCAATGGTTCAAACTACAGCATAGCAGATTTAGATTAAATCTCAGGAAAAACTTCCTAACTGTAAAAACAGTAGGACAATGGAACAGACTGCCCTGGGAGGTTGCAGAAGCTCCTTCACTGGAAGTTTTCAAAAAGAGGCTGGATAGCCATCTGGCTTGGATGGTTTAGACCAGCGGTCGGCAACATCAGCACATGGGACCACAAGGTAAGTACCTTTAGTGGGCCCCGCTGCTTTATTTACCTGCCAGCTCGCCACGCGCTGATTCCTGTGGCCCCATCGGACTGGGACGGCAAACCGCAGCCAGTGGGAGCCACAGGAAGCAGCACATGGCAAGCCGGCAGGTAAATAAAGCAGTGGGGCCAGCTAAGGGTATTTACCCTGCGGTCCAGTGTGCCGACATTGCCGACTGCTGGTTTAGACACAACAAATCCTGCATTTTGGTAGGGATTTAAACTAGATGATCCTTGCAGTCCCTTCTAATCCTATGGTTCTGTGAAACACTTTATGAGGCTGGATCTGTTTTAAAAGTCAAATTCCACTGCTCTACAGCCAAAATGCTTCTGAAATAAATGTAGTCAAACTTTACTAATTCTGAGTCACTGAGAACGAAAATGATGCTTAAAATTGTTGATTGGCTCTAGTTTTCAAGATATGCTATTGGGTCAGTATATACGACCCTTGACATGGGAATGGTGGAGGATAAGTGAGTTATAAAGGGAAGGGATCTCAATTTAAACCAGAAATGACTAAAATACATCTTTGACTGGATCTCTGAATAAATCTATGACTGGGTTTGGACAGTACTTGCTTTTTAGGCAAAACAATGAATGATGCAATCTGAAGCTGGTATTGCATCATATATCATATGAATTGCATCATGTTATTCCTAGAAGTCGTGGATGATGCAATCATAACGAAGCTTACATCACTCTGCTGAACAAATTGCCCTATATCAGCTCTAGAAATCATACAGTGTCGTGCTCTCTTATTTGTCAGTGTTTGATTTTGCAAAGGGACACATTTCTGTTTAGCCAAAGTGAGCAGAGGTGCCTCGTACTTATGTGAACAGTGCAGATAACTTCTGCTATGTTTGTGGTGAAGTGACTTTTGCATCACAAAAGCGCAGTATAACCACTATGGTTAAGAAAGCCTATCACCTTTATTTTGGCTGCAAAATTGGAGATCAGGACGAGAGGTGGGCTCCACACATATGCTGCAACACTTGAGCAACAAATCTTCGCCAGTGGTTGAACAGGAAAAGGAAATCTATGCCTTTTGCAGTGCCAATGATTTGGAGAGAGCCAACAGATCATACCAGCAATTGTTACTTCTGCATGGTGCCTCCAGTTGGGAAAGGTGTGTCAAAGAAGAAAAAGTGGACTGTGCATTATCCAAACATTCCATCAGCTCTATGCCCAATACCCACAGAGAAGGACTGCCGGTTCGTGATGCACCAGAATCATTCTCACTTGAGTCAGATGAGGAAGAGGAAGAGGATGAAACTTCTGGTCCTGAACCATCAATGTCCCAGGACCCACATTTTCTCCCATCCTCCTCCTCTGAACCACACCTCATAACACAAGCTGAACTGAATGACCTTGTCAGGGATTTGGAACTACCCAAGAGTAAGGCAGAGCTGTTGGGCTCCAGACTACAGCAGTGGAATCTCCTGGCAGGTGATGTTAGGGTTTCCATGTTCCGTGACCGTCAAAAGGATCTTGTCCCATTCTTCTTCATGGAAGGTGATCTTGTAGCCTGCAGCAACATCAATGGTGTGATGGCAGCCCTCAACATCGTTCATGATCCAGATGAATGGAGACTCTTCACTGATTCATCGAAGATGAGTCTTAAAGCTGTTTTGCTGCATAATAGCAATGTTTTGCCATCAATTCCAGTTGGTCATGCGGTCCATATGAAGGAAACCTATGACAACATGAAACAACTTTTGAGGTGCATAAACTATGACCAACATCAGTGGCAGCTTTGTGGCGATTTGAAGGTTGTTGCTCTCTTGCTTGGTCTGCAGACTGGATACACAAAGTACTGCTGTTTTCTCTGCGAATGGGATAGTCGTGCAAGAGATTCCCACTACGTCAAGAAAGATTGGCCACTCTGACAGTCATTGGAGCCTGGGAGGCAAAGTGTTCAGCATCCACCACTTGTTGAATCAAGGAAGATTTTGTTACCACCCTTACACATCAAGCTGGGTCTGATGAAGAACTTTGTCAAGGCCATTGACAAAACACAAGCAGCTTTCAAGTACCTCCATGGAAAATTTCCAAGGTTAAGTGAAGCTAAGATAGTGGAAGGTGTCTTTGTTGGTCCTCAGATTTGTGAACTTCTTCGAGATGATGCATTTGACCATGCACTGCGTGGCAAGGAAAAGACGGCTTGGAAAGCCTTCCAGTCAGTGGCAATACATTTTCTCGGAAAGAACAAGGCAGACAACTACAGGTTGTTGGTGGAAAACCTCCTCAAGGCATACAAAAGCCTTGGTTGCAACATGTCATTAAAGATACATTTTTTGCACTCTCATCTAGATTTTTTTCCACCGAACTGCAGAGCAGTGAGCAATGAGCACGGCGAGCAATTTCACCAGGACATTGCAACAATGGAGAAATGCTATCAGGGCAAATGGAGCCCATCAATGCTTGCAGACTACTGCTGGACAGTGACAAGAGATGCTCCATTTAATGAATACAAGAGACAAGCCAAGAAGCGCCAAGTAGACACTGAATAGGACTAAACTATGTACATAATAGTTTTTTGCCTTTTGTTTCATAATACATTTTATTTATATAACCCTTTTGCTGATTTTTAAAGTGTTACCTAAACAGGACAGGTGAAATATTATCATGTAAAGCAACCATAAACACATGAAAAGACCTAGGTTTACAATTTATGATTAAAACTCTACTATCTACACAATATACATAGACATAAAATGTAAAAACTTAAATATCTTAGAAACAGTAGCCAATCAGTTGTTTTAATTGTCATATTTGAATTCAGCACATCAAAATACATAATAAATATCACATTTTATCTCTGAAGCAGACGACTTCTAAAAAATTGTACACTAGTGTTCTTAGCACAAGCATATTATGTAAATCTGGTCAATTCTTTCCAAGCTCTGAAAGTGTAATGTCAGAAAATTCATATTTTAGCATAAATTATTTAGTGAAAAGTTCAATGTCTTTGTAGCAGTGGTGCCCGAGGCATCAGAATGTGGGCATTTTGTCTGGCCATGGCTAAAGTCTTGGGAGATGCCATGGGAGATTTTACTTCCTCACAGTAATTAATTTCAAGCCTTTTACTAGTTGACCCTAATTTTCATAGCTCAACTTTTTCCCATTACGCTTTCCTTCTCCCTTTAATTTCCATGTGTTTCACATTGCATAATCTAACTCCATGGCTATGAGTGCTGACATTCACATCCCAGACTCTTCAGGCACTTTCAAGGGAATTGCTAGGGTATTGGATATCTCTCAATAAAGGTCTAAGAAGTAAACCTCCACACCGCTATCAGTCTGTACTACTAAGAAGAAATAAATCAATCTTAGCTGTAAGCCAAACTATGTGTTACTGAAATAAAATCTATGTCTTTATTTTGCCCACAGAAGCAAGCCTTGAATTTATGGAATTATAACCATTAGATTTGGTTGAGTTATCTTTAGTCACAATAGAATTACAAGCAAGAAGCATACTTATTGTAAATCTTTGGCTTATATTTTTTCTTAATGAATAGAAATGTAAAAAAATGCAGAATTCCCATTACAGGGCAATTTCCCCACTGGTGTAAGTTAAAAATAAAGAATTATTACACTTTATGGGATTCTTTGGAACTGTTCTGGTGCATGTGGTGATAGGTCATGAAATACTATAACCAGATATTATAGATCTATATAATTAGGATTGCTTTCTTCTTATTATTTATTTTATGATAGTTCTCAGTGAATTTAACCAGGATCAGGGCCCTGTTGTGTCATGTGCCACATAAATATAAAGATAGGTCTTAACTCTGCCCAAAAGAGTTTTCTATTAATAAGGTGCCACCGTACTCCTTGTTGTTTCCTGTTAGTAAAATTCACAGACTGTAATAAAACTAATACTTTTCACTTCAGTACTTTACAATTGGAATGATATTGTGGAATTCCATAAGTCCATACTTTGCACTAGTGCTGTATAATTATACTGTACATCCTATGATCTCGAAGCATTTTGCAAAAACTAGACAATATCACTCATCTGAACTAAGCCAAAAAGTGAATCATGCTGTGTATGCCTATTGAGAATCACTTAAAAACTAAGATGCAGACGTGTAAAGTCATGATATCTGAGTGTAAAAAAGCATCAGACTTCACTGAATAATGCTAGCACAACTTGTTTATTTTTTAGTGTTAAATTCTACAAAGGTAGTAAACCTTGGTTTTGAATCTTACTCATTTCTTCTGATGATTAAATTGTCTTCTGTAAAGCAGAGGCATGTTAACTTTAATTTTATTAATGCCTGTAAGACTGTCAAGATAACTGTAGCCAAAACTATAAAAGCACTGAAGTGCACAATAATGTGTATTTAGAGCCATGAATAGCTTTCTGAAATTACAGTTAAAAGATTCATAAAATAAATAAACAGTGGATTTTTCTGGGATAAAATGATACAGTTTAAAATGGCATATCTACAAGGTGGTGATAAATGTGGCTTGAAAATTAAGTTCTAAAATATATTTAGTCAGATATTAATATTTATACCAAATATAGGGGCAAGAAAGATGCCCCAAGCAAAATTTCAGCTTAAATTTGAAAGTACCTCCTGCAAGGTAAAGTGTAAGACATTACTTTGCCTCCACACTTAATGATATTAAATGTGACAGAATAAATTATGATCAAGTGTAATGTCAGTGTAATAATATAGAAATATTGGGTGTGCTTTTTGCTCTTTTATTGGTATAAATCACGAGTAACTCCACTGAAGTTAAGAGATTTATATCACTGTAAAATCACTGAGCAATCAGAAATAGGCCAGTAATTGACTTTATATGGTAAATACCTTTTATGTCACTTTCTTGAAGCATATTTTCATTCTCTGATAAACTTACAGCTATGTAGCATTTTAATAAAGAAAAAATTACAGAAATAATAAAATACATATTCTGTATTGCCATTCATCCTGAATGTTGTATAACTGCATTAAAAACAATTGGATTAATTCATGGAGGATAAGTCTATCAATTGCTCTTAATTAAAATAGTCAGTGATACAACCACATGCTTGGGGAAACCCTAACCTCTGACTGTCAGAAGCTAGGAGTGGAAGGTGGCTGGATCATTCTACAATTGACTTGCTCCATACACTTTCCCTGAAAGCTTTGGTATGGGCCACTGTGGAAGACAGCATGCTGGGGCAAGATGAGCCGTGGTCTGACACAATATGGCAGTTCTTATGTACTTATACATTCCCAGAGTCTCTTATACACTGCCTATATACAAAGGAATCCCTTTACCTAACATGGAAATTAAGCCATTTCTGGGATAACACTTGTTTAACAGTACATAGCTACACTACACAAAAGTTTGAAAACAGAATGTGAAGAATAGAGGGTTCCAATGAACTTGCAAGACAAATCTGCTGAGGACAACCATACCCTTGGAAAAGCCACCACAAGAGTTTGGAAATATCTTTATTAGCAGATCATAGTGGGAATATTCTTAGAATTTTCTCTTAGTGTGCATCAACTCATTTTGGACATGTTTTTTCTCTCATTTACACAAATGCAAATAAGGAGTAGCTTCATCAAAATTAGTAATTTAATGTGTGCATCAGAATCAGAGCCAATACATGCTGGAGTTAAAAAGCAATGCAATTAGTTAGAAATTGCTTATGCAATCTTTTACCGTGTAGGGTTTAATGTGGTTGCGCCAAGCCAAGATGTATATTTTCTTTTGAATCCCCAAAATGCACAGCAATTTAGAGTCCAGTCAGATAGAATTATATAAAGGATCCAAAGGCTGAGAGTCAAAGCAAGGCAAACTGAAACTGGAAATAGTCACAACTCTTTAAGTGAAGCTGATTAACCATTAGAACAGCTTACCAAAAGAAGCAATAAATTCATCATCTCATGAAGTCTTTTTAGGTAGGATGGGAGATGTTTCTAACATATATGATCAAATTCCCCAGTTTGCTGGGCTTGACATTGTTATGATATAGTAAAGAAGAATATTTCTCTCCACTGTAGGAATTACTGAGCACAATTTGATTTCTTGTGTTATTGTGTTTCTAGAGGATAAGACTAGATGATCTTAGGGGTCCCTGCTGGTCTTAAAATGTATGTATCTATGAATCTACTGATGCACTTGGATTAGATTGAGCACTTTTTTAAAAAATGAGTTGTTTTTGGTAGCTTGGGTCCATCTTTGGACTTGAAGTTGCATTTTTATTATTAAACATCTTATTCTCAAGTATTGTACATATTGTTTTTCAAGGATATGTTACTGATCACTGAAACTTTTATACATGCTAACTTTTTTCCCAGATGGTAAATATGATAACTACTGTATTTAGTGGCTTCTCCTTTCTTTATTTTTCTTTATTTTTTCACTATAGCATTTTGTATAATCTGTAAAGTGATTGGTGACTTTCCATAGTATTTACAATGGAACATTAATGCGGAATATTTTACCATATCTTGTCTGATGTTGCAGAATATTTTGTTTTTCAAGCTAATGATATCCCAGTAGATACCTATATTTTCTTTTAATTTTTAAAGGCAGTGATATAACTATTATAGTAATTGTAGCACTATTTACCCATAAGATTTCTCAGTGATAATTTGTTGTAAGAGAAGATTTTAAATTAACAGGGTCAAAATGATATGTTATGTACAATGCAGTAAGCATGCTTTTCTATTACATATCATCTCTTAATTAATAAAACATATTTCAAATATCTGGGACAAATTCTGCATAGCATTAACCTCAAAGAAGTCTGATATGCTGAAACTGGTCTATATTTAATATCTTGCAATAAGTTAGTAAATATAAAGCTAAAAATAATATTGCTCTCTAATTAAAAAAAAAAAACGATTGGAATGATTCTGAAATATCTGTTTTGCACCACTGAAATTCTCACATAGGTGTAGATGACCACAAGGCTTATTACAATAAAATAAAAAAAAACTCCATACAATTATATTTTCAGATGTTAATGCCAGATTCTGCAACTCCTACTATTGCTGAATGGATAACACCTTAAGCAAATACTCCCGCATGCTCCTCTCTGCAAATAAAGGTTGCAGACTCTGGCCCATGGTGATTAAAAGTCTCTGTTGAGAAATGACACTGTTAACTTAAGAGTTGTTAGAAAATATTAGTGAGGATATTACTATCTAATTATACTAAACTGATTCATAATTAACTCTACAGGAGTGAAAATAATGCCTGCAGAATTAATTAGGACAAATTAGATAGGGCACTTCTTTCCTTTCTCTGATTTATTTGGTTTGCAGAGTCTGGTCTGAGGAATCAATATTTTTATTTTCGTCTGTTTAAATGTTTTTCTTCCTTGAACTCTGAGTTTTACAGCAATGCCAGCTATGATGGAAAGTTAATTTTTACCCTTTTTTTCTTATGCTCCAATTTTGAATCTAACAATTATTATGATCTTTTACTTTAATTAAAGATCCTTCTGGCCTCTCAGTAAATATCTCTTAATTTGTCCTGTGTGAAATAATGACCATTTAGGACCTTGGCAACCCTAATGAAACTTCTGAGCTGTTCAATTGGGCTGTTTAGCTTGATACAAATGCAGTTAAGTTTGGCCTAATTTACCTCTAGTGGAAATAGTCAATGGTAGCATGATGTTGGACCTTATTTGGCCAATTTGTATGGCAATTTTTCTTAATTGTTGACTTTGAGGATTGTACTGCCATGCTGTATATATTTAGCCAGCCTTTTCAAGAAGGATGAGGAGAAAGCTTGTAATAAAAGGAATGGATCTCCATTTCTGTAGAGGGATTTAACTGGCCTTTGTCCAGCTCACAGCACATGCAGGATCCTGTGTATGTGTGACGCTTTAAGCTACCTTGTTGACCTCCCAATCCTATGCTGGTCCTGTCCGCATCAGGGGATCAGCAGAATGCATTGAAGTCCTGATCCAGAAGTACCTTGTTTAAGGCACTCTTTACGACCAGTGGATGCTCACTTTAGAGCTCCTTTGTCCCAGCTGTGTAATACAAAACAGCTGCTGAACATCCCAGGATATGAGCCCTCTGGTCAATTTACATTAATTTAATTTTACAAACTATGAGTCCAAAACCAGTTTTCATGAAATCTAGTGTCCCAGTAAAGTGCAGTATATTTGTATTTATTTGTATTGCAGTAGTGCCTAGATGCCCAACCTATATCAGAGCCCTATTGTGCCACACACACACACAGCCTATATCAAAGCTAGATAACACATACACACAGAAAGTCTCTTCTCCATGGAGAAACTTACAATCCAAGTTATTTATAATATTATATGAATAAATAATAAATGCATTGTATTTCTTTGTATTTGGATATGAGCATGCTTTTTCTTTATCATATTCTTTCTCCTTTGCCAAGTGTTAGCAGATTTTGGGGACTAGCAGGTCAGTTTCCAGTTTGGAGCAGAAATCGGTTACACAGACTGAGGCATGTTCTTAGTGAAATATGCACTGTAATTGTAGCCAGGCCAGTCCCAGGATATTAGACAAGGTGGATGAGGTAATATATTTTATCGGACCAACTTCTGTTGGTGGGAGAGACAATTTAATGAAAAAATATTCCTTACCCATCATGTCTCTCTTAGTGTAACATGTTTAGTTGCATATAAGTCCTGTTTCCTGGAACAAGGGTGAAAAACTGCAGATAGGTAACTCCCATTTGCAGAATCTTCAGGTCATGCACAACAGTTCTTTCCCAAGAGGCAACTGCCTTGGACTTCTATCTCTTTCGAGGACTCGCACCAATCCTAGACACATTCAGCTGCTTAAAAACACACTGTACCCCTTCTGCTCCCCCAGTCCCTGCACATTTATACCTGGGAAGCCCCTAGGATGACCAGAGAGCAAATGTGAAAAATCGGGATGGGGGCAGGAGGTAATAGGAGCCTATATAAGAAAAAGACCCAAAAATCAGGACTGTCCCTATAAAATCAGGACATCTGGTCAGCCTAGAAGCCCCTTGTCCAAGACTCCCCTCAGACCCTGTAGCCAGGAAGATAGTTTGGCCATTAAGACTTCTTGTGAGCACTTGTTCTGCAATAGAAAGTAAGCTTAGAAAGGTCTAATGACCCTAATAAAGAAGAGAGGTTTAGCCCAGGTAATGCCTTTTCATGACTCTCTAAAGGTGGTTACTGTGTGGTATCCTTAACTCTTTCTATGGAGAGTTTCATTCTGTTTTTATACATCAGTGGCCCCTATGTGCATCTTAATTTTTGTTTCTTCTCATCTGTGTTTTCTTTTTCCAAGTGACTATATTGCAGTCAGAAAATGTACAAATGTTAAAATTGCATGATGCTAAATATAGAGAAGTTGCTTACTTTATGGTTCCTTTAACACTTTTGCATGAATTTTATTCTGTAGTCTGAAATATATTTGTACAAGTATCTTTAAATGGGAATAATATTTAGCTCACATGGATGCTGTGAAGATTAGTTAAAGTTGTAAAGTACTGTGAAGGTGAACAGATTGATGGTAGAATGTTTTAGAGATGTTTCATAACAGTAAGAATTCATCTCTTTTACAAAATTTGCCAGCGATTTCACTAGCTACTACAGATCAAGCTACTTAATGTATCCCTTTTTAATGTACCCAACATAATAGTATTTAGATGCCAGATATGGTGGTTAAAATAATAATTGTCATACATAACTGAATACTTTCTCTACTCCTCCATCAAGCAGGAATACTTCTTATAAGATATTAAAGAGATAGGGAAAGGGAAAGTCTGACTCTTTGGGCAGGGACAGAGAGAAAGAAGCACATCTAGGAATGAAGTTATTTATCTGGTCAATAATACCTTATTCCAGATTCCAAGAAATTCACCCTGAGCATCATCTGAAGTAATAATCCCACTGCTGACATGTCCCCAGAGGTCATATTGTTCTTGGTGGGTTACATAAAGAGAGGCAATCCCTAACACGGTCAGGCTCTCACCCATCCGGTCTTTGTAGATGAGGAATAGAACCTAAAAGTGGATCTGGAATTTAATATACCCTCAATGACTGATTATCAGGAGATAAGCCATGACATAGAGGAGCTGCTAAAGGTCTCCTGTGTTCATCACAATCTGCCTAACAATGGCATAGTTTAGCCTAGGAATGATGATGTTACTGGTCCCTGTATTCAAATCTGCATTTTTGAGGAAGCAGCAGCATTTCTTTAGTAGTTGCACAAGGGAAAAAAATATTGAGCCATTGGGTGTCTAACTAGAAAGGAGTCAGGTAGGACTTTTTTTAAAAATCTTAGGCACATTATTTGACAGAGGAGAGATGGCCATGGTTTCTGCTAATACACTAAAGTACTTTTAAGCTCATGACAACTATCTTTCTTATAAGTGTTTTTCTGTTAAAGTTTGTGACAGCTTTGCCTGTTCATCATGAGAAGGAAATATACAACTGGGCAAGATAACAAGTAATTCTGAAATATTATCATAAACAATCAAAACTAAACTACATCTCCAATAAATATGTTTTGAAATGCTTTATCCAGTATCATTGTATTGTTCATTTCCTCTGTAATTTGCAATGGATCACCTCATCATTAAAGTGGTTTTCTTATCATATTGTTCTTTTTTTAAATTTAAATTTAAACTCCTGACATTTGTGAGACTTCTGCCATTATTTAATCTTCCTAGTCACAAGTTGAATGAGCTAGTCAGATTCTTTTCAAAGTTGTTCTCTCAATGTGTGAGTAGTAGCAACTAAGTAGTCAAGAGGGCCAGGAGCAATGAAGAAAGACTCCAATTCTTTATATTATTATTTCTCCTACAAAAACATTTCTAATATTTAGGGGGCTTTAGAAAAGACATAATTTCTTGCTTTATTTTGGAGATTGATATTATACATTGTGGTTGAGCCATTGCTCCTTGTACTATATAAGGACCTGATATTTCTCCCACTGAAGTCAGTGAGAATTTTGCCATTCATTTCAGTGGAAGCAGAATGAGGTCTTAATCTTGAATCCTATATTTTAATTACAATAAATTTTCATCAGATCAGAGAACAGAGCTTAAAACTGGAGCTGCATGGCTTGTGTGTATTTTATACAGAACATCTTTGTCTATAAACATTTTAAAGAAAAGAATAAGAAAAATGAAAGCTTAAAGGAAAATTGTCATGTCTGTTAGGTCTCAAACTCAACATAGAATATCTATAGCACTATATTACATTAAAAATGTGTGCTTCTGTCCCATAGGAGCATCCTTAAAAATATAAATCTATCTAGCTGATACAGTAATTGCTCTATTTGGTGTGGTTTATTATTTGATTTTGGAGAAATGCAATAAAAAGAAAACACTAAGGTTAAATAAAGAGCCCATTTTCTACCATGTACAATAAATGTTACTTTATAGGTAAGTTAAATTTGTGTTATAAACAGTTTGTCTTTTAAAATGAGTATGCGTCATTCAAAAACCATTTCCAGGATTAATATATCAATAAGGACTGTGAACAATCTCAGATTTGGGAATTCAATTTCTTACCAGAGTTCTGAGTATGTGTCTAGATAGTTTTCAGTTGTCTGTGCATAAGTTGTTGCTTTGACTACAATAAAAATTTGCTGTGCTGGTCCAGAAGTAAAAGATGTTTCAGATCATTGCTGCTCAAACACATGATCAGTATTCATCCAATTTAACTAATGTAATTACCAACGAATTCTATAAAGCTCTTCTTAGTGTTTGTCTAAACCATACCCCTTACAAAGATTTGTTTGCCCACCCCAGAGCAGTAAACATACAGTTCTAGAATAAAATGACAGTTGGTATAGGAAAATCCCATGGATTTCCCATATGAACATTCCAGACTAAAAATACATGAGTTAAAAAGTAATAAATTAAGACTAATCACTGCACCACCAAGTTGATTATAAAATCTGTACCATAATGTTTGTTAGTGTGAGTGGGAATTATGAATGGTCGATGACCTAGAAACCTGGTACGTCTTAAAACAAGCCGTGAGGTGAAGGTAATCTTTAAAGGCAATTAAGAGCTATTAGAAATATTATCAGATATGCAGCCTCTCAGTCCTACATCAATTCAGAAGGACACATACAAGTGGAACTGAGATATTCTTCTCTGACCGCGAAAGTTCAGCAGTTGAGAACTATATAACGCTTTCTCCAGTAATTTGGTTGAGTCCTCCATTCTACCAGTAAGTCAGAATTCTGAAACTTCTCTTTCCGGCAGATCAGAGAATTCAAGGAAGACTAAGGGCTAGCTAGAAGATTGATTTTTCAATTTAAGGATCATTTGAGTTAAATGGAAAAATCTATAAGGCTGTTGTTTATGTAGTTCACACTTTTTTAGCTGTCACCGCTTGTACCAAGGAACTCCAGACCTCTCTGAGCTCATGAATCATCTTGCTTGCAGATACGGGATGTGATATGATCTTCCTTTTAGTAAGATGTTGCTCTGGAGGATGGAGCAAGTTGCTTACTGTGGACAAAGTGGTGGGTGATTAGATATTACATCAAAAGTTTAACTAGTCTTTTTTAACAGGGATCCAGCTTTTTGGTAGACTTCATGTAATATATAAATATTTTTAGTTTTGGTAACAATCTTTCTTAGTGGTTAGCAGACATTAAAATGAATAGCTTTTCAGAACAGGGAAACAAAGTCTGTCATCCACTTCTCTATGCCTTTTTCAAATGTTTCCAGGAGGAAATTGACTAAAAAATGATTGAAGCCTTTTAATAGTGCAACTATTTAGGAATTCCAAAATTTAAAACTTCCTAATCTCTCAACAGCCAAATTGCAATGTACTATAACTATCTGTATCTCTGCTGACATTGACTCATACCCTGGGAATGAAGGGAACAATGCCTTTGGCTTGGGGGTGGGGGTGGGGAGTGGAGGTAAAACTACTGCAAAAGAGGTCAAGGGGGAGTGTGGCAACACTGACTCATTCCCTGGGGTCTGGATGAGCAGAAGGGTTTAAAAGGAGCAGCCCTGTGCATGAAGCCCCTATTATGTGGAGCAGGCTGGGGCAGAGCCCACTTCCTTCCTCTTTAGGTGGTGAAATACCAGGTTTGGTCAAAACCTGCTGTGGGCATTATACTGTACCAGCTGCCCTTTGTTGAGGGGGAAGAAGGGAGGCTGGGAAGGAATTTTTCTCTTACCACCAGATTGGCCTAGGTGGAGTCGGGTTTTTTTCTCCTTCCCACAGCGGGTATGGGGACGGCTTTGTTGATGTATGGCATGAAGGAAGGTAGGCTCTGTGTTGCAGCTCATATTAAGTGGCTGGCACATCCATGGGGAAGGTGTACAGTAACCAGATAAATGGCTTTGAAAAGGGCTTAAACATGAGGTGTTCGGGAAAGGAATGGAATGGGAGGTGGGGTTGGGGCTCGTATGAATGATCTGGCTAGGAGCTAACCCCTCTTTCGTATAGCCCACCTTAGCCCTCCTACAAGCAGGGGTAGCTGATAAGGTCCCAGCAATGGTTAGGCTGGGGAGACCTGGATGGAAAAGCTGCGGGAGCTGACAAAAACCCTGGGTAATTATTGAATTAGCATTACCTGCTACCTGCACTGTATACCTTTATCCGCTGGGTGGTCCAGACATCTAATAATAAAGTTGCAGCCTGATTAAAACCATATCAAATGTCTCCTGTCCTTCTTTTAGTATAGCTGGACAAAGGTTTATTGGGGTTTTATGCCATTCTCTAAAACCTTATCTGCCATTTGCCACTGCCAAGTGCAGAATATCAGACTTAGAGGAACTTTTGGTCTGGTCCAGTAGGGCCATTCCTACATTCCAGTCTTTGAACAATTCACTCTTTGTGTTGCAGGTACCTTATTAGTGGTCTACTGGTTCTGCAATGCTAGTTAGGATAGGAGAAAATCTGAAACTTCATGCTCATCAAACTGTGTATTAAAGGAAAAGCAGTTTCATATCACACAAATAAAACAGGTCAGATTCCTTCAATTAATTTAGCCTTATATGTTCTGTTAAAGCTGTTTCTAACTTGAGACATTGAATCAGGACTTCAGCATTCTTGGGATTTAAATATTTTCCACAAACCTCATATGGATTCTTCATTTAAGATGCTTAACTCAGCATTAAGTGAATGTCTAAGCTTTAAAACTTGTAGCAATTTTCTCAGCCTCGAGTGTAAGTGAGCTGCAAGTCCCTTTTATTAATCTAACCTGGCTTTTGTGTTCTCCAACACACAGCTAAAATTGTAACAGTTCTGTTCTAAATGAAGTGTACACAAATTTTCATATAATTTAAAAAGTAATCCTGAAGCCCTGTAATTCTTGGGAGTTGAAACTGCATTCTCTGGATATTTTGAGGTTGGAAAATTTACTGTCTCATTTATCAGGACTGTCTCACTTTAAAAAAAAAAATGTTTTGTTTGTACCCAACCAAAAAAAATATAACAACCTTTGATAAATATATTGGTAAAATGGAATAGATATCACAATACCACAATTTAAAAGGACAACAAACATTCTCCCATGAATTAATTCTAGTGAAACAGTAATCTTATTGAGAAAAGCAGCTTGGCTTACAGTGCTTTTTTATTTATTTATTTATTTATTTATTTATTTTAAAAACCAGCAATAGGCTCTCTTTGGCAGATGCACCATTCAGCAAGGAGTGCTTCTGCTTAGAGCTGGCTGAGAATTTTTTGACTAAACTTTTTTTTGGTCAGAAAATGCCGATGCAGTCAAACAAACTTTTCATGGGAAAGAATCAGTTTTGATAAATTGTTTTTACTCTAAACCTATTTCTTGGGGAAAAAAGTTTTAAAATAGTTTAAACTTTTTTTGACTTTTTCAAAATGAAAAGTTCTTGTTCTCCAGTTTGAAATGACTTTTTGTTTAGAAATTTCAGCTATTTATCATAAATAATTAAAAATAGAGATGGTTGAAATTGAATTGAAATGTTTCAAAATTATTTAAACACACCGTTTTGATTGACTCAAAAAATAGTTTGCAAAAAAAATAATTCTGCAATATTTCAAAAAATCTTGCAAGATATAAAAACTCTTTCCCTCTCAGGTCTATTGCAGAGAGCTAACAAAACCTTCTATAAGCATTGATTTATAAGTTTCTTTTCCAAACTAGCATGGCAATGATATGGAAATTGTTTGACCGTATCTATATGTAATATTTAATTCCTATTTCCAAAACAACTGAACCAAGATATACTAGAATAGTGCGGGAAGAGGTTATTATGAAATTATATATTAGGTTATTAAGATTAGGGATGGAGCAACAAGGTAATATATTTTATGCTTCTTATTTGAATGAGCATCTCTTTGCTTTAAAAACTGACTTTGTCATCTGTGTATATTTGTATATCATACATTTTTTCTTGCAATATTTTCTCTTTCAGTATCGAGTAGTTTTAGGACCTAAATGATAGTCTTCAAACGTGACCTTTTATGTGTGTTTCACAGGTCTGAATTTCAGTGGCAATGCCCATAGTACTGTTTTTTTCTGTACTGAGAGTCTGGCTATTATGAAAAATTATGTTGTTATGACAGTTAATGCTAAGTTACTGGGGAGTATTCACACAGAGATGATTAGTCAAATGAGTAGTCAATGAAAAGATTTTCCTCTGAAGTCTGTCTGTGTGCTCGAGGTACAACCTCTAGGCTCTGTAGATAGAGTACTATGTAGCACCTTTATATGAGGTGTTAGAGTGTGTTTATGTTGCCAATTGAAGGCCTGGATACAGATTTTCAAGGCTTTAAGAGGGTCAGAACCCAGCTAAGGCCATGGTTACACTGGCACTTTATAGCGCTGTAAAGCCCCCACGAGCGCTATAACCTACTCCCCGTCCACACTGGCAAGGCACGTAGAGCGCTATAACTGCTGAGTTATAGCGCTATTATAAATCCACCTCCTCATGGGGAATAAGGGCTGTAGCGCAGCTGCTGTAGCGCTACAGCAAGAATGTGGACACCCACTGCGCTACAAGTAATCTCTGGAGATGCCTAGAGCCATTTAAGGCAATTGACGTCTCTTCCCTTTGTTTTGAACTCGGCTGGAGGAATGCGGAAGTACCTCTTTAGAGTTTCTTTCTTAACTCGGCAGATAAGCAATGCAAATGTTTAAGGAGGGAGCCTGTTTGAAAACAAAGCCCTCTGTGAACGGAGGCTCACTGACAGGCTTTCAGAAGAACGGAAAAACCACTGTCTCTCTCCCTCCGCATACACACAACGCATCCCCCCTCACCCCCCTCGTTTAAAAAGCACGTTGCACCCAGCTGAATGCTGGGATACCTGCCCTAATGCGCTGCTCTTAATGCCGCATTAAGTGCCCCAAATGTGGCCATGCTATACCGCAGGAGCATCTGAGTGTGGACATACAATAGCGCTATACATATTACTGTATAAGGGGACCGCAATAACCTATAGCGCTATAATCTTGTAAGTGTAACCATACCCTACATCAATGATCATATCTATATCCCAGATCCATCTATGCTCCTCTGGTACTATCCAGCTCACAAAACTCAAAGTGCATAAGAACCAGGAAAAAAAGCACTCTCAGTCAACGGTTTGACAATTGAATGAACTAATAGAGGAGATTAGATTAGTTAAAAAACTTAGTTTAGAGTTTATCCAAAGTTAAATTAACCTAAAACTCACTCTTAGAAAGTGTAAGTTCCTCCTTTTTGATGAAGAATTTCTCCCACCATAACAGGAAGGATTTGGAGAATCTCTTATATCTAGGAAGTGCTTAGCGCTGTGTCCATGTGGTATTATATAACTGCCTTAGGTATGTAGGTAGAGCCAGTGAAAGACAGAAATTGCATGAGGTAGCACAAACTTCAAGGATAAAAAAATGGTTTTTGGGGAGAGAAAATGTAGGAATTTGTGGGGAATATTAAAACTGCAAATAGTCTTGATTACTCTGATCACTGGTGAATATTGGATGATATTAGACTGTGGTAAAACTAGGGTGGGGACAGAAATAATCTATTATAAAATTAGTGGTGATTGTTTAATAATCAGAGATGGGGAAAATGCCATTGGAATGTCAGAGATTCTCCTTAATCTAAGAGATAAATTGAATGAATGATAAATCACCAAAGAGAAAGCAGAATATATGGCGGGGATTGTCAGCCTTGGCTTGTGGGACCGCAGAGTAAGCATCTTTAGAGGGCCCCGCCTGGTTGTTTGTTTGCCGGTTCGCCGACCACGGCTCCCACTGGGCCCAGTTCACCATCCTGATTCAATAGGGGCTCTGGGAAGTGGCACAGTGCCACTGGGAAGTGGCACGGTGCAGGCCCCATTGGATCAGGATGGTGAACTGGGGCCAGTGGGAGCCACAGTCAGCGAACTGGCAAGTAAACAAATAGGCAAGGTCCACTAAGAATGCTTATCCTGCAGTCCCACATGCCAAGGTTGCCGATCCCTGATATATGGTCTGAAGTACCAGCAGTTTCTGAACCAAACAGCTTACCTCAGAGTTTTGCACCCCCCTGCCCTCAAAAATAAAGTTTGTATGAAAAAAATTGTGAAGATTGGAAGTTAAGTTTGAAGAAAATACTTTATGTAGGGTGCTATACTCACAAATGTACTCTTCCTTTGTAGAGTAGATTTGTTATTTTTAAATGCTGTTACGGCCATAATATTTATTTTAAACTTTTGGCAAAAAATTGAAGTATTTCATGGGGAAAAAACCATTCTCTGACCATCTCTAGACACTATATGATGCTTTTATAGCAGTAACATTAACACAAGTAATGAAGGTTGTCTCATTGCTGTTCCTGTAATATGATACTGCCGAGGTGCTTCAATTAAGGATCAGTACTAGGCACTTTACAGACAACTAATCAAGAAGATAGTCACTTCTCTAGAGTGTTTATGGACTGAGCATTAAACAAATTTGTCACACTTTTCTCCCTTTTTAAACTTTGTTAGGAAAGAGACTGAAAATAAGAAAAAAATCCACAACAGGGGTGTCTTGTGTGCTATAGAATTAATCTCAAATTGTGATAAGGTGGAAAGAGCAGTTAGGGGATATTTTTAGAAATAATTATGTCTCCTACTGCCAGACACAGACTATGTGACTCATGGTATGAAATAATATATTAACTCTCAAAGAGAAATGTGCAGTAAGGAAAATGCCTATGTAAAAAAAAAAAGAATTTTCAGATAAAACCTATAAGACATTGCTCAGCTTTATGGTTTGGCTCTGCTTTCAGTAAAAATGCTTATGGTAGGAAATGTTTTTTGAATGTTAGTTATCTCTTTCTAGTCTAATCCATATAGATTCTTGTATCGCACTCATCAACTGTAGTTAATCTGAGCATCTTCCAGTACTGTATTAAGCAACGTGACTACCATATGTCACCTGTTTCTTTTCTCATCTTTTCTTCAGGGCGAGAAGTGTGTGCAGTCAAGTGTTTTGTTTGGAATTTATTTAACAATATATATGCACACACTTGTTGCTACATGATTATGTTAGGGAAGGCAAGGTCAAAGAAATGTGCTTTCCACTTAGATTGGAATGTGATGAGGCTTGTACTGGTTCTTAGCAGCTGTGTGAGTTCGTTCCACTGTCGGGGCCAGCCCCTGAGAAAGCTCCTGCACAGATGAGCTTTATCTTTACTGTAAAAAGTGGCATTATCCTGTTCACCATATCCATTCTACAAACTACTTTTACCTATTGTATCACAAAACAACAGCCGTATCTTGAAATTGTGCTGGGAAAAATAGAAAGCCCCATTTTAGAATGAGATTCACCATATTTGAAAGATGAAGCAAAATTGTATCGTATCAGAAGTAATACTGCTAGTTACTCTTCTAAGATCTTGGGATACACACAGTTATATTATATACTGGGTCCAAATGAAAATTATACCTTGCTGAAGGACAAGAGATGAGCAACACAGTAGTTCCCAAGATGCATATTGTAAAAGCAGCTGTGTTTAAAAGCACTTAAACTTTGTCCTTCAAAGAGAATAGTGACAGATGAGGCTTTTATTTATAATGAAAGACTTGATTTGTTATGAATCAGATGTATTATCATAATCAGCATCAGTTAGCAGTCTCCATTAGGAAACATTATTTTTGACATTTCCAGGACTAGCATGATATCAATGAGAATTGAAAAGACCTTGTCCTTTACTGCCATCTGAAGAACAAAATATCAGAGTAAAAAAATGTATGAAAAGTGACTTAAAATAAACAAGTGAATTAACCTCACTGAAATGCACTTCTTGCTCTGCCTGTTAAAGCAATGACTTATCATTCAGCATTTCAGTTAATATAATACACACAAAGGTGTTCTGAAGCCCAGAGCTATCAATCCAAATCTATAGATGTCAGTCATTTAAATTAAAGATCGAGGAGTACTTGTGGCACCTTAGAGACTAACAAACTTATTTGGGGATAAGCTTTCATAGGCTAAAACCCGCCCACAAAAGCTTATGCATGAATAAATTTGTTAGTCTCTAAGGTGCTCAAATACTCCTCATTCTTTTTGTGAATACAGACTAACACGGCTACACCTCTGAAACTAGTCATTTAAATGTAGTCAATGGGACTTGAGGTGTTTTTTTAAAAAAATTGGGTGACTGCATTTCACTAGGAAACTGCAGTTAATCATTTTGATTTCAAGTTTGTTCTTTTAGTTTTTATATTCCCAACAAAGTTTAAGAAAAAATTAAGGCAACTTTCTTTGTTGTTCAGTTAGCAAAATCACTATTTTTATTTCACTCACAGAATAATTCACAATTAGATGACAGAATGTTGAATGCAAGAAGGAAAAGCAAAGACAGATCACAAAAGTTGGAATGTTGGGCACTCTGCCCACTTAGGGATGGTCTACATTAGGGAGAGGGGGTCAACCGAAGATACACAACTTCAGCTACATGAATAACCTAGCTGAAGTCGGCACATCTTTGGCCGACTTACCTGCCGTCCTCACAGTGGCAGCGATCAGCAGCAGGTTCCCCTGTCGACTCCAGCTTGTGCCTTTCAGCGAGCTGGAGTTCCGGAGTCGACGGGAGTGCCTTTGGCAATCGATTTATTGCATGTTGATGAGACACAATAAATTGATCGCCAATAGATCGATCACTATCTGCCGATGTGGCAGGTAGTGAAGACATACCCTTAGATAAAAAGAAAGCAATAAGATTTGAAGCTCCAGTACCCTTTTTTCTGTATAAGGAGTAAATGAGTAGCGTGACTAATAAATTGAAATAGAACTGGCATTCACTGTGATTTTTTTACTTGGCCATTCTCTTAAAATGTAGCTCATTTGTACTTGAAGAGGTGAATAAAGACTGAACCTTACATGCTTATAAGTGTTTAATTAGTTTCTATTGTGGACTTTATAAATCATCTGTCTCACACACACACACATGCATGAATAAGCATGGCTTAAAAGTGTGAGCAGCTTGTTGTGCCACATTTGATATGAGCTGACTGCAACTCCATTACTTTGTATTGCATGGCACCAATCAGTCTAGGCTGTCAAAAAAATCTTACATTCTTAGAACATTGAGAAAGTATTAAAAGGGCAAGCTCCAGTTTTCTTGCCTTTAGGATGAAATAAAACAACTGCAAATGAAGCTGTCAGTCTTCAGATTTTTTTTAAAAGGGGAGGTGGGAGTAGAGAGAGAAATAAACAGTTCCATCCCAACTTTCTTTAGGTTGGTTAACAAAGAGTTTCATTGTTGGCTGGTTAATTAGCAAGCCTTAACAAAAAGAAAGTCACAAAACTAGTTCTCCCTTTACATATGATGTCTAATTGTTCCTGTAACAGGGTCCACTGGCTGCCAAAATAAAGCTCCACAAGGCTTCATCTATGCAGTACCTGTGTATTTATTATTTACAAGAGCAGTGCCCACCACCAGTGTTAAACTGTATACAATCTTAGAGGCTTGTTTGGCACCTCACAAATACAGCAGCCCTCAGCTAGGAGACTAACTTTGCCCTGGCCATTCCTGCCTTCCTGGTGGCTCTTTCCAGCCTTTATAGCCCTCAGGCCTGCAGGTGCAACCAATCCCCAGGCCAGGCATCAGGCTTTCCCCAGCCTCAATCTATCTCCCCTGATTGGGGCTGGCTGAGCAGGGGCTGATTAGGTGCCTCTGCACCAGCACCCTGCTACAGTTCCACACCATTTCTTGAGAGAGAATTCATGAGCCACACCTAGAGGTTTCTCCCTACCTGAGCGAGATAATGATCTTTATGTGGCTCTTCCCTTTATCTTTGTGAAGGAGTGCAGCACAGTACAGACAGAGGCAAATATAAGAACAGGGGAACTGACATAAAATCAGACCCAGTTCTCCATTTATTTTGACAATCTGCTTCCAGCAATGGTCAGTACCAGATTCTTTAGATGAGAGAAACCCTGTTATGAAAAATTATTGAATAACTTGCCCATAGGAAAAGTATTTCTAATTGCAATCTCTATGTCTCATCACATATAGTATTTGATGTTTTTTTCTTATTTCTTAAATAATTTAACTACCTGAAAGTATTTGAAGGCTATTAAAGGCTACTTGTATTTGTTCAGGGACATGTAACTAGAAGTAGTGGAACAAGAACAAAGACATTTTTCTTCCTATGCATGCTAAATTTTCCTAAGTTAGGTCTATTAGAATAGTTTCACAGAGCACATAGGAAACACACTGTCACCAGAGAGATGTGTAGAAACATTATTGTACACTCTTCTGCCTACTTAAAAAATAAGAAACACTTGATGAATTACAAGAAATTCAAACCATGTAAATGGGCTTAGACCAGTAGTCCCCAAACTTTTTAAGTCATGCTCCTCCTTATCTCTAATGCTTGTTCAGGATTAGCTCTTGGCAGGCCATGAAACACTTCATTTACATGAATGTTCGCAGGTACAGCAGCTCGTAGCTCCCAGTGGCCGCAGTTTGCCATTCCCAACCAAAGAGGGCTTTGGAAAATTAAACAAAGCATCTTGCAGACCGCCAGGGCCTTACCCTGAACAAGCCGTGAACCAAGTTTGGGAACCCTACTCTAATGTAATCTGCCAGTTCCATGCTCCACAGTTTGGTGACCTCTAGCTTAGACCAGGCCCCTCGTAGTTAATATGAGATGCCCAAGATCCTATTACTGCAGCTCACAATGCCTGCAAACAGATGCCTCAACTTTAAAATAATTTCACCTCAGTCAAGAATATATCAGTCTAACTCGAGCATCTCCAGCTATCATGAGCATATTAACCCAGCCCATGACTCACAAAGTAGAATACTGGCTTAATTTCAAGAAGTCTTCATTGTTTATCTCAGGATCTCCATGAGATTGGACCAACAGTGCCTCTTGCTAAGGGACCAAGACTTCTTTCAGTTGTTACATTCACAGGAATGAGGAAACTGTCCATCTCCAAGTGCCAAAAATATGAAAGCAAGCAACAGAGCTTTCTCAGCATCTTCTCCAGAAGCTGGCCACTGAGCTTAGTGCTGTGAGAACACAACATTCAAAATTTTCACTCCTTTACTGTTATTTTTCGTCCACAACAGTGACAACAACTAAGAAAATGATTATAGAAGGCATTATGCAAATATTTGTGCACCTATACATACACCAACACTCTTTGAAAGAGGAGAAGGAAGAAAAATTCCAGCAACCTTCCTTTTAGGAGGAAGATGATATAAACTACACTTTTGGACACTGTCCTATGTTCATTCTCTTGTGGGAGACACTGAGATATTACCATGATGGGCCCCTGAAAAGAATCTAGGTAAATAGATAATCATTTAAAGCTAGGTGGCATAGAGCATATAGTGCTCACTTAAAGTCACACACTGCCATAAGGAATACATAGTGACTCTAGAAATGGTGAGTCTCATTCTCCATCACTGTAAACAGATGATGCAGCATGTGCTCTCCCCAGAACAGGATTGAAATCTGCACAAAAGTAGGAAATACCTATTCATTTAAGTGATCAGCCTCTGGAGAAGCTAGTATTAGCAGCAGAGCTAGTTAAGATAAGTCAAGTGAGTTCAAACCTATCTTCATACCTGTTTCCCGGGTATAAAATAAAAGAGGGCACTCATGCATTCCTCATCTTGTAGCTGTGTAGGGATGGGCAGAATTACGACCATAGTGTAGATAACAATTCTGATCTCACAGGGAGAAGGACAAGAAAAGCAAAAGGGATTGTGCAGGCTGCATGTTCTCCATGCATACTGGTGAGCTGGGGGAGAGTCCTAACTGGGCCAAGAGATTGCTTAAGGGAGCAGAGCCCATAAGCTCTTCTCCCATTGTTTCTCAAATCAATGATGAGCAAACTATTTTAGGGTACAGAGACACAAGGCACACACACAGCAGATAGCAGAGCTTAGACACAGCACATGCTGTTCCCAACCAGTGTCCCACATACACACTTCTTTCATCATGGGGAAACAGATTCACTCCCAGAGTCTATGCAAAGCTTTGTTAATGATATCCAATTTGCAAATTAATTCCAGTTCAGCAGCTTTTCATTGGAGTCTGTTTCTGAAGTTTTTCTGTTGTAAAATTGTCACCTTCAAGTATGTTGTTTAGTGACCAGAGAGGTTGAAGTGTGCTCCTATTGGTTTTTGACATAATTCCTGATGTCAGATTTCTGTCCATTTATTCTTTTGGGTAGAGACTGTCTGGTTTGGCCAGTGTACATGGCAGAGGGGCATTGCTGGCACATGATGGCATATATCACATTGGTAGATATGCAGGTGAATGAGCCCCTGATGGGATGGCTGATGTGATTAGGTTCTATGATGGTGTCACTTGAATAGATATGTGGACGGAGTTGGCATCGGGCAACCAGAAGCAAATACTTACCAGCAACCACATACAGCAAAACAAAAACTCTAACCCAGGAACCTATCCTTGCAACAAAGGTTGCATCAATAGGTTAGTCTATAAGGTGCCACAGCCACTCCTGTTCTTTTTGTGCATACAAACTAACACGGCTGCTATTCTGAAAAATAGTCCCTTAGAGACTATTGCTGCTGGCCCAGTCACGAACCCGCACTAAGTTGCTTGTGAAGACCAAACTGTAGGGAGCCGGGGTGGTCTCCCTCTCAGCCAGATGGCAAGGAGACACTCTCACCCTGAGTGGGCAGGGCCAGGCCAAGCTTACTCCACCCACAGAAGGGGAAGGATGCGGCAGGAAGTACAAAAGGCAGGGCCCTTAGCCCAGTGAGGGGAGGACCAGGGAGAGAGCTAGACACAGACTGCTCACTGTTTCCCTTAGACCCTACTGCAGAACCAAGGGATGCTCTGGACCAGGGGAAACCTGATCCAAAGGAAGGAATCAGGCTACCAGGACTGCCAGCAGCAGAATACCCCAAGAAACTGGAGTGAGCTCAATGTTGAGGGTGAGCTGGAGCTACAAGGGCTACTGGCGGCTGAATATCCCGATGAGTTGGAGGAACCAGAGTGACCCACTCGAGGGATCAGATAAGAAGTAGTTCAGGGACTGAACTGGGACAGTGCGGTGAGTTAGTGTTTGGTCAGCATGTTGCAGAGAGATTCCCACTGATCCAGTGGCGGGACCGGTTCCTCCCACCACTTTCAGGACCCTGGGCTGGAATTCAGTGGAGTCGGGTGGGCCTGCGTTCCGCTACCACTGCCGTTGTGCCTCAGGGTGGCAAAACCCCAAAAAAGTATAAAGGACTCTTGCTGGCAGTCACTTGCCAAAGGGGTGCATCACAGATTCTTGTCGGCACTCCCCTGCCAGAGGGACATTCCACCAACTTGGGCTGTCACACCAACTGCAATGGCACATCTCCCTCCACTAATTCCCTGTCAATGAAGGGATGGTGACCAAAGCCTTTCGGCAAGGCAATAGCTCCCACCATGCCTCAGCGGCTCAGCGGGCCAACTGAGACCTTGCTACACAAACCATCATCCTACTGTTTAAGGGATCAAGGAGCTATAACTTAAAGTCAATTTCCTCTCCATCCCAGTGAGCTGCATCAGGCTTCAAATGAATAGTCCCTGTGCTTAGTCCTGTATGTATCCTCCCTGTAGCTGTAGTCAGGGAGGAGGAGAGAGTTTATAAGGTAATGATGATAGAGATCCACAAGCACATAATTTGCAGCAAAGTACAGATATATTACTTAGCCACTTCCCAACTAGACTTTCCATGTTCAAATGGGAAGCTTTTGTTTTGCTCTCCATGAAGTGTTTTAATTGTGAGGCCCTACCTGGGCATAGCAAGCATGCAAAAATGCTCTGTAACCATGGATCTGAAATGGTTGTAGGTAGTAATTTTCATATTACAGCATCCTTTTTATCTCCCCAACCCCCACCGGTAGGAACTGACCAGGATTTTTTTGGTTAACATTGGCCTATGTGATTAGGTCGCACTGTCATCCATCTGTGTAGGTGTTCAGTACATAGTTCACAGAGCAAAGATGCTCGAGTTACTCTTTCCCCCTTAAAGACTCATGTATCATTCTTCCTAAGGCCACTACTGTTTTCCCGTGGCCCTTATTTTTCTAAACAAATTTTAGACAAAGTTGGACAAATATTCGTGTAAATGAACCACTGGATTGAAAGGATTATTGTAGCTCAGCTGATGGCAGTAATGCGATATATAATTAGTGTGAGCACAGAAGGCCCCAGTTAGACAAAGGAAAATATTGCATTAATGGTGCAAGAAAATACCACTACCAAAATGCAGAATACAGTACATAAAAATGACCATACTGGGTCAGACCAAAGGTCCATCTAATCCAGTATCCTGTCTTCTGACAGTGGCCAATGCCAAGTGCCCTAAAGGGAACGAATAGAACAGGTAATCATCAAGTGATCCATCCCCTGTCGCTAATTCCCAGATTCTGGCAAACAGAGCCATCATCCCTGCACATCCTGGCTAATAGCTAGGGCCCTACCAAATTCACGGTCCATTTTTGTTAATTTCATGGTCAGAGGATTTTAAAAATCAGCAATTTCATGATTTCAGATTTTTAAATCTGAAATTTCATTGTGTTGTATCCGTATGGGTACTGAACCAACTCTGGTTCAGAAGTAAGGTTGGATGATATGGTATTGCCACCCTTACTTCTGCGTTTCTGCTGACAGGATACTGTCTTCAGAGCTGGGTGCCTGGCCAGTAGCTGCTGCTCTCCTGCCATGCAGCTCTGAAAACAGCACAGAAGTAAGCTGGCAATACTGTGACCCGCTAAAATAACCTTGCAACTCCCCACAACCTTCTTTTGAGTTAGGACCCCCATTCTCAAAAACGCTGGTCTCCGCCATGAAATATGTATAGTATAGAGTGAAAGTTCATAAAAAGACCAGATTTCACGGGGAAGACCAGATTTCATGGTCCATTACGCTTTTTTAATAGCTGTGAATTTGGTAGGGCCATATCAATAGCCCTTGATGGACCTATCCTCCATGAATTTATCTAGTTCTTTTTTGAATCCTGTTATAGTCTTGACCTTCACAACATCCTCTGCCAAAGAGTTCCACAGGTTCACTGTGCATTGTGTGAAGTACATCAGTGGTGCATGAAAATGCCTGTATTACAATGTGGAATACAGTTTGCTAAGGTGGAATAGCAGACCTCTTTTGTAATCTGGAATACAGTGTGTAAGTAAAGGGTGCCTGCTATTCTAAAGAAAAGTGCTTTATGTAGATCACAATGCTGACATGTTATAAATCTGAGTGCTATACAGATTGGGATTTCCTGGAACCCCATTTGTAGAGGATTGTTAAAGCTTCTTGTATATTTCTCTCAGTGCACAGGTCTCTACAAGCAGGAATGGAGGAGGCTGGGCAAGACTCACCTGCTCTCTCTACTCATGTGGAGAGCAAGAGTCTCCTCCTCCTCCTCATCTCTCCTGCTCTTTTCCCTCTAAACCATGAAACATTTGGACACGATAGCTGTGCATTTCACTCCTGGTCCTTACTCCTAGACTGCTTTTTGTGGGATGCTGCCTCCCCCAGTTCAGAAGCTCTAAGATCATATTGGTCTTTTGATGGAGGGGTCTGAATTGTCTCAAGTTGTCTGCAGAAGTTTTCTGCACAAGTTGGCCAAACTTTTACAAGACCAACTGTTCTCATGAAATTTTGGTCCTCTTGTCTGGTGCAGAATCAGGCCAGGACTTTAGCCTCCCTCTCTGTGTGGTTTTTAGATCTGAACTAAATACAGGATGAGGAACTCTGAGTTTTGGTTTGAGCCTATTCCCAATAGTTTGAAAATCTTTCCTTCAAGGGGAACAGTCTTTTAGGGGGAATATAGGACAGCAGTTTAAAAAAACTGGAACAAAAGAATTTTTGAAGGCTTCAACCCATAATGGAAAGTGGAGAGAGTTTCTCCCTGACATACTGGAGGGCTAAGCCTTCAAAAGATTCTAGGCCAGCCATTATTACAAGTTTCTGGTTTCTGCTAGGTTATAAGCAACGTAGAGCTGAGAAGTCTTTCATCTTGTTGTGATTGCATGTCAGATTAAAGGGCTAACCAGGCAAACCCTTTAAACTACTTTGGATTGATTTTTTCCATTTTATTAAATTAATTTTTCATATAAGAAATTACTCCTTCATGGAAACATGGCAAAGCAAATTTAAATACTTTAGAGTCTGGACAGTATGTTTAAAAAAAGTTCTATAATTAACCATGTTTTATTAAAATAGTAATAATGAAAAATGATTAGATTCTCAGGAATAATTACCCTGTATTGTAAAAATAAGTTAAACATGTGTTTGGAATGAAGAGGTGGAAATCAGTCTAATTATTTTTTCATGAACTAAGTGGGGTGTAATAACATCAGAATACTCCATGTTTATAAAACTAAACTGGCCCTTTATTAAGACAACTATTTACAGAGGTGCTGTATCTTCAGTTTATGTTTAATCCAGGTGCATACAAACTAATTCATGGTGCCTCCTCCAAAATGTTTCCTCCTGCAACTTGCTCTCCTTTCAAGTTCCATGCAGATTGCTAAAATTATTGCATCATCATCATCATCTCATTGTTGAAAAAAAACCACCATAGATTGTAAAAGCCCAATTTTGCATAGGCTTACATGATTAATTTCAAGCATGTGAGAAATTATTGACTTAAGTGGAGCTTCTCACATGCTTAATGTTCAATGTCTGTGTGTTTAATTGGGGACTAAGAACTTGCCTTGAATAGGAGTTTAAACCATAGTAAGAACAGGGACTTCAGCATTTGGCTTTTAATGACTAAAACCTTTTTAGATTGTATACATTGTTTAATACAAAGCATATAGCATATTAAACATAAGTATGGTATAGCAAGAACGAGTAAATAAGCCATATTGATAAACATTTTATTTTTCTTCTTCACCTATGTATTGCAGAAATCCATTTAACTTAAAATCCTGTTCTCAAAAGTGATTGAGCTGTTTGTTCCAAGTTAGTAGTAAAAATACAACACTATTCACCCATTCACCCAACACTATTCACCCATGTAAAATATGAATGGGTGACAATGTTTGTTCTAAATCCCTCAAAAAAACCCAACAATATTTCAGTAATTAAGTGTTAGAGTTTCTTTTCAGCCCACAAAAATAAGGAGGGGGCTGGCTAGGGGCTTAGTAAAGAAAGATAGTGTTGGCAATACTAAGAGATGTGGAACAGAGAGTAAAGAGATAATTAAATAAAGGTCTCCAGCATTTTACTATGTGGGTCATGCACAGCAGCCACATAGTGGGAAGAGTTCCAGGGGGGAATATCCATTAATTCAGAAGTCACATAATCTAATAAAATTAGGGAATTGGGCCTACAAAAGGGACATATTTAGGAGGCAGGGTTAGTGGCAGGCAATAAAATAATGTAATGGGTCCTTCATAATTTTAAATTACTTTGGTTGCCATCAAATATCTGTGACGTTTCATCATTTTTACTCTAAACTTCAGTCATTCTCCTCTAGATATCTCATAATACGTTAGGAGGAATCCAAGTTGGTGTTATAAAACAGGGTAATGACCCGTGTCTCATTTAGGATATATGAGATTCTTATGCTCAAAGTATTACAGAGTAGTGAAGGCTTATAGATAAACTAAGTGTGATCTGCTCTTCAAGGAAAAGAAATGAATTTCACATTTACTTAGAATTTTACAGAACAAAATACATTCACTTCATTAAAAAAAATCAATACATTTCCCCCTTAGATGACTTGAATTCTAGTTGATAGCTTTCAATGCTTCACTGTCTGCTCAAAGTACTGATAAACATTAGCTACTTCTCTGCAATATAGGGGAGAGCTGAAATGTTCAGGTATGGATCCACCTACTCAGGAAATTGCCTCTTTCCATTTTGAAGTGATATTTGATATCTGTTTTTCATTAATATCATTTTACTTCTGATGTGCTGATAATATTCTTGTGCAAAGGATTAGCAAAGAAATATCAGTTAATGATATTGGGTTGGTACTTACATACCACAACACAGTAGCACCAGTGAGTTGTATCCATTGAAGCTAAACACAAATGCATGTCATGTAGTAGCCCTTTTTCATCTGGATCTGTCACAGGATGTTGATACTTATTCTAATTGGTCCCAGTCCAGAAGACATTGCTCTAGCAAAACTCCACCTGATTTCAATGGGAGTCTTGTGTGAGTAAAGATTTTTGTATTGAGCCCTCTCTGTCTTATGCCCACCATGTGTAAAATGGTGATTACAATATCTACAGCAGGGGTTCCCAAACTTGTTCCATGGCTTGGCCAGGGCAAGATATTTTGTTCACCCAAGTGGCTGTAGGTTCCTGGATGTAGGTACCCTAAGCAGTGCAGGCCAGGCCACCGCTTCCTACAGCTCCCATTGGCTGGGAATGGTGAACCACGGCCAGTGGGAGCTGCAAGTAGCCGAACCTATGGCCACTCGGATAAACACAACATCTTGTGGCCAGCCAGGGGCTTACTCTGGCCAAGCCATGGAACAAGTTTGGGAATCCCTGATCTACAGAGATGTTGGGAGGCCTAATTTTAGACCCAGAAATGTGGGAGAACAATAGGTCAACAAGCTGTGATATAGAATTTTTGTAGTACACTGCTTTTGTGATACAGGCTTTCATTACATTCCTGAACATTTAAATCTCAGTTAATAAGAAACCATTCTAAACACCAGTGGTCATATCTTTGATTTGTCTCCCCAGTAAAGAAAAAAGGTCATACTTGAGACCTGTAGGAGATCAAAGAAGAAAATTCTATAGCTTGCTGTCTACATGATTGATAAAAGTTAAGTGTCCACTCAGTACCATAATCAAGCTCAGGAGGTAACAAAAGCATTTGTGAGAGAGCTGTTTAAGTAGAAGCAAGTTGAAATGGAACCCTGTCACTTTAAATCTGGCTACTTTGATTTTGAGACTGAGAAATACTTGGCGCTTCTAAGAAAAGGATCGACTGAAAACCAGTGCGGGCCTTAAGTAACAGAAGTTCTTCCTTCGGCAGTAGTTTGTGTAACTCTTCTGCCAGGTAGTGTCAGCAGCAAGAAGGGCAGGGTTCAATATCTGGGTGGGGAGTTCTCCTTAATGTTACAAAACAAAGCTCAAGCCCCCATCACAAAAGTAAACACCACCCTTGGTGGCCTCTAGGAGACAACACTTCCCCACTTCCATTGCATACAATGATTCAAAAGTATGCAAACACCTGCTCGACAGTATCTTTGGCAGTAATCCTTTGCCTCAGTTTCCCATTCACACACCATTCCCCTTTCCTCTCCTCTGCGCCTGACTCACTAATTTGTTGTCCAAGGTCAATGAAGTCCCAGGGTCCAGTGGTGGGAGAGAGGAGGAAGAGTGATGCCTCTACCTCTTCCCTGCTTGCGGCTACTCATTGCTGCCACCTCTCTCTGCCACTACTTTTACCTGCCAGGCTGTGTTTTGAGGTTCCCACACCCAGCCTAGTTCTTAGTGATGTTACTGGGTAGTGGGGAACTTCACTGTTGCGGCCTTCTCCGCATTGCTTTTCAGCACTGTCCCTGCACTGGGGCAAGGTCAGCCCTCTAGACAGGCCTATCAGTGATTTCAGCTCTAACGATTTCTAGCTCAATAAGTCTACCCGTTAGAGGGAGAGGGTCAAAAGTCCTCTGTTCTTCACTTCAGTTTGCCACCACTACCCCATGATCAGAGAGTGAGGTTACATTTATAGCGGCACCCGCCCTTCCCCAGTTAGGGCATATTAAATACAGTTCTGCTGCCCTTAAGTCATACAATAAAGATAACATTTAATTACCCCTGAACCCAATACATAAGTGAAGTTTAACTTAAAACAGCCAAAATTGATCACTTTAGCAGAGTAGGCATATCTATGGATCATATCAGCAAAGTAGTGTGTCTATACAAATATGCAGAAGTGACAAAGGGTCCTGTGGCACCTTAAAGACTAACACAAGTATTGAAGCATAAGCTTTCGTGGGCTAGTACCCACTTCGTCAGATGCATACAGTGGAAGTATCCAGAGGCAGGTATAAATAAGAAGGCAAGAACCAGGTTAGAGATAACGAGGTACTTCTGTTAGTCTTTAAGGTGCCACAGGACCCTTTGTCACTTCTGCAAATCCAGACTAACACGGCTACCTCTCTGATTCTGTACAAATATGGTCTTCTCCTAAGGTCTTTTACCCCAGCTCATCAATAGATGGCAAGAAAGAGCTCATTCAAACTACTTGCTTACATCTGTAATTGCTTTTTATCTTCAAATATCTTTTCTCAATTGTGAGGATTTAAAGTCAGGGTCCAAGAGATAGGTCAGCATGTTAATCTTAACCAGTAAATTACTGTTGAATTTCACATTTTGTTAGTAAATCTTCCATCTGCACTTAAAAAAAACCCCATAGTGTAACATTTAATATTTTTTTCATAATCTTTCAGTTTGGGCAGGTAATGCCTTAGAATTTTAGGAAAGGAATTACTTGACATATATATTATTAGAAATATGTCAGAATTGTCTTTCTCAATTGATGACAGAATATTAGCTATGTACTGCAGTGCTAATATTATATCCACCCAGCAATCACATACTCTGCCCCCTAATCATATGCTGCCACATGCTTCCTTGTGGTTTCTTTGTCTATCAGTTAAAGGGAGTTCCTGACATCTTAGGAATTAACTCATCTTTCACCACCCTTTTGCTTTTCAAGATTCACTTGTGGAATTAAGGGGAATATAAGTCATTTACCATCTTTTTAATATGTGATGCTTAGCTTTGAGCCTGAAGGGACCTCCATCTTTCAGTAACTTTGCCAGTTATGATCTGTATCAATTTTCTTTTCAAAGTTCAGATGAGGTTTGTGTTAATCCAGCTGCCAGCACACCTTATTAATAAGTACTCTCAGTTCAGTGCATAGCAGAGATGCTCTTTTCCTTAGAGTTTATTATGGTTTCTGTTAATTGTAGAGGCTCAGCAGTGTTCTAGATAATTTACAGTATGCTATGCACTCGGTTTCATTTGTGATCTGCATATGACAGCCTATAAAACCTTTGACATAACTTGTTAATCTTCAAGTACACATGATCCATCTGGAGAAAGAGCATGTGGATTTTGCAAACTTGTTTTAATGTTTTGTTTCTTGCACATACCTCTTAATTTCATTCTGAATTTGTCTGTGCAGGAATTGTGTGACATCTGGGTCACTGGGTCTGCTTCGTAATTGGGAGCGAGGACACCCAGGGATGGAGGGCAGGTTGGTTGGTGTAAGCTAACGGCATAGTTAGTATTATTTTAAGTTCCAATGGAAATATAAGGTAGAAACCAACTGCAGGGTATACTTTGCATGCTTGAATTCTCCTTTCTTCTGATTTAATAGGTTTGGGAAGTATATTTGTGTTAGAGTTCTACTTGACCAGAGGGAAGCTTCAGTCTTTGCTGCTAGCTGGAGAATTTTGTTTTGAGTCAGGTAGACAAGGTTGATAGGCCGGAGCCTAATGTTGCCAAGCCTAAGCGTTGAAAATAATGAGTCCGGCATCCAAACATCATGAGATTGGCTCGAACGTCATGAGATTTATAAAGCAAATATACATTTGGAGTTGTTTTATTTTCTTCTGGGTTTAGAACTTTAGAATATGCTTCAGTCATAATTTCAATCTTTTCTCCACAGCCATGAGGAATAGAAACTTAATGTTTTTTTTTCAGATGATATCTGGCAGTCTCATGTAGGCAACTAGTTGCAGAAACTGTGGCTTTAAGAAAAATGCCAAAGGGGCTCTGGAGCTGAACCCTATCCATGTCTTGAAAGATTCAATCTTTTTAGAAGCTTAATTTACGCAATGGTCTGTTCCATGTTGGGAAGACTGAATTTAGCCTGGAAGCCTGGCAGAGGCCTGCACTGTCCTGAAAATAATTTGTTTAACTTTGACAAGGGCTTGTTATAATAAAGGAAGGTTTTATTTGAGCAGAGAGCTATAATGTAAAGAGTTGCTAAGGGAATCTTTGTAACCTCTGTTATTTCAGCTCATATAGGATGTAACATTTTGAAAAAAGTATATTTTTTCCTTACGTTTTTAGTGCTCCTGAGTCTTTTCTGTTTCTTTCCTTTATGGTATGGGAGTCTATGCCCACAGTTCATGAAGGGTTGCCAACCCCCTAGGATTGTCCAGGAGTCTCCAGAATTAAAGATTAATCTTTAACTAAAGATTATGTCATGTGCTTAAATGAATGTGTCCAACCAAAATAGGCACCCTAAGACAATCTCATAGCAGTTTGGGTCATGATCTTTACCCATGATTAATCCCCATATAAATAAGCTTTTTTAAGTCAATGGGATTTCTTTCTTGAATAAAGTCTATTTACATGAGGGTCGGTGTGCAGGATCAAGCCAATAATTGGCATAATCAGTACAATTTTTAATCCCAGGTAGTTTACATGTTAATATTATCTTCACAAAGGCATCCTTGAAAATGTATATTTTTTCAGACCTAGTATTTCTTTATTCAGTTCTAGTATTCAGAGTTTAGAATATTGGAGTCTTTTTGATCTTGTTCTGTGCTGTAAGATACTCTGTTATTATGTTGTTAGATCTGAAACATTGTAGCAACCATTGCCATACTTCATGTATTCACTATGTTTGCACTGGATTGTTATATCTCCTTATATATTATACAGTACTGATGACCTTTGAGATTCTTGACTTTGTAGTGCATAAGAATTTCTCAGCTATCTCCTCTGTTTTTGTGTATACTGGCAGGGCCGGACAATAACATTTTGGCACCTGAGGCAAGGAGCTCAAATAATGCCCCGGTCCCCTTTGCTTCAGCCAATACTTTGAAAGGTCTCAATTCTGCCTTCTTCCTGTTCTGTTCCTCTCATGGTACTTCTCTGCTACCTACCCCAATAAAGGAGAACTAAAAATTTAAAATGCCTCATTCAACAATTTTAAGTAACACTTAACTTTCAAACACCTGAACAGCAATGTAACTTTTCTTCTCTGCATAATAAACACTGGCATTTTTATCTGTTTGAATAATCAAAGTGGTGTTTTTCTTGCTTTCTTGATTGCAAGGATTTGAACTGGTTCCTGAAGGTCCACAGTATGGGACAGCTCATGCTCTGTTGAGATGGTTGCAAGGCTGACCAACCTCTCCTGTGTCATTGTGGAGCGTAGATGTGTTTTTATTAACTTCAGCTTGGAGAAGCTGCGTTCTCCACTGGAAACTGTTACAGGAAGTGTTAGAAGTATGCACAGAGCAACAAAAGCATTTGAAAAGAGGGTGGTCATCTCATCTTATTTATGCATGTATATTCCAGAACAGTCTTTGGAGTTGATTCTGCTGAAATGTATCTTGAAAGGGCTTTCAGTTCATCGCATAAATCACTCGCATCAGTATTGCAGATGTCACCATGTGTCAGCACTGTCTCTAGTGCCCTGCATTGCTGGTGTAGGTCTCTTTCGGGTATAGTGAGGAGTTCTGGACTATCATACAACATTCCAAATATACTGCTGTGTTCCTTGCTGTATGAAACGTTCTTCAACTGACTGTATTACACAATCTAACACTTGGTTAAAGAATTCAACTTTGAATTGTTATTTGGGGTTTCTTACAATTGTATCCTGTGTCTGGTAATTAAAATGTCGTCTTCTTCGGTGACTATTGTATTCTTGAATGGATGGGAAAATAGCTTCAGTGTGAAGTTCCTCTGCCAACTTCTTTGCACACTTCAGAATGTTTTGAAATCCTTCATCTGACTGATAAGACTGTAGATATGACTTTGCTTTGTCTAGTCGTTCCATTGCTCTAGATATATCAAGGTCAAAACCTTGGAGTCTCTTCAAACTTATTTCAAACAGTATGTCATGCCACAACACTACGCCACACATAAATTTGAAGTTATGTATGTTTCTGGTGATTCCATTTCCCTCTGCCACTGTTCTCCCACGAACAGTTCCTGTCATAGCAACCATTATGGCAACCATGGCATCATCTATCTTCCCAATTTGTGTTTGATAGGCTTTATCACCTCCCATCATGTGGCACTCAGTGGTTTCAGTGTCAGAGAGGATGTTCCCATATTTTGCTTCAAAATCTGCCATCAGTGAGTTGAGTCAGACAAAAATACATAGATGCTTTGAATTATATAAAACAATTAAGCAGCCTCACTAGAAGCTGATGCTGCATCACTGACCACCAAATTCAATGAATGAGAACTCCATGTGACAAATAAAGCTTGAAGGTTTAACTCTCGGATCCATGTCTGCACTGCTCTGTTCTTTCCTCTCATGTTGGCACTATTATTGTAGCCCTGACTTCTCATGTCAGCTAGCACAATTCCAGCTTTTTAAGAAGCACATTTGTCATACCAGCTTCTGTAGTATCATCAATGTCAATCAATTCTAGAAAATGCTCTCTGATAGTCACCTTTGCAGGGACATTTTCTCTAGGTTCTGCTGTTGTTACAAATGCACCATTAAAGTCATCTGTTCCCTATGGCTGGTGTCAGGTGTGCAGTCCAGAATAACAGAGTAATATCTTGCTGACTTCTGATCTGCCACAATCTTCTGTTTGACTTTTGTTGCCAGTAACTCTATTATCTTATTTTGAATTGTTTTTCCAAGGTAGTGGTATATGCACACTTCTTGGGTGGTGACTCTCCATAGATGCTCCTGGAGTACAGCATCAAACTCAGCCATCAGCTCCACAATTTTAAGGAAGTTTCCATTGTTTGGCACATACAGCTGATCTGAAGAGCCACACAGTGCTAGGTTTTGGGTAGCAAGCATTCTCACAATGACAATGAGCCTTTTCAAAACATTTTGCCAGTAAAGACACTCTGATGTAATCTCCTCTTGATGCTGATCATCTATGGTGGCCTTTAACCTTAGACTCATCTTAAGCTTTTTCCACCTGTCGAATGCTCCCTGGTGATTTGCTGACTTCTCATGGCATGCCAGATTTCCAGCCAGATTTTTCCAGTTCTTTGTTTCTGTAGAACCCAAGGTGGCTGGAACATTAGAAACTGGAAGAGTTTGCAACAAAACAGTATGCAGCATTCTGGGGTTTTGAGTACATAAGCGATAGCCCCTCCACTTTGTAACCATTGGGGACTTCACACCAGTAATGTATTGGATGGAAACTTCTATTTTCATTGTCTTTGGAGAACATGAAGTTTTTCACTTGCTGTGGCCTATGCAGTACAAGGAAGTCTCTCAGGCTACTGCTCAAGTGAGTCCCCAGTCCTGGATCATCTAGACTTGAGGAACCAAACTCAGCAGCAGCTGTTTCTTGCACCTCCACCACACTCTTCTCTGATTTTCAGGAATGTGCATGGTTACATTTGAGATGGAAATATGGATGCTGCAGTAGCTGCCAGGTCACCTGCATTCTGACTAACTGGAGGATCAGGCATCTTCTCACCACTCACATCCCACTGGGGCCGGAAAGCTCACCAGGAACATTTGTGTCTATGTAGCTCAGAAGAGCTCCTTCCTGCTTAGATAGAAAAGCTTTCTTTGCTTGCTTGCTTTTTCTGCTGCTGTTCTGTGCCAGCTTTAGCGGCTCTCAACACTCAGTTGAAGGAGACAAATAAGCAGGCTGGTAGCAGGGCTGAGTGAGGGAAGATATCAGTGTCTTAAGGGCCTAACTGGCTTCTACTACTTCAGTTGACTGCCTATTCTCCTCAAGTGGGTTCCGGGAAGCATCAGAAAGCTCCCTGAGAAGCTGGTGTTAATCAGTCCAGGCTCCTGGGGATGCTAGGGAGGTACATAAGAGATTCCTCCTCCTCCTCTCTCTCCCTGCAGCTCCTGCTGCTTTCTCTTATTCCCTCTCACCTTTTCTTCTGTCTGCCTCTTATGTCTCTTGTGCCCTCCTTCCTCTAGCACAGCACTCCATCATCTCCGTGCATCTAGAGCAGGGAGAATACATACGCACCAGCAGCAAACACAATTTTCTACTCTCAGGGTCCTAGTGGCGCCGTCCCTTCCTCTCTCCCTTCCCCCCTCCCCAGTCTGGCACCTGAGATGGCTGCCTCAGTTCACCTCATGGTAAGGCCAGCTCTGTCTGAAAACGCTCTGTTGTGCTATGATTTTAGGGATTGAAAATCACATTAGTTAGAGGCCTAGGGCTGCCAAAAAGCTGGAGGACCAATGACTAGTTTAGGATTCAAAATATTGAAGAGTACCATGGAGAGAAACAAATGTTGTATTAGGAAGTGAGGATTTCTGGATCTCTAGTAATATAAGGCAGTAATTTCTTGCCCTGGCAGTTTGTTGATATACTGTACCTTAACTACACGTCTTTCAGATTACAATCTTATTTTTGTTCTATTTCAGTACAGTCATGATTTCAACAATGTATTTTGTGAGAGGTATTAGTGGTAATGACTACTTATATACCATCTGCAACTTTGGAGCTTGGAATATCAGCTTTCAAAATGTACTAATCCTGTATTGCCATTAACATGTTGTATGGCCTAAGGCAAGTCACTTAACCCTCTGTCTCAGCTTCCCCATCTGTGATTGAGACTGCAACTTCACCAGGGGTATTGAGAGAACTGATTAATTACTATGACTAAACTGTAAACATCAGACCTTTTTTTCACCTAGCAGAACAACTATTCTTTGAGAGAAACCAAAATTGCATTATTCAACTGAAATGTACAGGATCAATCTATATAAGCAGATGTTAGCTGTGTAGGAATTTGACCAAGACACTCTGGCCGACTGTCTTATTTATGTAAAATGTACCAGTGGAATTTAATTAAGAACCCTCTGGTTTTATTTCATCCTGGTTTTATTTGCCCTCAACACAGTGCTGATGCATTGGTTTGTTATTAAATTGGAGAGAAAAGTTCTGTACCGAGAGGCATTAACATCACCTTTTGCATAAAATTTGGCTGTTCCTTCAGGTTCCACATTCTAATATGGATCAGACCTCACCCTGCTTCTTCCATGAGATATAGTAAGAGTACTGGAATAATTTGATTTGTCTTCATTAACTTTTTTATTTAGTTTGCATAATTTGCATGTATTTAGTTACTTAGGAATGTTCACCTGAGATGTGGCATCTCACTTTCACTGCGGTTTTATTTTTCCCCTTTTCCAGTGAGTTAACCAAGACATAAGGAAGTAAATGTAAGAAATGTAGATTCTTTGGCTTTTTGCTTGCTATAATCAGTCACTGACACATACACCCTAATAAAATCTCCATCTTAACAGCCATGCCTTCTAATGGTAGCACTATAATTTCATTAATGTAGTCTTATATAGACAGCCTCAGTGAGTTCCAAAGTTAAGCTTGAATGTTTTTCAGGCTATTTCAGTTAGTTGCTATTTTGTTTGTTATTTGGATAACTTGCTCAACAAGAAATCTTTGAGATAAAAACAAAATGGCAAATATTATTAAACACATTCTTGTTACCCATTCTCTTCACATCAGCGTGTCATATTTTTTTTAGTACATGCATTTGAAGTGTGTAAAAAACTCATTGTTTATTTCCCACCAATATGGTCTTGAGGGAACAATGGAAAGAATTGATGTCCCTCTGCTTGAGAAAGGTGAATGATCACACTTAATAAAAATGTGCCAAAATCTTTGAGATATCAGTGATGGGAAAGGTAAGATTGAAAAATGTCAGGCTATACACACAAAGTGTTGATTGTGTGATTTGGGAAAACAGTACTCCTCAAATGCCATATATGTGTCCATTACTTTTTAAAAATAGTTTATTTTAAGATATCAGTAGAGAGCAAATCTTAATTTGTTATGTGTTTGCCAGAAGAATCTCACAACAGCTACCAGGAATTCAATGTGATTGCAGTTAAATAAACGTACTTAAGCCTTCATCCGAGGTGAGTAGTATGGATTTTCTTTTAATAAAATTTGAAATATGGTTAAAATCCACTTGTTCTAGGACTGATGCCAAAAAAATCAGCTCTGACGTCTTTTTAAAGTATATTGCTCTGCCCATAGTGCTGTCTGTGCATATTATAACGGTAAAAAAGTCCCCTTGCTTTTTTTTTTTTACTTTTAAAAAACTCTGTTGCCTCCAGCACTGCACGCTGAAACAATGCACGCTGTCAAAGACTAGATAACCAATTTACAGAGAAAATGAATTAATGCTTTCCTCATCTGACATTAATTTTGTTGGAATTGTTTCTCAAGTGGAAACTGTTGGCTTTGAGTGTAGAATAATAAGAGTTACTACTTTTGGCTCAACAGGCTGAAATGCCAAGTATACGAAGCCATGTCACCAGTGTGACTGGAATATCAAGTGACAAGCCTGGTGGGCTGAATTACATACATTGTTTCATCCTGTGTGTGAAATAACGAGCATGCTGATCAGGTATTAAAAATTGTGCTTATTAAAAAAATATACTGTAAGAAGAATCTATATGGATTATTTGACAGAACCAAGAACATATCAATTGGACTGTCACTAATATTTTGTGTTGGGTCTTCAGTTTGCATTTTCTCCATAAAGACATTATCTGATTTCTGAATAAAATGCTGGTGGCAGTTAGTCTGGCCTGATGGGTTGTCCTGAGGGCCTATGAGTGTCCCTGAGCTGACCTCTTTGAGCTGGATATATAGCCCTTTAAATATTGCAGCACTGAGTAACAAGGAACAGTTTTTCTCCCTTCCATATACCTCTGTTGGGATGTTCTTCCCATCCATGTACTGATGTGTACTTCTGAAGCATAACCATTAAGCATTCCATCTGCACAAACCTGTTAAATTTTATTTTTGTATCAGGCCCAGCTTAGCCTTTGCAATGTATTGTATAGAAGTTGCATCTTTTAACACCAAATTCTGTTCAAGTTGGTAGCTCCATATGCCCTTTTCATTAATGTAAATAATATTTTGTGGGCTATTTAGTAGTGAGGAAAAATAGTTATTGTCTCACACATTAGGTAACTTAGAGAAGGAGTAGTTCTTGACATCAGAAAGAAATGAAAGCCACAATAGCGATTCCAGATGTTGGACCTGGAGCACCATCTAACTTTCTTTCTGAATGTGGAATAATTACTGACTTTGTGGTGCTGAGTACTCCATATAAGGTGCTAAACCTTCAACTTTGAATGACTCTAATGGCAGGTAAGGGCACTCAGTACCTTCCAGCAGTCACTTATCTCATAGGAACAGGTTGTAGACAGTCATCAGGGTCTTGGTATCTTAATGGCTTAGGTGGCAATGGGTGTATTGGAGGAACCTTCAGGTCTGTCTAATTTGATTAGTCTGAAAAGTGATGTTGGGAGAGGAAAGCAACAGCAGCCCTCTCTTTCTGTAAGAATTATTATGTTTATCCCTTTACCTGTTATTTTGACACATTCAATAAAGTTCTGGCAAGTGCTCCAGTTTTTCACCTTAGATCTGTGTTGTGTCACAGAAAACTCCAGGGATTCTTTTTACCTGAAAGTAAAATATAGCTTCATGGATTCCTTTTCACAATGTGGCTCAGAATGCTAAAGAAGTTTCAGTTTGACTTGTGCAGGTGTATAATGTACCAATTATTGTGTGTAGTGGTTAATTTGGAAGTTGTCACAAGCTAACAACCATCAGAAGCAATAACATGGCTACTTGTTTATTGCACCTTTTATTTTACTTGTTATTTTACTTGACTCATTTTAAAAACATTAAAAAAATTGGCCTTAAATGTTAAAATGTAACATTTAAAATTTTGAGAATCAGAGAAGCAGTCGTGTTAGCCTGGGTTTGCAGAAGCGACAAAGAGTCCTGTGGCACCTTAAAGACTAACAAAAGTATTGAAGCATAAG